>JAEOAD010000888.1:2977500-3577500 GCA_036365145.1 Orientallactaga sibirica
GGGTCTTGCTCTAGTTCAGACTGACTTGGAATTCACTATGTAGTCTCAGGGTGGCCTCAAACTCAAGGCAATCCTCCTACCTCAGCCTCCTGAGTGCTGGGATTAAGCGCATGTCCCACCATGCCCAGCTTCTTCTTCTTCTTTTAAAAATCTTTTTATTTTATTTATTAGATAGATAGAGAGAGAATGGGCATGCCAGAGCTTCCACTGCTGCAAACAAACTCCAGACATATGTGCCACTTTGTGCATCTGGCTTACATGGGTCCTGGGGGATCAAACCTGGGTCCTTTGCCTTTGCAGGCAATCACCTTAACCATTAAGCCACCTCTCCAGCCCCCTCTCTATTTTCTTATTGATTGATTGAATGATTTTTCTGAACTGAGGATCTTGCTATGTAGCCCAAATTTCTGGCCTGAAATGTGCATCCTGCTGGGCTCACAGGCACTGGCTGCAGGCATAATTTATTCCAGCTTGCTCACAGACTTCCCCAAAGCCACTGTTGCTCCTTACTGGATGTGGTTAACAGCTCCTCAGCATGTGACACACTTCCCTGGGAAAGGAGCCCTGAACATCCAGGTTCTTGACCATCACCTGTCCCTCTTTTCATCCATCTCATTGGGTGGAATCGGTGGTGGGTTTGTCTGTCACCCTGCAGGACTGAGGCCAGAGGCTGTTGCTCTCAGATGGAGAGCAGGTATGGAGTGACACAACATAGGTATGTTGGATGCAGAGTCTTGCCAACTCTGGACAAGGCAAGGCTTGGCATAGTGTGCCATTCTTCTGGCCCCTTGCCTTCAAGGAGGCCTGGCAAGGCATGCCGGGCTGGGCCCAAGCTGTGCACTATGAAATGACAGCAGGAGAAGGAAAAAGATTCTGTGGCCTCAGTGATCACACAGCAGGTGCAGGTGGCCTGCATCTAGGCCAAGGTCACCCTCATTATAGCCCTGGCTGGCTTGGAACACATGGATCAACACTCCTGCCTTTCAAATATTAGGGGTTACAGGCTTGCAACACCAAACTCAGCCTTCTCTTCCTCCCTTATGTAGCTCAGGCTGATCTTGAACTCACAGTGATCTTCCTATCTCTGCCTCCCGAGTGCTGGGGATTAAAGGTGCCTGCCACCACACTGGGCTCTGCATAGTTTGATAGTCCTCTTACTTTAAAAAAAAAAAAAAAAGTTGTAGGGGCTGGAGAGATGACTCAGCTGTTAAGGCACTTGCCTGCTAAGTCTAACAACCTGGGTTTGATTCCCCAGTACCCACGTAAAGTCAGATGCACAAAGTGGCACATGCATCTGGAGTTCATTTGTAGCAGCTGCAGGCACTAGTGTGCCCATTTTCTTTCTTTCTCTTTCTCTCTCTTTGCAAATAAATTTTAAAAAAAATAGTTGCAGGCTGAGGAGATGACTCAGCAGTTAAAGGTGCTTGCTACCAAAGCCTGCCATCCTGGGTTTGATTTCCTAGAACCCATGTAAGGCCAGGTGCACAAAGTGGCACATGTGTCTGGAGTTTGTTTGTAGTGGCAGGAGGCCCTGGTATACCCATGCTCTTGCTCTCTCTCTCTGACTAAAAATAAATTTAATTTTTTAAAGTTATGATAAAATTTTTAAAAAGCTGGGCATTAGCCGGGCGTGGTGGCGCACGCCTTTAATCCCAGCACTAGGGAGGCAGAGGTAGGAGGATCACCATGAGTTCAAGGCCACCCTGAGACTACATAGGGAATTCCAAGTCAGCCTGAGCTAGAGTGAGAGCCTACCTCGAAAAACAAAACAAAAACAAAAACAAAAAGCTGGGCATGGTGGTGCACACCTTCAATCCCAGCATTTGGGAGGTAGGAGGATTGCAGTGAGTTTAAGGTCACCGTGAGACTACATAGTGAATTCTAGGTCAGCCTGGGCTAGAGCAAGACCTTACCTGGAAAAAACAAGTTATGATAAAGCTGGATGTGGTGGTGCATGCTTTTAATCCCAGGAGGCAGAGGTAATAGGATGGTCATGAGTTCAAGGGCACCTGAGGGGAGAAAAAGCTATGATAAAATACAAACGCAAAATTTCCATATAGCAAACTTTACGTCAGCTTTTGGGGCGTGCTTCTCAGCACCCCAAAACCTAGGGCTCTGTGCATGCTAAGCACACACTACACCAGAACTCAACCTCGCCCATGTTTAGGTGCACAGTTGGTCAGTGTTGGCTCTAAGTCCCAACACTTAGTGAGGTTGACTTGGTGCCAGGTCCAGTCTGGGGCACTAGGGATTTGAAGGTGAATCAGCCCCTGCTCAGTGCACAACTCCCTGGCTGATGGGAGACAGAAATATAAACAGGCAGACAAAACTGTCAGCAGAGCTAAGGGGACAAAGGAAGGAGGTAGAGGAGGGGTGCTCCAGGGAGCACCTAGGACCAGGTAACCTGGAATGGTCCAGGTGTCACCAGTAGAGGTGTGCACCTGAGCAAAGGCCCAGAGGCCAAGGGATCCGAGTGTGTTTTGTACCTGGAGGTAAGTATTGCCAGTCTGTGGTGGGCAGACGAGTACCCTGACCTTCTTTTAGGGCTTTGTCTTTCCAAAAGGGAGGTTTGGGGAGCCAAAATCAAAGGTTCAGGTTAAAGACCCTCATAGCAGCACACATCTGGGATTCCAGCACAGGCTAGGCTAGGGCAGGCTGTTCAGTAGCTTGGGGTACCTATGGAGACCTTTTTCAAAAATTAAGGAATAGGGCGGGTGTGGTGGCACATGCCTTTAATCCCAGCACTCAGGAGGCAGAGGTAGGAGGATTGCCGTGAGTTCGAGGCCACCCTGAGAATACACAGTGAATTCCAGGTCAGCCTGGGCTAGAGTGAGACCTTACCTTAAAAAGAGGGGGGGGGGGAGAGAGAGAAAGAAAAAAATTAAATAGGGCTGGAGGAATGGCTTAGCAGTTAAGGCGTTTGCCTCCAAAGCCAAAGGACCCAGGTTCTATTCCCCAGGACCCACGTTAGCCAGCTGCACAAGAGGGCTCATGTGTCTGGAGTTGGTTTGCAGTGGCTGGAGGTCCTGGCACACCCATTCTCTCTCTCTCTCCTTTTCTCTGTCAAATAATAAATAATATTTTTAAAAAATTATAGAATAAGGGGCTGGAGAGATGGCTTAGCAGTTAAGGGCTTGCCTGTGAAGCCCAAGAACCCAGGTTCGAGGCTCCATTCCCCAGGACCCACATAAGCCAGATGCACATGGTGGCGCATGTGTCTGGAGTTCATTTGCAGTGGCTAGAGGCTCTGGCTCGCCCATTCTCTCTCTCTCTCTCCCTTTCTCTGTCTCTAATAAGTAAATAAATAAAAATAAGACTTTAAAAACATTAAAGAATAAGCCAGGCTTGGTGGCGCACGCCTTTAATCCCAGCACCCAGGAGGCAGAGATAGGAGGATCGCCATTAGTTCTAGGCCACCCTGAGACTATATGGTGAATTCCAGGTCAGCCTGGGTCAGAGTGAGACCCTACCTCGAAAAATAAAAAAATTAAAAAAAAATTAAAGAACAAACACAGAAGACTAGGAGTGAAGTGCAGGAGGGCAGGGTGGAGGTGGTGACTGCAGGCCTTGCGCAGATGTCCCTCCCCACTTGAGGGACAGCACTGGAGACAGCAAAGGGTGGAGGAGGGGACGGTGAATTCCCAAAGGAGATGTGGTCCTGGGGGCTGGGTGGGGACACAAGAAGCGAGGAGGCGCGGGGAAGCCACTGTCTCAGGCTTCTGAATGTCCTTCAGACTGGGAGGTTCCCCAGCACGGCTCAGTGACCCTGAGATGCCAGGCCAGCGCCAGCCAGAAGGCTGATACGACCCCCTTCCCCCGGCTGCCCCTCGGCCACTGCGGATCTTTAAACCACGCCCCTGTGGAAGACAGCTGCCCCTCTTCACTCTCCAGCGCGGGTGTGTGTGTGTGTGTGTGTGTGTGCTCGCGCGCGCGCGCGTGTGTGTGTCGCCATAGCAACTAGGCTGGTGGTCTGGCCCTGGAGACCTGCGAGCAAGGGAGGAGGAAGCCAGGGGAGGGCGGAGGCGCAGTGGGCACGGCGGGCGGGCGCGGCGGCCTGGGTCTTCCTGGAGGAGTTGGGAAACACCGTGGCGCAGGGAGCCCGCGTGTTGGTGAGTGTGCAATGCGAAGTTCTTGGGCGAGTGTGCCCGCCCATGTCTATGTTTGGTGCACGGATGTGAGTTTGCACACACGAGCACAGGCATTTGGTTGTGTGCATGCGGGAGTGCCCGGGTCTGCGTACACACTCGTGGTGTCAGCCCCCGCGTGCCCGTGCGTGTGAGCGCAAGCACACGTGTCCAGTGGTGGTGGTGCCCTCGCGGGTGCTCCCGGGCGGGCGCTTGGCGCGCGGCCAGGGGGAGCCCTCGCCCCCCGCCCGCACCGGCGCCTCCACCCGCTCACCCCCTCCTCCCGCACTTGCCGTGCTGCCTCCTCCCTCCCGCTCGGCGCACAGCCGGACTCCGCTCCTCTCGCCCGCCGCCCTGGGACTCGCCGGCCTCCGCCGCCCAGCCAAGAGCCCGCGGGCTGCCCAGCGTCTGGGCACCTGTTGGAGGCGCAGAGACAGGTGCAGGGGGGCTGGGCCGTCCGGGGGCGCGCGGGCGAGGGCGGGTATTAGCCTGTGTGCTCCGGGGCTGGTTAGCCCTGCTGCGGGCTGCATCTCTGGCTCCCCTGCGGAGTGGCGCTCCGGAGGTGGCATCTGAGGCGGGGGTCCCCACCTTGGGAGGGGCAATGACGGTGGTGGGGGACGAGGCAGTGGCTTGAGCTGAATGAAGGGAAGCTAGAAGAAGGTTGGGTGACATCCTGGCCAGCCCAGCTTTGCCTGGTGCAGAAGATGATGCCCAAAGCCTCAGAGCAACAGAGGAGAGGACCTGTGGGGTCCCTTGGGGGTACATAGAGATGCGGAGAGAAGGGAGCCCGGGATGAGAGGAAAGCGCTGGAAAGATGAAAGGGGAACAAGCTAGAGGTAGGTAGGTGAGGTTAAGGGGGAGTCACGATCTTTCTACCAGGAGTGACCTGGAAGCCCAGCCCCTGTGGAGCTAGGCCTCCTGCCTGCATGCCCACCGGCTGGCACAAACTACCCTCTCCCTTGACACCCAGGAAGAGAGGTCAGTGAGGGCCCCCACAGGCTCAGAGGCCGTGCCTGGCCTGGGGCCAGACACTCCAGCTCTCACACCCAGTCTGCTTGCCAGAGGTGCTGCATGAGGGGCCGCAGGGGCGACCGCATGACCATCAACATCCAGGAGCACATGGCCATCAATGTGTGCCCTGGGCCCATCCGCCCCATCCGACAGATCTCTGACTACTTCCCTCGCCGAGGGCCAGGACCAGAGGGTGGTGGGGGGGCCCCAGCTCATCTAGCCCCCTTGGCTCTGGCCCCCCCTGCGGCTCTCCTTGGGGCCACCACACCCGATGATGGAGCTGAGGTGGACAGCTACGACTCGGATGATACCAGTGAGTCTGGGGTCTTGCAGGGCTTGTGGGAGGGGACTGCCTCCTGGGAGTGTGTGGGGGTGGAGGAAGAGGGACAGCAGTCCTAGTCCCGCCACCACAGCTGCAGTCCGGGTGGAGATTACAGCTTCAGCGAGGCTCAATATTCAATATTTCTGCTGAGACACTCCACCACCCACACAGCCCGTTTCAGCCCAGCCAGGGACCCAGACACGCGCATGCACATGCCTGCTCAGCCTCCAGCACACACACACACACACACCCCAACAGAGACAGGGACATAACACATTCAGTGCCCAGTCACAGGATCTCTGATACACCTGTCTTGGCCAGAAGACTCACATCACCTTTCCCCTCTTCCGTAGCTTCCCTGGGCACGCTGGAGTTTGACCTTCTCTATGATCAGGCCTCTTGCATGCTGCACTGTAGAATCCTCAGGGCCAAGGTGGGCAACCCTACCTCCCAGGAAGTCACCCTGGGGGGCTCCATCCTTTCCTGAACCTGGGCTCCTCCTTCCTCCCTGTCACTTCACCCTGTGGGGGACCCAGCAGAGGCAGGGAGCCAACAGCCCTCTTCCCACCCTGTGCTCAGGGCCTCAAGCCCATGGATTTCAATGGCCTAGCTGACCCCTATGTCAAGCTGCATCTTCTCCCAGGAGCCTGCAAGGTATGTCTCTGCCCTAGCCCTGTTTGTGGCTGCCCTCCATACTCTCCCACTCCCTATGGTCAGTCTCTGGAGGCCTGGGGGACATGCATCAGAGCCCTCTGTCCCCACATCCCAGGCTAATAAGCTAAAAACTAAGACTCAGAGGAACACGCTGAACCCTGTGTGGAATGAGGACCTGACGTACAGCGGGATCACCGATGACGACATCACTCACAAGGTGCTCAGGTGAGGGCTCTTCCTCCCTGTGGCCAGGGATTCCAGCCCAGCACCTCTGTGGGACGGTTTCATTGTAAGCGTTGACTGGTTGAACACCCTGTGTCCCATTAAGCCCCTAGCTTGAGGATTTCAGCAATAGCCAGTGGCTTTCCAGCCCTTCAGCAGCAGATCCACATTACCCCCAGCACTGCTGCCCCAACACATTTTCCACTGCTCAGTTTCCTATATGCTAGCCGTTTTCAGTCCTGTCTCTTCACTAGGAAAGTGCTCTTGGCTCTGTCTCCCGGCTGTAGTCCCTCCTCTGAGGTTCAGTCCAAGATATGCCTCCTCTGAAAAGCTTTCCCTAGCTCCCCTTCTCAAAGCTGAAGTCAGGCCTCTGTACCTCAGAGTCTTGTCCTATGTCCTCGGTAAAAACTTCAGGCTACCAGTTCTGTCATATTTTGGGAGAGTATGTTCCCCAAGGTTAATGCAGCAGCCAAACTCAGGCTTAGGATAGATCTTCAATTTTTTTTTTTTGGCACTAGGGAACCACAGAAGGGTTTGCATGAGGGAAGGAGCATGGTCAGGTCAGGGCTGTTTTAGAGATCTTCATGGTGTCAAGAGGTGGGAGGGACAGAGGCAAATGTCAGAAAAGCTGGCATCAGGTTCCAGATGTGAGAGGACGAAGCTCAAAATTAACTGAGCACTCTTTTTTTTTTGTTTGTTTTTTGTTTTTTGTTTTTTCAAGGTAGGGTCTCACTCTAGCCCAGACTGACCTGGAATTCAGGATATAGTCTCAGGGTGGCCTCGAACTCTCGTCAATCCTCCTTCCTCTGCCTCCCAAGTGCTGGGATTAAAGGCGTGCGCCACCACGCCTGGCTCTTTTTTCCTTTTTGAAACAGGATCGGCTCAGGCTGGCCTCAAACACACAATCCTCCTGCCTCAGCTTTCTCAGTGCTAGGATCATAACATGTGCCACACCTGTTTACTAGGGAGCGGTTGTTTCCTTTGATCCTCATAGTAGCTTTAAGAGGCCGATGATAAGTATTATCTCTACAGATGGGAGCTGGGGCTCAAGGTCACAAAGGCAGCTAATTAGAAGCAGGGCTGGAATCTCAACATGTCTACATGCTACAGCTGCTCAGTACAGCAGCTGGTCACAGCAGCAATGCAAAGTCTGCTGAGGACAAAAATCAAGCCAATTGTCCAAAAGTCCAGCCACTGCACTCAAACACCAGACGTGTACCACCTTGTGCATGCATCACCTTGTATGTCTGGTTTATGTGGGATAAGGGGAGTTGAACATGGGTCCTTAGGCTTTGCAGGTAAGTGCCTTAACTGTTAAGCCATCTCTCCAGCCCAAGCCAATCACTTTTTTTTTTTGTTTGTTTTTTCGAGCTAAGGTCTCACGCTAGCTCAGACTGACCTGGAATTCACTATGTAGTCTAAGGGTGGCCTCGAACTCACGGCGATCCTCCCACCTCTGCCTCCTGAGTGCTGGGATTAAAAGTATATGCCCACCACACCCGGCTCTAATCACTTTAAAAATATTTTATTTATTTGAGGGAGGGAAGGAAAGGGAGAGAGAGATATGAAGAGGCAGATAGAGAATGGGCACCGGGCATGGTGGTGCACGCCTTTAATCTCAGCACTTGGGAGGAAGAGGTAGTAACAGGATCGCCATGAGTTCAAGGCCACCCTGAGAATACATAGTGAATTGCAGGTCAGCCTGGGCTAGGATGGGACTCTACCTTGAAAAGCAAAACAAAACAAAACAACAACAAAAAGAGAGAGAGAGAGAGAGAATGTGCACACCAGGGCCTCCATCCACTGCAAACAACTCCAGATGCATGTGCTACCTTGTGCATCCGGTATGTGGGTCCTGGGTAATCGAACTTGGCTCCTGAGGCTTCACAAGCAAGTGCCTTAACCGCTAAGCCATCTCTCCAGCCCCCATCACTTTTTAAGTGAACTCCAGATGCATGGGTCACTTTGTGCATCTGGCTTTACGTGGGTACTGGGGAATCAAACCTGGGTTGTTAGGCTTTGTAAGCATGCTCCTTAACTACTGAGCCATCTCTTCTTAATCCCCAGACTACTAAATCTCTGCTAAACTGGCTCGTGCTCTAGCAAAAAAAGAACAGGAGGGCCCAAGGGGATCAGGAGTCTTTGTCTCGCTGAGACAGCTCCAGGAGCTCTTACAGTCTGCACCTTGTGGCCAGGCCCACCTCCCACCAACAAATGCCTGCAGTATTCAGTTGGCTTCGGTTCCCAGGACCAGAATGGGGGCAGTTCACTGGATTTGTGGTGGCTTCCTGCTGTAGCTAAGTAGGTCCTGAGAATTTAGGAAAACCTGGAGGACAGGACAAATCCAATTGTCCTTCTCAAGCTCCTGCCCATTTTACAGATGAGGTGGAGAGAATTTAGGGCAGAGCTGGGAGTGGTCTAAGGACCTGACTCTCCCTCCGGAGCGGGGTTCAGATGCCCAGGGCCCTGACCCTGCAGTTCCCTGCCAGGATCTCCGTCTGTGATGAGGACAAGCTGAGCCACAATGAGTTTATTGGGGAGATCCGAGTGCCCCTCCGCCGCCTCAAACCTTCACAGAAGAAGCATTTTAACATCTGCCTTGAGCGCCAGGTTCCGGTCAGTGTCAAGGTTATGGGGGTTTGTTGGGGAAGGGCCCTAAGGAGGTCAGCTTGTCAAAACTTTCTCTTTGCTCTCTCAGCTTGCTTCACCTTCTTCCATGTCTGCAGCGCTGAGGGGCATCTCCTGTTACCTGAAGGAGGTGAGGCACCTCAGGGGGGACCCTGTCTGGGTGAGAGGCAGGGGCGGCCCCAGGCTTACGCTTGTGTTGGTTTCCACAGCTGGAACAGGCAGAGCAGGGCTCTGGGCTGATGGAAGAGCGTGGGCGCATCCTGCTGGGCCTCTGCTACAGCACCCAAAGGCGAGGGCTGCTGGTGGGCATCATTCGCTGTGCCCACCTGGCTGCCATGGATGTCAACGGTTACTCTGATCCTTATGTGAAGACGTGAGCCCTCATCCAATCCTGACCCTAGCCCAATTCCTCTGGGGCCTAGCCTGTCCCTGACCACACAACTCTCCTCTCCCACCCCCAGGTATCTGAGACCAGATGTGGATAAGAAATCCAAGCATAAAACATGCGTGAAGAAGAAGACACTAAACCCAGAATTTAATGAGGTAACCATGGCAGACCACATGTCCTGGAGGGCTGGAGCAGGGGTGGGGTTGGAGAGGGCTCATGGGGGTGTGGCTTGCTTTGCTCCCAGGAATTTTTTTATGAGATGGAACTCTCCACTCTGGCCACCAAGACTCTAGAAGTTACAGTTTGGGACTATGACATTGGCAAATCCAACGACTTTATAGGTGAGAGGAGATAGCAACTGTGGTACTTGAGGGAGGGCTGACAGGCTGGAAGCTGGACAAAGACTGGGCCTGCCTTGGCTGCTTTCCAGGTGGTGTTTCCCTGGGGCCAGGAGCCCGGGGAGAGGCGCGGAAGCATTGGAGCGACTGTCTACAGCAGCCTGATGCAACCCTGGAGCGCTGGCACACCCTGACCAGCGAGCTGCCCCCAGCAGCTGGGGCTCTCCCTTTGGCCTGAGTGGAAGCAGCTGCCCCTCAGGCTGGGTCCAGTACCCAACCTTCGCACGAGTGTGTTGCACGTTTACACGGGGTGGGATGCCCCCCTGCCCCGCACTACCTGTCTTATTTTTGTGCGAGTCTCCGTAACTGTGGGTCTGTTTTCTTATAAGGGACTGTGGAGATCTATATTCACATATGCAAACTTTTCTCTTGCCTGACTCGCTGTTACCTGCAAATATGCAAACCACCCCATGTACACGGTGGGGATGAAGGAGACCTACCAGCGCCCAGGCCCCTCCCCAAACTGCTCTTCTCTTGGCCTCTCCAGGCTGCCCGGCCCTCTATCCTATGGGGAGGAGGTCGGATTAGGGGAGATTTGGAGAAGGAGAATGTTTCCAAAAAAAAAAAAGGATAAGAAAAAAGAGAAAAAGAGCCAATCCTTTAATACAGAATCTTCATTTAAAAAGTCCCAGCCTTGTTCAGCTGCCCTTTTAAAAGGGGTGGCTGGCTCCCACAGGATCTGTGCCTCCTTAAGAGGTGGCAGATGCTCCTGGCTACTCATTTAAATAACTGTCCCGTGGATGGGGCTTTCATGTGAAGGCAGGGCCCCTGCCACCTTCCTGGGGGACATCTGTGCATGTTTACGCCTTTTCTGATTGTGTCAGTGGCCGAAGCATGGCAACTGGGCATCAATAAACATCTCTGAGGAAGTGAGCTCGAGTGTGCTGGCACAGGGAGGGTGCTAGGCAGGGGGCACCGGGTGCTCACTCTGGGATGTCAATCACCAGGTCGTCATCACCGTCCAGAGCATCATCCCCGCTGCCTGCATCGCTGAACATCTGCTGAGGGACGGTGCTCAGGATCGTGTGGGGGGGCATCTTGGGTGGGGGCAGGGGAGTCAGGGCTGCCCCGACCCCAGCCCCAGGACCCCGGGCAGGGAAAGTCAGCGGCCCGCCCACAGGGCAGTCAGGGGGTCCCACCGCCATCTGCATCAGGGGGAGAAACACAGGGAGGGATTGTCAGAGAAGTTCTGGCACCTCTGGGAGGCTGGGCATTGCCCCTGAAGGCAGTTCTAGGGGTGGGGAAGGGGCAGCAGACACTCAGCTGGCCAGTGCTGGAATGGGATCTGCCCCACCTCAGCCCCTCAGAGTCTCAAACCAGCAAGTGCCTGGAGGTAAGGGGCAGGGATAGAGGTATGATGGGAGGAGTGAGAGGAGTCTGCCAGTGAACCTGGACAGAAAAGCTGTGCCCTTCTCTCCAGGCAGGCACCCTGGCTGCCTTGTCACAACAGTTGCAGCCAGAAGTCAGTACCAACTCAGAGTGCTTTCTTCCTGCCTCTGAGCCCTGCAGGTATCACCTGCCAGCAGTGGCTGCTCTCCCTCCTCCTCCTGGGGGACTTACTGGTTTGTGGAGGGCATCCCAGGCTTCCTGAGCCAGGAGCCTCAATGGTGGCTTTGCCCCTCAGCTTCTATGACATTGTGGATGGGCCCCTTTTTGGGATCCCAGCAGCCACCAGCCTGGGCCAGGTCCTCCTTGGCTCACCTGGACTAGGTACCAGCCTCCTAACTGGACTCCCTGCCTTCAGCCTCTCCCAGATCCAGCTCCTCCTCCACACTGCAGTCAGAGTGATCACTCTAGAACACAGACCTGAGCATGTCACCCCTCTGTCTAGGGCCTTGGCCCTAGCTGCCCTCAGGACTGGCAGCGCAGTGTGTCTCACAGCAGGTTTACCCCTCTACCTGGTGTACCTTCTCACGTGTCAAAGTCCTGCTTTGTCCTTGGAGGCTGGGAAGTGGCCTCTGCCCTGTCCACCTCCATGCTACTCTGCCCAGGTCCTCACAGAGCTCTGGGTATTGGCAACAGCTTGTGTATTGTGGGCACTACTATGGGCCAGGTGGACTTTACCAATGATGTCTACCTTCTAGAACTACCCCGCAAGGGAGGTACAGCCATATGCCAGAGGCTCCTAGGTTTCAGTGGGTAACCGTGGGGTTGGGGTGGCAGGAGACACTTATGTGTGTTCTCCACAATGGCCATTTTGTTTGTTTTTGAGGCAGGGTCTCATTCTAGCTCAGCTTCACCTGGAACTCATTCTGTGGTCCCGAACTGGAACTCACAGTGATCCTCCTAAGTACTGGGATTAAAGGCGTGTGTTACCACGCCTGCCCACAGTGGCCTCTTGACTACTGACATAGCTGGCTCTGTGGTCTGCCTTCTAATTCTCAAGGAGACTCACCACTACCTCTCTTCCTGGGGTGATATGGGGGTCTAGGGTGGGCAAGGTCTCAAGAAACATGGATAGCAGACAGAGGAGTTGCACACACATGACTAAAGAGGTCAGTTCCACAAGGACCATACCCTCTGCACTCTCACCCTGACCCGAACCTCTTCAACATCAACAGAGCAGCTAATATGCCAGGGCCAGACGCTGGGCTGTGTTCTCTATCCCTTCACTCATTTTAGCCTCTCATGCCTCCAGTGACCAAAATATATGCAAAAAAAACATGCAGAGTTAGTGACACGCCCAAGGTCACATGGTAAGTATGTGAAAGAAGTGAGATTCAAACCCAACCAAGGCTAATGCCCAGCTTTTAGATTTTATTTTTACAGTCTCAGGAATCCAGCCCAGTGCCTCATGGGTACTAGCAAGTGTCCTACTAGAGCCACATGATGTTGGCCAGGCCCCAACTCTTAACTGACTTGCATTATTAGCCTTCACTATCCCAGTTTACACTTGCCTCCTCCCATAGCTCTCAGCAGCAAACTTCAGAGACTCACTTCCTTTTCAGTGATGGGCTGCGTCCTGACCAAGTGTCTAGGCCTTTCACGATTCACTGTTTTACTTTCCAGTGTCTTCTCTCCAGTCACTCCTACTGTAGCCCACTTCCCATTGTGCTTCCTCCCCTGTCTCACTCAGGACTATCAAGATCTCACTTGCCCCGGGCTCCAATGTTCTCTCTTCTCCGGACTTTCTCTGATTTATCCCTCCCACCCCTAGCAACTGATACCAGCCTTTCCACCAACTTAGTTGTTCTACTTCAGGACAGCAGCGACCACAGAGCCTCTGTCCACACATGCCTCCACAAGCCAGGCTCCCATCTGCTCTAAGATGCCATGCCTTGGCTTTTCTACCCACCTGTCTTGAAGGCCAGATCAGTAGAGGCCCAGAATTATTATACTGATTTTTATTTCTGGCAGTGCACATGCTAGGCAAGCTCTCAAACTCTCCTACTGAGCTGCATCCCCAGAACCCATGCTCTTAATTACTATAAGCAAAAGCTCCCATTTTGCTTGTGGCTTCAGAGTTCTGAGAGCTGTGTAGCCCAGTCCCTACTCCGTGTTGCTTCCCAGCAGACAAGTTCTAACTGCATCTGTCTTCACTCTTGTCTAGTTTCTCATTGCTTCTGAGCTTCATGTTCAGCCTTCTTCCCTTCTCCATCTACCTCCAAGTATGCACTCTGTGAACTCCAGGCTCACATATGTCACCGTCTAGTTAGTATTTTTATTTTATTTTATTTTATTTTTGGTTTTTCGAGGTAGGGTCTCACTCTGGTCCAGGCTGACCTGGAATTAACTATGTAGTCTCAGGGTGGCCTCGAACTCTGAGCGATCCTCCTACCTCTGCCTCCCGAGTGCTGGGATTAAAGGCGTGCGCCACCACGCCCGGCTAGTTAGTATTTTTAGATGGCCTCCTAACTCCCAGGGCTGAATTTTTATCTTCCCTGTAAAACCTGCTCCTCCTCCAATCTCCAGAAAAGGCCACTCCACTTCTTTACTGCTCAGGTAAGAGCTCTGGAGTTCTCTGCTGGGCTTTTCTCTCTCCTTCACACACATCCTGTGGCCCCATCTTTGGGCTGGATCCATGGTGTACTCTACCAGGCTTCTTGCAGTTGCTTCCTCCCTCACATCCTGAATGCCCTGCCTCTGCTCCTAGGCTTATCTCCATACAGCCATGTGGGTCATGTATCAAAATGTAACCTGGATCAGATCCTGCCCTGCTCACCCTCCCCAAGTGGCTTCCACTCCACTCACGTATAAGCCAAAGTCTCTCCAGCACCACAAGGCCCTATGCCCTTTTGTTCTTCAGATGCCATTGTCTCTGATCTGCTGACACTGGATGCTCTCCCTTTGCCCTCAGGTCTTTTCACAAGCCAAGCAAGCATGCTCCCTGGGGCTTTGGGCCTGGCTGTCTCTCTGACTGAAGCACTGTTCCTTTATATGAAACACTTTCTCAAACAGCCACATGACTTGCTCTCATTACATGTAAGTATCCAATTAAGTAACACTCTAGACCACCAAACTAAAAAAGTTCCACCAACCATGCTCTTCTTCACTCTTCTTCACGAGGCCTATTGCTCATCTTGTTAGATCAGGAGCTGCATGTGGCAGGGGTTCGTCTCCCTACTCAGCATTGTAATCGCAGCACCTTGGACAGGCACCATAGCAGGCACTCAGTGTACACCTGTTGATTTCACTTCTGAGTCTACAATTCTGAGTCTACAAGACCTAGTCAGTCTGTAACTGAGGAGCCTTCTGGACTCTACACTCCACAGTTCTGTCTTCCCTCAGGGGCTGAATATAGTACTTGTGACCCGTGTGAGTATGCCTTGGTCTGGCCACACTGCAAACCCTGCCAGGGAAAAGGACCCTAAAGTATCCTCACTGCCTGTCTCCTAAGAGTGGTTCTGCCCAGATCTGTCTCTACAAGGAGCCAGCGGGTCAGGATATCTGTGCCCTGTCCCTTAGTGTTGAGCCCTGGGCTGGGTGTTGGCACCCCAATCAATGTTTCAAAGATCCTGGACAGTGGGCTTGGGATAGAGCTCAATTAGCACAGTGCTTGCCTGGATACACAATCTCCAGCACTGCATAGTGGTGCACACTTGTAATCCCAGCACCTGGGAGGTGGAGGATAAGAAGTTCAAGGTCATCCTCAGCTACAAAGCAAGTTCAAGGCTAGTCTGGGACATATGAGGCTCTGTCAAAAAACAAAACCCCCAAAACCCCCAAAGTTCTTAGGCAGGCATTTAGCCTGTCTTACACCTCCCTCAGATAGCTGTCCTGCTGCTGTGGTCCCTCCCACATCAGGGTACCTTGAGTTTCCGGGGCAGGCGGGGCCGTTTCTCCAGCTTGGGCCTCAGGGGGCTGGGCTCGGGCAGCTGCAGGGCCAGGTAGTCAGAAGGGAATGGGGGATAAGGGGGGGAAGCCAGCTGCTGGTGGGAGTCAGGAGATGAAGATGGGAAATGGAATGGGTCAGGGTAAGGGTGAAGGGAAGAAATGCAAATAGGAGGAAGAATGGAAAAACAAAAGAGATGGTGATGAGTGTGGCTCCTAAGAACAGAAGGGGAAGGGACAGCAGCAGGACTATGTCCTGGGTCTGCTCCCTAGTCCTACACAAGAGAAGCAGATAACTGTGACTCATACCCTCTGAAGGACACTTGCTTGCTGGCCATACCTGGACACATGTCCTGAGCTGGCAGGCCTTAACCTGAGGCCTAGCCCCTTTGCCCAAATGATGCCCACTTTATTCCCAGGCATCATAGCCCACCACTTCCTAACACTGACCCCAACTTACCGAGCTCAGGTATGGGGAGGGGGCTCCAGAGGACTGAAGGGGAAATCCTGTTGAAGGAGGCAGGGAGAGGCTAGAAGGGGAGGGAGTTCCCCCCAGTGGAGGGCTTCTCTTCCTAAAAGAAGGACAGGGAGGTGTCAGAGGTACCTAGGAGGCCCAAGTCTACCCATCACCCCTGCCCTGGGGACTGCTGGCTGCTTCTTACCTCTTGGGGGCCGGAGTGTCAGACAACTTAGGTGTCCCCTCTGTCTCACTGTTATCTGAAGATGCAGTGGCATCTGAGTCTGTGAATGGGAGGTCTGGTCAGTGGAGCTGAGGGGGGCAGTTCACTTCAGAGGGCTTTAACAATATAGAAGGACTCTAAGGAAATGAACTCACTCCCCAGTTGGCACACATACAAATGCATTACTCTGGAGAGGCAGACCACTCCCCAGCTTTCATACCCATTTCCTGCCTTGGCTCCTTCAAAACACACTTGCTGGGCTGGAGAGATGCTTAGCAGTTAGGGCGCTTGCCTGCTAAGCCTAAGAACACCTATTCCATTCTCCAGGTCCCACGTTTAGCCAAACTCAGTGACACAAGGGCGCAATGACGCACTTGCCCACAAGGGGGTGTGTACGTGTCTGGAGTTCATTCACAGCAGCTGAGAGACCACTGGCCGGCCCATTCTCTTTTTCCATAAAAAAAAAAAAAAAAAAAAAAAAACCAAAGAACAACAACAACAACAACAAAAAAAAAAAACCTTGCCAAGTATGTACTCCCAGGCGCCTTTCCACTCACCACCTCTCTGGTCTTCAGAGGCGCAGAAGGAAGAAGGGCACCACCTCCTCTTCCAGATGAGGTCACTGAAGCTCAGAAGGCAGGTGTGGGGCTGAGACCCAAACTCAGGGCTGTGGCTCCTTGGATTGTTTTACACCCTCTCATTTGTCTCTAAGGCTCCTTCAGCTTCTATCTCTGCTCCACTTTCTTTATTCAGGGTTCTACTAACCTACCCTCCAACCTCTCAACTACTGCTCCCCATTCCAACTGTCTCATCAAAATCCCCTACCCAGGTGGGGTGTGGTGACACACACCTTTAATCCCAGCATCCGGGAGGCAGAGGTAGGAGGATAGCTGTGAGTTCAAGGCTAGCCTGAGAATACAGAGTGAATTCCAGGTCAGCCTGAGCTACAGTGAGACCCTACCTCAAAAAAAAAAAAAAAAATCCCCTACCAAGTCTTAATACTCCTCCCCACTCACTGTCCAACTCAGTTTCATAACTCTGATTACATCCCTCCTGGTGGCACCTCCCCACTGTCTGCAGGCGTTAGTAGTTTATTTTGCCCTAGGCCTACCTTTAATTTTTAGGTTTTTTTTTTTTTTTTTCCAAGGTAGGAGCTCACTCTAGCCCAAGCTGACCTGGAACTCACTCTGTAGTCTTAGGCTGGCTCCAAACTCACAATGATCCTCCTGCCTCAGCCTCCCAAGTGCTGGGATAAAAGGCATACACTATCATACTCAGCTAGCCTTCTTTTCTTTTCTTTTTGGTTTTTCAAGGTAGGCGCTTGCTCTAGCCCAGGTTGGCCTGGAATCCACTATGCAGTCTCAGGGTGGCCTCAAACTCACAGCAATCCTATCTTCCTACTTCTGCCTCCCGAGTGCTGGGATTCAAGGAGTATGCCACCACACCTAGCTTTTCTAATATTTTATTTTATTTATTTGAGAGATAAAGAGGCAGATAGAGTGAGAAAATGGGTGCACCAGGGCCTCTAGCCAATGCAAATAAACTCCAGGTGTGTGTGTCTCCACCTTGTGCATCTAGCTTTACATGGGAATTGGGGAATCAAGCCTGGGTCCTTTGACTTTGCCAGCAAACGCCTGAATGGCTAAACCATCTCTCCAGCCATATATATTTATTGTTTTTTCGAGGTAGGGTCTCACTCTAGCCCAGGCTGACCTGGAATTCACTATGTAGTCTCAGGGTGGCCTCAAACTCATGGCAATCCTACTACCTCTGCCTTCCAAGTGTTGGGATTAAAGGCATGTGCCACCATGCCTGGCCTCTAAAATATTTTTTAATTTAAAAAAAAAATTTGTTTGTTTAGGGCTGGAGAGATGGCTTAGTGTTCAGGCGCCTGCCTCCTAAGCCTAAGAACGCTGGTTCCAGTTCCAATCTCCAGGTCCCACGTTTAGCCAGATGCAAAGGGGCGCAATGCCACACTTGACCACAAGGGGGCGCATGCATCTGGATTTCGTTCACAGCGGCTGAGGCTGCAGGCGCACCCATCTCTGTCTT
Source organism: Orientallactaga sibirica (assembly GCA_036365145.1). Lineage (NCBI taxonomy): Eukaryota > Metazoa > Chordata > Mammalia > Rodentia > Dipodidae > Orientallactaga > Orientallactaga sibirica. Next base: position 2,995,251 of record JAEOAD010000888.1, read on the forward strand.
CCTTTCCCTCTGTGTCTCTCCCCCCAATTTATTTGTTTATATTTGAGAGAGTAAGGGAGAAAGAGGCAGACAGAGACAGAGAATGGGCGTGCCAGGGCCTCTAGCCACTACGAACAAACTCCACACACACACACACACACACACACACACACACACTACTTTGTGCATCTGGTTTATGTGGGTCCTGGGGAATCGAACCAAGGTCCTTTGGCTTTGCTGGCAAATGCCTTAACCGCTAAGCCATCTCTCCAGTCCCTCTAAAAAAAAATTTTTTTTTTTTTGGTTTTTCAAGGTAGGGTCTCACTTTAGCTCAGGCTGACCTGGAACTCACTCTGTAGTCTCAGGGTGGCCTCGAACTCATGGCAATCCTCCTACCTCTGCCTGCTGAGTGCTGGGATTAAAGGTGTGCACCACCATGCCCGGCTCCTCTAAAGTATTTTTAAGACAAGTTCTTGCTATGCAACCAAGGCTGTCCTTGAATTTGCAGTTCTCCTTCTTCGACCTTCTGATGCTTGGATTACAAACACATGCTGCCACCATGTCCAATTCTCAGCAAGATGCTTTTATTATTTTATCACTACTACTACTACTATACTACTACTGCTACTGAGCTCTCACTCCAGCCCAGGCTAACCTGGAACTCACTCTGTAGCTCCAGGTTGGCCTCTTACTTCAGCCTCCCACATGCTGGGATTAAAGGCAGGGTCTGTCCAGGTGTGATTCTTAATTTTTTTTTTTTTTTTTAATTTTTGGTTTTTCAAGGTAGGGTCTCCCTCTAGTCCAGGCTGACCTAAAATTCACTCTGTAATCTCAGGGTGGCCTCGAACTCACGGGGATCCTCCTACCTCTGCCTCCGAGTGCTGGGATTAAAGGCGTGCGCCACTATGTCCGGCCAGGTATGATTCTTTAAACAACAGATTAAAGGCCTCTTCCTTTAAGAAGTCCTCCAGAATCCCTTGGGCCCAGGTAAATGTTGCTTCTCCCAGAACCTCCTCTCACACTGTGCTAAGAAGTTTGGCATGTGTGGGCCTCTCCAGGATATGAATGGAGATTATTTCTGACTTGTGCTCCTCATATTTTACCCACTCTGATCATAAGCAACCTGGGTTCTGTCAGCCTCCTATCCTAAAGTTCACCTCAAACAGTAAGTTGACTAGAAGGTCTTAAGGGTGAAACAGGGAACAAGGCTAGACTAGAAAAGTTAAAACTTCTTGTCATAACCTATGAAGCTGGTTTTGCCTATTTCTCTAATGCTACCTACAAACCCTCAGTAACAGTAAATAAATGCATATAGTTAAAAAAAATTTATAAAAACAAGCAGCTTAGTTGGCTAGCATTTGCAGATCCCTGCCCTAACTCACGTTTTTATTTTCCAGACAAGGTCTCACAGTGTAACCCAGGTAGGCCCCACTATCTTTCTCATAAGATCTTGGCCGTCATATCCAGGCAGACCAGTGTTTAAAGACACTGGAGAGGAGACATTGTATGTGATCATCTTGTAAGGTCCTCATTCTAGAATAGGCCCACAATGCCTATTTTTTTGGATTTTTTTCAAATTGTGGGGGTTTTTTTCTTTCTTTTTTTTTTGATTTTTTGAGGTAGGGTCTTGCTCTAGCCCAAGCTGACCTAGAAACATTATGTAGTCTCAGGGTAGCCTTGAATTCACAGCAATCCTCCTACCTCTTTCTCCCCAGTGCTGGAATTAAAGGCACACACCACCATGTCCTGCTGACAAATTGTGGGTTGTAATTCATTAGTGGTCATGAAATCAACTTATCACTCTGTAGCATTAAAGGGGGGACAAGAACAATGCAAGAAATATAAGAATGAGCTGGGCGTGGTGGGGCACACCTGTAATCCCAGCACTCGGGAGGCAGAGGTAGGAGGATTGCCGTGAGTTCAAGGCCACCCTGAGACTACATAGTGAATTCCAGGTCAGCCTGGGCCAGATTGAGACCCTACCTCAAAAAAAAAAAAGAAATGTAAGAATGAATTACATTTGGTAATCTTAAAATTTCAGGGTTGTAGAGATGGCTTAAAGGTTAAAGCACTTGCCTGCAAAGCCAAAGGACCCAGGTTCAATTTCCCAGCACCCAGGAAAGCCAGATGCCCAAGGTGGCACATGCGTCTGGAATTTGTTTGCACTGGCTAGAGGCCCTGGTGCACCCATTCTCTCTCTCCCTCTTTCTCTCAAATAAATAAAAACAAAATATTAAAAAAAAAAAAACATATGGGAGGCAGAGGTAGGAGGATCCCCGTGAGTTCGAGGCCACCCTGAGACTACAGAGTGAATTCCAGGTCAGCCTGAGCTAGAGTGAGACCCTACCTCGAAAAAATAAAATAAAAGTTTCATCACAGTGATCCTCCTACCTCTGCCTCCTGAGTGTCAGGATTAAAGGTGTGCGTCACCACACCCTTTTTATTTTTTTTGAGGTAAGGTTTCACTCTAGCCCAGGCTGACCTGGATGGAATACACTATGTAGTCTCAGAGTACCCTTGAACTCACAATGATTCTCCTACCTCAGCTTTCACGTGCTGGGATTAAAGGCATGCACCACCACACCTGGCAGCACTTATGATTTTAATGTGTAATTGACTATAGACAATACTAAAAACAGTGGCCTATTTTTCATTATGGTTATCTGCACAAGCCTGGGTCATTCTTATCTCACGGCATCTATACTGTTACTCTACCTAGAAAGCTCTAGCTCTGTCTTATCATACGGGCTTTTTCTCTAGCTCCCAGCCCAAATACTTCACATAGCAGGCCTTTCTCATATGCACCTTATTCAGATGCTATATGCTGCCTGCTTTTGTGTGGCCTATAAACTAGAATGGCATATTTGAAATAAGGTATCATTCTGTAGTTCTGGTTAGCTTGGAACTTGCAGCAATTCTCCTGCCTCAGCCTCCCAAGTGTTGACATTACAGGTATAAGCCATCATGCCTGGCTGGCATTTATATTTTTATCTTTCCTTCCCCCACCCTTTTTCTGACATGGGGTCTTGTTCATGTAGCCAAGGCTGTTCTTAAATTTCTTCTTCTTTTAAAATTTTTATTTTTTGTGTTTTTTCAAGGTAGGGTCTCACTCTAGCCCAGGCTGACCTGGTACTCACTCTATAGCCTCAGGCTAGCCTCAAACTCACAGTGATCTTACCTCTGCCCTCTGAGTGCTGGGATTAAAGGTGATGCAATACCACACCTGGATGTTAAATTTCTTAATCTTCCTGCCTCCACCTCTCAATTAGGATTAGAGGTTTGCACCAGCCTGCCCAGCCTTACATTTTTCAAAAATTAAAGCTGGGTGTGGTACCCAGGCATGGTGGCACACACCTTTAATCCCAGCATTTAGGAGGCAGATGTAGGAGAATCACTGTGAGTGCTAAACCACTTGAGACTACATGGTGAATTCTAGGTCAGCCCGTGCTAGAGTGAAACCCTACCTCAAAAAAAAAAAAAAAAAAAAAAGCTGGTTGTGGGAGTCAGGTGTGGTGCACAATTTTAATCCCAGCATTTGGGAGGCTGAGGTAGGAGGATTACTGTGAGGAAGGGGAAGCTGGGTGTGTTGGTACAAGTTTATAAACCCAGCACTGGGGAGGCTGAGTCAGGAAAATCATGAATTTAAGACCAATCTGAGCTATATATTGATAATTTATCTCAAAAAGAAAATAATAGCCGGGCGTGGTGGCGCACGCCTTTAATCCCAGCACTCGGGAGGCAGAGGTAGGAGGATCGCCGAGAGTTCGAGGCCACCCTGAGACTACATAGTTAATTCCAGGTCAGCCTGGACCAGAGTGAGACCCTACCTCGCAAAACCAAAAAAAAAAAAAAAAAAAAAAAAAAAAAAAAAAAAGAAAATAATAAAAATTATATATTAAGTTCAAGTTTCAGTATCTTCTAGTCAAGTTTTATCAGAACACAGCCATCTCTGTTTATTTACAAATTGACTATGGCTGTTCTCACATAAGCCAAATAGTTTGCTTCAAGACTGTATATTCTACAGAGCTAAAATCACGGGTCTGATTTTATAATAAAAAATTGTCAGGCCGGGTGTGTTGGCACATGCCTTTAATCCCAGCACTTGGGAGACAGAGGTAGGAGGATCACTGTGCGTTCAAGGCTACCCTGAGACTATATAGTGAATTCCAGGTCAGCCTGGGCTAGAGTGTGAGACCCTACCTTGAAAAGCCAATAATAATAATAATATTAGTCAGGTGTGTTGTCACATGCCTTTAATCCCAGCACTCGGGAGGCAGAGGCAGTAGGAGTGCCATGAGTTTGAGGCCATCCTGAGAGTACATAGTGAATTCCAGGTTAGCCAGGGCTAGAGCAAGACCTTACCCCCCCCCCCCAAAAAAAAAGTGAACTCCGGTTTTACTGTAATTACTACCACATTACCCTGTTTAATTCTCTTCAAGTTTTTTTTTGTTTTTGTTTTTTTGAGGTAGGGTCTCACTCTAGCCAGGCTGACCTGGAATTCACTCTATATCCTCAGGGTGGCTTTGAACTCACGGCGATCCTCCTACCTCTGACTCCCGAGTGCTGGGATTAAAGGCGTGCCACCACGCCAGGCTTTTTTTTTTTTTGATGTAGTGTCCTGCTGCAGTCCAGGCTGACCTGGAATTCGCTATATAGTCTCAGGCTGGCCTCAAACACACAGCTGGGATTAAAGGCATGCGTTACCATGCTCACCTCTCTTCAAATTCTTACCATTTAATTGTAGGGGTGTTTTTATTTGTTTCTCTCCCCCCCCCCACCACGTTTTTCTTTAAGACTAGGTCTCACATATGCTCAGGCTGGCTTCCAACTTGTGATCCTCCTGCCTCAGCCCAAGCGATGGTATTAAAGGCATGTGTCACAGCCTCTGGCTTTCAAGTTCATTTTTTCACTTACCACACCCACCCAACTAGGATATAAGTGACAAGGTTCCAAAGGCTTTGTCCATCTTCGCTACCCTGTGCAAAGCACGGTGCCGAAAACACAATAGATGCCCAATAATATTACAATAAAAGAATGGTAGTGGTGGAAAGCCGACAACTAGGTTGCATCAACTTTCACATCCTAACAGGAAGGGCTAGAAGATTTGCTTAAATGCCAGAAGCCATGTCCTCCTTCAACTTTTCACGACCTTGCTCACCAGAAGAGTCTTCGTCCACGTTCTCATACTGCAGAAGACGGTCTAGAAGGAAGCTGGGGGGGGGGGAGAGGTGAAGGAGAGTGATTATTTCTATCTCAGCAATGTTTTTCAAGAGTCCCGGTCTCTCCAAGAGGGTCCACGAGATCCTTCTAAGAGCCCACGCATCTGTGGACCTACCCCAGGACGGGGCCAGAATGTAGTCCCCAAAGAGTCACATCACCTTCTCCCCCACAATGCGCCTCACCTCTTGTCCCGGGACACCTTCAGCAATTTCCTCTGCGCTTTCCTGAGCTCCTCTTGGAAGCACTCGTGTTCCTGTAGTATACAGGCAGGGAGGGCTCTGAGCCAAGGGATGTATACAACAGGCCGGAACCCGGAAACATCTCGCCCCACCCCCTTTACACATGGGTAAACTGAGGTCCTCTCAGTGCCAGGCCTCAAACTTCACAACCTCCCACACCAGCACTCACATAGATGAGGAACTTAAGCTTCCGCTTCAGGTTCCGGTATTTCTTTTTGTAGTCCACTTCACCATCCGTCGGCCCGTTCATGACCCGCCCGCGAGCAGAGCCCGAGCAGGAGCCGCACCACCCGTCCCTTCTCCAGCCTCCACTTCCCGAGCCTCTGCAACGCTCAGCCCGGAAGGACTACAATTCCCGGCAGCCTCCGCGTCAGTTCGACCGTAATACAACTCCCGGTAACCTCTGCGCTAGGAAGCTAATAGCACGAACCACCCTACCAGGGAAGACCCGGAAAGGAACGCTGCTACACCTGGCTACCCAGATGATGTCACACGGGTGCCGTACGCCGGAGGGCGCATTAAGGTACTTAAGCGGTTTGGAGCAACAGAAGGATCTCCTTCAGAGACTCCTAGTGCTTTGTCGATGGGCTTTTCTCTTCTGCCTGTAGAGATAACGAAGGCGTAGCTTGGTGACTGACTGCAGAGCAGCGTCGCGAATTGATTACGTTATACCCAAAGATTTCCGGCGCCGAATCGGTTTCTAACGAGAATTTTAAGAATAATTTGTTTTAACGCAGAGCAGAAGCCTCTAGACTCTGCAGCTGCCCAGGATAACAAGTTTTGTCTAATAAAGTTCTTGGTCCCGGGTGGTGGGCCAACGGCTCGGTCCCCCACCGTGCCGCGGAAGTGCGCATGCGCAAACTGCTGTCACACGCGCTGACTGAGGCCGGGAAGAAAAAAAGGCGGGAGCCACCAATCCCGGCTGGCGCAAAATGGCGCTGGAAGATGAGGTGCTGGAGTTCACGCGCAGCTTTTTCCGGGGCCGCCCTGACCTCAGGTGCACAGTGGATTGGAGTTGGGGTTGGCTGGGGCAGGGCTGGGGCTGGGACTCGGTCTTGATTGGTGTCTCTGTAGCACGCTCACGCTCTCCACCGTGCGCCAGAAGTTCTTGGCTCATACGGGCCGGGACCACCTGCGACCCGAGGAGAAACAGGCGCTGAAGCGGCTGGTGGAGGAGGAGCTGCTGAGCATGCAGGTGTGGGCATGAGCGTGGCCAAGAGGCAGGGCTTGTTGTTGAGGGGTTGGGGCTGCACACAGTCTTGATCCGGGGTGCCTTTGTGCTGCTGCACACAGGTGGAGGATGCTGGATCCAGGGAAGAAAAGCTAGGCTTTACTAAAGCGAAGAGGCCTCCTGTCCCTGGCAATGACCCCGGGAGAAAAAGGTTCCGCTTCAATTCAGAGTCAGGTCAGTGCCTCCTCCCTGCTTGTCTATCGCAGGTGCTTTCTGCATCATTGGTTTGTTTAGAAGGGATGAGGGCGGTCAGGAACCAAGGATGCGGTGAAACCCTACTGCCGTTCTTTTTGACTGTAGGGCCGGAAGCAACCTATCCTAAATAGAGGGCCAAAGGACAGGAGGAACCTATCCCAGCTCTGACTTCTCTCCGTATTCTAGAGTCCAGCTCTGCAGCCTCCAGTCCAGACTGCTTGGGATCCCCAGCAAAGGATGAGACAGCCGAGGAGAAAAGCACAAGGCAAGCCTTAAAGAAGACAGTTGAGGGCATCGCTGCACAGCAAAGGGACCTGGTTGCAAAGATGGGATTAGAGGAAAGCAGTGAGGAGGAAGGGGAAGCGTCCGTCAGAGCAAGTAAGGTCTTGAAGGAAGAGAGCAGTGAGGAGGAAGGGGAAGCGTCGGTCAGAACAAGTAAGGTCTTGAAGGAAGAGAGCAGTGAGGAGGAAGGGGAAGCGTCGGTCAGAACAAGTGAGGTCTTGAAGGAAGAGAGCAGTGAGGAGGAAGGGGAAGCGCTGGTCAGAACAAGTAAGGTCTTGAAGGAAGAGAGCAGTGAGGAGGAAGGGGAAGCATCGGTCAGAGCAAGTGAGGTCTTGAAGGAAGAGAGCAGTGAGGAGGAAGGGGAAGTGTCCGTCAGAACAAGTGAGGTCTTGAAGGAAGAGAGCAGTGAGGAGGAAGGGCAAGCGCTGGTCAGAGGTCTTGAAGGAAGAGAGAAGGAGGAAGGGGAAGCATCGGTCAGAGCAAGTGAGGTCTTGAAGGAAGAGAGCAGTGAGGAGGAAGGGGAAGTGTCGGTCAGAACAAGTAAGGTCTTGAAGGAAGAGAGCAGTGAGGAGGAAGGGGAAGCGTCAGCCAGAACAAGTAAGGTCTTGAAGGAAGAGAGCAGTGAGGAGGAAGGGGAAGCGTCGGTCAGAACAAGTAAGGTTTTGAAGGAAGAGAGCAGTGAGGAAGATGATAAGAAAGAAAAAGAACAGAAAAGCAGGACTAGGAAAGACCATGGGACTAAGAGCAAGCTGGTAGCAGACAAGGCTTCAACCAGAAAGAAGCGTGTTAGAGAGGAAAGTGAAAACAGTGAGAAAGAGTCTGTACAGAGGAGAAAAAAGGTGAGGGAGAAAAGAGGAGCTAAAATCCATAAAGAAAGTGAGAGTGAGGAGGAGATCCCAGCCAGGAAGAAAGAGAATAGGGAGGAGCCTAGAGCCAAGGGCAACAGAGTGGAGGGGACAGCTTGGGGGAGGACTAGCTGTAAGCAGAAAAGCAGGGATGGGAGGCTGAGGAGAGACTTGGGGGGCAGTGAAGAAGAGAAAGAGGCAGCAGGCAGTGGGGACGACAAAGAGTCCCCAGTGCAGAGGAAAAGCAAGGACAAGACCCAGCTTAAGGGTGGGGCAAGGCAGAGTGGAAGCAGTGAGGATGAGGACAGCAGGATGATGCAAGCAACTGCTCAAGGTGCTGCAAAGACAGACAAGCAGGGCAGCACCAATGGTGAGAGTGACACCGAGAGGGAGGTGAGTGACTTTGAGACTGGAGGGAGCCCTAATAGGGCAAGGAAGAACCGCTCTTCCAAGAAGGGCTCCAAGAAAAGCAGGATGCGAAGCTGTTCCTCCTCATCATCAGATGGAAGTCCTGAGCCCAAGAAGGTGAGGAGGGTGCATGTTGGGTGGGAAGCTACCATTAGGAAAGAGAAGACCCTGACTAGCACAGCAGGCTGGGCCTTCAGCTGTGTTTCCCTTGGTAGACTGGCTCTCATCGCCGTGGAGAGGACCACCCAGCTGTGGTGAGGCTAAAGCGCTACATTCGGGCCTGTGGTGCCTATCGAAACTACAAGAAGCTGCTGGGCCCATGTCGTTCCCATAAGGAGCGCCTCAGTGTTCTCCGCTCTGAGCTGGAAGCCCTGGGCATGAAGGGTGAGGTAACACATGCCCTGAGCGCTCAGGAGGGCCTGGGCTGCTGCAGAAGAGGGGCTCATAAGCTGCATCTGTTTCAGGCAACCCTTCCTTGGAAAAGTGTCGGGCCTTGAAGGAGCAGCGGGAAGAGGCAGCCGAGATGGCTTCTTTGGATGTATCCAATATCATCAGCAGCTCAGGTGAGAAGTTTCCTCTCTGCTCAGGAGAGGAAGAGATTATGCCATTTCAGATAATTAATCTTCTGTCCCCACCTCCCAGGCCGACCACGAAGACGCACAGCCTGGAACCCTTCAGGAGAAACAGTCCCACCAAAGGAGCTCTATCACAGGACCCTAGAATCAGAAGATGAACAGCCACGTCAGGCACCCCCAGACTGGTCCCATATGCGTGGCATCATTAGCAGTGATGGTGAGAGTAACTGAGCTCCACCAGCGCCCAAGGATGGACTTTGCTTTGTTGTACAAAACTTACATAGTACCCTGCAGAGCAGCTTTCAGAGAAGACTACATCACCAGGGACATAAATTATTGGGACACTACTCAGTTGCATGTTCTATTTAAAGTGGTTATAGGGGCTTATTTTTAAAGACCCAATAAAGGAGTGTTTATAATCACAGTGCCTTGTTACATGGTCCTTCACTCTCATGCCCTGGAACAGAAAGCTGAGGAACAGTTACTAGTACCTGGCAGATTCCCCAGCCGAAAGACCCTGCCATCTGTCAGAGGAAGGTATGGCTCCTCTCCTTCAACTTGACCAAGTTCAGCCTCCCCCGTCCCCGGTCAGACAGGTCTTAATAAGGAATGTGAGCTAAGGACATGGCCAAGTGGTAGAACACTTGTCTAGCATGCACAAGGCCCCAACAAAAGGAAAAGAGTGCAGCACAAACTCAGGCACAGATAGCCGCCAGGAACTGACTCAGCCTTGAAAGTGAGTACAGTAGACCTGAATGACCCATTGGGGTCCCACAGAGCTCTGCAGGAATTTGTATCCAGGTACCTAGTTAGAAGGATGTAGTTACGCCACCAGGGCTTTGTGTTTGAAGTGGGCCTTCTGAAAATCCCTGAACCTCAAGAAAGGAAGAATCCAAGGGTTTAGGAGGCTGACTTGTAATCTTACTCAATCATACATGAGGTCATTTTTTTTAGTCACACAGCCAAATAAATTCTTAAGCTAGGTGTAGTGGTGCCTACCTTTAATCTCAGCACTTAGGAGACAGAGGTAGGATCGCTGTGAGTTTGAGGCCACCCTGAAACTACATAGTTAATTCCAGGTCAGCCTGGGCTCTATAGAGTGAGACCCTACCTCGAAAAACCAAAAATAAATAAATAAATACAAGTAATAGTCACTTGCCACTGAGCAGTTCGTCATATACACCTTAGACAGAAAGGGTAACTCCTTCAGTGTGTTAGAATAACCAACAATTTATTAAAAGCTTGCCCTGGGCTCTGTGCCAGCCCCATAGCTGGGAGGGGCTTCTATGACTGCTTCCAAACTTGGGTACAGCCCTTTCCAAGGTATTTCCCTTGTCCCCACCCCAGCCCTGACCCCAGTTTAAAAAAAAAAAAAAAAAAAAAAGACAAGACGGCACAGGACGTCAGACAGCAATGGGGGAATGGAGAGACCCAGGCATCCTAACCCTAAGACCTCATCCCAATCCTTCTGAGGAAGGCCTTCTCCCATTCTCCCTGCTTTGAGTCCCAGACCTGTTCTGCCGTATCACAAGTCTGGAGGCTCTGTCATTCTCAGTCCATAGCCCCATCGCAAGGGAAGTATAGTTCTCTGAATATAATATATCTAGACCCACCCTTCCCCCTCCCCCAGGGGACCAGATGAATATTGACACGCACTCCTCCCTCCGCACCCAGGCAGTGATGGAGGGAGACCCTGGCACCATAGTGGGTAGGCAGGGCTCCTGGTCAGCGTTGGGGTACCAATGCCCAAGCTGGCCTGGGATCACTTGCCTGGGATCACTGGCCAACCCCAAGAAGTTCATGAAATGAGGTCTGAGGGGAACTGAAACCAACATTCTGTCCCCACCACCCTTGGGTTGGCTTCAAGTTTACTGCCTGTAGGACCAGGGTCCACTCACTCCCACCCTGCCCTACTCCTGTGCTTACCCACCCAACACTTCAGGAATAGAAGTGGGAAGAACCATTGAGGATGTGGGAAGCAACACTGGTGCTGCGGCTCAGAGGCCCTGGTACTGCTGCAGCAGGAGGCCCCACATTCTCACTGCTACTACCCCCAGAGGCTGCCCGCCGCAGGGGCTGGGGGCTGTTTCTTAGCAGCAGCAGAGCTCCACCACGAGGTGTTCCACTCTGAGTTGGAGGCCCCAACCAGTTTGGGGGACCTGGGGGAGCCAGCAGAGCTGGTTGTCGCCATGCTGGTGGGGGCATGCCTGGTGGAGGAGGGCCGTGGCTCCAGTGGGCCCCTGAGCGGGGAACAGGGCGGGAAGGCCAGGCAGGGGCAGGGGGTGGAGCGGGGTAGCCCTGGGCAGCAGCTTCAGCTGGAATGCCCCCTAGAGCCATGCTGGAGAAGCCCAGCCTCATGCTCTCAGCATCAAAGGCCTCGATCTCACGGGCCTGCCGCTCTAGCAAACTCCGGATTCGCTCCGAGCGTCCTGTTTGCAGGGCCAGCAGCTCTTCTTCTACCTGTAACATCCAAAACGGGAGGTGAGAGCCCTAGAGTGGAAAGCCGACCCTCCTTCTCACATCCTAGTGCCTGAACTTCTTACCCGCTGCTCCAGCAGTGCCCGCCTCAGGGCTACTCTCTGCTCTAGCTCCCGAAGCTCTCGCTCATGCTGGCTCTCGGTGCGGATCTTGATCTTACTCTGATAGGCGTTGAGCAGCTCTAACTCCTGCTGAAGCTGTTGCCTCAGGGCCTGGAACTCTGCCTCTTGGGTCTCATCAAGCCGGAGCTGGAGGGCAGGAAGAGCTGAGTTTAGGGATGTCCTCCTCTACCCCCATGATCCTCCCCTGCCCCGGTAGGCCTGGGCCCTAAGGTGGCAAGGAGCAGCAGTCTCAACGTCTATCAGAATGGAAGATGGTCATACCCTGTGGCACAGCAATTACACTTGCAGGAATCTATCCCCCAGGTATACTTGCACATGCGCTCCAGGTGTTCACGGAAGCGTTGTGATAGCAAAATGCTGGAAACAACCTAAATGTCCACCAATAAGGGATGGGTTAAATAAATTATGGTACAGCCATACCATGGAAAATTCTATACTGTAAAAAATGAGATATGTGTACTGACACGGAATGATGTCCAAGAAATATTGGGTGGAAAAAAAAGTTAGAAACCAGTATGTAGAGTATGATTCTATTTGTAAATTTTCTATATAATTTTCCAAATATGCAATAGGAAACAATCTATCAAACATTTACTCATTACTAAGTTACCTCTGAGAGGTGGGACTGGGTAAGATTGGGGTTCCTGATTCTTTGCACTCCATGTACACGTTAAGTAGCCCACTCCAGTGTTGTGTATGGTCAGTTTTTAGAAGAGCAACCTTCCAAATTTCCTGAAGTCTGAGTAAATAGGCATAAGGGCCACACTCACTGTAATCTGCTTCCTGTTCACATAATAAACTAACTGAGGCCCAGGAAAAAAATTATAGCCACTCTTTCTTTGGGTGTTCTTGGTAGACAGAATAGCTTTGAAGACATTAGGAAAATACTAAGAGAAAATAATAAAACAATTGAGAAATTGAAATAATAAAACCATTGCAGCAAATATTAGCAAAGCACATCTGAGTTTCCTCAAGTCCAAAAAGACCCAGCTCTGTTCACACCTCCCATCTTCCTTTGACACAACTAAGCTGGAGACAGGCCAACCTCTAGTGTCCCTCCCAGACCCCAGGCCTCACCGCCTGTGAGCTGAGCATCTCTGAGATGGATTGGTCGTACTGCTCGGCCAGGATCGCCAGCTTGCGGGTCTGTTCCTCCTTGAGCCGCTTAAGAAGGCTCTTGTGCTGAGCTTTGGGGGTGGTCTCCAGCAAGTGTGCCCGTAGAGCCTTGTACTGCCTGGTCTGGATCTTACATGTCTCCTGGAACTGCTTCTTGATCTGCAGCTCCTTTGACTGTGCAGTGGATGGATCAAGGGGAAATGGGGGCAAGGGAGAGGAGAGGAGGAAGAAGAGGAACAACGAGGGAAAAGGGAGAAGAGAAGGAGAAAGGAGACAGAAGCAGAGACAGGGAGAGGGAGAGAAACAGAAAACATGTTAGACAGAGGGGGCGGGGGGAGCTGTATATAGACAGACATGGGAGATGGGATTGTACTGAGAGACAGAAAGGTCTCCACAGGCAAGAGAGGAGTAGAACACAAGACAGGCTCTGAGAGCATGACCAGAGTTGAGTGAGATGTCACAGAAAAATGTCAGAGTTCACAGACAGGGAACTGAGACTCTAGAGGACCAAGTGCTCTGATCATGCAACCAGGGAGAATATGACCTCAGAAGAGAAGCATGTGAGCAAATGTTTAAGAATGTGCAAAGGACCGAGGGAAAAGACCAAGTCACACACAACAGCCATGGAAGAAGCCAACACAACTAAGGACAGGCAGAGAAGTCCCAGGTGCAGCAACTCAAGGAGAAAAGGCAAGGGAAGAAGAAGCACCAAGGAATGGGAAAGAGGCTGCCCTGGCTTGGGCCACCAGAAGGGAGAGAGGCAAAAGAGGTAACCAGAAAAGGCCTGACAAGTTCAACAGGCAACAGCTGTCACCCTGACCAGATCCACATTCCAGCCCAGCCCCTACAGACTCAGCTCCCACTCTAAGCCCACAGCAGTCCCAGTCCTCTGACCCGCACACTCTGGTCCCCAGCTCACCACCCTCAACTGTGGAGGGTCTGTAGTCCCAGCCCCCAACCCTCTAGGCTAATGCCTGATGCAGGGGAGAGACACAGCTCCAAACCATGTAGGCAACAGGTTTGGAATAAAGACGGGGAATGAATTCTAAGGACTCTCTGCAACGGGCCCACTATCAGGGGAAATGTGAAACCAGCGAGTTCTGTGGAAGCTCCATGGGGGCCCAGAGCTCAGGGCTGGTGGCGGTCATGGTACAATAAAGCTATGAAGGGAAAAAGGATGCGGCTGAGGAGTGAAAGGAGTGGAGACAACGTAGATGGGGTGAAGAGGTCATGGAGCTGGGGGCCAAGGGTCCAGACTGGGGACAAACCAGGGAGGCTAGGCGGCAGGACAAAGCAGACAGAGGCAGCTTGGGCCAAAGGTATAGTTCCGCTCAGATATTTTTATTTGTGTTTGTCTTTTTCTTTTCTTTTTTGGTGAAGGGAAGGGGACAGGTTGGAAGGGAGACAGAAAAACAAAATCAAAGAGGAGAAAAAAAAAAAAACCATGACTTCCCTCCCTGCCACCCCTGGCCCCAGGCCTGAACTGATGAGGGTGAGGATGAGCACACACAGTGGCGGGGGGACGGGGACAGCAATAACTTAGGGAGAACACAGAATGTCACTTCTGGACTCCACAATAGAGGAGGCTGCCTGACTAGAGGTCTCAAGGGCCGGGCTTGGGAAGCATATTGAGGAAGAAGGGGCAGAAAGGACTGGAGACTGGAAAAATTTCACCGAGTTGTAGGAAATAAAGTGCTCAATGCTCTAAACTTGGGTGTGGGAGGGTTAGAATTGGTTACCTCCAGGGAGGAAGGGCCCGGAAATGACGGGTCCGGGACCTCCGCCCAGCCAGAGTCCCTGCTGGTAGCTGTCTGGGAGCAGGGAGCACAAGCCTGCGTTGGCTACGAGGTAGCAGCCGAGGGATCCGACTGGGCCGTTCACTCCTAAGCAGGCCCCAGCTGGCCAATGTGCGGATGGCCCAGGGGGGCAAGCAAGAGGCTAAACTGTGGCTGGCTCGTGCCAGACGCCAGTTCCAACCCTTGCACAGAGCCCAAACCCTTGCTAATAAGGCTAGTGGGTGCTGAGCAGTGTGAGGATGTCCCTGCCGGGGCCAAGGGACAGGCAGTCGGCTGCGGAAACCATTCTTGTTGGTTTTGGGGTAGAGTGCAAACAGGCCCCGATCCCCCACAGCCCCACAGCCCTGTAGGGCCCGAAAGGCCATGGGAGACAGGCGCAGCAGAACCCGCAACCAGAGTCGAGAGATGCCCCGGCGCACACGGGGGACCTGCTGCTGCACCCATTTGCCCCCAGCTGCCATAGCCGCCAGAGGTAGAGCCAGGCCAGGCCAAGCTAGGAGCCAGGCAGCCCCAAGGCCTAGAGGCACACCCATCAGGCCTCTGCGCCAGCTGAGGCTGAGGACTGCCCCCAGTGCGGTGCCCTGGGCCAGGAGGAGGAACAGACTAGGGGGTAAGTGGAGAGCTGTACAAAGGAGCAGGTAGGAGGCCCCCAGGCCCACGAGTCCTACCTCAAGGGCCAGTAGTGCTGCCTGAAGGCCACCCCCACCCTGGGCTGCCAGCAATGGGAGGAGCAACAGAAGTAGTAAGGGCAGGAGGCCAGAGGAGGACCCCACAGCAAAGGAGAGGCCAGCCAAGAATCCATGAGATAGGAGTCCAGGAAGCTGGCTGGCAGGGCCAGGCCTCGAATGTGATGGAGGTGGCTCTGGAGGAATGTCTGGAGAAGGACAGCCATCTCCAGGATCCCTAGGGGTTCCAATTGGAGCCCCTTCCTCCTCTTCCTCCTCTTCCTCTGGGACTGGAGTCAGTGCAGGACCCTGAACCCAGCCGAACTTGAATTCCTCATCGAGAAGGCTCCCATGCTCCTTCCCCCAGAGCCTCCATTCCCCAGCCTCCTCCTGACCAATAATGCTCCTCTCTTCGGGTGCTGGAGATGGGACTCTATGTTCCTCAATCTCCTCCTCAGGTATACCCCAATCTTCCTCATTAACCAGACTCCTATGTTTTTGTGGGCTGGTACTAAGGGTTCCTGATTCTTCCCCCAGAATCCTCTGCTCCTCTGGCTTCAAAGTAGACCCTTCCTTTCCCAGAATCCTTCTCTCTGGCACTGCTTCCTCCTCCTCTCCCAGCATCCTTTGGTCCAGGACTGCCTCCTGACCAGATAGGCAGGGCTGCTCTTCACTAGGGGTGCCTGTTCTGGGTGGTCCCAGAGCCCCAGTAACAGGAAGGGCCACGGGGCGCCGGCCTGCACGTACTTTGAGGCTCTTGGGCTGCTGGCGAACCTGGGCCGCGTGTTTCTGCCGCAACTCTTGTTCTCGACGCTTGTTGTACTCCAGCTGGTTGCCCAGCTCTGTCTGGTGCTGGAGGCGGGTGAGCTCAGCACGTGTGCGCTGGACAGCCTGGAGCTGCCGCAGCTCCAGCTCCCTGGTGGCCTCGTGCTGCCGCAGCAGCAGGGCACACTCCAAGTCCTTCTGAGTCTGTTTCTTGTTCAAGTCCTGAGGCAGAAGAGAGGCAGTGCCCAGGGCCCAGTCAGAGAGCCTTGTTGG
Source organism: Orientallactaga sibirica (assembly GCA_036365145.1). NCBI lineage: Eukaryota > Metazoa > Chordata > Mammalia > Rodentia > Dipodidae > Orientallactaga > Orientallactaga sibirica. The sequence continues at coordinate 3,011,440 of JAEOAD010000888.1, forward strand.
TCTCAAGGAAAAGCCCAGGATTCCTTCCTTGGCAGAGGGAGCTCATGATGTAGAGGGAGATGAGGAATGTAAACTCTTGGTTGGCCTAGGAACAGGAAGCCTAAGGATATCCTAGCAGGGTCCAATGGGCATGAAGGCAAGAAGGGTGTTGAAGCCAAACTACAACACTAGGAGGGCAGAAGGGAAAGAAGATATGAAGGAGGCAAATAAATGATCTTTGAGTGGACAGAAAGGGCCAGTGGGCAGCCCTACCTCTCGCAGCAGGTCCTGGTCTAGGCTGTGACGAGCCAGCAGCATCTTGCGCTTGTATTGGCGACACTGCAGCTCAAAGTACTGGCGCTGGCGCCGAAGCAGCCCTGCTTCCTCTTCCGCCTGGCACTGCTGTAGCTGCTCTTTCTGTCGTAGCAACCACTCAGCCTTCTCCCGCTTGGGTGTGCTGGGGTTTTCCTGGAGTTCCTGGTAAGGTGGTGAAGGAGTGGGTCAGGGATTGCCACTGGTCTGGCCCTTGGCTCACCCATGGCAGCTCTGGCTAACCTCCTTCAATTGTTCCTTCCGAAGCTTGTAGGTTCTCTTCTGTGCCTCTAGCAGCGCGGCCAGCTCCTTCTTCTGCTGCCCAAGGATATGTTGCTGGAACTTCCGTTCCTCAGCCTGGGCAGCTCGTGCCTCTTTCTCACCTATGGCCTGGTGCCGCCTGGCCAGCTTTTCAGCCTCAGCCCCAAAGCCAGCCCGTTGTGCCTCAAGTTCCCGCTGTAGTCGCCCACTGTGCTCCTCACGTTCACCCCTCAGCCTAGACTCCAAGGCCAACAGCTGCTTCTGGTGCTGTCGCCGCATCCGCTTGTAACCACTCAGCTGCTCCCGCAAGGCTGAGTCCTGCTCATGCTCCTGGATCTGACGGCTGACCTAGAGTAGGAGAGAAGACAAAACTGGTAATCAGCTCTGGCCTCCATTTCACGCACACAGATTGTCTTTATGTTCTACGGGGAAGATCATTCTTGTCTAGTAACTTCTCCACGCTTAAGCTCTCTATTTTTTTCAAATAGATAATGGAGATACTATTTACATCATGGGTTGGTGTGATGGAATGAGATAATAAAAAGTGGCAAACACTGGTCCTGGCACAAAAAGAGGAACAATTCAAATTATTCAAAAGTATATTAGACACATCTGGGCTCAGTTCCCGGCTTTGTCAATTATTATCAATGTGATCTCAAGCAAGTTAGCTTCTCAAATCATCATTTGTTACATAGGCCAACAATATCACTGCATAGACAGAATTGACCAGTAAGTGCTAAAGTCCTTCCTCTTCAGCAGATACTGAGGGCCTCGAGGATCCAGGTCAGAACAAAAACTCAGGGCCTGGATGTCCTAGCCCAACTGTGATTTCTGGTTCCATCTCAGCAGATCCATCAGTAGCTCTTAAACTAGTTTAGGTAGTAAAGGTCTCAGAAATCATGTATCTCTGTACAGTACAAAAAAGTAAAGTACTACCACAGCAACCACAGTTATCCTCGCAGAACCCCCAGGTAGAGGCCACTTGCCCAACAGCCTCTATGGGTATTGGTACTCAAATGCAGTTACTTGAGACAGAGAGAGGGGGGGAGGGAGGGAGGAAGGGAGAGAGAACGGGTGTTCCAGGGCCTCTAGCCACTGCAAACAAACTCCAGATGCATGTGCCACCTGGTGCATTTGGCTTATGTGGGTTCTGGGGAATCAAACCTATGTCCTTAGGCTTTGTAGGCAAGTGCCTTAACCACTGAGCCATCTCTCCCACCTGAAAATCTGTCTTATGAAAAGCTTTGATTTGCCAAGTGTGGTGGCATATGCCAATAAATCCTAGGACTGAGGAGACTAAGGTAGGAGGACCACAAATTCCTGAGGCCAGCCTGAGCTAAATAGTGAGATCTTACCACAAAAAAACAAAAATAAGCCTAATAACATTTTTGCTACAAACTGAGAAAAAGACTTGATTTTAACAGCGGAATAACAGCCAGGCATGGTGGCACACATCTTTAATCCTCAGCACTTGGGAGGCAGAGGTAGGAGGATCACCGTGAGTTCAAGGCCACCCTGAGACTACATAGTGAATTCCAGGTCAGCCTGAGCTAGAGTGAGCTAGAGTGGAATAAGGTCCCACTTAGGACTAAGACCCACCAAAGGTGCCTGGGCAAATACCTTGGGTAAACAGTTCTAAGCCACAGTGGCCTCACCTCTCAAAACTCCCAAGAGAGCTGGGATGATTATACATGGCATGTGTGTGGACCTGACAGTGGGTCACTGGCATGAGGCAGACCTCTGACCCTCTCATCCCTGCCCTCAGCAGCACTGAATCTAGCAAACCTGCACACTGCCTCCAGGAACAGTACAGCAGGCTACATGTGCCTGTCCAGGGATATGAAGCACCTGACCACCAGAGGATCCCAGGAAGGTCTCCAGAAGATGTTATTTTAGCCAGGCCTTTAAAATGGAATAAAAGTCTGCTAAGCAGGGAGTGGGAAGGGTCAAGCAGAGGAGAGAGCAAGACCACAACAGAAGGTAGAATCTGGACTCTAATCATGTGCTACAAGGAGAAATTCATTTTGGGACTTGGATTGTCTGGTATATCCAGGAAACATAAGGAGAAAAGGACACTTACCAGGGAGGCAGTACGGATGGTGGCAAAGTGGTCCCGGTTGCGACAGTAGGCCCGACGGCGGGCAGAAGAGGTGGTAGAAGTGGGAGCTGGAGCTACAGGTGGCTGGAGTGGGCCTGGGGTCATCTCTGGCTGGTAGGGGTCATCATACAGATTGTCTGAGCCCTAGAAGGGAATGTAGAAGGGTTACCCAAGGCTCATATATCAAAGGGCCCAAGGAGAGTTACCTGAGAAGACTCGGTCAGACTTAGGAGGAGAAATCATGCTGAGGGAGGAGGGAGCACAGAACCCAGGCTTCTTTCCCGTGGCTACTCAAGATGAGCTGCATACCGGTAGCCGGTGGATGATGGAGCTGTGGGAGGTGACTGTATGTTCCCCCTCCTGCATCATGGCCATCTCTCGGGTTTCAGGGCCTTCCTCTTCCTCCTCCTCCTCCTCTTCCTCCTCCTCTTCTTCCTCCTCTTCATTGTCTGAGGCATCTGCTAGGCTGTTGACTGAGCTGCTCTGGCTGGAGGCGCTGATAGACATGCTGGGCACTGAGTGGCTACTCTCTAGACTGGTCAGTGTCCCTGCCCGGTGCATGTAGGGCTCAGCCTCCTGCGAACAGGGTGTGAGCTGTTGGGCAGGGAAGGGGAAGGACAAGGGGTGTGTGTATGGAGCAGCACAAGGAGACAAAGAGTGTGAATATGGGAGCAGGGAGGGGAGGGGAGGGGACCAAGCCCAGAATGGGGCAAGGGAAAGAAGGTGGCAGGGCAAGCTGGATCACCTCTTCCTCCTCTGGAGCCTCAGCACCAGGACCATTGGGTGCCTCTTGGAACAGGATCTTCTTCATCTTGCGGTATTGAAGGTTGTCTAACTCCCGCACAGCATCCTTGGTCCTCTGGATCAGGTCCATGATGACTGTGGGTGGCCGCTCCCGGAGCACAAAGCGGTGCTGAGGAAGATAACTCTGAGAACTATTGCCAACTCTCCCCAAAACCCATGCCTCTCAGGTATTCCTTTGGGGGCCCATGCCAACCACAGCTGGATGCTGATCTTGTCTTAATGCCTTTTCTCTACCACCCAGCCTATATTTCCCAGATAATCTCAAATTCTCCCTGGCATGGCTGACATAAGGTAATCAGGTGATCCGAATTCTAATACAGTTCTATTATGAAAGTGCAGTGCCCCTGGACATGTCACCAGGCCTCTTTATGTTCCTTATAAAACTAGTAAGTTGCCAGGTATGGTGGCGCACACACCTTATAGTCAAAACACTTGGGAAGCTGAGACAGAATTGCAGTGTCAGGCCAGCCTTGGGCTCCAGGTTAGCCTAGACTAGAGTAAGACTCTGCCACGAAAAACCAAAAACAAATAAACAAACAAAAGGCACACCAGCCTGGTGTGGTGAAGTGTGCTTTTAATCCCAGCATTTGAGACACTGGGGTAGGAGGATCACTGTGAATTTGAGGCCTAGGCTAGAGAAAGACCCTATCTCGAACCCCTCCCTAAAAAAACAAACTTAAAAAAAAAAAACCCCACCACCACACACAAAAAATCCCAGTAAGTTATCCTAGACAATTTAAGCCACTCACAAACATGGCTTCTTAGGTATGAAGGAAATAAGGCCTTTTTACTTAAAAAAATTTTTTTTATTCATTTATACTTACTTGAGAGGGGGGAGAGTGTATGTGTGTGTTAAGGCTCTTGCTACTGCAAACGAACTCCAAACACATGTGCCACTTTGTGCATCTGGCTTTACATACTGGGGAATTGAGCCTGGGCCATCAGGCTTTGCAAGGAAACACCTTTAACTGCCAAGCTATTTCTCCAGTCTCCCTTTGTTTTTTTTTTTTTTTTAAATATATTTTCTTTCTTCCTCTCTCCCTCCCTCCCTCCCTCCCTCCCTTCCTTTCAGAGAAAGAGGAAGGCAGAGAGAGAGAGAGAGAATGGGCATACCAGGGCCTCTAGCCACTGCAAACAAACTCTCGAGATGCATGCGCCCCCTTGGGCATCTGGCTTACGTGGGTCCTGGAGAATCAAACCAGGATCCTTTGGCTTTGCAGGCAAACACCTTAACCGCTAAGCCATCCCTCTAGCCCCCCTTTTTTGACTTTTTTTTTTTTTTTTTTTTTTTTTTTGAGGTAGGGTCTTTTTTTTTTTCCAGGCTGACCTGGAATTTATGTAGTCTCAGGGTGGTCGAACTCTCGGTGGTCTCTCTGCCTGGTGCTGGGGCTGACCTGGACTTTTTTTTTTTTTTTAATTTTTTTTTTTTTTTTTTTGTTTATTTATTTATTTAGAGTGACAGACAGACTGTAGAATCTCAGGGTCCAGCCACTGCAAACGAACTCCAGATGGTGATCCTGTGCATCTGGTTTACATGGGTCCTGGGGAATTGAGTGCTGGGATTAGGCTTCATAGGCAAGCGTTTGCGCCTAAGCCATCTCTCCAGCCCTCCTTTTTGACTTTTTAATGCAGGGTTTTGCTGTAGCCCAGGCTGACCTGGAATTCACTCAGTAGTCTCAGAGTGGCTTTGAACTCATGCAATCTTCCTACTTCTGCCTCCCAAATGCTGGGATTAAAGGTGTGCGCCACCATGCCTGGCCCCCTATTACTTTTCTTTCTCTATCTCTCTCTCCATATATATGCATCTACTTTTGATATCTAGCTCTACATATACATATATATATATCTATATATGGAGAGAGAGAATTGGCATGCCAGGGCCTCCAGCCACTGCACTCAAACTCCAGACATGTGCACCCCCTTGTGCATGCGTGACCTTGTACATTTGTGTCATTGTGCATCCAGCTTATGTGGGACCTGAAGAGTAGAACATGAGTCCTTAGACTTTGTGGGGAAATGCCTTAACCACTAAGCCATCTCTCTAGCTCTTAAATTTTATTTATTTGGTTTTTCGAGGTAAGGGTCTCACTCTAGCTCAGGCTGACCTGGAATTCACTCTGTAGTCTCAGGGTGGCCTCAAACTCAGAGCGATCCTTCTACCTCTGCCACCCGAGTGCTGGGATTAAAGGCATGCGCCACCACGCCTGGCTATTTTTGTTTTTTTGAGGTAGGGTTTCACTCTAGCCCAGGCTGACCTGGAATTCACTACGTAATCTCAGGGTGACCTTGAATCACAGCAATCCTCCTACCTCTGCCTCCTGAGTGCTGAGATTAAAGGTGTGCACCACCACGCCCGGCTTCTTAAAAATATTTTTTAATATTTATTTATTTATTATTTATTTGAGAGCGACAGAGAAAGAGGTGGACACAAAATGGGCATGCCAGGGCCTCCAGCCACTGCAAATGAACTACAGATGCATGTGCCATCTTGTGCATCTGGCTTACATGGGTCATGGGGAGTCGAGCCTCAAACTGGGGTCCTTAGGCTTCACAGGCAAGCGCTTAATGCTAAGCCACTTCTCCAGCCCTATTTTTATTTTTAATTTTTTGAGGTCCAGGCTGACTTGGAATTTATTATGTAGTATCAGGTGGCCTCGAATTCAGTGATCCTATCTCTGCCTCCCAAGTGCTAGGATTAAAGGTGTGTGCTACCACGCCTGGCTCCTATTTTTAAAAATTAATTAATTAATTAATTTATTTATTTATTTATTTATTTGCAAGCAAAGAGAGAGATAGAAGAGAGGCAGGCAGAGAGAGAACGGGCATGCCAGGGCCTCTAGCCACTGCAAACAAAGTCCAGATGCATGTGTCCCTTGTGCATTTGGCTTACGTGTGTCTTAGAATCTAACCAGGATCCTTTGGCTTCACAGGCAAACACCTTAACTACTAAGCCATTTCTCCAGCCCCCCCTTTTTTTTTTGGTTTTTTCAAGGTAGGGTCTCACTCTAGTCCAGGCTGACCTGGAATTCACTATGTAGTCTCAGGATGGCCTCTAACTTACGGTGATCCTCCTACCTCTGCCTCCCAAGTGCTGGGATTAAAGGCGTGCGCCACCACGCCCGGCTTTCTATTTTTATTTTTTAACAATTTATTTTTTGTCTTTTGGTTTTTCAAGATAGGGTCTTGCTCTAGCCCAGGCTAACCCGGAATTCACTAAATAGTCTCATGGTGGCCTTGAACTTATGGCGATCCTCTTATCTCTGCCTTCCGAGTGCTGGGATTAAAGGTGTGCACTACCACATCTGGCTTTAATTTTTTTTTTTTTTTTTGGTTTTGCAAGGTAGGGTCTCACTCTGGTCCAGGCTGACCTGGAATTAACTATGCAGTCTCAGGGTGGCCTCAAACTCTCGGTGATCCTCCTACCTCTGCCTCCCAAGTGCTGGGATTAAAGGCGTGCGCCAACACGCCTGGCTTTTTTTGCTTTTTTGAGGTAAGGTCTCACTCTAGCCCAGTCTGACCTGGAATTCACTATGTAGTCTCAGGGTAGCCTCCAACTCTTGGTGATCTTCCTACCTTTGCCTTCCAATTACTGGGATTAAAGGCATGTGCCACCACACCCAGCTTTAAAAATATTTTTACTTATTTATTTGCAAGCAGAGAGAAATAGAGAGAAAGAGAGATTGGGCATACCAGGGCCTCCAGCCACTGCAAATGAACTCCAGATGCATGCACCACCTTGTGCATCTGGCCTTATGTGGGTACTGGGTAATCGAGTCCAGGTTGTTATACTTTGCAGGTTACGCACCTTAACTGCTGAGCCATCTCTCCAGCCACCCCCCTTCTACTTTTGGTAACTAAAAAACACCTAAGGGGGGGCTGTAGAGATGGATTAGCAGTTAAGCGCTTGCCTATAAAACCTTAGGACTCCGGTTCAAGGCTTGATTCCCCAGTACCCACATAAGCCAGATGCAGAAGGTAGCACATGCATCTGGAGTTCCTTTGCAGTGGCTGGAAGCCCTAGTGCGCTCATTCTCTCTCTCTCTCTCTCTCTCAGCCTCTTTCCCTCTCTCAAATAAATAAATAAAAATAAAATATTAAAAAAAAAAACACCTAAGCCGGGCATGGTGGCGCACGCCTTTAATCCCAGCACTTGGGAGGCAGAGGTAGAAGGATCGCCGAGAGTTCGAGGCCACCCTGAGATTACATACTTAATTCCAGGTCAGCCTGGGCCAGAGTGAGACCCTACCTCGCAAAACTAAAAAAATAAAATAAAATAAAATAAATTAAAAAAAAAAAAACACCTAAGGGAAATCACACATTTAGCCATGACAAGGCTACACAGGCTTTTGGCTTGAATTACATCAGAACAGTGTGGTGGCTTTACTAGAATGATAGGGGAACCAGCACTCACCTTCAAAAGAACTTCTGAGGTTGGTCTGTCTTGAGGGATTTTCTGAAGACAGGAATCAACAAAATTCCGGAAGTACTCAGACCTGGGAATCCCAAAGGTTGGGAGATAGGAGGAAGGGCATGAGCCAGGTAGACAGATACCATGGCCTAACCCTGGGCTCAGAAAACCCCAGTCCTCACCAGTGTCCTGACTGGAGCGCAGGGGACTCATTCTGTGCAATGTGGTATAAGGCACTCATTGCATTCATATTAAACAGCGGTGGTTTCCGTTCCGCTAAAGAAAGGATAAGGGAAGGTGAGAGGTAGCAGATGAACAGAAACTAGAAGGGAACTCAAGACAACCTGGATTCAAATGACCCTGAACAATTCCCATAATCCCGTGGACACACTCATTCTATCTGCTATAATATGAATAGAGTAGGGATCCAAGAAAATCCTATCAGCAAAAAAGGCAGAAAGAAGCATATTCAGTTATCACCCAAATTAGCACTTCCTAGATACCAAACGAGAGCAAATAATTTGTTAAGTATTATGGGGAAGACAGAAAAATTAAGAAGCATGCTCTGCCACCAAAGAACTTCCAGTCTAAAAGGATTAAACAGACTAACAAGTAACTTCACCTTAGGGTTCATGATGTAGGTTAGTGGTAGAATGCCTGCCTAGCCTGTGTCAAGCTCTAGGTTTAAGCCTCTAGACCCCAGAAATACCAAATTAAAGATGGTAACTAGGCCAAGGAGACAGGTAATTGGTTAGTAAGTTGAGGGTATTCAGTAGCCCTTTAAGCCAGCAAATCTGCAGGAAACTCAGGGAAGGTCTTTTGGAGTAGGCGATACTAGAGCTAGACCTTGGGTACAGAAAACGATACAAACAAGGCAACAAAGTGGGAAAGTTCACAATATGTTCTGCACAGGCACAATCTGTGATGGAGAGACTTGACACCAGTAAACATGGCTCCAAGGCTTCAGGAACTCAATTAGGCCTAACTTTTGGACCCTGTCATCACAAATTTTATTTCCAACAACTGAAGCTAGTCTTAGTTCCTCAAGCCTGCTTTCACATCCAGGCTACTGCAATAATGATCTCTGTCTGGAATGGTCTTCCCAGCATCCTTCCAATAGCTCTTTGTCTTGTGGGTCTGTTTAAGTATCTCTGCTACCCAAAGGAGGCCTTTTTCAACCCTTAAACTAGGTCAAGTTTTACCTTTGCACCATGCCTTGAGCTTCTCCATTCTGCTCTCATCCCATTAACAGAAATATACCCGATTTCCCCAACTCAAATCCAAATTCAATGAAGGCAGGCATCTCATCTCATTGCTATACCCCTTTATACCACATAGTGGGCACCATGAACAAACTCAGAACTAGGGTAGCAGACAAGAAAAACTTAATACACAATTCTTAGGCCTAAGAGCTGGTAGAATGGGCAGCTGGCAGGGTTCCAGGGTAGTCAAAGTGGCCAGGAGCTTGGAAACCTGGGATCCATGGGAAAGGAGTGGAAAAGAGGATGAGGGAGCAGAAAGAACATCCTTACCCAGTTCAATGCAGGTTATCCCCAAGGACCAGACATCTACTTTGCCATCATACTGCCCCTCATCCATTGCCAGAATCACCTCTGGAGCCATCCTGGGAGAACAGTAGGAGACAGGCTAATCACTCACCCAGACCCTGCATTTCCTATACCCAACACTGTTGGGAGTTTCTGCATACACCACTATTTCCACTCACCAGTATGGGGTGCCCACGAAGGAGTTGGCAGGTGCCATGATGGATGCAGAGCCAAAATCACCCAGCTTTACTAAGCCTGGTTCTGACAACAGGATGTTCCCAGCCTTTACATCCCTGCCACAGGCAAAGTATAAAGATAAAACGGCATCCCAGAAAGGCTGTGCAGGGGCTTAAGCAGTGCCCAGGGCAGATGTGTAGCCCAGGAAAATGAGGAGCACAGAGAGTAACCCCTCCCACCATGCTCAGTGCTTCTGTACCTATGGATCATGTTGTGTGAGTGCAGATACGCCAGGCCCTGAAGTGCCCCATGGGTCACGGCAGCAATTTCTACCTCCTGAAGGGGCTTCTTGTGTACTGGCAAAGAACCAAAGGGGAGGCTTATATAAGCCTTTTTCCTATAGCTCCTCTGTTCTTTCTTACTTCACTTTTTGGCCAATGAGTGGCTTACCTTCTAGAAGGTCAGAAGCTGAGCCCAGGCAATACTCCATCACCAGCTAAGGAAAGTGCAAGTGTTAAGAGACCAGCAGATCCTGGCCACCCCTGGCCCAGACTCAAAACAGAACTTTCTTGCCTATCCTTTACTCAGGCAATGGCTAAGGGAAGACAGGGAGGAAGGGCAACTAGAGAAAATGGAAGTGGTGAAGAGTCCCTGGAGTCAGGATCTCCCCTAGAAAGAGTCTAAAACACTTACCACCACTCCCATTTGGAACTCTAAAGCCACCTTCAGTTGTCACCTCCTAAAGCACACATACCCCCTTCTACTTCTTGTCTATGCTACTCTTTGGGCCAGCCTCTCCTTGACCCATCCTGAGGCTCATGGGTTTTTCTGAGGACTCAAATAGTTAAGACAGACTCCTTCCTTCCCACGATGGTACTCTGAACAGGACCCATTTAAAGAGCTGGACCAGGAGAAAATGTGCCAGAGTAAGGGTGATGCCAGAGTTGGTGGATAGCTCACCCAGGCCGTGTGCTCCCTCAGGTAACAGCCCCGGTACTGAATGGTATTGGGATGTCGGAGCTTCTGTAAGAACCGCACCTCCTTGATGATGTCCTGCCATTTCTATGAGGTCAAGGGAGGAGATGGGTGGGTTACCCAGCCTGCATGTTGAGACTGGAGCCCCTAGTTCCCAAACCCATTTTTTTTTTTCTGAAGTAGGGTTTCACTCTAGCCCAAGCTGACCTGGAATTCCCTATGTGGTCTCAGGATAGCCTGGAACTCAAGTAATCCTACCACAGCCTCTTGAGTGCTGGGATTAAAGGTGTGTGCCACCACTCCCAGCTCAATGAGATTGTTTTTTTTTTCCGAGCCCAGGCTAACCTGGAATTCACTCTGTATTCTCAGGGTGGCCTCGAACTCACAGCGATCCCCCTACCTCTGCCTCCTGAGTGCTGGGATTAAAGATGTGCACCACCACGCCTGGCTAGATTTTTTAAAAATAAACATTTTTTTCTCTTTTTCAAGATTGGGTCTCGCTCTAGCCCAGACTAACCTGGAATTCACTATGTAGTCTCAGGCTGGTCTCGAACTCACAGCAATCCCACCTCAGCCTCCCAAGTGCTGGAATTAAAGGCGTGTACCACCATGCGTGGCTCTTAAAATACTATTTTATTTGCCCATATGTATGTCTTGCTGATGCAAACAAATGCCCATCTGGCTTTATATGGGTGGTTGGGGAATTGAACTCTGGCTGGCAGGTTTTGCAAACAAGTTCCTTTAACTGCTAAGCCCTCACCCCAGCCCCCACCAACCTGAGCCTGACTCACCTCATTTGACTGTTTCCCACTATAGGACATCTTCTTGATGGCCACGACCTCGCTGTTTCGAACATCTCGGGCCTACAGGACAAGGTTGGAGGGAGGAAAAGGCCATCTAGGACACAGGGTGGAGGAAGACCTGCTGACCCAGGAGGAGAGGGTAGAAAGGGCTGGGATGGTGGATTGGTACACAGAGGCTGCCTAGAGACCCTCAGGGTTGAGAGCCTCCACCCTTGCTTTACCTTCCAGAGTCCCAACTTACAAAGTACACAGCTCCAAAGCTGCCATGACCAATTTCCCGAAGGTCAGCAAAGAGCTTTTCAGGGTCATCCTTGAAGAAGAGCTCAGCCACGTCAGGGTCCTTCAGGCTCCCGGCCCGGCCCCCAGCTGGCATGGTGGCCCCTGGGGGCCCTGAGAGTGGAACCTGGCCTAGAGAATGGAGATAGGACCTTTAGAACAAGGACAGGACCGAGGGAAAGGCCCCCTCTCAAGTTCCTGCATTCTCCTCCCCCATCCAATGAGGGGGAGGCACTGCTGAGGAAGGGCAAGGGGATATTAGGAATAACATCAAAGCTCCAAAAAAATGAAGTTGCCTTGGCAACCAGATCACAGGGGCCGGGTCCCCAGAGTCAATAAATTGCTAGGAAGACAACTCTAGGAAGCTTCGCATCCCCAGCAACTCCCTCAGCCCTCAACAAGTTCCCAGTTTCTCAGAGCCCATTATTCCACTCAAGGATAAAAGGTTCTGCTTCCCAGTCAGAACTCCAAATTCCCACATGTTCTGTTCCACAAGTCCCATACCTCAATGGTTTCCAGCCACATTCCTATTTCCCTTGGTCCTGAGGCTCCCCTCCCCCAACCTCTTACACCGTGGATGAGAACAGGAAATAGGTTGGAGGTGGTGGAAATCCGGCCATTGTTATAAGTGGGTACTGGACTGAAGGGGCTAGGAGAATCACTCTCAAACAAACAAGAAAGAAAGAAAGAAAGAAAGAAAGAAAGAAAGAAAGAAAGAAAGAAAGAAAGAAAGAAAGAAAGAAAGAAATAAGGAGGTAGGACACTGTGGTAGGGAGGAGATCTAGAATGGGAAGGACAGGGATATAAATGGCATCTGACTTTTGAGAGCACCCAGAGTGCTGTGGGCAGCCTTACTTGTTCAGTCCAACTGTATAATCAACATACACAGGTATAGAATGTTTGTAGGGTATAAACAACATTTATTGAGAATGGATATTAAGCACTTCATATGCAACACCTCTCACTGGATCTCCACAACCTTATGGGGTGAACATTATCATTACCCTCATTCACAGATAAGGAAATAGGCCCCAAAAGGCTAAATGACTTCCAGAACAACCCTATGAAACCATTTCCTAGACAATCACAGAGACAGAGAGGAAAAATGACTTCTCCAAGGTCAGAGAACAGGACCTTTTCGTCTACAGACAGACCTGCATGCTCAGGACAGTTAGCTCAGCAACCAAGCTCAGCCCCCTCTTACAGGAAGTCTCTCTGACTGGTCCATCACTAGGAGAAGCTTCCATAGCACCCAAAGAAAGTTGCTGCATGGAATCAGAACCAGGACTCTTCAGGACAGGCTTTGGGAATTTAGGCACAATGGAGTCTTCAGCAAAGCTGGACTTCCAGGGCAGAGTTCTAGCTACTTAAAAGCACCTAATAATTTTAGCAAGTAATTATATTCTGTGTGCATTGTTTCCTGTTGTGCTGTTAATTCAGTCTCTTCAGCCCAACTTGAAGCTGGAGGGTAGGGAGGGAGCCTGACTCTCCAGTGGGTCCCCGGGGTGTGAAGGGCTCAGAATAGCCTGGGAGATTTGATTGATAGACCTGAGCCCAGCCCTCAGCAGCTCCAAGGCTGCTCAAAGCAGGCCCCCTTCCCCCTTCTGCCAGCAATAGTGCCAACCACCCCTCACCCACACCACACACCCACACAGAAAGGCAGGTGCTCACAACTTGCCAAGGAACCTTCATGACCTTCTTACCAGCAACAAGCCCAAGAATGCCAACCCAGGACCCAGGCCACATAAAAGAGGTGCCAGCCACTGGCAAACATCACACAGGTCCGTCCCTCTCTTCACAGTAGTAGCATTTCCACAATTACCAAGGACAGGGCTAAATCATAACCATTATCTAACATCCAAGCTGCAGATGAGGAATTTGTCCCTAAATTGTCCTGCAAGTACACTGTATAGCAACAGGGTTGTTGCTAGAAGTTCCTTATTCTGCGTTTCCTCTTTGGTTAAATGGATTACAGCATGGGGCTGAGATTCCATACTCAGAAACACACATGGATTTTTCCTTCCAGGATTGCTACAAAGCTTTAATCCTTGGTGTGTGTGTGTGGGGGGGGCATTCTAACCCAGTTGCTTGGCTTTGTTAAAAAAAGTCACCATAGTCATCATTTGTCAGAAGAGCAAGCCCTTTCTGGAATCCAGGCTAAAATCTGGGATGGGTAAAAATGAAGGTCACTTTAGAAAGAGAAATCCATGAGGCAGATACACAAGCCAGAGGATTCCTTCAGGAAAAGCCTTTCTGGAAAGGAAGCTAATTACACCCCCATTTTTAAACCTCACATTCCAAAACATTCTTCTGTTGAGCCCAGGTCAAACGTAGGCTCAGAAGAAAAGAGACAGCAAGAAGCAAGTATGGGTTAGCAATAACATTTGGTTTAAAATTCTTATTCTGCCTTTGTATGACCTTGAGCAAACTCTCTGGATCTCAGTGTTCTCAGCTGTAAAATGGGACGACAGTAAGAACTCCCATGGGGTGAATGGGTAGGTGTGTGGCATGAGGGCATGTATGCAAAGCACTCTGTAAATGAAAGATCGCTTGACAAATATATGAGATTATATACCATCACAGCATGAGGTAGGAAGGTAACTGCAGCTGGGAGAAAATGTTACTGAGTATACACACACATAAAGACACACACTGCCTTGTAAGGCCAAGCAACTCAACCAGACCAGGCCTGAAAAGATCAGCAGTCAGGCATGGTGGCTTGCACCTATAATCCCATGACTCCGGAATCTGAAACCAGCCGGGGCTGGAGTGACAGACACCCTGTCTCAAAAAACAAAGATAGGGCTGCCCCACTATGGCAATCAGAGGCAAGAGACTCAACACCCCAGAGCAGTCTGGAAGAAGTATAATCATGGAGTAGAGGTAGTTGTGAGGGGCAAAGTTAACAGGAAGACTAGAAAGGTGCAAGCCCAGCTGATTAGCTCAAGCACCTTAAGGCGTGTCTCCTGGTGACATGAAAGACCCTGTCATCTGAGGTCCCTCAGCAACCAGACACAATGAAGGGAAGAGGAAGGGGAAGAGGGTGGCAACAGAAGGCTAGGCTGGCTACAGGCTGACCACGGGCTCAGCTGGGCTTCCCCATCCTGAGGAGAGGACCTAACCAGGCCCAGCTTCTCAGAAAGGAACACCCTTTCTTAAAGCTAGACACAGGGACCCGCGCCCGTGCACCCCCGTGTCTCACCTGGTAGGGGTCACTATGGTGCCCCAGCGCCTCCGCTTCCGCCTGGGGTCCTCCAGCGGCTCTGCCAAGCAGGGAGAGGGGCAAGGAGACCTTTCCCCTTGCCACCTCTTCCTCGGCTTTCGCCCTTCCTTAGGGGCGGGCCCGGGAAGCCACCCCTGGAGGGGAGGGGGTGACAACCTGATCTGACCTCGCGGTCCAGTCCTCCCCCAACTCGAGGACGACAGTTGATGAATCCCGGATTTTTGTCTGTGGGGTCTAAGCCCCGTATATTTACACGCGGAGAAAATGAATCGGATATCTGAATGTCTGGGGAATGAACCCCGGATACTGGTGCACGCAGGGGCCTGAACCCCAGATACTTGAAATGCTACAAAACAGAGACCCAGCTTTAAAAAGGTTGGGACCCGAGTCCCGGCTAGCTGACCTAGGAGGGCTGGTACCCGGGTATCTGAGAAGCGAGGGGCCAAGCCCGAAAATTCGGGACCCAGGGGCCTGAGCCCCAGGTCTTTGGCCAGCGACAGGGGGCCCACCCCGCGGACGTCCGGCCGCACGGCCCCTCTCACGCTGGGTCCTAGAGTGACAACCACCACTCCCGCCGGGGCCGCCTCCCTTCCCCCCTCCCCTCTTCTGAGCAGCTGAAAGACTGCAGCTAAGGCACTGCTGACGGTCCCCGCGCCCTCTCTCCCTCTCTCCGCTCTCAGCCTCTCTCCGAACCACAGCCCCGCTCTAGTCCCAGCCTCCCTCTCCCTTTTCCTCCCAATTCCAAGATGGAGACCCGGTGGGAGCGCGCAGGCGCGGTAGGGATGCCGGGCCAAAGGGGGCGGGCAGCGAAGGAGGTAACTCCGCCCCTCGCGGCCGCGGAGAGCAGCCGCTTAGGAGCCCGAGTGCGCGCGCGCCCCGCCACGCGGATCCTGAGTGGGAGGGGGCGGGGAGAGAGGTTGAGCTTGCACAGGGAGGAACCCAAGCGCGCGGGCCGACCACTGGCGGTGGAGAGAGCTGCGGCGCATGCGTTCGCCTCGCTTTCTCTCTGCGCCTGTGCCTGTTGCTAGGGGAAGCTCTGAGGGGGCGCGGGGGAAGGACAGCACTGTGGTCTGCGCCTGCGTGCAGGGTAGAGTCTGGGAGGGGTAAAAGAAGGGCGCTAGCAGTTGGACGCGGAAAAGGCGGGAAAGCGGACCTGCCCAAGGGCTCCTAACTATCCAGCCTGGATGTGAGCTTCGAGGTGTAAAGATTCGTTCGTGCCAGTGTTGAGAAACCTCAACAGGTAAAATCCCTGAAGGCAACGGAGGTCTTGCAGGGTTCATTGGTTTGCCGAAGGTCACAGTGTATTTATGTCAAAGCATTTCCATGACCTGAGGACCGCCCCCCAATTACATGGAATTGCCAAGTTTAGTTCATGGTAGAAAACAAATTATCAAATGTCAGGGCTGTGCTAAAACTGGGAGCTTGCCAGGCACAGTGGTGGCTTACAACTGAAACCCCAGCATTTAGAAGGCCAAGGCAGAAGGAGAGCAAGTTACAGTTCAGACTGGACTAACCAAGTGAGGCTGGAGAGATTGCTTGTGAAGCGTAAAGGACAACGGTTCGAGGCTCAATTCCCCAGTACCCACGTAAGCCAGATGCATAAGGTGGTGCATGCATCTGGAGTTTGTTTGCAGTGGCTGGAGGCCCTGGAGTGCCCATTCTCTCTCTCTCTCTCTCTGCCTCTTTCTCTCTCTGTCTGTTGTTCTCAAATAAAAATAAAAAAACAAAAATATTTTCCAAAGCTAACTCACGTCCATGGGAAATGCTGAAGTAACCTATACCCTATGCCAATCTGTATTTCAAAGTAGAATCAACAAGGGTGTCCACTGCAGAGATGCTGGAGAGGCTGAGGTAATAGGACTGTGAGTTCAAGGTAAACCCGAGATACCTAGTGTGACTTCATTTCAAAAAGTAATAACAAAAATTTTAAAAGGCGGGAGTCATTGCTCAGTGGTATATGAGGCTTGCCTAGCATGGTGTGAAGGCTCTATGTTTAATCTCTAGTACTAGCAAAATAAAAAGAAAGAAAGAAAAAAGAAAAAAGTCAACTAAGTACTCCAAATTTCCAAGCCTAACCCCTAAAATTCCTACTTAAGAGCTAGAGAAATGGCTCAGTGGTTAAAGTGCTTGCCTGCGAAGCCAGATACACAAAGTGGTGCATGCTTCTGGAGTTCGTTTACAGTGGCTGGAGGCCCTGACACACCCATTCTCTCTGTCTGTCTCTATCTCTGCTAGCAAATAAATAAATAAAAATATTTTTTAAAAATTCCCACTTTAGTCCAATTCCCAATAAATACCTTACACAATACTGGGCAAAAAAGCCTTTTATTTTCCCCCACATTCCAGCTCTTCAGTTTTAGTACCATCTCTTCCAACCCAGAACCAAGGCCCAAGAAGTTGATTCACGCCTAGAGAAAAAGAAAAACACACCAGAACAGGTAAGAAAGTCCCTGGGGGAAGCTCCAGGATGAGTTCAGAAATTGAGGAAGGAGCAGAGGAAGTGACAACTAGAGGCAGGTACAGGGACTTAATCCCATGGGTGTGGCCTCAGAATCCCAGTATCTGCCAGGAGCCAGAAAATCCTCCTTTCCCACCCCAAGACTTGTGAACACCATCATGCCTGTTCAAGGTAAGTGACTGGGACAGTGGGGTCTCGTCCCAAAGAAAACTAGCAAAGTGGATTTTGAGCTTCCAGCTCTTCTGGACCTGGATTGTTTCCACTTATCCTAAAGTCATTTTCTAAGGCACAAAAGCCAGGAGAGGTTGAGAAAGGTTCAACACCTGGATGTATTGGATGCACAACATATAACTTCCAAATTAGATGAGACCACCTGATAGGGTGAAGATTCTGTGTAGAAAGATTTTGTTTTCACTTAATGAGTGCACATGAACTAGTTAACTAATATGTCCTCCATCTCTTGCTACCTTTGTGAAACTCATTCCCTCCAAAGAGCCTGTTAGCAGAATCAGCTATTTTCTTTTTCTTTTTCTTTTTTTTCTTTTTGGTTTTTTTCGAGGTAGAGTCTCACCTACCAGCTCAGGCTGACCTGGAATTCACTATGTAGTCTCAGGGTGGCCTCGAACTCTCTGCGATCCTCCTACGTCTGCCTCCCAAGTGCTGGGATTAAAGGCATGTGCCACGACGCCCGGCAGAACCAGCTATTTTCTAACTGCAATAATGACTGAATGGAGGAATACATGTAAAGTACTTGAGAATATAGTATGTGCCCAGGAAATAGGCATCATTAACTAGATTCCTTTGAGCTGTTCAAGTTGATTTTTACAAAAGTTGCACCAAAAACTAGTTACCACAATTTCAGGACAAGGGCTGGAGAGATAGCTTAGTGGTTACGGTGCTTGCCTGTGGGGTAAAATGGGCACAACAGGGCCTGCTGTCATTGCAAATGAACTCCAGATGCATGTGCCACTTTGTGCATCTTGCTCTATGTGGATACTAGGGATTTGAACCTGGGTCACCTTTAACTGCTGAGCCATCTCTCCAGCCCCCACCTTTTAAAATATTTATTTATTTATTTATTTATTTATTTATTTATTTATTTATTTATGAGCAGAGACAGACACAGAGTATGGGCACATCATGGTCTCTCACCACTGGAAATGACATATGTACCACTTTGTGCATCTGGCTTTATATGGGTACTAGAGAATCAAACCCAGGCTGGCAGACTTTTCAGGCAAGTGCCTTTAACCATTGAACCATCTCTCCAGCCCCACTGTTGCCATTTTACAGGGTGGCTATGATCTATAGCACTGGGTGAATCTGAAAATCAGAATATTACTTAAATCACTTATAAAGTAACACTTATGATACCATCTACATAACGTTTAAAAAAAGTAAGTAAAACTAAGCCACATGCATACTAGGGGAAAGTTTTCAGCTACCAATAACTATACTTTAAATAAACCTCATTGGCTGCAAGTCTGCCACTATACAAAGTTCCATACTTGGAATGCATGCTTGCATAACAAAATGAGAAGGCACTATCAATAAGGAAGGGATCATGGGGGAGGTGATTCTGGATTGCAGGTTATGTTCCATTTTTCCTAGGGTGGCATTTACAAATGTCCACTTTTTTTCCCAAGTTAGTCTTTTTTGTTTGTTTGTTTGTTTGTTTTGGTTTTTCAAGGTAGAGTCTCACTCTGGCCCAGGCTGACCAGGAATTAACTATGTAGTCTCAGGGTGGCCTTGAACTCATGGCGATCCTCCTACCTCTGCTTCCTGAGTGCTGGAATTAAAGGCGTGTGCCACCATGCCCATGCCCAGCTTGTTTGTTTGTTTTTTGTTTTTTGAAGTTAGGGTCTCCTCTCTAGTTCAGGCTATGCTGGGATTAAAGGCATGTGCCACCACACCTGGCTCCAAGGTAGTGTCTTACTCTAGCCCAGGCTGACCTGGAACTCATTCTGTAGTCCCAGGCAGGCCTTGAATTCACTTGATCCCACTACCTCTGCTTCCCGATTGCTAGGATTAAAGGTGTGCACTACCAAGCGTGGCTAAATGTCCACTTTTTAATAATTTTCTAAGATTTTATGTCTTTTGATTTTTCTTCATGAAAGTTAACTATTTCCTAATAAACAGTAAAAAAAAAAAAAAAAAAAAAAAAATGTTGGAGAGGTGGTTCAATGGTTAAGGCACTTGCCTGCAAAACCTGTATCCACATAAAGCCAGATGCACAGGATGGCCCATGTGTCTGGAGTTTGTAGTGGCTGAAGGCCCTGGTGCACCCATTTTCTCTCTATCTGCCTCTTTCTCTCTCTCTCATAAATAATAAATAAATAATGAAATGAAATAAAGTAAAAATCAGCTGGGCATGGTGGCACATGTCTTTAATCCCAGCACTTGGGAGGCAGAGGTAGGAGGACTGCTATGAGTTCAAGACCAGTCTGAGACTACATAATGAATTTCAGGTCAGCCTTGGCTAGTGTATGTAAGACCCTACCAAAAAAAAAAAAAAAAAAAAAAAAAGTGAAAATAGGGCTGAAGAGATGGCTCAGCAGTTAAAGCATTGATCTGCAAATTCTAATGACCAGAGTTTGATTTCCCAGTACCCACTTAAAGCCAAATGCACAAAGTGGCACATGCATCTGGAGTCCGTTTGCAGTGGCTAGAGGCCCTAGCATGCCCATTCTCTCTGTGTCTCTCTTCTTTCTCTGCTTACAAATAAATAAATAAAAATATTTTTAAAAAGTAAAAATAGTAAGACAAATATTGCATGCTTATGGTATAAATAGTTCTCAGTTTCTGCAGGGATAGACATATTGAATGGGGATGGTTTTCAGGGACTCATAAGAAGCGGTATTTAGCCAGGCGTGGTGGCACATGCCTTTAATCCTAGCACTTGGGAGGCAGAGGTAGGAGGATTTCCATAAGTTCAAGGCCACCCTGAGACTACATAGTGAATTCCAGGTCAGCCTGGGCTAGAGTGAGACCCTACCTTGGAAACAAACAAACAAACAAACAAACAGCAAAACACAGAAGCAGCAGTATTTGAGGACTGATTCCAAGAATCTGCTCCACCTCAGCTACAGTTGCCAATCCTTCCCCACCCCCTACTCCTACATAGTCAAAGCAAAGAACCTCACCTGAGAAGAAGGTGGGAAGTAGGCCAGTGCCCTCAGAGCCGGGTTCTAGACCAGTGGAATTCCCGACGAGGCTGGAAGCACACCGCAGTAACACAGCAGAGAAGGCCACAGAAGAAAATCAGGAAAGAGCCCAAGATCAGCAGTCTGGAGCCACACAGAGCCAGCTCTTCCTAGGGACAGACACAAGGATGCAAGGGGGGAAAATGGAAACAGCGAGAGTTAGGAGTCTTCCAGGGAAGACATCTTTCCCTTAGCCCAAGAGTGATGGAGACAAGCTCCCATGAGGCAGTGGTCTCTTGGCATTTAGGGAACAGCTAGAGGGAAGATGGTGAGTTTTTGTTTGTTTTTAAATATATATTTTTAGCCAGGCAGTGGTGGTATAGGCCTTTAATCCCAGCACTCGGGAGACAGAGGTAGGAGAAGTGCCAAGAGTTTGAGGCCACCCTGAGACTATGTAGTGAATTTAAGGTCAGCCTGGGCTAGAGCGAGACCTTACCTCCAAAAACAAAAACAAGAGCTGGAGAGATGGCTTGGAGGTTAAGGCGCCTACCTGCCAAGCCTAAGAACACCAGTTCCAATCTCCAGGTCCCAGGTTTAGCCAGATGCAAAAAGTGACGCAAGAGCTCAATGCCACACTTGCCCATGAGGGGCGCACGCATCTGGAGGTCATTCACAGCGGCTGAGAGGCTGCTGGCACCCCCATTCTCTCTTTATATCTCTAGCACTCTCTATCTCTCTCTCAAAAAAAAAAGATTTCAAAACAAAAACAAAACAATATATATATTTTTATTTATTAGAGAGAGTATGGGCTGGCAAGGGCCTCTTGTTGCTGCCAACAAACTCCATATGCATATGCCATTTTGTGCATCGGAGGAACTGAACCCAGGGTGGCAGGCTTTGCAAACAAGTACCTTTAACTGCAAGCCCATGTTTGGGTTTCTTCTCTTCTCTTCTCTTCTCTTCTCTTCTCTTCTCTTTTCTCTTTTTCTTTCTTTCTTTTTTTTTGATTTTTCGAGGTAGGGTCTCACTCTAGCCAGGCTGACCTGAAACTTACCATGTAGTCTCAGGGTGGCCTTGAACTCAAGGCAATCCTCCTACCTCTACCTCCCAAGTGCTGGGATTAAAGGCGTGCGCCATCACGCCCAGCCCATGTTTTGTTTTTTGAGACAGGGTCTCATGTAACCCAGGCTAGCATCAAACTCACCATGTAGCCAAGGATAACCATGAACTTCTGATCCTCCTGAGTTGCTAGGATTATAGGTGTATGCCACAATGCCCAGTGCTACGGATTGAATCTAGTGTTTCATGCATGACACACAAGCACTTAACCAACCAAGCTACACCCTCATCCCAGGAAGATGTTATTTCTATATTAGTTAACATCTGTCTCTACGATGTGCAAACTGCATTCTTTCCCGGCCATTGACCTGCACTCCCAGAATGACTCCTCCAGATAGAAAAGTTCAGGATTTTCCACATCCCTCATCCCTTTGTTTTTGAGACACGGTCTTGCTATGTAGGCCAGGCTGACCTCAAACTCTCACATCCCACCTAATTTAGCTTCCCAAGTGTCTTATTCAACATATTTAAAACCTTTTTTTTTTTTTTTTTTTTTTTTTGGTTTTTCGAAGTAGGGTCTCACTCTGGTCCAGGCTGACTGGGAATTAACGATGTAGTCTCAGGGTGGCCTCGAACTCACGGCGATCTTCCTACCTCTGCCTCCCGAGTGCTGGGATTAAAGGCGTATGACACCAGCACTCGGGAGGCAGAGGTAGGAGGATCGCCGTGAGTTCGAGGCCACCCTGAGACTACATCGTTAATTCCCAGTCAGCATGGACCAGAGTCAGGCCCTACCTCAAAAAAAAAATTTTTTTTTTTAGGGGCTGGAGAGATGATTGAGCAGTTAAGGTGTTTGCCTGCAAAGCCAAAGGACCCAGATTTGATTCCCCAGGACCCACATAAGTCATATGCCCAAGGTGGCACATGCATCTGGAGTTTGTGTGCAGTGGCTAAATGGCCCTGACGCGCCCATTCTGTCTCTCTCTGCCTCTCTCTCTCAAATAAATAAAAAATAAAAATTTAAAATATTTATTTATTTGGGGGGTGGGGAGAGAATAGGCATGCCAGGGCCTCTAGTGACTGCAAATGACCTCTCCAGCCCTTACCCTTTTTTTTTTTAAAGCCAGGTGTGGCAGTGCATGCCTTTAATCCCAGCACCCGAGAGGCAGAGGTAGCAGGACTGCCATGAGTTCGAGGCCACCCTGAGACTACATAGTGAATTCCAGGTCAGCTTGGGCTAGAGAAAGACCCTATCTCAAAAAACCAGAAAAAAAAAAGTAAGCTGGGCGTGGTAGCTCTCATCTTTAATCCCAGCACTTGTGAGACAGAGGTAGGAAGATCACTGTGAGTTCGAGGACACCCTAACCCTACCTCAAAAAACAATAAACAAAAAAACACCCCCCAAAACACAAAAAACAAAACAACCATTATTTATTTATTTGCAAGCTGAGAAAGAGAAGAGAGGCAGAGTGAATGGGTACGTGAGGGCCTTCAGCCACTGCAAATTAACTCCAGATGCATGCACCACTCTGTGCATATGGCTTTACATGATCACTGGAGAACTGAACCTGGGTCATTAGGTTTTGCAGGCAAGTGCCTTAATGGCTGAGCCATTTCTTCAGCCCTAATCTCCATATTTTAAAGCTTATATATGTCAGGGTGTGCTCCCTCCCGAGGTCTTTTCAAATGTGGGGAAGAGCACAGCAGCCTCCTAACCAGCCTCCCTTCTTTCACTCAGGCCAGTCAACTCGGCACTAACCAGTAAGGGCCGTTTCCCCCAAGCCTCACAGGCCCCACATCAGTCCACTAACATCACAGCTTGGTACTCAGGGCCTCAAGACCAGCCCTGAGTTCTCTCCCATAAGGTTGAACTATACTAACTTCTTCCTTTAAGGATCATCCTGACAGGGGAGAAATCTTGAGTTGCCATCTAGGATTTGACACTTATCCAGCTGTGTGGCCTTGGGCAATTTGCTCCTTCTGTCTAAACATGTTTCCTCATCTGGAAAACTGGATAATAGCACTTATCTCAAAAGGCTTTTTCAAGGTCAAATGAGACAAGGAACCTGAACACTTTGTATATGATAAAGTAATGTATACAATTCTGTCTTAAGTGCCATGCTCTCTAGGAAGGCTCTCGATCAATGTTCAAGCTAGGGATAGCTGCACCTTGCTTTGTGTTTATGTAAGACTCTGCTCCAATATTTAGACAGCAATTAGTCCATTCTGTTTCTCATTAAGCCTCTTAATTTCTCTGAGGTAGAGATATCTTATTTCAGTTAAAGACAATAGCAAATGATGCTGATTGACCAAATTTTGCACAAGGCATCATGCTGAGCACTTGAGTCATTCTCATTCAACCCTTATTTGCTGGAATTAGAAATGTTATCAGAAAAGCCAGGCATAGTGGTGCACGCCTTTAATCCCGGCACTTGGGAGGCAGAGGTATCAGAATTACCATGAGTTCGAGGCCACGCTGAGAATACAGAGTGAATTCCAGGTCAGCTTGGGCTAGAGTGAGACCCTACCTCAAAAAAAAAAAAAAAAAAAAAAAAAAAAAAAAGAAAAGAAAGAAATGTTATCAGATGAGCTGGAGAGATGGCTTAGCAGTTAAGGTACTTTTGCCTGCTAAGCCTAAGGACCCAGGTTCAATTCCCCAGAACCCATATAAGCCAGATGCACATGGTGGTGTATGCATCTGGAGTTCGTTTGCAGTGGCTGGAGGCCCTGGCATGCCTATTTTCTCTCTCTCATTCTGTAAAATAAAATTAAAAAAAAAAAAGAAAGAAATGTTATCAGAAGGCTAGAGAGATGGCTTAGCAGTTAAGTGCTTGCCTGTGAAGCCTAAGGACCCTGGTTTGAGGCTCGATTCCCCATTACCCATGTTAGCCAGATACACAAGATAGCACATGCATCTGGAGTTCGTTTGCAGTGGCTGGAGGCCCTGGTACGCCCATTCTCTCTCTCTGCCTCTTTCTCTATCTGTTGCTCTAAAATAAATAAACAAAAATAAACCCAAAATAATAATAATAAAAAGAAATGTTATCAGAGGCCTGGAGCAATGGCTCAGTGGTTAAGGTGCTTGCCCATAAAGCCTAACAACCAGAGTTTGATTCCCCAGTACCCATCTAAAAGCCAGATTCACAAAGTGGTGCATGCATCTGGAGTTCATTTGCAGCGACTAAAGGCCCTGGTGTGCACCCCCCACCTTGCCAGGCATGGTGGTGCACGCCTTCAATCCCAGCACTTGCAAGGCACAAGTAGGAGGATCACTGTAAATTCAAGGCCAGCCTGATACTACATTGTGAATTTCAGGTCAGCCTGGGCTAGAGCAAGACCCTACCTCAAAAAACCAAAAAAAGAGAAAGAAATGTTACCAGGTTTTCTGTATCACACAGGAGGAAGCTGAGGCAGAGAGGTTCAGATGCTTGCTCTAGACCACACAGACTCTAATCTAAGGCAGTTATAAAATCCATGCTTGCCCACTCCTTTTGCTGTTTTGAGACAGTCATTCCATGTAGGTCAGATTAAATCCAAACTCACTATGTAGCCCAGGCTGCCTCCAACTTGTACTCCTCTTGCTTCAGCTTTTGGAGTGCGAGGATGAGGTGAAATTGCCATCCAGGCACAGCATGAAGCATGGTCTATGAAGCCCCAAGTATTGACCTGAGGTTCTTACCGAAGTGAGCAGCTTGGTGAGCACAACGCCTTCATGACTCCAGACCGTAACACACTCTTCACCCATCTTCAGGCTCAGTGTGGCATTTCCAGCTCCCTCCTCTGAGCAGGAGATGGGTGGCTGGCTGGAGGGCAAGATTTCTGGAACAGCACTAAAGTACAGACAGGTTCCTGGAGTTTTTTCTTTGGTCACTTTGGCTGTGATGAGGATCAGTTCACCTGCAGAAGACCCTACAAGAGGTACCGAAAAGAAGAAAAAAATGAGGGGTGGAGCAGGAGCCAGAGACTTCTGCTTATTTCTGAGGCTTTCTATACTGTGTTTTGACATTGATTCCATTCAATAAAGTCCTCCATACCAATCTTGTCCTCTAGGCCCAAGATCCTACTGGAGAACTGAACCTGGGTCCTTAGGCTTTGCAAGTAAGCTTCTTAATTGCTAAGGCATTTCTCCAGTCCTTTATCTTTGAGAAAGGGTCTCTCACTTGGTAGCTTAAGGTAGTCTGAACACATTATAAACTATTATCAGGCCAGGCGTGGTGGCGCACGCCTTTAATCCCAGCACTCGGGAGGCAGAGGTAGGAGGATCGCCTTGAGTTCAAGGCCACCCTGAGACTACATAGTTAATTCCAGGACAGCCTGGACCAGAGTGAGACCCTACCTCAAAAAACCAAAAAAAACAAAACAAAAAAAAACTATTATCCAAGGCTGGCCTCAAATTTATGGTAATCCTCCTGCCTCAGATTCCCAAGTGCTGAGATTATAAACATAAACCACCATGCTCAACTTTTATCATAGTATTTTGTTGTTGTTGTTGTTTTTTTTTTTTTTTTTTTTTTTTTGGTTTTTCGAGGTAGGGTCTCACTCTGGTCCAGGCTGACCTGGAATTCACTATGTAGTCTCAGGGTGGCCTCGAACTCACGGTGATCCTCCTACCTCTGCCTCCTGAGTGCTGGGATTAAAGGCGTGCGCCACCACGCCCTGCTTGTTGTGTTTTGTTTTTTGAGGTAGGGTCTCACTCTAGCTCAGGCTGACCTGAAATTCACTATGTTGTCTCAGGGTGGCCTCGAACTCATGGCAGTCCTCCAACTCTGCTTCCTGAGTGCTGGGATTAAAGGTGTTTGCCACCATGGCTGGCTTAATTTTTTTCTATTTTATTTTATTAATTGGGGGGGGGAATGGGTGCCTCAGGGCCTCTAGGCACTACAAATGAACTCCAGACACATGTTTCACTTGTGCATCTGGCTTACGTGGGTGCTGGGGAGTCGAACCTGGGTCCTCAGGCTTTATAGGCAAGTGCCTTAAATTCTAAGCCATCTCTCCAGTCCTGTTCTTGTTTTGAAACAGGGTCTCACTGTAGCCCAGGCTGGCCTTAAACTCATGGTGATATTCCTTCTTCAGCCTCCAGAGTGGTGGGATTAAAGGTGTGCATCACCACACCTGACTCTATCATAATTTTCAATGGAGAGAGAGGGAACTTACCAAACTGTGGACTTTTTACATCTGCTTTGTAGGCTTTTGCATTGTCTGACTCTTCAACAAAATGAATATGCACAGTACAGTAAAAAGAAAAGAGCCCAAGTCCTTTTACTAAGTAATATCACTTGTAGAATTAATCTTAAGGGAAGAACTAAGAAGAAAATACAAAGTATGCTACAGGCTCAGGGTATGTAGCTCAGTGGCTGAGTGCTCATTCACCTACCATTTATGAGACTCATGAGCTCACAGCAAAACAGTACACCACCATGTTTGCTTCAATTCAATCAAAAATACACAATGGGGTGGGGAGGGAATTATGGTTTATTGTCTACAATTATAGAAGCTGTCAATAAGAAAAGCTTAAAAAATACAAAAAAATGGCCAGGCATGATGGCTCATGACTTTAATGCCAACACTTGGGAGGCAGAGGTAGGAGGACTGCTGTGAGTTCTAGGCCACCCTGAGACAACATAGTGAATTCCAGGTCAGCCTGAGCTAGAGCAAGACCCTACCTCGAAAAAAAAAAAAAAAAGGCTGGAGAGGTGGGGTTAAGGTGCTTGCCTGCAAAGCCCAAGGAGCCAGGTTTGACTCCCCAGAACCCACATAAATCAGATACACAAGGTCATGCATGTGCACAAGGTCACGAATGCGCACAAGGTGGTACATATGTCTGGAGTTCAATTGCAGTGGCTAGAGGCCCTGGCATTCCAATTCTCTCTTTCTCTTGCTCTCTCTCTCTCTCATAAAAAAGGAAACCATAGAGATATTTATTAAGTAAAGATTTAACAAATTGCTGGAGAGACTGCTCAGTGGTTAACTCACTTGCCTGAAAAGCCTAATGACCCAGGTTCAATTCCCTAGTACCCACATAAAGCCAGACGCACAAAGGGGTACATGCATTTGGAGTTTGTTTTGCAGTGGCTAGAGGCCTGGCATGCTCATATTCTCTCTCTCTTTCTCTCCCTCTCTTTCCCTCTGCTTGCAAATAAATAAATAAATAAATATTTAAAAGACCAGATAAAAACACAAGATCAAGAGGAAGGGTAATGGAGCAGGACACCTGGCATTCCACTCTGGCTGCTACAGGTGAGTGACCCCCTCCCCATTCCAGATGAGCATTATGGGGTGCCTCAAGGGCACAGACACATGCATGTACCATACACATACACACACATACTACACACACCACACAAGCAAGAAATAAAGATCCTATAGCTCCATGAGTCCATAGTCAGAAGGTTTTGCAACAATCTAGTTCCATCTTCCTGGGTCCTCTTGCATGTTCTCCAAGGCCTGAAGGTCTAGAAGAATGGGAGCCCTGAAGACCCCTCTGAGCCCCAATTTACTCAGTACCCACTTCTCTCTGACTCCTCTGTGTTTTCACTTTTGCTTTTGTGTATGTAATGTGGTATATGTGTGTGTGGTGTATTCATGCGTGTATGCCCTGCAGAGCTCCATATGGTGGTCACCTGTAGTGGCCAGAGAGAATGTCCAGTGTCCTGCTCCATTGCTATTCTGCCCGTTTCTTATTTGAGCTGGAGTCTCTTACTGAATGCGGATGATTCCCTGGTCTCTGCTCTCTTTTGTGGGACTGGGGTTACAGGTGAATATGGCCACACCCATCTACTTATGTGGGTTCTGCAGATTCAAACTCAGGCTGTATCAGGCCACTGTCCCCTCTGAGCTTTTGTGCTTGTGTAGGAAGCACACTTAACTGCTGAATCATCTCTCCAGCCGTCTTGCTTTTAAAGAATAACTTTTAAAAATATTTTATTTATTACTTATTTGAGAGAAAGAATAGACATGTCAGGGCCTCCGGACACTGCAAACGACTCCACATGCATGCACCACCTTGTGCATCTGGCTTACATGGATCCCAGGGAAACAAACCTGGGTCCTTAGGCTTCACAGGCAAGTGCCTTAACCACTAAGCCACCTCTCCAGCCCCTGAAGAGTAACTTATTTATTTGCAAGCAGAGATAGATAGATAGATAGATAGATAGATAGATAGATAGATAGATAGAGAGAGAGAGAGAGAGAGAGAATGGGCACACTTAGGCCTCCAGCCACTAAAAAGGAACTCCAGACACATGCACCACTTTGTACATCTGGCTTTACATGGGTACTGGGGAACTGAACTTGGGTCATTAGATTTTGCAGGCAAGTACCTTAACCACTAAGTAATCTCTCCAGCCCCCTCATCATGCTTTTATTCTTTCTTTCCAACCTTTTAAAAAAAACTTTAAAAAATATTTTATTTTTGCTTATTTATTTGAGAGGGAGATACAGAAAAAGGCAGGTGGAGAGAGAGAGAGAGGGAGAGAATGGGCATGCCAGGGCCTCCAGCCACTGCAAACAAACTCCAGATGCATGTGCTCCCTTGTGCATCTGGATTATGTGGGTCCTGGGGAATTGAACCTGGGTTGTTTGGCTTTGCAGGAAAGTGCCTTAACCATTAACCATCCCTCCAGCCCCTTTCCAACCTCTTTATCCAACACTTTCTTCCTACACTATATAAATAAAACCAATAGGGTTGGAGAAATGGCTTTACGGTTAAAGGCTTGCCTGCACAGCCTCAGGACCCAGGTTCAATTCTCCAGAACCCACATAAGCCAGACACACAAGGTGATGTGCACATCTGGAGCTCAATTGCACTGGCTAAAATAAAAAAGCCGGGTGTGGTGGCGCATGTCTTTAATCCCAGGTAGGGACCTTGCAAAACCAAAAATAAATAAATAAATAAATAAATAAATAAATAAAAATTTAAAAATAAGAGACTAATCGAGATGGAGAAGGTATATGATGGAGAGTGGATTTGTGAAGGGGAAAGTAGGGGAGAGGAGAGAATTATCATGGTTTACTGTCTATAATTATGGAAGTTGTCAATTTAAAAAAGTTTAAAATAGCAGGGCGTGGTGGCACACATCTTTAATCCCAGCACTTGGGAGGCAGAGGTGGGAGGATCGCCATGAGTTCAAGGCCAACCTGAAACTACATAGTGAATTCCAGGTCAGCCTGGGCTAGACCCTACCTCAAAAAAACCAAAAAAAAAAAAAAAAAAGTTAAAAAAAAGTAGGGCTGGAGAGATGGCTTAGGGGTTAAGGCGTTTGCCTACAAAGCCAAAGGATCCCGGTTCGACTCTCCAGGACCCACGTAAGCCAGATGCACAAGAGGGCACATACATCTGGAGTTGGTTTGCAGTGGATGGAGGCCCTGGCATACCCATTCTCTCTCTGCCTGCCTCTTTTTCTCTCATTTTCTCAAGTAAATAAATAAGTAAATAAAATTATAAAAGAAAAGTACACAGCTTGGCATGGTAGCACATGCCTTTAATCCCAGCACTCAAGAGGCTGAGGTAGGAGAATTATGGTGAGTTTGAGGCCAGCCTGAGACTAGATGGTGAATTCAAAGTCAGCCTGGGCTAGGGAGAGACCTTACCTCCAAAAAAAGTTATACAATTGGAGCTAGAGAAATGACTTAGTGGTTAAGGTACTTGCCTGTGAAGCCTAAGGATCCAAGTTTGATTCCCCAGTACCCATGTAAGGCATATGCACAAGGTGGCACATGCATCTAGAGTTCATTTGCAGTGGCTAGAGGCCCCAGTGTGCCCATTCTCTCTCTCTCTCAAATAAATAAATAACTTTTTTTAAATTCATACAATTGTTCATACAAGCATCATTTGTAATAAC
The DNA here is from genome assembly GCA_036365145.1 of Orientallactaga sibirica. Classification (NCBI taxonomy): domain Eukaryota; kingdom Metazoa; phylum Chordata; class Mammalia; order Rodentia; family Dipodidae; genus Orientallactaga; species Orientallactaga sibirica. The sequence goes on from JAEOAD010000888.1 coordinate 3,041,806, forward strand.
CAAAAATGTAGAAAAACTCCAAATATTAATGAAATGATTAATAAGTAAAAATGTGGCTCTGGGTTGCCTGACCACTAGTGAACCTCCAGCTTCTGGTGAGTTTCTCCTTGGCCCGGCCAGGCTGGGCCAAGTGGAAGGGAGAGCCCCCCAGCCCTTACTCTCCACATGGGCTCCTTACCCCTTCCTGCTCTCCACATGGCAGGAGCTCTTTGAACTTTCTTTTCTGTCCTCTCCATGGTTTTTTCCAGGCTCTCCATGTAGGCTCTCAGGCCATGTGGGTCTATTCATTTTCCTTCCCTTGGCTCTGTACTTCCCTAAATAAATATAATAATTTAATAATTACCCTTCTCATTTTTATTTATTTATTTATTTATTTATTTATTTATTTATTTTTGTTTTTTCAAGGTAGAGTCTCACTTTAGCCCAGGCAGACCTGGAATTCTCTATGTAATCTCAGGGTGGCCTCGAACTCATGGCAATACACCTATTTCTACCTCTTGAGTGCTGGGATTAAAGTGTGTGCCACCACACTCAGTCTTTCTTTTGTTCTGGGGACTCTGCCACAGGCCCCATTCACCAGTATCACTTAGACAACTGTGCTTCATTTGCTGTAATCAGTTTTTAATTTATTTTATTTATTTGAGAGAGAGGGAGAGAAACAGACAGGGAGGGAGGGAGAGAGAGAGAAAAAAATGGGTATGTCAGGGCCTCCAGCCACTGCAAATGAACTCCAGATGCATGCACCACCTTGTGCATCTGGCTTACATTGGTCCTGGGGAATCAAACCTAGGTTCTTTGGCTTGGCAGGCAAGCACCATAATCGCAAAGCCATCTCTCCAGCCCTGTAATCAGTTTTTAAAATCAGATGGGGGCTAGAGAGATAGCTTAGCAGTTAAGGTGCTTGCCTAAGAAGCCAAAGGACCCAGGTTCAATTCCCCAGTGCCCACATAAGCCAAATGCATAAGGTGGCACATGCATTAGGAGTTTGTTTGCAGTGGCTGGAGGCCCTGGTATTCCCATTCTCTCTCTCGAATAAATAAATTAAAATTTTTTAAACAGTCAGATGGAAAAAGCAACCGAAGTACTAGAAAATAGAAAATGTAATTTTAAACTATTTGAATAATGCTGGAGAAGGAAAGGGAAAAATATGGAATAAAAAAGAAATAAATAAGCCGGGAGTGGTGGTGTATACCTTTAATCCCAGCACTCGGGAGGCAGAGGTAGGAGGATCACATGAGTTCAAGGCCACCCTAAGACTACATAGAGAATTCCAGGTAAGCCTGAGCTAGAGTGAGACCCTACGTCAAAAACCTTAAATAACCAAAAAAAAAAAAAAAAAAATCAACCCTCCCCCCCAAAAAAGAAAGAAACATAAGCCAGATGCACACAGTGGTGCATGTATCTGGAGTTCATTTGCAGTGGCTAAAGGCCCTGGTGTACCCATTTCTCTCTCTCTGCCTCTTTCTCTCTCTCAAATAAATAAAACCTTTTTTTTTTTTTTTTTTTTTTTTTTTTTTTTTTTTTTTTTGGTTTTCCGAGGTAAGGTCTCACTCTAGCTCAGGCTGACCTGGAATTCACTATGTAGTCTCAGGGTGGCCTTGAACTCAAGGCGATCCTCCTACCTCTGCCTCCCTAGTGCTGGGATTAAAGGCATGTGCCACCATGCCCAGCTAAGAATAATGTCTTTAGGGTTTCTTTCTTTCTTTCTTTCTTTTTTTGAATGTTTTATTTTTATTTATTGGAGGGGGGGAGGAGAGTGAGAGAATTGGCATGTCAGGGCTTCCAGCCACTGCAAATGAACTCCAGATTCATGCACCACCTTGTGCATCTGGTTTATGTGGGTCCTGGGGAATTGAACCTGGGTCCTTCAGCTTTGCAGGCAAGTGCCTTAAGCACTAAGCCATCTCTCCAGCCTGTTTTTTAAATAAACTTTTAAAAAAATGTTTTTATTTCAGCACTTGGGAGGCAGAGGTAGGAAGATCTCTGAGAGTTCAAGGCCACCCTGAGACTACATAGTGAATTCCAGGTCAGCCTGGAACTCACAGCAACCCTCCTACTTCTTCCTCCCAAAGTGCTGGAATTAAAGACATGTACCACCATGCCTGGCTTTAAAAGCATTATTCTAAGGATGTAGTTCAGTTCTTGTCTAATGTGTCTTGAAGTCTTGGGTCTGATCCTCACCTCTGCTTAAACCTTGTATCTAGAGCATATCTGTAATCTCAGCATTGGAAAGGGGGAAACAGGAGGATCAGAAATTCAAGGCCAGCCAGACAACATTAAACCCTGTCTCAAACAAAAACAATTATTCCAAGTGAAAAAAGCCAGGCTCAAAAGACCACATAATGTTCAGAACAGGGAAATCTACAGAGACAGAAAGATCTGTGGCTGCCTAGGACAGGGAACCTGGGGGGAAGGGACTGCTAAGAGTGCAGAGTTTCTATTGGGATGATGAAATTATTCTAAAATGCATAGTTCCATACTTGTGTCAACAGACTAAAAGTCATTTAATTGTATACTTTAACTGGGTGAATTATATAGTATGTGAATCATAATTCAATAATGCTCTCCTATATATATTGAGGGGAGATGTCTGAGAATCTTGCTATGTAGACCTGGATGGTCTGGAATTCACTATGTAGCCCAAGCAGGCATATGTGCCACACATCCAAGAGTTGTCTATTTTTTCTTTTTGAGACAGGATCTCGTAAGTTACTCAGACTGGTCTTGAACTTGCTCTATAGAATAGGTAGGCTTTAAATTGCCATCCTCCTGGCCCAGTGTCCTGAGATGCTGGGATTATAGGCCTGGACCCACAAGCCCAGTGTCATTTTTATTTTCAGTATTCCATACTAGTTTATTTTCTCCTTTCAACCATAATAACATGACATACAAATTTTGTCTTAACTGGTGGATCTGTAAACACAGGCTTATCCATCCCACTTGCAGGTAAGGCAAATGTTGCTTCTTAAAATGGTCCCACCATGGACCCTCTGGGCATTCAACCCAAGTCGCCCCCCTGCCTGGCTTTATCTTCCTATACTATGTGGCCACTTCACTAAATCTCATCCCAGACTTTAACTTTTCCATGGCCTCCATGATTTTGTCGTGTTTTTCACATAGAATGTGTCTAACCTTAACATCTTTGCCACCACCTTTGTGGCCCTGAGCCTTCTTGTCAGCACTGTCACTTCCAGAGGCTACCCCCTTTCTACCCTTTCTACCCTCTTCCAGAACTGCTTTTACCTTTGGGCAGCATCTTTTACACTTGCTGTTGAACTCCTCCCGTAGTTGTCATATACTTCCTTTTTTTTTTTTTTTTTTTTTGGTTTTTCAAGGTAGGGTCTCACTCTAGTCCAGGCTGACCTGGAATTCACTATGTAGTCTCAGGGTGGCCTTGAACTCATGGTGATCCTCCTACCTCTGCCTCCCGAGTGCTGGGATTAAAGGCATATGCCACCATGCCTGGCTACTTACTTTTTTTTTTTTTTTTGCAAGGCAGGGTCTCACTCTGGCCCAGGCTGACCTGGAATTAACTATGTAGTCTCAGGGTGGCCTTGAACTCACAGTAATCCTCCTACCTCTGCCTCCCGAGTGCTGGGATTAAAGGCGTGCGCCACCACGCCCAGCCTATTTTTTGTTTTTGAGGTAGGGTCTCACTCTAGCCCAGGATTACCTGGAATTCACTATATAGTCTCAGGTTGAACTCAAACTCACCGTGACCCTCCTACTTTTGCCTCCCAGGTGCTAGGTTTAAAGGCATGCACTACCACCTCTGGCTACTTTTTTGTTTGTTTGTTTTCTTGAGGTAGGGTCTTGCTCTAGCTCAGGCTGACCTGGAATTAGTCTCAGGGTGGCCTTGAACTCATGGCAATCCTCTTACCTCTACCAGAGTCTTTTTTTTTTTTTTTTTTTTTTTTTTTTGGTTTTTCAAGGTAGGGTCTCTCTGTAGTCCAGGCTGACCTGGAATTCATTATGTAGTCTCTGGGTGGTCTCGAACTGATGGCATGCTTTCTACCTCTGCCTTCTGAGTGCTGGGATTAAAGGGATACCTCTGTCTTCTGAGTGCTGAAATAATTCCTTTGTGTGTGTGCACAACAGGCACTTAAGATATTAGGTTAGGACTGTAGAGATATTAATGGTTAAGGCACTTGTCTGCAAAGCCTAAGGACCCAGGTTTGATTTTCCAGAACCCATTAAGCCAGATGTACAACATGGCACATGTGTGTGGAGTTCGTTTGCAGTGGCTAGAGGACCTGGTGTGTCCATTCTCTCTCTCCCTCTGTCCCTGTCTCTCTCTTTTTCTCTCTATCTCAAGTAAACAAATATTTTTTAATGTACTAGTTTACAAACTGGGGATACAGCTCAGGAGCAGAGCACTTGCCCAGCATTCATAAGGCTCTAAGTTCCATCTCCAATCTGCTATTCCTGAAGAAAAAGAAGATGCCCATAAGAGAAGACAGCTATGGTGATGAGAAAGAATACTGTGTCACATCTAGCCTATGTCATCACACCTCCAGAATCACAGACCCCCAAAACTGGAAAGGTAAAGACCAAACACACAATCAATGCTGTGCTCAGCATGTTCACTGAAAGTATCTAATCCTTATTGCAGCTAAAGTGACAAAGTGCAGGGATGTGCCCAAGGTCATCAGCTTGGTGAGTTCAGAGGCAGGGCCCAGTGCTGAGTGTTCTCATGCTGGACCTCCACACCCCCCTTATCTTACCTTTCAGTCCCAATTGACTACCAGGGATCTTGGCTTGGAATGTTTGTGTCTTGTTCCTGTCTAGACTGTCTCCGAAGTTCAAGGTGGTCAGTAAGCCCACGACGTGAGACCCTTGCCACTTCCCTGTGACTGTCCCATTCGTGGGGCACATGCTTAGTTGGCCAAAAGACCGCAAGAAGGAAACCCAGTCCTGTGTGCAGAAGGAGAGTGGGAGGGAGGTGATATGAGATAGCAAAAGTTAACAGTAGAGACAGGCCAATTAAGGTAGGGTGAGGAGCGGGGTACTTACCTGGGGGATGTCAGGGCTACGAAGGCCAGTCCTGTGGGTGAGGAGAAAGCCACCAAGGCCCAAGCCAGACAAACCAAGGAGCAGCAGGATCAAAGTGGCACAGACCAGAGGTGGATGATGAGCCAGACAAAAATGCAGGTTGTGCCCTGCCTGGCAGCTGTCCATGGGGAGCAGGGGAGTGTGGGCCTCTGCGGAGAGCCTGCTGGAGGACAGTGAGGGAGAACTGGACAAGAGCCTGCTGGTCAGAAAGTATTCACCCATATTACATAAAGGGAAGCTAAAGCTCGGAGATGATGAGGGAATGGAAGACTAGGCAGTCAGTTTGTGGCAGAGCCAGAACCGAAATCCAAGACTCAACTCCAAAATTCATCTCCCCATACCATCTAATAAATACTTGCTGCATTCTGTTTCTGAAATAATAAAGGCCAAAGCAGGGCACAGCATTTTGTTCTGGCAAAAGGAATGCGAAAAGAAGAATTCACAGTTGGAGAAAAAGGAAGCAGCTGGTCTAAGGCTAAGGTTTGGCGGAAGAACCTTTCAGCAAGTGTCGGGGAAGGGGAAGTATCTCACTAGAAAGTCCCTGCTTTGGAGCTACTATAACCAGTTAGTTCACACGAAATCCTCCTTTGCTGCTCTTAGCTGTGTGAGACCAAGCTACTTAATATATGTGAGGTTACATGGTGTGAACCTGATGTTCTACCAATGTTAAGTCATGAGAATGCAATATGGAAGAGCAGTTTGCATGGCACTTGGTCATGCAGAAATGCAACAGATGTCCACGTCCTTTCTCTTTATTGGTGTTGCACTGATTTCTACAGCTAGGAGAGACAAAGTAAAAAGATTGTGGCCCAGGAAATTTAACGTAGGAATGGTGGGGCCAAGGTTTAAAACCTGTCTCTTGCTTCCAAAGAGAAAACCTTATCCCAAGGAAGAAGCCTTAGCCTGATGAAAAGCATCAGAAAAGCAGGAGGTAAATATCTCAGGTTAGGAGAGTCGGTGAGAGCCACAGAAACGCGGGTGTCAAAAATGCTAGTCCCCTGGCCTGCCCGGCGCCCCGGCATTTCTGGAAGAGGGGAACTAGGGCGGGACGGGCAGAGCCTGAGTGTCGCCGGTGCATCTGGGCCTTCCCTCCTCCCCAAGTCCCCCTCCGGAAGGATCTCGACACCCGCATCCCTTCCCGACCTAGCGGCGTCAAGCGCGCCCGCCCGCCGCTGGCTCTCACCGCTCGCAGCCGGGCGGAGGCCAGAGCCCCCCGTGACGTCATGCGTGGAGCGTCATGCGAGGGGCGGGGACCTGCGCGCGGCGAGGCCCACATGCGCAGTGGCCCGGTCCTGCCGCCGCCAGCCCGAGCCTGGGCGGTCCATAAGGAAAGTCCACCAGGGGGTCGTATGGGCAAGGCGCTAAGCCCGCGGGGGGTGAGGCCGCGGGAGAGGCGAGAGCGCTCGTGCTAGCGATGTTGTCCAGCACTCTGGCCTTCCTCCGGAGAGACCGCGGGAGAGTTTCCACGGAGGCTAGTGGCCGGCACTTTTCTGTAGTTTGTCCCCTACGCGTATCAGTAGCACAGCACAGCTGCGCCCTGGCCGGGGGAAGGACTTGGCATCCGCCACGTGGGGTAGTGCTCCTTCACTTCCGGGCTGGGAGTGGCGTTTGGTTTCGGTTCTTTTCTGGGCCCTCAAAACACTTGATGACACATCTTGTCGCGGCCTCTGGCTCTCAGCGGCTCCTCAACGAGCAGATCCTGGGGTTGCAAGGCTGCTAAATAGAGAACATCTCATTTCTGCCCATTTGTTCGGGATGAGCCCATCTTATCTGAAATAACCGGGAGGAACTCTGGGTTCACATTCTGACTCGGGCTGGGCCTGGTGACACGCACCTGTAATGCCATCATTGGGAGACTGCTCATCTTCCAGACCAGCCAGCTTGGACTGCTTTGAAACCCTGTCTCTGCAACTGAACAACCACCCCGAAAAAACAATCTGACTCTCTTTATGTCCCTACTTAAACCACAACCATGATGTTCTGGGTAGTGCGGGGAGGCTAAGATTGACCCTCTATTAAAGGGGAACACGATTCCACTGATTCTTCAGAAGCCTAATCTGCAAGGTGAGGGAAAACTAGCACTCGGCGTCCATAGAGCAGAGGAAGCACTGGCCAAACACTGCATGAAACATTTGTCATCATCGGCCAAATTGCATCCTCTATTTTACCATTATCCTTATTTTAATACCTATCTCCAGTATATTAGAAAACGAAATTTTATAGTAATAAGAAATTATCCTGGTCTTGTAAACCAGAAATGAGAAATCAATTCTCCAAAGGCAGCTCAAGAAAGAGACTTTAAGTAAGCCCCACCATCAGCACCCAAATCTTATATTCTTTTTTTAATTTAAAATATTTTATTATTTGTTATTAGTGAGAGATGAGGGAGGGAAAGAGGCAGGTAGAGAGAAAGAGAGAATGGGTGTGTCAGGGCATTTAGCCGCTGCAAATCAACTCCAGAAGCATGGGACACCTTGTGCATCTGGCTTATGTGGGTCCTGGAGAATCCAGCCTGGGTCCTTTGGCCTTGCAGGCAAGTGCCTTAATTGCTAAGCCGTGTCTCCAGTCCCCAAATCTGATATTCTTTTTTGTTGTTGTTGTTGTTTGTTTGTTTGTTTTTCAAGATAGGGTCTCACTCTGGCTCAGGCTGACCTGGAACGCACTATGTAGTCTCAGAGTGGCCTCGAACTCTTGGCGATCCTCCTACCTCTGCCTCCCGAGTGCTGGGATTAAAGGCGTACACCACCAGGCCCGGCTCCTGATATTCTTAATAAACTATTTCTTGACTTAATCTAGGGCTAAATTTCTGCTTATGTGCATATAAGCTAGTACATACTCCTATTTACCTTACATAAGACATATATATGTTATATCCCCATTAAATCCATATCCATACGACTATTCAAGTCCAAATTCAGTCAAATGCTTTAGCAATTTCATTTCAAAGGAGATTGCATAGACCATTAAGTCAGGCTGCCTGACTCAGTCCTTGTGTCAGTATGTCTATCCGATATTTGGTCTCTTAATCTACCACCCTCCGTGAAACCATCAACCCAACCCGCCCAATAAGTGTCCCTCTTCTCGCTCAGCGCCCATCAACGTGGGGGGCTAAAGCTAATCTTTGATCAACAATACATCTGGTTCTTACTTCAGGGCCATTTTAGGCTAAGACGCCCACTCGATGATCTTAAATAAGACATCTCGATGGACTAATGACTAATCAGCCCATGCCCAACATAACGGCATGGGTGCAGACAATAAAACTAAGCTGGACTTCAGAATCTTGCAAGCTCTGGCACACCAATAAGTCAAATAGGACTATATGTCCATGCTTGAAGGACATAAATCTTATTTATCCCCCACACATACATATACATATACATATACGCATACGCATATACGCATATACGCATATACGCATATATACGCATATACGCATATACGCATATACGCATATACGCATATACGCATATACGCATATACGCATATACGCATATACGCATATACGCACATACAAAACATACGCATATACGCATATACGCATATACGCATATACGCATATACGCATATACGCAAAATACGCACATACGCATTATACGCACCATACGCATATACGCATATACGCATCAGTACGCATACAATTTATACGCATAAAACAATGAGTTCATATAGTGTAACTCAAAGCAAAGCACTGAAAATGCTTAGATGGAGTTTTAGTTCCATAATATATAAAAGGTTTCAACAAACTTTTTACCCCCGTTTACAAAAATATTTTTATTTTTTAAACTAACTTGGCAACCCAAAAACAAGCGCTCAAATGGACTATAAGTGTAAAGGTAACTTGATACTACATAGTACTCCAAAACAACCAACAAAACCCAAAACATAAAAGAATCAATAGACTGGCTTCTCAGTCCAACCTATTTCTTATTCGAAGGATCGACTGCTCGTAGACATCTTCCCCGGTGCAAATTTTCAGCACCCAAAATGCTAACGTAGCTTAACTTGCTCAAAGCGAAGCGCTGAAAAATGCTTAGATGGTCCCTAAGACCCATTAGCAACCAAAAGGTTTGGTCCTGGCCTTTTTATTAGTTCTTAGTAGACTTACACATGCGAGCCTCCCCATGCCAGTGAGAATACCCTTAAAAATCGCTCACATCGATTACAGAGAGTGGGTATCAAGCACACTATATTCTTCAATAAGATTAAATTTTGACTAATATGTAAAAATTCATAGTCTAAAATAAATAAACTATGAAAGTGATCTTATTAACCCTGAAGACATGACAGCTAGGACACAAACTGGGATTAGATACCCCATTATACCTAGCCCTGAACAGAGATAGCCTCCTAATAAGGCTACCTACCAGAGAATTACTAGTTACCGCTTAAAACTCAAAGGACTTGGCAGTACTTTATATCTGTCTAGAAGAACCTGTTCTATAATTGATAAACCCCACTCTACCTCACCACTTCTTGCTAATTCAGCCTATATACCACCATCATCAGAGAACCCCTATAGAGTAAAGAAGTAAGCTCAATAATAACCATAAAAATGTTAGGTCAAGATGTAGCTTAGAAGTGGGAAGCAATGGGCTACATTTTCTCTCCCAAGAACATAACGATACCCTTTTTGAAACAAAAGGAAGAAAGAGGATTTAATAGTAAATTTAGAATAGAGTGCATAATTGAATCGAGCAATGAAGTACTCACACACCGCCAGTCATCCTCCTCAAATACTTTTCTATCATCACTACATAATAACAGTGGAAGCATGTACGGGAGGAGATAAGTCCATTAACTGCTTCCTTAAGGCAGAGACCATGTTTCTGTACTACCATCTGCAAAAGTTTATGGCACAAAACTTTCACATACAAGATGGTCAAAATATTTACCAAGAGTGCCATGAAAAATTCACTTGGGGGGAGAAGGGTTGGAGAGATGGTTCAGTGATTAGAGGCACTTGCTAGCCCAATATTCATATAAAGCCAGACACACAAAAATGTGGCAAGAAGCCTTGATGAGCCCATTCTCTCTCTCTTTTTTTTTTTTTTTTTTTGGGTTTTCTGAGGCAGGTTCTTGCTCTAACCCAGTATGACCTGGAATTCACTATGTAGTCTCAGGCTGGCCTTGAACTCACAGCAATCCTTTTACCTCAGTGCTAGGATTAAACACATGGGCCACCATACCCAGCTCTCTCTCTCTCTTTGAAGTAGATTTTACACACACACACACACACTCACTCACTCCTGGAATTCACTATGTAATCTCAGGGTGGCCTCAAACTCATGGCAATCCTGCTACTTCTGCTTCCTGAGTGCTGGGATTAAAGGTGTGCACCACCACACCATGCCCCAAATAAATAATTTTTTAAATTTAATTTTTTGAGAGAGAGACAGAGACAGAGAGAGGCAGAAAGAGCTGCTGTGAATGAACTCCAGACACGTGCACCCCCTTGTGTGCAGCAACATTGCACGCTTGCATGATTGTCCGTCTGTCTATGTGGTACTACTAAGCCATCTCTCTAACCCCCTCTTTCTTTGCTTAAAAAAAAAAACATTTTGGAGCTGGAAAGATGGCTTGCACTTGTCTGCAAAGCCAAAGGACTCAGGTTTGATTCCCCAGGACCCACCTAAGCCAGATGCACAAGGTAGAGCATGTGTCCGGAGTTCCTTTGCAGTGGCTGGAGGCCCTAGCATGCCCATTCTCTCTCTCAAATAAATAAATAAAAGTAAAATATCTTTTTTAAAATAGAGAAGAAAAGAAATGATTGAATTTCTAGATGCATTTGACCTACCAAAATTAAGCCAAGGTAAACAATTTAAACATATTTATAACAATCAGTGAGAATGAGACAGTAATTTTTCAAAATCTTCCAACTGAAAAACTTCAGGCCAAGATGGGTTCACTGTTGAATTCTATCAGACTTTTAAAAAAGTAACATCAATAATTTTCAAACTATTCCATAAAACAGAAAATGAAGGAATTATACTATAGTAGACAGCCTCAGGTTGCTGGGATGAACTTCCAAACCAGGCACAGTTATGGAGGAAGGGATTTATTGAAGCTTACAGATAGAGGGGAAGTTCCATAATGGCAGAATAAGTTGGTCCCCTTTCACAGGGGGAGAGAGAGAGAGAGACAACCACCACTAAAAGCAAGCACACTACAGGGACCCCATAAGGTCAGAGCTCAAGCACTCTGCCTAGCTTTTGTCTGGAAACAGATCCACCCCCAAACACACCTTGGGGCTGGACCCTAGGATCTACCCACAGTGACACTTTCTCAAACCAATCAGCTGGAGATCTAAGTTACAACCTTGAATAAACTGAATCTATTGGGGGAACATCCATTCAAACGTCCATATTCTTCCCCTGGCCCCCAATAGATTCATAATCATCTCACATTGTAAATTGTGTTCAGTCTAAATTCAAAGCTCCCCACAGTCTTTACCAACTTAAGATAGTTCCAAAGTACTAAGTCTCATCTGAGATTTAAGACTGTCTCTTAACTCTTCAGTTGCTGGGATAACTTCCAGTCCAGACACAGTTTATAGGAGAAATGGAATTTATCAAAGCTTACAGATATAGGGGAAGTTCCATAATGGCAGAAAAAGCTGGCCCACTTTCACAGGTTCAAGCAGAAAGAAAAAAAGCAGCCACCACCACCACCACTCTAAGTGAGCACACTCAGGAACTCCAGGCAGAGCTCAAGCCTTCTGCAGATCTTTAGTCTGGAATTCAGATCTGCTCCCAGTAACAAACACCTTAGGGCTAGACCTAGGATCCACCCACAGTGACACCAACTTACAAGCTTAAATGAAACTCCTGACTCTAGCGGGGGACATCCTTTCAACTACCACAGATACCAAAGTCTTGTTTTTTTTCAGAGATGAATCTTGTTGAACTTTTATTTCATTGATGAAAAGATTGCAGTTAATGGAATTTGTTATCATTAACATCAGACATGCGCCTCTGCCTGTAACTCCTATTTTTGATTGGCCTAAATCTTGATGACTTTTTTTTTAGGCACATCTGTGAATGTTTTGTATCCTGATACGAAGAGTAAGTTAACATGTTTCGTGGCAGTCTGGTAATGAGAATTATGTTCATGGACTAGATTCCTTTATAACTAAAGGCCTCTACATTCTTGGGCTGCCTGTTCAACATTGAGACCATATTTTAAAATAGATATTTAAGTAAATCATAGTGTAGGGGAGGGAGATAACCTAGAAAGCTGAACTCCAGCACTGATAGTCAAACAATAGTTAAGATGGTCCACAGTTAAGTTCCAAGTTATTCTCCCATTGCTACCTTTTCTGACACAAAGATCTTCCTAAAAATGTGAAATTCATTTATACAAATAGATTTATCTATGTGGTCCCACTATCAAATTACAGAAAGCAGTTCCACTATCCAAATTATACAAAGCAGTAAAGGGGACCTTGAGAAAAGCATAGCCCCACATGCATCTCAGCGTTTTCCATTTATCTGTCAGTTATTTTCACATGATTAACATTAAAAACACAACCAAATACACATACGACCCTCAACCCCCCCCTACACAAAATTGGTCTTTGTTCATTTTCAGATGATACGATGTCCCAAGAGTGACAAAAGTTGGGAACCATTCCCCCCATAGCCATTTCTTCAACCTTCCATCAACAGCTTTTCATTTCTTGAGCTACTTTTCCAAACAGGTAATACTGAGATCAGTCAGAAAGGCTCTCTGAGAAGACTGGTTTGGATTTCTGGGTCTGTTCCAGTCGATTCAAGACGAATTGGCTTGTATCAATGAAGCGCTCAACGCAGTTCACAAAACAGGCCTCAGCCCCAATGTCCAATTTTGGCCCAGGCTTGTCCACGAAGCACTTGAGAGGCCCAGGTAGGAGGATGACTGGGAGTTGAAGGCCGGCCAGACACTACATAGTTAATTCCAGGTCAGCCTGGGCTAGAGCGTGCCACCAGCAAAGTTCCGTCATCTGGTGCACCAGCTGCTGGAAGTGCTGCTTCTGCGTCTCCACCTCGATGAAATGCTGCAGCTGGGGATCCACGGAGCTTAAACCCGCCGTGAGGAGGTCGAGGAGGAATCCATCCCGGCGCGACCACGTGTGTCGAGGCGAGCACCGAGCCGACTCACCGACCTTCATGTGTCTCCGCGACCCCAAACTCTTTTTTTATGAAGAGTATTACTGTGATAGTCTGATAAAGACACAACAAAAAAGAAAACAACTATAGACTAATCTCCTAATAACAATAGAGGCAAAATTCTCCACAAAATATTGCAAACCCAATTTAAAAGTGTTATCAAAAAGATTGAAATCAGGCCAGACAGGCCCAATGACTGAACGGGTGCAATAGTGGCGTGTCTACTCTTGGGGTAACCAAGTGCTCCATAATTGGACTGAAGGCCCTCTCTACGGGAGGGAATACATACCCGGTACTGAAAAACCTAAGTAAAAGTCTATGGTAGGTGAGGTCATGAGCCTTGGGGGTATAAGCCTGCTCATGTCTGACTAAATGTATATATTATTCCCACCAAGCTGCCCTGGGGACACTACACTAAATGTTCATGTCCACATATTAACGCTATTCTCACTTCTGGCTAGAGAAGCTTCTCTTTTCAGATGGTGATGACCACTGGGATGACACAAAAGGCAACATAGTGCTGAGAAGAAGGGATGGAGGAGTGCCTAGCACTGAAACACCTCTGTCACATCCTCCAGTGGCTCAGGGACCATTGCAGAAGAGGGGGCGGATAGAATGGAAGAGCCAAAGGAAGGATATGACCTCTTACTATGCAGCTGCCCAGACAGAAATTGGCCTCGATATCCATGATCTTGCAGTGCCTAGCAATACCTTTGCAAGACCCTCAAAATAGAAGAGAAAGATGATGTCATCAAATTAGGAGAGAGACTAATGGAGAAAGGGAGGGGATATAATGGAGACCGGAGTTCTAAAGTGGAATGGGGGAGGGGAGGGAAATATCAGGTGGGGTTTTTTTGGTATGTAAGATTAAAAGTCAATAAAAATTTAAAAAAAAAAAAAGATTGAAATCAAGCAAGCCTGGCTGGGCGTATGCCTTTAATCACAGCACTTAGGAGGCAAGAGGTAGCAGGATTGCTGTAAGTTCAAGGCCACCCTGAGACTACATCGTAAATTCCAAGTCAGGCTGGGTTACAGCGAGACTCTACCTTTATTGAAGGAATATCATGTATTTAAGGTTTTTAGCTTATATTAGTTTAGATGGAATAGAATCAATGTATCTATAAGAAAGGTAAATGTATGTAGGACTTTCAGTGAAGTAATAGATGTTGCACTTCCCTCCTCTGAAACTGCAGCGGGAAAGATTCCTCTGATGGTAGCTAACAAGAATTCTGTGACTCTGAGCCTGACCTCTTTGGACAATATTTCACTACCTTATCTCAGGAGACAGCTCCCTGTACTTAATCTTATTTGACAGAACCCTACACGTTGGATGTAAATCTCTCCTCTCACTAAGCACAGGAGAATTCAAAGGATTGTAAAAGGTATATAAGTCAAGCACAATTTGAGTTCAGGGCCTCTGTCAGGTTTTTGGCATTAGCCAGCAGAGGTCCGTGCATGAAAAAAAGGCTCTCTCCCTCTCTCTGAAGTGGATTTTGCCTGATTAGTCTCATTGACTCATTAATTCCTATAACATAGCTGGTGTTGATTGACTGGGAAACTGAATCATGAGAGTCTTGCACGCAACTCCTGGTCCTTTGAGTCACTGGCATGGGCAGCCAAGCTGCTGTGGAGTCTCAGATCAATTTGGAAAGCATGCTCCCCAATGGTTTCCAGGGTCCAAACATGGATCAGAGCTTTGCCCTCCCATGGCACCTGGGCTGCAGATGAGACTTGGAAGAGAAGATGGGCAGAGCCACCAGACAAATGGCCAAGGTAGGTCCCAAGGGAACCACAAAGCAGACTGGATAGAGCCATTCTGAGTAGACCACATGTGTGTTTAGGGTAGAAACGGTGGGTGACAGGCTGCTGCATGTGTATTCAGAATGAGAGGACTGCTCCATGTGTACTTGGGGCTGACAGGGCTACTCCATGTGTGTTCAGAGCTGAAAGGATTGCTCCATGTGTACAGGGAGCGGACAGGACTGCTCCGTGTGTATTTGGAGCTGACAGGACTGCTCCATGTGTGCTTGGGGCTGACAGGGCTGCTTCATGGGTATTTGGAGTGGACAGGATGGTTTTTTTTAAAAATTATTATTATTATTTTTTCCAACCCTTCACAATATCTTTATTAGAAGATGCATTAACTTGACCTGCAAGGTGACTCCGCCATTTTATACAATATGAAACAGCATCTAAACTTGAAAGTAACAGTTATTGCAGAATAATAAGTACTATTTTAATATATTTGATAGTGCTCACATGAATATTTTTTATTTCCTTAACAAACAATGAATTTCTTATTATTTTTATAAGTTCAATAGTAATTACATATGATCCTGCATGTACTACAAACTCCTGTCTTTAGATTTTAGGAATTTATAGTTAGACTCCCATTATTTTTATTTTTTATTTTTATTTTATTTATTTTTTTTCATTTTTTAAAATTTATATTATTCTGATTTTACATTCATAGTATTGGTTCCATTGTCCTCCTCCCTGTCCTCCCACTTTCAAAGGGACCCTCATCAAAAAAATATGGAACGCTTCACGAATTTGCGTGTCATCCTTGCGCAGGGGCCATGCTAATCTTCTCTGTATCGTTCCAATTTTAGTATATGTGCTGCCGAAGCGAGCACTTAATTATTATTTTTTATTGACTTTTAATCTGACATACCAAAAAACCCCACCTGATATTTCCCTCCCCTCCCCCATTCCACTTTAGAACTCCAGTCTCCATCATATCCCCTCCCTCTCTCCATTAGTCTCTTTTAATTTGATGACATCATCTTTTTCTTCTACTTTGAGGGTCTTGCAAAGGTATTGCTAGGCACTGCAAGATCATGGATATCGAGGCCAATTTCTGTCTGGGCAGTTGCATTATAAGAGGTCATATCCTTCCTTTGGCTCTTCCATTCTATCCGCCCCCTCTTCCGCAATGGTCCCTGAGCCATTGGAGGGTGTGACAAAGGTGTTTCAGTGCTAGGCACTCCTCCATCCCTTCTTCTCAGCACTATGTTGCCTTTTGGGTGATCCCAGTGGTCATCACCATCTGAAAAGAGAAGCTTCTCTAGCCAGAAGTGAGAGTAGCGTTAATATGTGAACATGAACATTTAGTGTAGTGTCCCCAGGGCAGCTTGGTGGGAATAATATATACATTTAGTCAGACATGAGCAGGCTTATACCCCCAAGGCTCATGACCTCACCTACCATAGACTTTTATTTAGGTTTTTCAGTATCAGGTATGTATTCCCTCCCGTAGAGAGGGCCTTCAGTCCAATTATGGAGCAGTTGGTTACCCCAAGAGTAGACACGCCACTATTGCACCCGTTCAGTCATTGGGCCTGTCTGGCCAAGCTTGAATATTCAGCATCCACTGTTTTCACTGTTGATGGCTTCTGTCTCCCATATGCTGCATGCATTGCAGAATAGAGCAAAAAGACAACCTACAGAATGGGAGAAAATCTTTGCCAGTTATACATCTGACAGAGGATTAATATCCAGAATATACAAAGAACTCAGAAAACAGAATAACAAGAATTCAAACAACCCAGTTAAAAAATGGGCTACGGAGCCGGGTGTGGTGGCGCACACCTTTAATCCCAGCACTTGGGAGGCAGAGGTAGGAGGATTGCCATGAGTTCGAGGCCACCCTGAGACTACATAGTGAATTCCAGGTCAGCCTGGGCTAGAGTGAGACCCTACCTCGAAAAACCAAAAAAAAAAAAAAAAAAAAAAAAAAAAAAAAAAGGGCTACGGAACTAAATAGAGAATTCACGGAAGATGAAATACAGATGGCATATAAACATCTAAAAAAATGTTCTACATCCTTAGCCATCAGGGAAATGTAAATTAAAACCACTTTGAGATTCCATTTCACTCCTGTCAGAATGGCTGCCATCAAGAAAACAAATGACAGTAAGTGTTGGCGTGGATGCGGAAAAACAGGAACACTTCTACACTGTTGGTGGGAATGTAAGTTGGTCCAGCCACTGTGGAAATCAGTGTGGAGGTTCTTGAGACAGCTAGAAATATATTTACCATATGATCCAGCTATAGCACTCCTAGGCATATATCCAGAGGACTCTTCTCACTACCTTAGAGATACTTGCAAAACCATGTTTATTGCTGCTCTATTCACAATAGCTAGGAAATGGAAGCAGCCTAGATGTCCCTCCACAGATGAGTGGATAATAAAGATGTGGTACATTTACACAATGGAGTTCTATTCAGCGGTAAAGAAAAATGAAATTATGAAATTTGCAGGGAAATGGATGGATCTGGAAAGGATTATACTAAGTGAGGTAACCCAGGCTCAGAAAGCCAAACATCACATGTTCTCTCTCATATGTGGATCCTAGCTACCAATGTATAGACTTGTGTGTGAACTGGAACCAAAAATAGGTACCAGAAACCAGTAAGCAGGTAAAAGGCTATAAGGGAGGGAAGAAAGGGAAGGACTTAAGTGTATGGTATTGCACATAGGTAAGTAGAAGAACTGATTACAGGGAGGGGAATGGCCTAAGCGAGGCCATGGGAAGAGAATGCATAAAAGAAGGGCAAGGGGAGGGACAATCTAAACTCAAGATATTATGAATAAGACATATGTAAAATTACTTTTTTGAATAAGGGCACATCTAGAAGATGTAGACTGTTACTAGAAAATTTTCAGTACCTGGGATGGGATACCTTCCAGTGAGTTGTTGGCCAAGGAGGTCCCGGTAGCCTCCAAAACATTAAAGGCTTTTGCCAAAGCCCTTGGTTTCCCTACAGAAACAGATAGTAAGACCCTATTGCTGAAGACATCTCATGCCTGAGAGGCAAGGTCACTGAGAAAGCAAGCTGGTGTAGAGCAGAAAACCTTCTCCCTGTAGACCAGCCAACTGAAAGCTGGAAAAAGACAGGATGGTTTTATGTGCATTCAGACCTGACAGGACTGCTCCATGTGTGTTCAGAGCTGAGAGGATTGCTCCATGTGTACAGGGAGTGGACAAGACTGCTCCATGTGTGTTTGAAGCTGACAGGACTGCTCCATGCGTATTCATAGCTTACAGGGCTGCTTTATCTGTTCTTGGAGCAGACAGGACTATTTCATATGCATTTGGAGCTGACAGGACTGTTTCGTGTGTATTTGGAGCTGACAGAAGTGTTCCATACATATTCAGAGCTGACAGGATTGCTCCATGTGTATTTGGAGCTTACATGACAGCTCCATGTATATTTGGAGCTGACAGGGCTGCTCCACAGATATTCAGAGCTGAAGGGGCTGCTCCCAGTGTATTTGGAGCTGACGGGAAAACTCCATGTGTACTTGATGCTGACAGGGCTGCTCCATGAGTATTCAGATCGAGCTGATGGGGCTGCTCCATGTGTATTCTGAGCTAACAGAAATGCTCCATGTGTATTTGGAACTGAAAGGATTGTTCCTTGTGTACAGGGAGGGGAAAGGACTACTTCATGTGTATTCAGAGCTGACGGGACTGATCCATGTTTATTAAGAGCTGACAGGACTGCTCCATGTGTATTCAAAGATTACACAACTGTTCCATGCGTATTCGGGGCTGACAGGGCTGCTGTGGACAAGACTGCTTCAAGTGCATTTGAAGCTGACAGGACTGTTCCACGTGTACGCAGAGCTGGCAGGACTACTACATGTGTACTTGGAGCTGAGAGGACTGCTCCATTGTGTAAAAGGAGCTGACGGGATGCTCCATGTGTATGTGGAAATGACAGGACTGCTCCATGTGTATTCAGAACTGATGGTGTTGCTCCATGTGTTTTTGGAGCCGATGGTACTGCTACATGTGTATTTGGAGCTCACAGGACTGCTCCAGGTACTTTCAGCTGAGAACAGTGCTCCATCTGTATAAGGAGCTGATAGGACTGCTCCATGTGTATTCAGAGCTGGGAGGGCTCCTCCATGTGTATTCAGAGCTGACTGGGTGCTCTATATGTATTCTGAGCTTACGGGCTGCTCCATGTGTACTCGTAGCTGACAGGACTGCTGCATGTTTATTCGGAGCTGACAGAGCTGCTCCATGTGTTCGGGGCTAACAGGACTGCTCCATGTGTATTCAGAGCTGACAGGTGCTGCATGTATATTTGGAGCAGACAGGACTGCTCCATGTGTATTTGGAGCTGAGAGGATGCTGCATGTGTACTCAGAGCTTATAGAACTTGTCCATGTGTATTCGGAGCTGAGAGGATTGTTCCTTGTGTATGGGGAATGGACAGGACTGCTCCATGTGTATTCGGGGCTGACAGGGCTGCTTCATGTATATTTGGAGTGAACAAGACTATTTTATGTGCATTCAAAGCTGACAGGACTGTTCCATGTGTACGCAGGGCTGGCAGGGCTACTACATGTGTATTCAGAGCTGAGAGGACTGCTCCATGTGAGTTTGGAGCTGACAGGACTCGTCCATGTGTATTCGGAGCTGCTCCCTGTGTATTTGGAAGTGACAGGACAATTCCATGTTTACTCAGAGGTGATGGTGTTATGGGATCCAGTGTCTCACAAGTAAGACCATCGATTCACAGAATGTGAGGCAAAATTTTATTTGGTGAAAAAGAAAGAAAAAGAAGAAAGGCTGGTGTACCAGGTCTATACACCAAAGTTTGGGATCTCAGTATGCAACCCCAAACTGTTCAGGGGGTCAGCTTTTATTACAAGAAGTCATAAGGCCAGGTGTAGTGGTGCACAACTTTTCATCCCAGCACTTGGGAGACAGAGGTAGGAGGATCACTGTGAGTTCAAGGCCACCCTGAGATTACATAGTGAGTTCCAGGTCAGCCTGGGCTAGAGTGAGACCCTACCTTGGAAAACCAACCAACCAAACAAACAAACAAACAACAAAAATAAAACAAGAAGTCACAGGTATTCATTACATAGGACACATAGGCAGAACTGAGGCAAGAAACATTCTATGCTATGTAATCAAAAAGATATTTAGAAACAAAGAAATATAGGAAGGTCCTGGTACATTGTACAGAGGGATCATCCCATTCCTTAGATAACAGAAATCGCCTGCATTTTGCAATAAGGCATATGATAATGACTCCTGGGACTTCTCTTTTATTTGTCAGGAAGAAAGGTTTGGGTGGTGGCCTCCGTTATGTGTGCCTAAAAGCAAGGGCTGCAACAGGAGGATGTTTAACCAGGTCTATTGTGTCCTTTCACGTTCCATTTTCCATTTCCCCCTCTGATATGACACTAAGTCAAACCACTGACTCATGAAGAACAGTGTCTAGGGTGTTTTCATCTAAGGGGATGTATTACACCCACAATACCATGAGTTTAACAGAACTTATTTTACTTTTTTATATATCCACTTAGAGTATTAATAATGCAGGGTTCTATGGTAAGGTCTAAGAGCAGTAGCATCAGGGGCCAGCAATAGAAGAGATAAGGGTAGTTAGCAATGGAGACCAACTAAAAGTAGACTGAAACCAATTATTAATGGTTTATCTCTGAAGGTCTCTTTATTTGAGATTTTCTCTGACTAAAACCAGTGTATCTCAGATTATTTCTGACTGATTGCATAAAAGCAACAAGTTTTGCTGGGTGTGGTGGCACACGCTTTTAATCCCAGCACTCAGGAGGCAGAGGTAGGAGGATAGCCAAGAGTTTGAGGCCACCCTGAGACTACATAGTAAATTCCAGGTCAGCCTGAACCAGAGTGAGACCCTACCTCGAAAAACCAAAAAAAAAACAACAACAAGTTTTACCCAAAGCCATACATAGGCACCCTTGTTTCATAAAAAGTAAGTCTAATCCTCTTCTATTTTGTCCCCTCCATTTTCATGGCTGTTGGAGTGGTTAGGATAACCAGGCCACTCTGCCCAGCTGGAGGAGCAGAATTAGAAAATCTGGAGACTGTCAGTCTCTGGTTATACTGAACTTGAACTGCAGAAGTTTGATGATTACTGATGGTGGCTGAGTTTGCATTGTTCTAGTCTCTCCTTGCTATGCCTTATACCAGTTAAAAATGTTTACACTGTGCCTTTACATGTTGAAAGTATTTAACTTGTTTGATTTTATAGGACTCACTATCTTAAGTTGGTCAAGACCATGGGGACCTTTGAAACTGGACTGAGTACAATTTACAATGTGTGATAGTTATAAATCTGTTGGGGCCAGAGGCAGAATGTGGTAGTTTGAATAGATGTCCCCAAAATATCCAGTGTTTTATTAGTTTGTTTACATCTACATCCACCTGGCTGGAGGCAATGTACTGGGAAGATCTTAAGGTGTGGTGGTGGGTTTGAGATTTCAATCTAAAGATATGCAAAGTGTGCCTGGCTGGAGTTCCTGAGGTGTGCTGTGCTGTGTGGCTTTTGGCTGTTGGCTTTTCTCTCTGTGTTTGGTGCTGTGAAAGCAGGCCAGTTTCCTCTGCCATTGTTGAACTTCCCTTGGATCTGTAAGCTTCAGTAAATATCCCTTCCTCCATAACTGTGCCTGGTCTGGAAGTTTATCTCAGCGAACCTGAAGCTGTCTGCTACACTGCCCTAGGGCCTGAGGCAGCAACAGTCGTCCATTCTTCAGTTGGTACCATCCTTGTGGGGTCTGCTCCTTTATCAGATGAAAGGTGAGCTGTAGGTCCTGTTCTGTGTATGTTGGTCGCTCAGGAAGAGTGGGTACTGGGACAGTGACCAGACAATCTGATGGATGCGGAGAGGCAGCACTCTTTGCTGTTAGGTCTTCCAGTCTGCTACATCTTGCTTCTGTGGTCTCCCCTTTCTGATGACCCAGACGATGAATTATAGCCACTTTAGCAGGCTCCCAAATAGCAGCCAATACCCAGAATTTCATTTTTTATTTTTAATGTCTTTATTTCTGCTGTTAGTAGCCCTCGCTCCTGGTAGATGGCCCCATGCATATGTGCTGTGGCAAAGGCATAATGGCTGTCTGTGTAGATATTCACTGTCATGTCTTTTCCCAATATCAGAGCCTTGGTCAGTGCTATCAGTTCAGCTTTCTGAGCTAATGTACCCTGAGGTAGGGCCTCAGCCCACCGGGTTTCTTCCAAAGTCACCACAGCCACCCCTGCATACCTGATTCCATCCAGGACAAAGCTGCTGCCATCAGAATACATCACCAGAACAGGGTCTGACCAAACCACATCTGTCAGGTCCGGGTGGAGTCCTTGGAAGATGGAGGTGATATCTAGGCAGTTGTTGGGGTCCCCCCTAGGGCCAGCCCAGGAGGGATGGCAGGGTCTCTGCCAAGTTTGGGGTGAGAGGCACGGAGTCATGACACAGACTCCAGGAGTTGGGTGGAAGCAGCAGAGGGTGAGCCGCCGCAAACTCATTTATTGAGGAAGTACAGCGAGCTTTAAGGGGCTTGGCTGGCCAATCATCATATGGGGTGGTCCCCTTTTTGTGACCAATGACAGCCTGTCTCCAGACAGATCATCTCGTACCAGGTTTCTCGCGAGCATGGGACTGTAGCTGTTGTCATGCCAGGCCTGTGCAAAACACCATGTTCACAGAAGCCACTTCCTGGTTTCTCTACCATGCAGTCTGGCTAGGGCCAGGCCTGCATTGTGCCATACAGGCAGTCATGCAGAGTGGTTGATGCCTCATCAGTTTCTGGCAGCAGGGAGGCCTGGTTCAAAGCCTTGGTTTAGCAAAACTGTATTCTTGGTTGATCTCTTAGATCAAGGCCTGATAGTGGGTTATGTGAGAGTTGGAGAGCCAGAAGTCTGGGGGGCTTTTTTTTTTTTTTTTTTTTTTTTTTTTTGAGAGAGAGAGAGACAGAGAGAAAGGGAGAGGAAGACAGAGAGATGGGTGCGCCAGCAGTCTCTCAGCTGCTGTGAATGAAATCCAGATGCGTGCGCCCCCTTGTGGCCAAGTGCCCTTGTGTCACTGCATCTGGCTAAACGTGGGACCTGGAGATTGGAACCGCTGGAGACTGGGCTTAGCAGGCAGGCACCTTAACCACTAAACCATCTCTCCAGCCCTCTGGGGGGCTTTTTAAAAGAGTCTCTATCACATGTGGGGCCATAATTGATAAAGTCTGGCCCAAGGTTAAGTTGTCAGCGTCCTTTGTCAGAATAGCAGCAGCTTCAATAGCCAAGCGACAAGGGGGCCACCAAGCGGCTACTGGGTCTACCTTCTTAGACAAGTAGGCCACTGGGTGATGCCATAGCCCCAGTCTTTGGGTTAGGACATCCCTTGCTGTCCCCATCTTTTTTTTTTTTTTGGTTTTGCGAGGTAGGGTCTCACTCTGGTCCAGGCTGACCTGGAATTAACTATGTAGTCTCAGGGTGGCCTCGAACTCTCGGCGATCCTCCTACCTCTGCCTCCCGAGTGCTGGGATTAAAGGTGTGCGCCACCACACCCGGCTCCCCATCTTTTTATACAAGTGGAAGGGTTTGGTTAAATATGGAAGTGCCAGGGCAGGGGCTGACTTTAGTTCTTGGAATGTTTGTTCCTCATTTTCAGTCCAATTAAAATCTGTGTGTGTGTGTGTGTGTGTGTGTGTGTGTGTGTGTGTGTGTGTGTGTCTCATGGCCTCATATAGAGGCTTGGCTAATTCAGCAAACCTTGGGATCCAAATTCTGCAATTCTCTACAGGTCCAAGGAATTTTCAGATCTGTCTCTTAGTGGGGATTTGAGTGATGGCCTGAATCCTAGAGGCTGACAGCATAGTCTTACCTTCTTGGAGTTTGTACCCCAAGTAGTAGGTTGCCCTATGCACACACAGTTGAGCCTTTCTGGCTGATAGGCAATGGCTGAGATGCTCTGTGGCATAGAAGCATTCCTCCTCCATTTCTGTAGCTAGGAGGATAGGAGGAGGTCATGTATTGTAGAAGAGTTGCCTCAGGTGTTTCCTTGTGAAAGGCCTGCAAGTCTCTATGAAGAGCCTCATCAAGGAGGATGGGGGAATTTTTAAATCCCTGTGGAAGCCTAGTCCAGGTTATTTGTCCTCTGGTGCCTTGTTCCAGGTCTGTCCATTCAAAGGCAAAAAATGGTTTGACTTCCCTTTGTCAATGGGATACTAAAGAAAGCATCTTTTAGGTCCAGCACAGTATATATTGGCCTTTCAGGTGGAATCATACTGAGCAAAGTATAAGGGCTGTCTCGTGGGGCTATGTGTTTTCTGGAAGGCAGCCACCATACCTTAGCCATTTTCTTAACCTGTCTATCTTCAGAGTGTCCCTATTATTATATACCCTGGCAGTAATCTCTATTAACTCTGAAAGAAGTTTACTCTCAAAGCCTTCTATTTTCTGAATCTCCTTTCTAATATCTGGTGTGGAGTGAGTTACAAAAGCAATGTTGATAGCTCACCTATTCTCAGGGGCCTCAGGATCTGTGGGAGGGTATATCCTATATGTTTCCTGCAGCCTTTCTAGGAAAGCGGTGGGCCCTTGGGTCACTTCACTCACCTTAGACAAATCTGTAGGGCACTGAGTGAGCAGCAGCCTGGAGACCACCCATCAGAGTCCAGCCAAAGAGGTTAAGGGATGCCCTACCTTCAGCAGGGTTGGGATCCCAGTCCAGTCGTGTGGAAGGGAAAACCTCATCAATAATATGAGGGTTCTCTGTGAGGCGGCTGTCAGCTCCTAGCACTAGTTTTTTTTTTTTTATTTTTTTTTCATGTTCCTCTGAGGTGAAGAGGGTCTGCAAGAGTTGCTGACAGTCCTTCCATGTGGGCTCATGGTTATAGAAGACTGTCTCGAGAAGGGATATCAGAGAACCTGCTTTAAATCAGACTTAGGTTTAGCAATAAGAATGGGGATGCTGGAGAATCAAACTTAGGTCTATAGGCTTCCCTGATAAGCACCTTAACCATTAAGCCATCATTTTCTTGCTGCCTTTAAAAAAAAAATCATCTGTTTATATCCTGATATACATTTTAGGTAAGTCTGATGTTTGCCTTATGTAAGGAGTTTGTAACTTGACTAAGTACCTTGACTCAGTTTACTTTTTGTTTACTGAGAAATTTCATCTAACAGATGTGACTTTAGGTGTTCAAGAGAGGAATTATAAAGAGAAATAAAGTTATGTGTCATCTGTCACTGTCTTTTCCTTGTCAGAGACAATTGGCCATTTTGTGTCTAGACAGGGTCAAGGGACACTTAAACTTGCATGGGGTCTGAGATAAAGGGTGTGTCATCCCTTTTTCCAGAGTCCAGCTTGCCATGACTTTAAATGGCATACAACAATAAGCAAGAGCAAAAGGAAATGACAGAGCAGAGAGCTAAGCATCCTGGCATTCCTTGTCTTATTCTGAAGTTGTATGTTTTTACCTAGGAAATTTATTTTACCCATTTGTAAAACATTAGGTGATAGGGTCTTGTCTAGACTTCCAAAGAATATGAATTACATCTGTGCTTATGACTTTCTGACCCACCTAGCATAGAACATCACCTATGTTTAATGTAAGCTGAATTTACATTAAGTCTGTGCCCCTATATAAAACTTTTAGAGCATCCTTAAAAGTCTGTAAACAGTTGAAAAGTCTTTAACTTTAGGCATGGGGTTTAGGCTTAGCCTGAAAATTAGCTTTCTGTTCCTTCTAAAAGGAAATTTTAGGCAAAATTTGGTTTTTTAGATCTCTTACATCCTTTCTACATACACACATCTTCATACATTCTGATCTAAGTTCCACTCAAAAAGTTTTTGGGTTTTTTTTTTTTTTTTTTTGGTTTTTCGAGATAGGGTCTCACTCTAGCCCAGGCTGACCTGGAATTCACTCTGTAGTCTCAGGGTGGCCTCCAACTCATGGTGATCCTCCTACCTCTGCCTCCCGAGTGCTGGGATTAAAGGCGTGCGCCACCACACCTGGCTTCAAAAAGTATTTTTTAACAAGCATTGTATGTCCAACATTGAAAAATACCTTCCCAGTTCCTTCAAACATCTCATCTCAACTCATAATTAACCATCTTTCTTAGAAGATTATTAATAGAAACTACACCAAATTGATTAATCTTATTACCCACTGACAAAGAAGCAAGTGTCTGGATCCAAAGAGTTAACCATTTTACTATTGGAAATTTGTAGAGAAAAAGCCTTCTTAGTATCTAGGTCACCAAAAATCTCTACCTGACAACCAGTATATATACCTTCAGATTTCATCTAACCCACTGGTTTGAGATAGCTCCTATTAATAAACTCCATGAAATACACTTTCTATGAATACAGGCAAAACATGACAACTGTGGTAGTTTGAATATAGTTTGTGTTTTATTAGCTTGTAGTTTGGATCTGTAGCTACCTGGCTGGAGGCAGTGTCACTGGGTGGATCTTAGGGTCCAGCCCTAAGGTGTGGTAGTAGGTTTAAGATTTCAATCTAAAGATTTGCAAATGTGCCTGGTTGGAGTTCCTGAGGTATGCTGTGCTGTGTGGTTTTTGGCTTGTGGCTTTTCTCTGTGTGTTTGGTCCTGTGAGAGCAGGCCAGCCTCTTCTGCCATTATTGAACTTCCCCTGGATCTGGAAACTTCAATAAATATCCCTTCCTCCATAACTGTGTCTGGTCTGGAAGTTCATCTCAGTGAACCTGAAGCTGTCTGCTACAACAACTATTTTGGAGATAATATTTGTCAATACCTCTAACACACTTGAAAATGCTTTTTTTAAAAAAATATATTTTAAAATTTTTATTTATTTTTGGAGAGAGACACAGAGAGAAACAGATAGAGAGGGAGAGGAAGACAGATAGAGATGGGCGTGCCAGCAGTCTCTCAGCTGCTGTGAACGAAATCCAGATGTGTGCGTCCTCTTGTGGGCAAGTGTGGCCTTGCGCCCTTGCGTCACTTTACATCTGGCTAAACGTGGGACCTGGAGATTGGAACCACTGGAGATTGGAACCAGCGTTCTTAGGCTTAGCAGGCAGGCACCTTAACCTCTAAGCCATCTCTCCAGCCCTTTTTTACATATTTTTGTATTGACAACTTCTATACTTACATACAAAAAACTATGATATTTCCCTCCCCTCCCCCCCATTCCCCTTCAGAACTCCATTCTGTAAATGCTTTTATTAGGAGTAACTAAGGAAAATTTTTGTTTCTGTCTTGAGGCAGGCTGGCCTAGAACACAGGCCAGTTGCCTCCTCCTTTTAATAGGACATTACAATCTTTTAAAATACCTAGCAAATTATGAGCCTCCACCTCAGAGAGAATTTTGTAGTTCTTAATAATATTCTATGTAGGTTGAAGTTGACATAGAACATAAACTAGGTAATTATATTTATGAGATCATGCAACAAAGTATGGCTTTGTTTACATAAAATTTCAGCTTACCATAGGCTTTAGTTAAATCTGACTTTAAAGACAAAAACCTAAAAACCTTGAAATAAATCAAATGCCAACAGAAACTTTAGGAGAGACCTGTTGGACTATTTGGATTAATAAAGAAACCAAAATGTGTCTATAAAAATGCCTTATTTGTTTAAAGCCCAGACAAAAGAGGAAATATCAGGCACAGTTCAAATTAAAATTGTGCACTTATATTTATGAAGCACTTTAGAAGTCACATGGTTTAAAATGTGGAGACAGCCTTTCACCTTGGGACCTTGAATTGGAGATTCTCCTGTCTCAGCTTCCCAAGTAGCTAGGATAATAAGCCTAGCTTTTTTTTTTTTTTTTCAAAGATCTTTAAAGTGCTTTTTAACCAGTTTTTTTTTTCAATACTTTATTTATTTGCAAGTAGAAACAGAATGGGCATGACAGAGCTTCTTGCCACTGAAAATGAACTCCAGATGCATGTGTTACTTTGTGCATCTGGATTTACATGGTAGTAGGGAATTGAACCTGGGACATCAGGCTTTGCAAACAAGTGCTTTAACTGTTGAGCCATGTCCTCAGCCCCCCCCCCCAAAAAAACTTTTTTGTTGTGTTTTTAAATTTTTTTATTGACAATGTCCATAATTGTAGACAATATCCCATGGTAATTCCCTACCTCCCCCCACTTTCCTCTTTGAAACTCCACTCTCCATCATATCCCCTCCCCCTTTCAATCAGTATCTCTTTTATTTTGATGTCATCATCTTTTCCTCCTATTATGATGGTCTTGTGTAGGTAGTGTCAAGCACTGTGAGGTCATGGATATCCAGGCCATTTTGGGTCTGTAGGAGCATGTTATAAGGAGTCCTACCCTTCCTTTGG
Organism: Orientallactaga sibirica; assembly: GCA_036365145.1. Taxonomy (NCBI): domain Eukaryota; kingdom Metazoa; phylum Chordata; class Mammalia; order Rodentia; family Dipodidae; genus Orientallactaga; species Orientallactaga sibirica. The sequence continues at coordinate 3,070,115 of JAEOAD010000888.1, forward strand.
CTCTTACATTCTTTCTGCAACCTCTTCCACAATGGACCCTGAGCCTTGGAAGGTGGATTAGAGATATTTCAGTGCTGAGCACTCCTCTTTCACTTCTTCTCAGCACCATGGTGCCTTCTGAGTCATCCCAAAGTCACCACTATCTGAAAAGAGAAGCTTTTCAAACCACAAGTGAAAGTAGCATTAATATATGGATATAAACATTAAGAGAAGTGCTTAGTGGGCAGTTTGGTGAGAATAGTATAGACATTTAGGCAGACACCAGCATATGTTACACCCCTAGGGCTCATGACTACCCCTGTTGTAGGTTTTCAGTATCAGGGATGTATTCCTTTCCATGGAGTGGACCTCCAGTCCAATTAGAGAGCCATTGGTTTCCCCCATAAAAGACATGCCACTATTGCACCTGTTGGCTCATTTGGCTGGCCTGATTTAAGGCTTGCAGTGTCCACTGTTGCTTATCTTCACTTTTAACCAGTTTTAAAGGAGATTTTTCAACAGAATGATTTTGACCCATATCTTCAAAGACAAGGACGAGTCAAACAAACACAATGCCAAACACAAACATGCTAGCAATAACAACTCTCCTGACACTGCTGCATGGCTGCCAAACCGAAACTGAAACAGAAACAGGCACAGCTGACAAACCAAAAGTGAACCAGAAACAGATCTCCGTTCGAGATCTCCCAATGGAGCCAGACAGGGTTGAGGGCAGCCCTTTGATCCCTCATCCAGGGAATTAGTGCTGTGTCCAGCTTCCCACTTGGACCCAGAAACGTGCACAAAACCAGAAAACCAGAAAAACCAGAAAAAAAAAGAAAAACAAAAAGAAGAGTGGAAAAAGCACCTCAGGAGGTTTCTTACACAATAAAGGGGGGGGGAGGTGGCATTCCTAGGCAAAAGTTCTCCATCAACAGCTTGCTACCAGCTCCAAAACCAGGGACATGCAGACAGATGCCGATTTGGTCCTCAGGCCAAGATTAGGGGTCCTTCCCTGATTTGGTCACCTCAGAGTCTGGGAAGGAGGTCTTGAAATGTGGATCCAAAATGTTAGGGGGTCCAGTGTTGCACAAGTAAGACCATCAACTCACAGAATGTGAGGCAAAGTTTTATTGGGTAAAAAAGAAAGAAAAAGAAGAAAGACTGGTGCACCAGGTCTATACACCAGAGTTCGGGATCTCAGTATGCAACCCCAAACTGTTCAGAGGGTCAGCTTTTATTACAAATAGTCGCAGGGTATTCATTACACAGGACACACAGGCAGAACTGAGGCAAGAAACATTCTATGCTATGTAATCACAATGATATTTAGAAACAAAGAGATTCAGGAAGGTCCTGGTACATTGCACAGAGGGATCATCCCATTCCTTAAATAACAGAAAACACCTGCGTTTTGCAATAAGACATGTGATAACGGTTCCTGGGACTTCTCTTTTATTTGTCAGGAAGATCAGCTTTGGGCAGTGGCCTGCACAGTGGCTGCACAGGAAGATGTTTAACCAGGTCTCTTGTGTCCCTTAACATTCCATTTATCAAAGGGACTACTCCATGTGTATTCGGAGCAAATGGGGCTGCTCCATGTGTATTCAGATCTAACAGGGCTGCTCCATCTGTATTCGGAGCTGACGGGACTGCTCCATGTCTATTGGGAGCTGCAAGGACTGCGACACGTGTACTTGGAATTGAGATGACTGCTCCATGTTTATTTGGAGCTGACTGGACTGCTTTCAGAGCTGAGAGGACTGCTCCATGTATATAAGGAGCTGACAGGGCTGCTCCATGTGTATTAGGAGCTGGTGGGACTGCTCCATGTGTACTCAGAGCTGACAGAGATGCCCCATGTGTATTCGAGCTGACAGGACTGCTCCATGGATGTGTATTCAGAGCTGACAGGACTCCTCCATGTGTATTCAAAGCTGACAGAGAGCTCCATGTGTATTTGGAGCTTAGAAGGCTGCTCCATGTGGTTCCTGGGGTCCCCATGGCCATGATTCCTGGTAGACGTCCAGGCAACTGTGGAACAGGGTCTTGAGTGGCCGTGAATGCCATGGAAAGAAACACCCAGGAGACTGCATGTAGTAGTTTGAATATGTGTCCCCCAATATATTCAGTGTTTTATTAGTTATAGTTTGAATCTGCAATCACCTTGCTAGAGGCAATGTGGGGCCTGGGTCTTTAGGCTTTGCAGGCAAGTGCCCCAAACACTTGAAAATGCTTTTTTTAAAAAAATATATTTTAAAATTTTTATTTATTTTTGGAGAGAGACACAGAGAGAAACAGATAGAGAGGGAGAGGAAGACAGATAGAGATGGGCGTGCCAGCAGTCTCTCAGCTGCTGTGAACGAAATCCAGATGTGTGCGTCCTCTTGTGGGCAAGTGTGGCCTTGCGCCCTTGCGTCACTTTACATCTGGCTAAACGTGGGACCTGGAGATTGGAACCACTGGAGATTGGAACCAGCGTTCTTAGGCTTAGCAGGCAGGCACCTTAACCTCTAAGCCATCTCTCCAGCCCTTTTTTACATATTTTTGTATTGACAACTTCTATACTTACATACAAAAAACTATGATATTTCCCTCCCCTCCCCCCCATTCCCCTTCAGAACTCCATTCTGTAAATGCTTTTATTAGGAGTAACTAAGGAAAATTTTTGTTTCTGTCTTGAGGCAGGCTGGCCTAGAACACAGGCCAGTTGCCTCCTCCTTTTAATAGGACATTACAATCTTTTAAAATACCTAGCAAATTATGAGCCTCCACCTCAGAGAGAATTTTGTAGTTCTTAATAATATTCTATGTAGGTTGAAGTTGACATAGAACATAAACTAGGTAATTATATTTATGAGATCATGCAACAAAGTATGGCTTTGTTTACATAAAATTTCAGCTTACCATAGGCTTTAGTTAAATCTGACTTTAAAGACAAAAACCTAAAAACCTTGAAATAAATCAAATGCCAACAGAAACTTTAGGAGAGACCTGTTGGACTATTTGGATTAATAAAGAAACCAAAATGTGTCTATAAAAATGCCTTATTTGTTTAAAGCCCAGACAAAAGAGGAAATATCAGGCACAGTTCAAATTAAAATTGTGCACTTATATTTATGAAGCACTTTAGAAGTCACATGGTTTAAAATGTGGAGACAGCCTTTCACCTTGGGACCTTGAATTGGAGATTCTCCTGTCTCAGCTTCCCAAGTAGCTAGGATAATAAGCCTAGCTCTTTTTTTTTTTTTTCAAAGATCTTTAAAGTGCTTTTTAACCAGTTTTTTTTTTCAATACTTTATTTATTTGCAAGTAGAAACAGAATGGGCATGACAGAGCTTCTTGCCACTGAAAATGAACTCCAGATGCATGTGTTACTTTGTGCATCTGGATTTACATGGTAGTAGGGAATTGAACCTGGGACATCAGGCTTTGCAAACAAGTGCTTTAACTGTTGAGCCATGTCCTCAGCCCCCCCCCAAAAAACTTTTTTTGTTGTGTTTTTAAATTTTTTTTTATTGACAATGTCCATAATTGTAGACAATATCCCATGGTAATTCCCTACCTCCCCCCACTTTCCTCTTTGAAACTCCACTCTCCATCATATCCCCTCCCCCTTTCAATCAGTATCTCTTTTATTTTGATGTCATCATCTTTTCCTCCTATTATGATGGTCTTGTGTAGGTAGTGTCAAGCACTGTGAGGTCATGGATATCCAGGCCATTTTGGGTCTGTAGGAGCATGTTATAAGGAGTCCTACCCTTCCTTTGGCTCTTACATTCTTTCTGCAACCTCTTCCACAATGGACCCTGAGCCTTGGAAGGTGGATTAGAGATATTTCAGTGCTGAGCACTCCTCTTTCACTTCTTCTCAGCACCATGGTGCCTTCTGAGTCATCCCAAAGTCACCACTATCTGAAAAGAGAAGCTTTTCAAACCACAAGTGAAAGTAGCATTAATATATGGATATAAACATTAAGAGAAGTGCTTTAGTGGGCAGTTTGGTGAGAATAGTATAGACATTTAGGCAGACACCAGCATATGTTACACCCCTAGGCTCATGACTACCCCTGTTGTAGGTTTTCAGTATCAGGGATGTATTCCTTTCCATGGAGCGGACCTCCAGTCCAATTAGAGAGCCATTGGTTTCCCCCATAAAAGACATGCCACTATTGCACCTGTTGGCTCATTTGGCTGGCCTGATTTAAGGCTTGCAGTGTCCACTGTTGCTTATCTTCACTTTTAACCAGTTTTAAAGGAGATTTTTCAACAGAATGATTTTGACCCATATCTTCAAAGACAAGGACGAGTCAAACAAACACAATGCCAAACACAAACATGCTAGCAATAACAACTCTCCTGACACTGCTGCATGGCTGCCAACCGAAACTGAAACAGAAACAGGCACAGCTGACAAACCAAAAGTGAACCAGAAACAGATCTCCGTTCGAGATCTCCCAATGGAGCCAGACAGGGTTGAAGGCAGCCCTTTGATCCCTCATCCAGGGAATTAGTGCTGTGTCCAGCTTCCCACTTGGACCCAGAAACGTGCACAAAACCAGAAAACCAGAAAAACCAGAAAAAGAAAAAGAAGAGTGGAAAAAGCACCTCAGGAGGTTTCTTACACAATAAAGGGGGGCGGGGGGCATTCCTAGGCAAAAGTTCTCCATCAACAGCTTGCTACCAGCTCCAAAACCAGGGACATGCAGACAGATGCCGATTTGGTCCTCAGGCCAAGATTAGGGGTCCTTCCCTGATTTGGTCACCTCAGAGTCTGGGAAGGAGGTCTTGAAATGTGGATCCAAAATGTTAGGGGGTCCAGTGTTGCACAAGTAAGACCATCGACTCACAGAATGTGAGGCAAAGTTTTATTGGGTAAAAAAGAAAGAAAAAGAAGAAAGACTGGTGCACCAGGTCTATACACCAGAGTTCGGGATCTCAGTATGCAACCCCAAACTGTTCAGAGGGTCAGCTTTTATTACAAATAGTCGCAGGGTATTCATTACACAGGACACACAGGCAGAACTGAGGCAAGAAACATTCTATGCTATGTAATCACAATGATATTTAGAAACAAAGAGATTCAGGAAGGTCCTGGTACATTGCACAGAGGGATCATCCCATTCCTTAAATAACAGAAAACACCTGCGTTTTGCAATAAGACATGTGATAACGGTTCCTGGGACTTCTCTTTTATTTGTCAGGAAGATCAGCTTTGGGCAGTGGCCTGCACAGTGGCTGCACAGGAAGATGTTTAACCAGGTCTCTTGTGTCCCTTAACATTCCATTTATCAAAGGGACTACTCCATGTGTATTCGGAGCAAATGGGGCTGCTCCATGTGTATTCAGATCTAACAGGGCTGCTCCATCTGTATTCGGAGCTGACGGGACTGCTCCATGTCTATTGGGAGCTGCAAGGACTGCGACACGTGTACTTGGAATTGAGATGACTGCTCCATGTTTATTTGGAGCTGACTGGACTGCTTTCAGAGCTGAGAGGACTGCTCCATGTATATAAGGAGCTGACAGGGCTGCTCCATGTGTATTAGGAGCTGGTGGGACTGCTCCATGTGTACTCAGAGCTGACAGAGATGCCCCATGTGTATTCGGAGCTGACAGGACTGCTCCATGGATGTGTATTCAGAGCTGACAGGACTCCTCCATGTGTATTCAAAGCTGACAGAGAGCTCCATGTGTATTTGGAGCTTAGAAGGCTGCTCCATGTGGTTCCTGGGGTCCCCATGGCCATGATTCCTGGTAGACGTCCAGGCAACTGTGGAACAGGGTCTTGAGTGGCCGTGAATGCCATGGAAAGAAACACCCAGGAGACTGCATGTAGTAGTTTGAATATGTGTCCCCCAATATATTCAGTGTTTTATTAGTTATAGTTTGAATCTGCAATCACCTTGCTAGAGGCAATGTGGGGGCCGGTCTTAAGGTGTGGTGGTGGGTTTGAGATTCCATTGTAAAGATATGCAAAGTGTGCCGAATAGGAGTTCCTGAAGTGTGCTGTGTGACTCTTTTGGCTGTAGTTTTGCTCTGTGTGCTGTGTTCCTGGTTGCCTTTTCTCTATTTGCCAGGGGAGTGGGTTTATAAATGTTCATGTAGTGGCAGGAAGAAGCACGGGATATGGGCCACAGGGGGGTTGGCTTGTTCATGTAGTGGCGGGAAGAGGTACGGAATACAGGTCACAGGGGGATTGGCTGTGTGAAGGCTGCTGGCTAATACCTCATTAACATATAGGGATGTAAGTGGACAAAGGTCACAAGGTTCTGGAGAAAGCTAAACCTAAGTCTTACCAGGATATCCAGATGCCCTGGGCTGCAGGGTTTAGGCTTGCTGGGGCAGCCTCAGTCCTGCTGGCCTTCATAACCTCAGGGTCCAGGCTACAGCTCCCCTTTGTTTTTTTTTTTGTTTTATTTTTGGAGAGAGTCAGAGAGAGAGAGAGGCAGAGACAGAGAGAATGGGTGTGCCAGCAGCCTCACTCCTATCCAGTCTCAAGAGGTGGGAGCAGCCTCACTCCTGCTGGTCTCAAGATTGTCAGGGTCTAGGCTTGCTAAAACCTCAGGGTCTGGAGCCCTTAGTCATGCTTGATAGCTCAGGTCTGCCTAAACCTCCAGTAATCTAGCTTCCCCTTTGTTTTTATAATGTAGCAGTATCATCATAATGAGTGAGATTTTTTATAGTCTACCACAGGTCTAGATAGAGCTAGATGGTGCACAAGGACCTGATTGGTAGAAACCTTAGCAATATTAGTTATTTGTTGTCTGAAAAATTTGACAAGGCAGGGGGCCACAAATAAAAGGGTTCCTATAGCCAGGAGGGGGCCAAGAAAGGGGAGAAGCCAGGAGACTAAGAGGTTAGAGAACCAGGTGGTGGGATCATCAGCTTTATAGCAGTCAAGTAGCTCCTTGCATAGTTTTTTTTTTTTTTTTTTTTGAGAGTTTTAACATTTTTTTCCAACAACATTTGTTTCATTAACAAAAAAACAACATCTTTCTCCCAAGACCGTGAATGTCTCCCCATGTTCAGCAGTGATGAGGCTAAGGCTCTACAGTTTTGGACTACCACAACCGCAAGAGAGTTTAATTGTCTCGAAGAGACTCGAGGCTGTTGGTAGTAGATATGGCCTGGTCAAGCTTGTCTTGAAAGTCCTGTATGAGATGGTTGGTTTGAACAAGAGTGGCTCCTTCAGCACTGGAGGCACCCAAAGACAGCTTCACACCGAGGCCCACAAGTAGGGGGATGAAAATCTCTCTCTGTTGACGCAGGTGGAATTTGTAGGTTGCTTTTTCTTCCTTGTAGAGATATACCTGTTAAACAATCAAGACTGGTGATCAGTAAGTGGGAAAGGAAACATTTATGCATGGGGTGGTCAGCCCTTCGCACCAAAGGAGTGCAGGTGTCTTGACATAAGTAGTCCCAGGTTATGGAAATATTGAAGAGGCATTCAGCTCTCATCGGCTTAGAGCTGGACAAGCAAAGGGGCATATCTTGACTGGCATCAAAGAGGGAAATATCAGTATGATGGGCCTGGGAATATTGTGCTATTTGATTCGGGGTATTCAAGAGTGGCATTAATTGGGAATGCCATCAGCAGGGAATGGGTAGGGGATGCGCAAAAGAAGCACTTAGAAACATTGGGGTGGTTAGTAAAGGGGAGAAGGTAGGCCACATATTGGATGTATTGTACCCATGGTATACTGGCTTGTATTTTTTCTGTAACTTGTTTTTTCTGTGAGAGAATGTGATGGTTAGTTTGTACTGGGCAGGGAGCAGGGACAAGCTGTCTAGAGAGAGGAAGAGTACCAGAGGGGGATGATAAGAAGCTAGGAGTATAGAGTTTTCCTGTCACCCCTACCCACCAGCATTCATCGCAGGGGTCTCCAGATGAATGAACAAGAGAGCCAGGGGAGCAGGTTGACAGTGTAAATACTGTCATTGTCTCCAAATATAGTCTATTCACCTTATAAAATAGGGAAAGGGAGAGTAGATAATTTTTCTGTTTTTTTTTTTGAGGCAAGATTTTAGATATAATAACCTTAGGAGAGAATTAAATATTAATGAGTCAATTTTAATTGTAAAATTTAGTTAAAACATTAACAAATAGAGAACGTAGCTAACTTGGTTGGGTAATCTAAATTCAGTTTTTGTGACCATTATGACCAGATTAGCATCAATGAGTTAGAGTTAAATTTACAACCTGAATACCATAGCAACCTGCTACCAGCCAGGATCATACTCTGTTAGTCTGATGTAAGCCCTAGGCTAATAGTCATTTTATATCTCAAGAAGTCTGTAATCTGATTCATTACTTTGTCTTTAACCTTCTGTTTAAGGTTACTCATACTTTCATCCACATACTTTACTCATACCTTCATCTACATACTTTTACTTTATAATCTATGTAATCACTCTGTAACAATCTTTTTCACCAAACATTTCCAACATTTAAAGTTTTCTCTCTAGTTTATCTTCATCAGTTCCTCTTATAACTACTGACAAAAACTTCCATTGTCTTTACCATAAGACTTTTAATAAAAGGCATTTTGAAATAACTTTTTTATAAAAGAGTAGACCATACTTGACTTATACTATTTATCTAAAATAAACATATAGATTTTATCATTTATTGATTTTGGAACTTTGCTTCTTATAACTTTTCCGAAACACGTTTTTTAAATTTTACTGTTTTTTAAATTTATTTTTATTGACAACTTCTATACTTACAGGCAATAAGTCATGATATTTCCCTCCCCCCTTTCACCTTCACAACTCCAGTCTCCATCAATCATATACCCTCCCTCTCTCCATTAGTCTCTCTTTTAATTTGATGTCATCATCTTTTTCTCCTAGTATGAGGGTCTTGAGAAGGTATTGCTAGGCACTGCAAGGTCATGGATATTGAGGAAATTTCTGTCTGGACAGTTGCATTATAAGGAGTCGTACCCTTCCTTTGGCTCTTACATTCTTTCTGCCACCTCTTCCACAATGGACCCTGAGCCTTGGAGGGTGTGATAGAGATATTTCAGTGCTAGAAACTCCTCTGTCTCTTCTTCTTAGAAATATGTTCTCTTTTGGGTCATCCCAGTGGTTATCACCATCTGAAATGAGAAGCGTCTCTAACCAGAAGTGAAAGTAGCATTAATATATGAATATGAACATTAAGTGTAGTGCTTTCAGGGCAGTTTGGTGGGAATAATATATAAATTTAGCCAGATAAGAGCAGGCTTTATACCCCTAAGGCTCCTGACCTCCCCTGCCATAGGCTTTTCATTAGGTTTTTCAGTACCAGGCATGTATTCCCTCCTGTAGAGTGGGCCTTCAGTCCAATTAGCAAGCAGTTGGTTTCCCCCAGAGCAGACATGCCACTATTGCACCTGTTTGGTCATTTGGCCTGTCTGGCAAAACTTGAGGTTTCCAGTGTCCACTGTTTTCACCACTAATGACTTCTGTATCCCATAGGGCTGCATGCAGTGCAGCTTTTTCCAGCTTTCACTTGGCTGGTCTATAGGGAGAAGATTTTCTGCTCAGCATCAGCTTGATTTCTCAGTGTCCTTGCCACTAAAGCAAGTGAAGTCTTCAGCAACAGGGTCTTACTGTCTATGAAACACATTTTTTAAAATATGAAAGCAGATTCTAATATCATTAGAAATTTTCTTACAAATTCAGTATCAAGCACGTCTAAATTTAAACATAAATCTTGAGATTGTTTTTCTGTTAGTAGTCCCACAGAAGCATAGAGAGATAAAGTAAACTTAAAACAGTTGCAAATTCTTATCAAAAGTCCCCATCTATTCACAGCAACTTGGCATTCACCCATTATGCTGGGGCCAGGATCCTGAGATTCCCTGTGCCTGCAGTCCCCTGGCTCTGCAATGTAGGGAAGCTAAGAAAGAGCCATTAGGGATTTTCCTGGAGCAGCATAAACACCACAGAGATCTGTGTCTTGTCTCTCTGTCTAACAATGAGATTTGTGTGTTAGACTTCCCTCTTACTTTTAGGGACACCTGGCCATCTGTAGATCAAGCCCTTCAGGGGAACACAGCAGAACAGCATAACCATTTTCTTGCAAGTGTGGAGGGCCTCTGCCTCCTCTTCTGGTAGGTATGTGGTTGGGTTTATGGCTTAAGTGGCTTCCACTCACATTTGTTTAGCTCGGAACCTTCTAAAACCTTGCAGAGAGACTTTCACCTTGTTTTGCCTCCTTCCATTGTTTAACCCCTTCCTCAGCATCAAGCCCTGTTGAGTGTTGGAATTTCCCAGATGAGCCAAGACAGCACTTTTCTCTCTCCACCTCATTTTCTATGGCCTACAGGTCCAGGGGAATTTTCAAGTCCTGCCAGCCAGTACCTCACAGGCTGCAGAGTGTGTTAGGAGGCAGTTGCCACCACAGTGTGTGATCTCTGCCCTCACAAGCTTCTGGTCTGACTTTAGCTGAGCTGTTTTGTTTTTGATTTTTTCCAAAGGGATAGTTTTGGACTTAAGACAGGCCATACAGGGAAGCTCTCTGATTCTGCCAGTTTAAGAATAGGAGAATCTTGCATTTTCCTCTGCCTATGATCCTTTCATATTACTTTCAGTGTTCCTTCTGGAGGCCATTCAACATTTAAAGCTGGTCATGCAGTCTAGGACAGTGGGTTTGGTGGAGAATATCCCCACAATGAAATGGCCTGTTCCAGAACAGAAATCATTTTACAGCCTTAGGGCTGTGAGGTTATATATCTGGCCTTCACATCTTGTCTGACATATTCATTTCTAGGAAGAGTTTTGGACTTTTCATATAGATTACAGACAACCATCTCCCCTCATTTATTTATTCATTCATTCAGAAGCAATGCATTTTCATTTTAAATCTCTATTCTATTTACAACTCTGGAAACAAAAACTGGTCTTGAAGTCTGGAGAGATGGCTTAGGTGGAGAACAGGTGTTACAATGAAATGGCTCCAAAAAATCACTGGTACAGTGCTAGGGCTGTGAGACACATGTATATTCAGATACACACATTGGGGGAGGTGCATTTGAGTTTGATTGCAGTGTCTGGAGGCCCTGGTGTGTGCCCATTCTCTCCCTCCCCCTCTCCTCTGTCTCTCTCTCTCAAATAAATAAAAATATAATAATAAAAAACCAAACCTTGTTAGTGGGAGCATGATAGAGCAGAGAGAAGGCCTTGCACTCAGAGTGAAAAATTTCAAACCATTTGGCTGTATGTTGGCAGAAGTTTTCTAAATCAGTGAGAATTTGGACATTAACAGGAAAAGCTGTGATTCCTTGATTATATGTATTTGTATTGTTATCTCAGAGTTTGCATAGCTGTTGTGTGATTGTCAGAGGGTAGATGAGGAGGTGGCAGGGAGACTGGAGATGGTGTGAACCAAAAACAAAAAGGAAAAAAAGAGAAACCTGCCAGCCCTCAATGGTGGAGGCAAGGCCACAGGGGGCCAATGTCCCCCTAGAGGATGATGTCCCCCTGAGGGAGAACTCACTACCCCAGCACATGTCACAGGGTCCCTGTTCAGGTGCCAGCTGTGGTTCCTGGGGTCCCCATGGCTGCAGTTCCCCAGAAACATCCAGGCAACTGTGGAGCGGGGTCTTGAGTGGCTGTGAGTGCAATGGGAAGATACATGTAGGAGACTGTGTAGAGGACAGCTTGTTTAGGACAGCTGGGTTTTATTTTCATTTGCCAAGAAGAGTTGGGTATGGATAAATATTCATGTAGAGGTGGGAAGAGTTGTGGGAAGAGGTCATAGGGGGATTGGCTGTGAGAAGACTGCTGGCTGATACCTTATTAACATATAGTGATGTAAGCAAAGGTCATAAGGCTCTGGGGAAAGCGAAACCCAAGTCTTTTCAGGATGTCCAGGTGCCCTGGACTGGGGGGAGGGATCAGCCTCACTCCTTCCGGGGATTTAGGCTCACTGCAACTTCGGGGTCTGGGGCCCTTAGTCATGCCTGACAGTTCAGTCTGCTTAAACCTCCAGTAGCCCGGGGGCCTTTAACTGTGCCCTACAGCTCCATATGTATTTGGAGCTGACAGGACTCCTCCGTTTGTATTGGGAGCTGATGGGTCTGCCCCATGTATATTCGGAGCTCATGGGCTGCTCCATGTGTATTTGGAGTGTGAGTGAATGGCCAACTCATTTAGCTTATGTTCTGAGTTTGCATTCATAGTCCTATGGCTGGGCATACTTAAGATCCCCACTAAGGCCACAGGATTCAAGTGGGCTCATTCTGCAGTACTGTGGCAAATAGCATAAGGTCTCATGGCTGGATTGGAATAGTATCCTGTTGGGGTCCCCCCCAAGGCCAGCTCAGGAGGGACGATAGGGTCTCTGCCGAATTGGGGTGAGCAGCGCGGAGTCACGACACAGACTCCGGGAGTTGGGTGAAAGTGGAGCGAGAATCCACAAACTCGTTTATTCAGGAAGTACACATGGGTTTTGAGGGGCTGTTAATCCTTGTATGGGGCGGTCCCCTTTTGGTGACCAATGACAGCTTGTCTCTGGACAGGACATCTCGTAGTAGGCTTCTCGCGAGCATGGGGCTGTAACTGTTGTCACATCGAGCCTGCGCAAAACGCCATTTTTACAGAAGCCACTTCCTGTTGTCTTTTGCCATGCGGTCTGGCTAGGACCAGGCCTGTATTGTGCCATACATATCCTCCTTTTTGTTTTTATTATTGGCAACCCTGAGAGGTATGGTTTATTGCCAAGCCATTGTTGAACCCAGGCCCCAAGGGATCATCATACGTGACAGTGCCTGTCTTAGGTTGTTCCATCTCATGGAGACTTACCCGTCATGGGCCAAATGCCACCTAGGTGAGGAAACCCGAGGGGGATAGCCTGGTATGGCTTTTGGAAAGCCATTGTTGAACCCAGGCCCCAAGGGATCATCATATGTGACAGTGCCTGTCTTAGGTTGCCCCATCTCATGGAATCTTACCCGTCCTGGGCTGGCTGCCATCCTGGTGAGAAAACCCAAGGGGTATGGCCTGGTATGGCTTTTAGCATGAGGTCTGGCTAGGACCAGGCCTGTATGAGGCTGTTGCCTAGGAGGCATGGAAGGGCCAAGTTGGCGTGGCTCTGTGGCATGTGAACAGTCCCAGCAAGCGAGAATCAACTAGAGAGCCTGAAGAAGACTGGGGTAGGACAGGTTGCTGGGTGAGTTCACCCTAGCGTCATAGTCAGTAGCAGTATCCAATTGCAAAGCACAAGGTGAACCTGCTACAGCCAAGTGCTGCCAAAGTTCCTTCAGAACATGGCCAGACTAGCATCTGAATGGCTTCCTTCTGAGGTGGCAACCCCATCCCTTGTCTGTCATGCATCACTGACTCTGGGAGGAAAACACAAGAAGGGGGAGGCACTGTGATGCCTTTTAATATATGTGTATATGTGAATATGTATGAGAGCCCTAAACCTATGAGTATGTGGGTAAGTATTTGGTGTGTGTGTGTGTGTGTGTGTGTGTGTGTGTGTCTGTGAATGGTTTTTGCCCAGGGTCTCTACCCCCTGAGCATAGCCTGGAAATGGCCTGAGATCCCAGGCTGAGGCCTAGGAGACCTAGGAGCCTATGAATGGCTCAGAGCTTGAGTCTTTTGGGAAAGGGACTGGGAGAGAGGCTTTGGTATAGCTTGTGCCAATGCTACTGTGTTCCTGGGCCGCTGGTCCTTGCTATTTACCCAGTGCTGGAAGTTGATCTAAAAAGTTGGGTGCTGGGGTAGGTCCCAAGCTATTACAGGTTTCCTTGTGGACCAAAGGGGAACGTCTTATAGAAATTGTGAAAAAAGCCACTGTAGCTGTTTCAGTACCTTTTGTCTCCCTTGGCACTGGGAGAAAGAGACAGGCTGCAATGCAGGTCTCACGGGGAGGTTTACTGTGCTCCCCAATGGCGAGTGTCCATCAGAAGAAGTTAAAACAGAGCCAGACATGGTGGCGCATGCCTTTAATCCCAGCACTCAGGGAGGTAGAGGTAGGAGGATCACCATGAGTTTGAGGCCACCCTGAGACAACATAGTGAATTCCAGGTCAGCCTGGACCAGAGTAAAACCCTACCTCATAAATCCAAAAAAAAAAAAAAAAAAAAAAGAAAAGAAAAAAAAAAGAAAAAGAAGTTAAAACACTAAAGCTGTGAGGGGGGGGGCATTGAAGTTTCCGGATTGCCAGAACAGTCCAAGATGGGGGGGGGGGATGGATATAAACTTCTGACTGTTGAGTTTTCCTTGGGACTGGATAATGGGAAGATAAATTATTTTCTTTTTACTAATTGCCTATTGAGAGAGGATTAAAGCTGTTCCCCAGGTGGCCTGATAACTCCAAGGTCAAACCCGGCTATTTGTGACTTTGTAAGTTTTATGGTCCAAAAGAATTTTTCCATGGCAGTCAGTGGTTCATAAATCCTTCAGTTATGTTGAAGTCTTATGATAAGATGGTAAGGAGTGTTCTAAGACATTGTTCACCCAGAGAGACTGGCTGATGCATTCATGACCCCACTGAGTAAATAAAGGGAGAAAGACTAGAGAAGGTAAATAAGCAGAGATGAATCTTCAGAAGACTTGAGAGGAAAATAAAATGCTATCAGACATCAGAAAAGAGAAATTGTTACAAAATTTACAACTAGGAAATATGTGTTTATGTAAGGGTCCAAAAATCACTGAAGAAAGACCCCAGAGTCAAATAGTATGTAAAAGCAAAGAGTGTTTATTCTGCAGAATCAGCCAGCATGCAGGGGTCAACCATTCATACAAAATGGTGACACTCAGAGGAGCACCCAGGCCCCTTTTAAACACAGCTAGGGGAATTCTAGGCTGGTTAGGGTAATCTTTTAACGTGATTGGCTAAGCAAGCAGCAGTTACATTTGTACATCTTTGATTGGTTGGGGTGAAGGGACGTGTCTGGACATGCCTGGGAATGTTTGGACATGTCTCCAGGTTGCCTTACACGTGCACAGCTGAGCCTTACTGGCTGACACAGGATGGCCCAGATGTTGTAAGGTGTCCAGGAGATGCTCTGTGGCAGCGAGACATTCTTCCTCTGTCTCTGCGGCTAGGAGGAGGTCATCCATGTACTGCAGGATCGTTGCCTCAAGCATCTCATTGTGAAAAACCTGCAAATCCTTATGGAGGGTCTCATCAAAGAGAGTAGGGGATTTTTTTTTTTAAGCTTTTCGAGATAGGGTTTCACTCTAGCTCAGGCTGACCTGGAATTCATCATGTAGTCTCAGGATGGCCTTGAACTCAGGGTGATCCTCCTATTTCTGCCTCCCAAGTGCTGGGATTAAAGGTGTGCGCCATCACACCCGGCTGAGTAGGGGAATTTTTAAATCCCTATGGAAGTCTAGTCCAGGTCAATTGCCCACTGGTGCCTTGTTCCATATCTGTCCATTCAAAGGCAAAAATGGGTTGACTTCCCTTCACCAATGGGATGTTAAGAAAGAGTCCTTTAGGTCTTTCAGGTGGAATCATACTGAGCAAAGTATAAGGGCTATCTCATGGAGTCTTGTGCCTTCTGGAAGGTAGCCACCATAACCTTAGTCATTTTCTTAGCCTGTCTATCTTTAGAGTGTCTTTATTATTATATACCCTGGCAGTGATCTCTATTAACTCTGAAAGAAGTTTACTCTTAAAGCCTTTTATTTTCTGAACCTCCTTTTTAATATCTGGTATGGACTGAGTTGCAAAAGAAATGTTAATAGTTGACCTATTCTCAGGGGCTTCAGGACCTATAGAGGGGGGAGGGGTATATGTCCTACATGCTTCCTGCAGCCTTTCTAGGAAAGCAGTGGGGAACTCTGTGGGCCCTTGGGTCCCTTTACCCACCTTAGACAGACTTGTAGGGCACCGAGCAAGTGGCTGCCTGGAGACCACCCATCAGAGTCCGGTGAAAGAGGTTAAGGAATGCCTTACCTTTAGGGGTGTTGGGATCCCAGTATGGTTGTGTGGAAAGGAAAACCTTGTCAAACATTAGGGTTCTCCATGAGGCAGTCATCAGCTCCCAGCACTAGTTTCTTGGCTTCCCTTTAGATGTTTTCATGTTCCTCTGTGGTGAAGAGGATCTGCAAGAGCTGTTGACAGTTCTCCCATGTGGGCTGATGGGTGTAGAAGACTGTCTTGAAAAGGGATATCAGAGAACCTGTTTTAAATCAGATTTAGGTTTAGTAATAAGAATGCGAGTGTTGGGGAATCGAACCTAGATTTTTAGGCTTCCCAGATAAGCACCTAACTGTTAAGCCATCATTTATTTGATGCTTTTTTTTTTTAATTTGTAAGCAGAGATAGAGAGAGACAGACAGACAGACAGAGAAAGAATGGGCATGCCAGGGCCTCCAGCCATTGCAAATGAACTCCAGATGCATGTGCCCCTTGAGCATCTGACTAACATGGGTCCTGGGGAATCAAACTGGGGTCCTTTGGCTTTGCAGGCAAGTGCCTTAACCGTTAAGCCATTTCTCCAGCCCCCGAGGCCCTTCTTTTTATATCATCTGTTTATATCCCAATATACATTTTAGGTAAGTCTGATGTTTGCCTTATGTAAGGAGTTTGTAACTTGATTAAGTACCTTGACTCAGTTTACCTACTTAACCTTTTGTCTACTGAGAAATTTCATCTAACAGATGAACAGGTGTTCAAAAGAGAACTATAAAGAGAAACAAAGTTATATGCCATTTCTTATCGCCTTTTCCTTGTCAGAGACAATTGGCTATTTTGTCTGGACAGGGTCAGGGGGACATATGGCTGAAACTTGCATGGGGTCTGAGATAAAGAGGGCATCATCCCTTTTTCAGAGTCCAGCTTGCCATAACTTTATATAGCATATAATAGTAAGCAAGAGTCAAAGGAAATGACAGAGCAGAGAGCTAAGCATCCTGTCATTCCTTGTCTTACTCTGAAGTTGTTTGTTTTTACCTAGTTAATTTATTTTATCCATTTGTAATACATAAGGCGATAGGGTCTTGCCTATGTCTAACCTGGTTAGACCTCCAAAGAATATGAATTACATCTGTGTTTATGACTTTGTGACCCACCTAGCATAGGACATCACCTGTGTCTAATGTAAGCAAAATTTATATTAAGTCTATGTCCTTATATAAAACCTTTAGAGCATCCTTAAAAGTCTGTAAACAGTTAAAAAACATCTTTAGTTTCAGGCATGGTGTTTAGGTTTAGCCTGAAAATTAGTTTTCTGTTCCTTTTAAAAGGAAATTAATTTTAGACAAAATTTGGTCTTTTTAGATCTCTTACATCCTTTTTATATATGCACATCTTTATCCACATATTTTAACATTTTGATCTAAGTTCTATTCAAAAAAGCATAAGCATTTTTATGTCCAACATTGACAAATACCTTCCCAGTTTCTTTAATCATTTCATCTCAACCCATAACTAACCATCTTTCTTATAAGACTAAAAATTACACCAAATCGATTAATCTTACTACCCATTGACACAGAGCAAGTAGTTTGGCTTCAAAAAGTAAAACATTTTACTATTGGAAATTTGCAGAGAAAAAGCTTTAGTATTTAGGTCACCAAAAAAAATCTCTACCTGACAACCAAACTTGCTTTCTAATACCAATATATATACCTTCATATTTTATATAACCCATTGATTTAAGATAGCTCTTATTAATAAACTCCATGAAATACAACTTCTATGAAAACATGACAACTGTTTTGGGGATAATCTTTATCAATAACTCTAACACACTTGAAAATGTCCAAGAAGGGGGGCTCTCCACTAGATATTGTCAAACAGTAATGTACAGGACCTGGTCAGGATGCCCAGGACTCCCATACACAATACCTTTAACTTGATAAATGGTGGGAAGGTGGAAGGTGCCTCTCTCTGGCCATCTCACATTGAAAGTCAGTCATTTATTCCTGCAAAAGATGGTTAATTTTTGCGGCCATACTGTTAAACCCAGATTGTCTGCCAGGCGTCTGAAATCCTTGAAGTGTGACTGGACTAGATCCAGTGGGGTGGAGCTCGCCACCTGTCCCATGGTGCCTTACAAGAAAGTAAAAAGGATGAACAAGACACAAACACACAGACTCAGAAACAAATTCCCTGGGGAGTGAAAAAGAAACCAGACGGGCATGACCCATCAGTATTTACCAAAACCAGAGTCAGACTGGAGCTCTCCAGCTCCACCAGACGGCAGCCTATCCCATAAATGGGATCCACCAGAAGGGGGTGCGGAGAGTCCTCAGAACCCCCCAGCCCCAAGGCATTAATTGGCATGTCCGCCTGTCCTCTGTGGGCCTCCAGATTGTGTCCAGACACCAGATTTACCAGAGAAACAAGGAACAGAGTAAAACAGAGACACACAACACAGAGGAGCGCCCCCACTCACTGATCAGTGGAGAACCAATAGTTCCCCTAGAAAATGCTCCACTATTGAGTCTGGGGGTCCCCAGCAATCCAGGATGAGCCCCCAAATGTAGGTCTGAAATTGCTGAAGAAAGAACCCAGAGTTAAATAGTATGTAAAAACAAAGTGTTTATTCTGCAGAATCAGCCAGCATGCAGGGTCAACCATTCATACAAAATGGAGACCCTCAGAGGAGCACACAGGCTCCTTTTAAACACAGCTAGGGGGAATTCTAGGCTGGTTAAGTAATCTTTTAACATGATGGGCTAAGCAAGCAGCAGTTACATTTGTACATCTTTGATTGGTTGGGGTGAAACAGACATGTCTGGGCATGCCTGGGCATGTTTGGACATGTCTCCAGGAACTGACTAGCCCCAGAGCCCACCCCTCTGGGAAATTGAAACTTAGGCCTAGTCAGGGCGGCACCTTACTGAAGCCTGTCATGGTGTCAATTTGGTCCCTTCATTTAAGAGATTCTTTTTCCTTTTAGTGTATTTCCTTTTGTCTTGATGGAACATAAAACTGTTTTTTTTTCTTTTTCTTTTGGTTTTTCGAGGTAGGGTGTCACTCTGGCTCAGGCTGACCTGGAATTCACTATGTAGTCTCAGGGTGGCCTTGAACTCATGGTGATCCTCCTACCTCTGCCTCTCGAGTGCTGGGATTAAAGGAAGTTCCACAATGGCCTGAAGAGGCTTTTTTTTTTTTTGGGGTTCAACAGGGTCTCAGAGAAAGAACTGACCTAAATTCACAAAGTCTCAGGGTGGCCAAAAACCATGGTGATCAGCACACCTCAGGAACCCCAGTGCTGGGACCCACTTTGCATGCACCACCACACTGGCTCTGTGTTTTCTTAAAATTTATTTATTTATTTGAGAGAGATAAGATCCACCCAGTGACAGAATGGGCTAGCCAAGTGGATCCAGCATACAAATGAACTACAGACTAATAAAACACTTTAGCATGGGGCCTATCTGGGTCCAAAGAATCAAACAGGAGGCTTTCAGGGGACTGCCAAACCTGCCATCTCTCCATCCCCAAAAATGACAAACACAGATAATCACAAAAACCATCTCTCCAGCCAAGTATTTATTTCTTTGTTATTTGCTATTAAATTATTTAAAAGGGACCAAAAGATCCTAAATGGTTTTGCAAATTAAAAACAACAAAACAAAACTATGAGAATTATAACCCAGAGCAACCCAGTTAGTCACAGAGACACCAGGTAACATTCAGAAAGACAGTAAATTGACCATTATTCCATTATGCAAATATAGCCCAGCAATCAAGAGATTCTCCTGAACTGCTGAAGATGAAGTTCTAATAATTCAGGTGTAGCTCTTTGGAACTTCAGTTTTAGTTCCTGTTTGTATGCTGAACAGGCACAGTGACCACTCTTTAGAAAAAGAGTGCTTATCAGAGCCACCAAGGAAATAATGCCCTCGATTATATTAAGTCTATTAGCCATAGCCTGGCTATTACAGTTCAACTGATCAACCTTTCTTAGTGATGACATTTACAGATGACACAGACAAATATTATATCAAGGTCAAAAATGACAATTATAGGTGAGAGAAACAAGTTTTGTCTACAAAAGAGACATTACCTTAGATAAAGTAATTAAAATTAAGAGACTAATAAATAAAAGTACTTACTTAGTACTGAAAGACCCAGGCCAGAGTAGCACCATGACAGGCCTCAGTCCCTCTGTAGGCCACAGGGGCAAGTTCCCAGAATCAAAGGAAGAACAAGCAGTACCAGGAAAAACCATAAACTTGCTGTGTGAGCATGACTCAACATTCTTACGGTCCTGGGCTGGATGGCCCAATAAGATCCACCGTCTCAGAGTTTTGTAAATGTCAACCAATCAAATGAATGTAACCCACATGCCAACCTGTTCAAATGTAACTGCCGCTTGCTGAGCCAATTAAGTTTGAAATTCCCCTAGACCTAGTCTACCAAAATCCTAAGACCAATCAAGAACCCCCAAGAACAGTTAATGTTCAAATTAGCCAATAATATGGTTGCGTGGGTGATAGTCCTCTCCCCCTTGCTCAAACCTCAATAAAAAGCCCGCCATTCTGATTTTCTGGGCTCTTGCTCGAATCCACTGCGTTGGTGAAGGCAAGAGACTGAGCTTAAGCCTGAGTAAAAAGCTCTTTGCGTTTGCATACGTGTTTGGTCTTCCTTGGTGGTCACTGGGGGCGCCGTGAACTGGGCATAACAGTACAGGCAAAAGATCTAGAGATATGAAAGATGTCAAACTAAAAAGACTAAAAGATTTGATTTCTTTTTCAAGTTTTATATAACCATGGAATTATGAGCTTTGTATCATTGGGCCTAATGTTGTCTGTTGAAATGAATTTCCCCATTAAATGAAGTTTTGTCTAACAGGAATGATATGAGATCAAAACAATATATATGGAGAGGAATTTATTTATTATATCAAAATAGCCAGTTTGTTCATTGGGAGAACATACAAGTTTAACATTCAGGCATAACTCTAAATGGGGATTATTGAAGGCTTCCCTGGAAAAAAATAATATTTTATTTTATTTTATTTTATTTTATTTTATTTTATTTTATTTTATTTTATTATTATTTTTTTGGGGTTTTGGAAAGGCAGAAAGGGTCTCACTCTGGTCCAGGCTGACATCTGGAATTAACTATGTCCTTAGGTCTCAGGGTGGCCTCCCCAGCCCCTGAAAAACAACTTTTATATCGGCAATCCTCACCTTTAATCACAGCACTTGGGAGGCTCACCATGAGGTCAAGGCCACCCTGAGTGCTGGGATTAGCCTGGGCTAGAGCAAGTTACCTTTAAAAAACCATGAAACAAACAACAACAACAAAAAAACTTTTCTAAATATCAATTTAGCAATTTTTGAGTAAAAATAATAATTTTAAAAGAAGAAATCTTGTTGTTATGAACAAAAGAACATTCAACCAGAGATTAGTTTTTAAAAACATAGATCTAAAGATCTGTTTGAAAACAACTTTTTTTTTAAATATATTTTTTTAATTTTATTTGAGAGAGAGAGAGGAAGAGGCAGAAAGAGAGTATGGGCACGCCAGGGCCTCCAGCCACTGCAAATGAACTCCAGACGCATGCGCTTCCTTGTGCATCTGGATTACGTGGGTCCTAGGGAATCAAACCGGGGTCCTTAGGCTTTGCAGGCAAACACCTTAACTGCTAAGCCATTTCCCCAGCCCCTGAAAACAACTTTTATATGCCGAGCATGATGACACTCACCTTTAATCCCAGCACTTGGGAGGCAGAGGTAGGAGGATCACCATGAGGTCAAGGCCACCCTGAGACTACATAGTGAATTCCAGGTCAGCCTGGGCTAGAGCAAGACCTTACCTTTAAAAAACCAGAAACAAACAACAACAACAAAAAAACTTTTCTAAATATCAATAAAAGTATAGCAATATCTAAGAGTAAAATTGGATTTACTAATACTTGAATTTTGGTTATGAGAGTTTAATATTCCCTAATAAAAATACCCTCCAATAATGTAATTTTAGCCATTTCAATATCTTTTACCTTAGAGGTATCTGGGACCAGTCCTGTGTTTAGAAGAAAATAGTTCTTTTTATTGTTGTCAAGCCTGTTGACCCAAGTTCAATTCTCTGGAACCAGTTGACCCAAAGTGGCACACCCATATAAACAGTCAAATTTGTTGGCCTTTAAGCCTAACTGGTATCTCTATATCATCCTATTTAAGAGTTAGAAACCATAATAATTTGGAGAATGGATGTTAACTTAATTTCACTTCTCTACACTGGAAATGGATAATAAGGAGTTATAAAATCTTTACTCTTGGGCTGGAGAGATGGCTTAGTGGTTAAGGCACCTGCCTCCTAAGCCTAAGAACACCAGTTCCAATCTCCAGGTCCCACGTTTAGCCAGATGCAAAGTGATGCAAGGGCACAATGCTGCACTTGACCACAAGGAGGTGCACGCATTTGGATTTTGTTTGCAGCAGCTGAGAGGCTGCTGGTGCACCCATTTCTGTCTTCCTCTCTCTCTCTCTCTCTCTCTCTCTCTGTGTGTCTCTCTCAAAAAAAAAAAATCTTTACTCTTATAGGCTAAGCCTTGGACAACAATAAGAGGAAACCCAGAAACTAACTTAACTATAGTTAAAAATAACTTTTACATTGGTATGTGATGACATTGGAATAATCTTTCTTTCTTCTTTCTTTTTTTTTAATTTAATTTTTATTTATTTATTTGAGAGGGACAGAGAGAGAGAGACGAAGAGAGAGAGGCAGATAAAGAGAGAGAGAGAATGGGTGCACCAGGGACTCCAGCCACTGCAAACAAACTCCAGATGCACGTGCCACTTTGTGCATCTGGCTTACATGGGTCCTGGGGAATCAAGACCATCTGAAACCACAGAGTCCTTCCAGGTCAGCTGGGCTTCACAGGCAAAAGCGCAAAAAACAAACAACAAAAAAACCACTCACAATCTCCAGGCCCCTTCTTTCTTTTTTTAAAGAAAGGGGCTAGGAAGAAGGCTCAGTGAGTAAAGAGCTTGCCACATGAGCATAAGTTTGGATCTTCAGCATTCACATAAAACCCAGGTGCACTTGTAATTCCACCAGTGGGGAGGCAGAGAGGAGGATCCCTAAACTTGATGGCTAGCTAGTGTAGCTGAATCCAGTAAGAGACCCTGTCTGAAATGATAAAGTGAAGGGGATGGGAGATGGCTTAGCAGTTAAGGCATTTGCCTGCAAAGCCAAAGGATCCCAGTTCAACTCTCCAATACAAAACCATAACCATTAAACCAGACGTGCCTTTAATCCCAGCACAAGGGGAGGATAGCTGTGACATGCATCTGGAGTTCGTTTGCAGTGGCTGGAGATCCTGGCACACCCATTCTCTCTCTCCCTCCCTCCCTCTCTCTCTCTCTGTTTCTTTCCCTCTCTCAAGTAAATAAATAAATAATAAATAAATAAAGTGAAGGGGCTAGGGAGATGGCTCAGCAGTTAAAGGCATTTGCTTGTCAAGCCTGTTGACCCAAGTTCAATTCTCTGGAACCAGTGTAAAGCCAGACCCAAAGTGGCACACCCATATAAACACATACAAATAAATGAAAAAATAATGCAGAGAGCTATCAAGGAGACACTCAGTGGAGACCTCTGACTTCCACACATATATGCACATGTACCAGTACACACATGTGCACCCTCATGCATACAAAAATGCACACACACAACAAATGGATAAAAACTAAAAATTAAAGCCAGGTATGGTGTGGATAGCATACATCTTTCATCCCAGCACTCAGGAGACAAAGAATTGCTGTGAGCTCTGGGCCAGTCTTGAGCTATAGAGTGAGTTCCAGGTCAGTTTGGAATAAAGTGGGACCATACCTTGAAAAAAATTAAGTTAAAATTAAAAAACAAAACAAAATACTATAGAGCTAGGCATGGTGGTACACGCCTTTCATCCCAGCACTCAGGAGGCAGAGGTAAGAGGACCGCTGTGAGTTTGAGACCAGCCTGAGACTACATAGTGAATATCAGGTCAGCCTGGGCTAAGTGTGAGATCCTACCTTGAAAAACAATCAAACAATAAATAAATAATAAATAAAGGAAGACTGTAGAAGATGGGAAGGAGACCCAACAGACAGATGAGCAAGCACTGGTGACAGATAGTGATATAGAGAGGCTGCCCTGAGGTGTGAGGTGCTGGGTACTAAGTGAGTCATCTCTATCACACCTTCCAAGGCTCAGGGACCATTGTGGAAGAGATGGCAGAAAGAATGTAAGAGCTGGGCGTGGTGGCACATGCCTTTAATGCCAGCACTTGGGAGACAGAGGTAGGAGTTCGAGGCCACTCTGAGACTACATAGTGAATTCCAGGTTAGCACTTGCCTGCTAAGCCTAAGGACCCAGGTTTGATTCCCCAGTACCCACATAAGCACAAGGTGGCATGTTACATCTGGAGTTTGTTTGCAGTGGCTAGAGGCCCTGGCATGCCATTCTGTATCTCTCTCCCTCTTTCTCTTTCTCTCTCTCTCCCTGACTCTCTCTCTCAAATAAATAAAAATATTAAAAACAAACAAACAAAAAATCAAGGGCTGAAGACTTGGCTCACACTTTAAGACATTTGCTTGCAAAGCCTGGTGGCCCAGGTGCAATTGCCCAGTACCAACATAAAGATGTCCCTAGCACTCAGAAGTTTATATGCAATGGCAAGAGATGCTGGTGAGTGTGCATGCATGTACATATGTGCACACTCACACATGCACACAAATAAATATTTTTTTATTAAAACAAAAAGTCAAATGGAAATTTTGGAACTAAAGAGTACAGTAACTTATTTTTAAAATATAGATAAATTGCCAGGTGTGGTGGCACATGCTTTCAGTCCCAGTTCTTTGGTGACTGAGGTAGGAGGATTGCTGTGAGTTCAAGGCCAGCCTGGGGCTGCAGAGTGAGTTCCAGGTCAGCCTGGGCTAAAGTGAGCCTCTGCTTTGAAATACATAAATTTATATATTTTACTTTAGTCAATTATGCTGAGATATACAGTCATGGAAATGTCATGAAGGATGAAGTAAACTAGGCATGGTGGTTCATGATGGTAATCCCAGTGCTTGAGAGGTTGAGGCAGGAGGATTGCTTTGAGTTTGAGGCTACATAGTGATAACCTGCCTCAAAAAAAACAAATAAAGGAAAGAAGAAAGGAAGGAAAGAAGGAAAGAAAGAAGGAAGGAAGGGAGGGAGGGAGGAAGAAGGGAAAAAAGGAAAGAAGGAGGGAGGGGACCCAGAGCTTCTAGCAACCATACAATCAGCCAGTATTGGCTCCAGCTGCCTGTTCAGCAGTCCACTGGGAAGAGCTACTCACCAGGCCCTGCCTGAGCCAGCAGGAGCAGAACTACAGTGAAGGGATTCTCCACTCACACCAGCCTCAAAGTCAAGAAACCTGAAGGAGAAGAAACAGGGTCAAGCTAAGCAGCTCTGGAACAATTTCAGCCACTCTCCACACTCTCCAGTCCCCCCGCTGCCAGCTATTACTACTACTACTAGAGATCTCACGACTCCAAGGGATCAGAGCAACCCCTAACCCTCACCCTCACCCATACAGCATCCAGCACGGCTGCTCTGAAGAGCAGATCTACCCTCCTAACCAGCCCACATTGCAACAAAGAGGGAACCGCCTCACACTCAACTCAGGTGGTACAGGAAGCCTTTTGAAAGGTAACAGGGCTGTTTTATACTGGGGCAATACACACCTAAAGCTAAGTATATAGGTCTACATTGGAAATGCTAATTGCACCTTTCATACCAGGTCAGGGTGCTAAAGAAAAAAACTCCCAGGGAGGCAATTCAAAACCTAGCCCACTAAGACAAAATACTCATGTAAGATTTGATTGGTATATTTTTAGTCTACTTTCCTTTTTTTTTTTCTTTTTTGGTTTTTCGAGGTAGGGTCTCACTCTGGCCCAGGCTGGCCTGGAATTCACTCTGTATTCGCAGGGTGGCCTCAAACTCATGGCAATCCTCATACCTCTGCCTCCCAGGTGCTAGGATTAAAGGTGTGTGCCACCATGCCCAACTGCCATTCTTTTAAAAAAATTTAATGTAATTAATTTATTTTTTGAGAGAGGGAAAAAGAGAGTGAGAAGGGCCTCCAGTCACTGCAATAGAACTCCAGATGCACAAGCTTCCTTGCGCATCTGGCTTTATGTGGGTACTGGGGAATCAAACCTGGGTTCTTAGGTTTTACAGGCAAGTGCCTTAACTGCTGAACCATCTCTATAGCCCAACTTTGCCATTCTTAAATAAGAATGGTCAACTTTTGTTGCTTTTGATATTTCTTGATCTATAGTGCCTTTTTTGTATTTTATTTTATTATTTTTATTATTATTCTTATTTGGGGGTTCAAGGTAGGGTCTCACTCTGGCCCAGGCTGACCTGGAATTAACTATGTATTCTCAGGGTGACCTTGAACTCACGGGGATCCTCCTACCTCTCTGCCTTCTGAGTGCTGGGTTAAAGGCAGGCACCACCACGCCTCACTTGTATTTTATTTTTATTAATTTATTTGAGAGGGACAGAGAGAATGGACATGCTGGGGCCTCCAACCACTGCAAGTGAATTCCAGGTGTATGCTTTCACCTTGTGCATCTGGTTTACGTGGGCCCTAGGGAGTTGAACCTGGGTTCTTAGGCTTTGCAGGCAAGTGCCTTAACCACTGAGCCATCTCTCCAGCCCTGTTCCTACTTCTAGGTAACCAAAACCCTAGCATATTTCTACCAGCTTTGTTTACCCACCAGCAATTATTGAAATCAAAATAAACCTTGTTAATTGTTTTTTTGAAGTAGGGTCTCACTCAGCTCAAGCTGACCTGGAATTCACTATGTAGTCTCAGAGTGGCCTTGAACTCATGGCGATCCTCCTACCTCTGCCTCCCCAGTGCTGGGATTAAAGGCATATGCTGTCATGCCTGGTTCTTAATTTTATACTAGAATATTTGCATAGCAGGCAGACCAACAGCTTTGGTCACTAATGCTATTACTCTGGGAGTGATATAGAAGCCACACCTGGAACCTTGAGCTCCTACTCTGAAGATATAACTTCTGATTTATATGTCTAAGAATACAGAAGATAAAGAGAAAACCCAAGCATTGAAATAGCTCAAGATGCAATCATATCTACATTATAATACAAGAAGCACCAAAAAAGAAAAATCAAGAAAATATAATTTCTCCAAAAATTTTAAATCCAACAGAAATGACCACCAGTGAGACTGATTTAGATGAAATGCCAGAGAATTAAAAAATGGCCGGGCATGGTGGCGCACGCCTTTAATCCCAGCACTCAGGAGGCAGAGGTAGGAGGATCGCTAAGAGTTCGAGGCCACCCTGAGACTACATAGTTAATTCCAGGTCAGCCTGGACCAGAGTGAGACCCTACCTTGAAAAACCAAAAAAAAAAAAAAAAAAAAAAAAAGATTATAAATATGTTCAAAGGAATCAAAGAACAAAACAAACTCCTGAAGGATAACACAGGAAACCAACTTCTTAGTTGTTTTCTTAAATAAATTTCTTAGTTATTTTCTTAAATAAAGTGGTCTGCCGGGCGTGGTGACACACACCTTTAATCCCAGCACTTGGGAGGCAGAGCTAGGAGGATTGCCATGAGTTCAAGGCCACCCTGAGAATACAGAGTGAATTCCAGGTCAGCCTGGGCTAGAGCGAGACCCTACCTTGAAAAACAAAACAAAAAAAAAGAAGAAGGAGAAGGAGAAGGAGAAGGAGAAAGAAGGAGAAAGAAGGAGAAGGAGAAGGAGAAGGAGAAGGAGAAGGAGAAAGAAGGAAGGAGAAGAAGAAGAAGAAGAAAAGAAAAGAAAAGAAAAGAAAAGAAAAGAAAAGAAAGAAAGAACAAAAAGAAAAGAAAAGAAAAGAAAAGAAAAGAAAAGGAGGTTGAGCCGGGCGTGGTGGTGCATGCCTCTAATCCCAGCACTCGGGAGGCAGAGGTAGGAGGATCACCATGAGTTCGAGGCCACCCTGAGACTACAGAGTGAATTCCAGGTCAGCCTGAGCTAGAGTGAAACCCTACCTCAAAAAAAAAAAAAAAAAAAAAAAAAGAAGGTCAATACAAGATATGGCTAAGGAAATAGAAATACTCAAGAAATGCCAATCAGAAATACTAGAAATGAAAAACACAGTAAGTCAAATAAAATCTCTGAGGAAAGTCTCATCAAAACAATGGCCTAAGAAGAGGACAGAATATCTAAACTAGAAGACAAGGTGGCAGATCTAGAACAGTCTGACAACAAGAAAGACAAAATAGTAAGAAGGTATGACTGGAAATTGCAAAACATTTGGGACACTATGAAGAGATCAAACTTAAGAATTCAGGGGACTGCAAAAAAAAAAAAAAAAATTAGCCAGGCATGGTGGTGCACACCTTTAATCCCAGCACTTGGGAGGCAGAGGTAGAAGGATCGCCGTGAGTTCGAGGCCACCCTGAGACTACATAGTTAATTCCAGGTCAGCCTGGGCCAGAGTGAGACTCTACCTCAAAAAAAAAAAAAAAAAAAAAAAAAAAAGAAAGAAAGAAAAAAAAAAAGAATTCAGGGGCTGGAGAGATGGCTTAGAAGTTAAGTGCTTGCCTGTGAAGCTCAATTCCCCAGTACCCATGTAAGCCAGATTCACAAAGGGGTGCATACATTTGGAGTTTGTTTGTAGTGGCTAGAGGCCCTGGTGTGCCCATTCTCTCTCTCTCTCTCTCTGCCTCTTTCTCTGTCACTCTCAAATAAAAAACATAAAAATTTTAAAAACTTAAGAATTCAGGTTATAGAAGAAGGAGAATTTCACTCTATTTATTTATGAGAGAGAGAGAGGGAGAGAGGGAGAAAGAGAGAGAGAGAATGGGCACTCCAGGGCCTCCAGCCACTGTAAATGAACTCCAGATGCATGTGCCACCTTGTGCATCTGGCTTATGTGGGTACTGGTGAATTGAACCTGGGTCCTTAGGCTTCTCAGGAAAGTGCCTTAACCAGTAAGCCATCTCTCCAGCCTCTTGAATGTCATTTATTTATTTATTTATTTATTTTCTCTCTAAAGGCATAGTAAGTATTTTCCACAAAATCATAGAAGAAAACTTCCCCAAATAGGGAAAGAGAAGCCAAGAGATAAAGGAGGTGTAGAGAACACCAATAGACAAGACCAGAAAAGAACCTCTCTTTACCAGATGTGGTAGTTTGAATATATGTCCCCCAATATATTCAGTGTTTCATTAGTGTATAGTTTGCATCTGCAATCACCTTGCTAGAGGCAATGTCACTGGGGGCGGGTCTTAAGGTGTGGTGATGGTTTGAGATTCCATTGTAAAGATATGCAAATGTGCCTAGCAGGAGTTCCTGAAGTGTGCTGTGGCTTTTGGCTGTAGCTTTGCTCTGTGTGCTGTGTGCCTGGGTGGTTTTTTCTCTCTCTTGCCTGGTCCTATGAGAGCAGGCTGCTTCTCCTGCCATTATGGAACTTCCCCTGGATCTGTAAGCTTCAATAAATAATATCCCTTCCTCCATAACTGTGCCTGGTCTGGAAGGTCATCTCAGCGAACCTGAAGCTGTCTGCTACACCAGATTATAATTAAACTACTAAACATGCAGACCAATGAAAATATATTAAAATCACTAAGAGAGAAGTACCTAGTCACCTATGAAAGCAAGCCCATCAGGATAACAGCAGAGGGCTGGAGGGTTGGTTTAGTGGTTAGAGCAATTGCCTGAAAAGCCAAAGGACCCAGGTTCAATTCCCCAGACCCTATGTAAGCCAGATGCACAAGGTGATGCATGTGTCTGGAGTTTGTTTTCAGTGGCTGGAGGGCATGGTGTGCTCATTCTCTCTCTATCTGTCTCTCTCTCAAATAAACATTTTTTTTTCTGGTTTTTCAAGGCAGTGTCTTGCTGTAGCCTAGGCTGATCTAGAATTCCCTATGTAGTCTCAAGGTGGCCTCAATCATGGTAATCTTCTTACCTCTGTATCCCAAGTGCTGGGATTAAAGGCATGTGCCACTATGCCCAGCTCCAAATCTTTTTGTTTGTTTGTTTGAAAAATAAATATTTTTAAAAGGAAAACAGCAGATTACTCAACACAAACTTTAAAATTTAGACAAGCTTGGAATGATGTAGTCTAAGTTCTAAAAGATAACTGCCAACCAAGACCACTATATCCAGCAAAGCTATCCATCATAATTGAAGGAGAAACAAGAACTTTCCATAATAAAAACAGGCCAAAGGAATATGTGATCACCAAACCAACTCTACAGAAGATAATTGAAGGGATCCTTTGAATTGAAGAGAAAGAAAAGCACACCCATGAGAAAGCAGGAAAAAAACTATATTCAAATAATAGTTAATGCAAGAGAGTGACAGGAAAACAGCAAGAGCTACAAAAGCAGGAAGAGTGGCAAGAAGAAACACGCACCTGTCAATGATAACTCTTAATATCAATGGCCTCAATGCTCTAACAAATGACATAGACTTTCAGGCTGAATTAAAAAGCACATGGTGGTGCACACCTTTAATCCCAGCACTCGGGAGGCAGAGGTAGGAGGATCGCTGTGAGTTCGAGGCCACCCTGAGACTACATAGTAAATTCCAGGTCAGCCTGAGCTACAGTGAGACCCTACCTTGAAACAAAACAAACAAACAAACAAACACAAACAAACAAACAACAAAAGTAGAATCTGCTGGGCATGGTGGTGCACACTTTTAATGCCAGCACTCAGGAGGCAGAGGTAGGAGGATTGCTATGAGTTTGATGCCACCCTGAGAATACAGAGTGAATTCCAGGTCAGTGTGGGCTAGAGTGAGACCCTACCTTGAAACCCCCACCACCAACAAAATGAAACAAACAAATAAATAAATAAATAAATAAATAAATAAATAAAGGAGGGTCTTTCTGTTTGTTGCCTCCAAGAAACTCGCCTCTCCATAAAAGACAGACACTATCTTAGGGTGAAAGGATGGAAAATGGGATTTCTAGCAAATGGGCCTAGGAAATAAGCACATGATGCTATTCTAATATCAGACACGATAGACTTCAAACCAATATTAGTTAGAAAACATAAAGAAGGTCACCATATATGGGCTGGAAAGATGGCTTAGCAGTTAAGGCACTTGCTTGCAAAGCCTGAGGGACCCATGTTCGACTCTCCAGATCTTGTGTAAGCCAGATGCACATAGGTGAGGCAAGCACAAGGTTTCATATGCCCATGGGTTGCACAAGTGCCTGGAGTTCAATAGCAGTGGATGAGGCCCTGGCATGCCAATTCTCTCTGCCTCTCTCTCTCTCTTGCTTGCTCTCTTAACAAAGGTATATATATATATATAATTTACTTATTTATTGGCAAGGAGAGAGAGAATGAATGACTAAATATGGGCACACCAAGGCTTCTAGTCACTGCAAAGAAACTACAGATGCAAGCACTACTTTCTGTATCTGGCTTTATGTGGGTACTGGGGAATTGTTGCAGTCAGATTCATATTGCTGGCAGAAATCACCCAACCAAGAGCAGCTTGTGAGGAAAAAAAAAAAGGTTTATTTTGGCTTACAGACTTGAGGGGAAGCTCCATGATGGCAGGGGGAAACGATAGCATAAGCAGAGGGTGGACATCACTCCCCGGCCAACATCAGATGGACAACAGGAACAGGAGAGTGTGCCAAACACTGGCAAGGAGAAACTGGCTATGATACCCATAAACCCGCATCCAACAATATGCCCCCAAGAGGCATTAATTCCCAAATCTCCATCAGCTAGAAACCTAAGTTTATGGGGGACACCTGAATCAAACCACCACATTCCAACCCTGGCCCCCATAAACTGATAACCATACATGATATAAAATACAACACATTCATCCAACTTTAAAAGTCCCCATAGTTTTTATCTATTCTATGATGTTCAAACATCACCATAATCCAAGGTCTTTTAACTGAGCCAAAATATCAAAAACTTCCCCCAAAAACCATAATGGCACAGAATAAACACTCACACAGCAAAAGATGGCATTGGGCATAGCAAAGAAATATTCAACCAATATGAGATTTAAACAACCAGGGCAAACATCAAACTCTGTATCTATAAGCCCAACAACTCTAGTCAGTGACAAGCCTCCAAGTCTAATAATTTTAACCAGCAACAGGTCTCTGGAGTTCCAATTCCACCCCTCCAGCTAGGCTACTCACAGTCCTAGAAAACTTCATCTGAGGCCAGCAGCTCTCCTTAGCAGCCATCTCATGGTCCTAGCATCTCCACTGGGTCTCCACTGCAATCCATGGTTGATCCTCACAGCTCCATCAGGTCTCCATGCAGGCATCCAGCAAACCTGCTTCACACTGCCCATGGCCATTTCCAAAATAAAAGACCGTGCTGCAAACTCAATGACCCTCTTGTTCCTGCAGTTCTATACTCCAGGTGGAGTGCCAATTTAGTCCAGGGAGAAATAAGGCAGACTTTGAAGAACAGGACACTACTTGAGCACTCAGGCCCCTTCAAAAGTTATGGCTTCAAAAATTATGGCTCAGTTAAAAGACCTTGGATTATGGGGATGTTTGAACATCATTAGAATAGATAAAAACATTCTTCCTGTTGCCCCAGAGCAGGTCAGCTGGCCCAATCTCAATGGTTATAATCTCTTAGTTACAGCTGAATGGGCAGCAGTTTAGGCCCAAAGATTTAATTTCTGTGCCATATCCCTGTGTTTATTCTTTTTTTTTTTTTTTTTTTTTTTTTTGCAGGGTCTCACGCTGGTCCAGGCTGAACCCTAGTCTCAGGGTGGTTATCAGGACATCCCGAGTGCTGGGATTAACAGCCAAGCAGTCCATTTCTGCACAACAAACTGTTTCAGGACATGGCCATAACAGCAAGCCAAACAGTCCAAGCAAGCAAAGCTCTTTCTCACCCTCATAAGCCAAACCTCACAGTCCATATTTCTTACTACATTCAGGTCTTTTAGCTCTGACCAGAATAGTCCATCAAGCTCTACTTACAGCGCTGCAGGGAATCTCTTAGGCCAAGGTTTCACATCCTTCCACAATCCTCTTAAAAATCAGCTCCAAAAGGCAAAAGCCACACAGTCAGGTGTCTAGCAGCAATGCCACTCTCGGTATCAACTTTACTGTTTTGGCAAAAATACACTGCCTCTGGGAGGCATTATTCCCAAATCTCCATCAGCTGGGAACCTAGCATTCAAAACACTAAGTTTATGGGAGACACCTGGATCAAACCACCACAAAACTCGAACCTGGATTGTTATGCTTTGCAGGCAAATGTCTTAACCTCTGAACCATCTCTCCAGCCCAAATAAGGTCACTTTATATTAAAGGAACAATCCAACAAAAGGACTTTACAATTCTAAACATATATACACCAAACATGGATGCACCCAATTTCATAAAACAAACACTACTAGACATAATATCATTGAGTGGGTGACATCAGTACCCCACTCCCACCAATTAACAGGTCATCCTGGCAAAAAATAAACATAAGCATCTGGATTAAATGATGTCATAGAACAATGGACCTAACAGATATCTAAAGAACATTTCATCCAAATGCTGCAGAATACACATTCTTTTCAACAACACATGGAACATTCTCTAAAATAGACAGTATATTAGGACACAAAGCAAATCTTTTGTTTTGTTTTGTTTTGTTTTGTTTTGTTTTTCGAGGTAGGGTCTCACTCTGGCTCAGGCTGACCTGGAATTAACTATGTAGCCTCAGGGTGGCCTCGAACTCTTGGCGATCCTCCTACCCCTGCCTCCCGAGTGCTGGGATTAAAGGCGTGCGCCACCACACCTGGCTTGCAAATCTTAACATATACATGAAAACTGCAATAATTCCTTGTACTCTATCTGATCACAATGGGATTAAACTACAAATCAACAGCAAGAAAGATGATAGAACGTATACAAATTCATGGAAATTAAACAGTATGCTGCTGAATAATGAATAGGTCATTGAGAAGATGAAAAAAATCATAAAGTCAAATGATACTTAAAACACAACATTCCAAAACCTATGGTATATAATGAAGGCAGTTCTAAGAGGAAAATTTATACCTTCAAATACCTATATTAATAAGAAAAAAATATACCTATATTAAGAAATTAGGGCTGAGGCTGGAGAGATGGCTTAGCGGTTAAGGCGCCTGCCAGCAAAGCCTAAGAATGCTTGTTCAAATCTCCAGGTCCCACGTGTAGCCAGATGCAAAAGTGACACAAGCACACAATATCACACATGCGCACAAGGGGTGCATGTGTCTGGAGTTTGTTCACAGCACCCATTCTCTCTCTGCCTCTTCCTCTCTCTCTCTGTCTCTCTCTCAAATAAAAAAAAAATTACAAAAAATGAAATTAGAGCTGGAGAGATTGCTTAGCAGTTAAGGCACTTGCTTACAAAACCAAAGGACCCAGGTTTGATTCTCCAGCACCCATATAAGCCAGATGCACAAGGAGGCATACACATCTGGAGTTCATTTGAGTGGCCAAAGGTACTGGCCTGCCCATTTTTTTCTCTCTCTCTCTACCTGCCTATTTCTCTCTCTCTCTCTCTCTCTCTCTCAAATAAATAAGTAAAAATTAAATTAAATTAAAAAGTCCAGGCCCAGATGGATTCACTAGTGAATTCTGACAGATCTTCACAGAAGAACTAACAGCAATGCTTCTCAAACTTTTGCATAAATGGAAAAGGAAGGGATACCATCAAACTCCTTTTGTAAAGCTAGCATTACCCTGCTATCAAGACCAGACAAAGATACAACTAAAAAAGAAAATTACAGACCAATCTCCCTCATGAACATAGATGTAAAAATTCTCAACAAAACCTGGCAAATATAATACAGGAATACATCAAAAAGATCATTTGGGCCTGGCGAGATGGCTTAGCAGTTAAGGTGCTTGCCTGTGAAGCCTAAGGAACCAGGTTTGATTCCCCAGTACCCACGTAAGGCAGATGCACAAGGGGGTGCATGTGTCTAGAGTTCGTTTACAGTGCCTAGAGGCCCTGGTGTGCCCATTCTCTCTATCTTCTTTCTCTCTCTCTTGTTCTCTCTCTCTGCTTGCAAATTAATTAATTAATTAATTAATTAATTTAAAAAGATCATTTAGGGCTGGAGAGATGGCTTAGTGGTTTAGGCACTTGCCTACAAAGCTGTTGCAGTCAGGTTCACATTGCTGGCAGAAATCACCTACCAAGAGCAGATTGTGGAGGGGAAAAAAGTTTATTCTGGCTTACAAACTTGAGGGGAATCTCCATGATGGCAGAGGAAAATGATGGCATGGGCAGAGGGTGGACATCATCTCCTGGCCAACATCAGGTGGATAATAGCAGGAGAGTGTGCCAAACACTGGCAAGGGGACACTGGCCTGCCCCAACAATACACTGCCTCCAGGAGGGGTTAATTCCCAAATCTCCATCAGCTGAGAACCTAGCATTTAGAATAACCTGAATCAAACCACCACCTGGCCCCCCATAAACTGATAACCATACATGATATAAAAATACAATGCATTCATCCAACTTTAAAAGTCCCCATAGTTTTATCAATCCAGTGGTGTTCAAACATCCCAATAATCCAAGGTCTTTTAACGGATCCATAATACCAAAAAATCCCCTCCCCCAAACCCATAATGGCACAGAATAAACATTCACACTGCAAAAGATGGCATTGGGCATAGCAAAGAAGTATTCAACCAATACAAGACTTAAACAGGGCACACATCAAACTCTGTAGCTCCAAGTCCAATGACTCTAGTCAATGACAAGTCTCCAAATTCAATAATTCTAACCAGCAACAAGTCTCTGGAGTTCCAATTCCACCTCTCCAGCTAGGCTACTCAGTCCTGGAAAACTTCATCTGGGGCCAGCAGCTTTCCTTAGCAGCCATCTCATGGTCGTGGTCTCCATCTCCACTGCAACCCATGTTTCATTCTCATGGTTCCATCAGGTCTCCATGCAGGCATCCAGCAAACCTGCTTCACACTGCCCATGGCCATTTCCAAAACACAAGACCATGTTGGAAACTCAATGACCCTCTTGTTCCTGCATTTCTTATTCCATAATACCAGGTGGAGTGCCAATTTGTTAGTCCAGGGAGAAATAAGGCAGACTTTGAAGAACAGGACAGTCCTTGAGCACTCAGGCCCCTTCAAAAGTTATGGCTTCAAAAATTATGGCTCAGTTAAAAGACCTTGGATTATGGGGATGTTTGAACATCATTAGAATAGATAAAAACATTCTTCCTGTTGCCCCAGAGCAGGTCAGCTGGCCCAATCTCAATGGTTATAATCTCTTAGTTACAGCTGAATGGGCAGCAGTTTAGGCCCAAAGATTTAATTTCTGTGCCATATCCCTGTGTTTACACCAGTCCATTTCTTTTTTTTTTTCTTTTTTTTTTTTTTGTGTTTCCATAGGGTCTCACGCTGGTCAGGCATTTCTGTCTCACAATGCAATCCTCCTACCTCTGCCTCCCGAGTGCTGGGATTGCCACCAGTTAGTGTTATCAGGACATGGCCATAACAGCAAGCCTCTCACACAAACTGCTTCTAGCCCAGTCCAAGCAAAGCTCTTTCTCACCCTCATAAGCCAAACCTCACAGTCCATATTTCTTACTACATTCAGGTCTTTTAGCTCTGACCAGAATAGTCCATCAAGCTCTACTTACAGCACTGCAGGGAATCCCTTAGGCCAAGGTTTCACATCCTTCCACAATCCTCTTAAAAATCAGCTCCAAAAGGCAAAAGCCACACAGTCAGGTGTCTAGCAGCAATGCCACTCTCGGTATCAACTTTACGGTTTTGGCAAAAATACACTGCCTCTGGGAGGCATTATTCCCAAATCTCCATCAGCTGGGAACCTAGCATTCAAAACACTAAGTTTATAGGAGACACCTGGGTCAAACCACCACAAGAATCGAACCTGGATTGTTATGCTTTGCAGGCAAATGTCTTAACCTCTGAACCATCTCTCCAGCCCAAATAAGGTCACTTTATATTAAAGGAACAATCCAACAAAAGGACTTTACAATTCTTAAACATATATACACCAAACATGGATGCACCCAATTTCATAAAACAAACACTACTAGACACAATATCATTGAGTGGGTGACATCAGTACCCTGTTCCCATCAATTAATAGGTCATCCTGGCAAAAAATAAACAGAAGCATCTGGATTAAATGATGTCATAGAACAATGGACCTAACAGATATCTAAAGAACATTTCATCCAAATGCTGCAGAATACACATTCTTTTCAACAACACATGGAACATTCTCTAAAATAGACAGTATATTAGGACACAAAGCAAATCTTTTGTTTTGTTTTGTTTTGTTTTTCGAGGTAGGGTCTCACTCTGGCTCAGGCTGACCTGGAATTCACTATGTAGCCTCAGGGTGGCCTCGAACTCTTGGCGATCCTCCTACCCCTGCCTCCCGAGTGCTGGGATTAAAGGCGTGCGCCACCACACCCGGCTTGCAAATCTTAACATATACATGAAAACTGAAATAATTCCTTGCACTCTATCTGATCACAATGGGATTAAACTACAAATCAACAGCAAGAAAGATGATAGAACGTACACAAATTCATGGAAATTAAACAGTATACTGCTGAATAATGAATAGGTCATTGAGAAGATGAAAAAAAATCATAAAGTCAAATGATACTTAAAACACAACATTCCAAAACCTATGGAATATAATGAAGGCAGTTCTAAGAGGAAAATTTATACCTTCAAATACCTATATTAATAAGAAAAAAAAGAAAAAATATACCTATATTAAGAAATTAGGGCTGAGGCTGGAGAAACGGCTTAGCAGTTAAGGCGCCTGCCGGCAAAGCCTAAGAATGCTTGTTCAAATCTCCAGGTCCCACGTGTAGCCAGATGCAAAAGTGACACAAGCACACAATATCACACATGTGCACAAGGGGTGCATATGTCTGGAGTTTGTTCACAGCACCCATTCTCTCTCTGCCTCTTCCTCTCTCTCTCTCTCTCTCAAATAAAAAAAATTTTTCAAAAAAAGAAATTAGAGCTGGTGAGATTGCTTAGCAGTTAAGGCACTTGCTTACAGAACCAAAGGACCCAGATTTGATTCTCCAGCACCCATATAAGCCAGATGCACAAGGAGGCATACACATCTGGAGTTCATTTGAGTGGCCAAAGGTACTGGCCTGCCCATTTTTTTCTCTCTCTCTACCTGCCTATTTCTCTCTCTCTCTCAAATAAATAAGTAAAAATTAAATTAAATTAAAAAGTCCAGGCCCAGATGGATTCACTAGTGAATTCTGACGGATCTTCACAGAAGAACTAACAGCAATGCTTCTCAAACTTTTCCATAAATGGAAAAGGAAGGGATACCATCAAACTCCTTTTGTAAAGCTAGCATTACCCTGCTATCAAGACCAGACAAAGATACAACTAAAAAAGAAAATTACAGACCAATCTCCCTCATGAACATAGATGTAAAAATTCTCAACAAAACCTGGCAAATATAATACAGGAATACATCAAAAAGATCATTTGGGGCTGGCGAGATGGCTTAGCAGTTAAGGTGCTTGCCTGTGAAACCTAAGGAACCAGGTTTGATTCCCCGGTACCCACGTAAGGCAGATGCACAAGGGGGTGCATGTGTCTAGAGTTCGTTTACAGTGCCTAGAGGCCCTGGTGTGCCCATTCTCTCTATCTTCTTTCTCTCTCTCTTGTTCTCTCTCTCTGCTTGCAAA
Organism: Orientallactaga sibirica; assembly: GCA_036365145.1. Classification (NCBI taxonomy): domain Eukaryota; kingdom Metazoa; phylum Chordata; class Mammalia; order Rodentia; family Dipodidae; genus Orientallactaga; species Orientallactaga sibirica. The sequence continues at coordinate 3,108,714 of JAEOAD010000888.1, forward strand.
TTAATTAATTAATTAATTAATTTAAAAAGATCATTTAGGGCTGGAGAGATGGCTTAGTGGTTTAGGCACTTGCCTACAAAGCTGTTGCAGTCAGGTTCACATTGCTGGCAGAAATCACCTACCAAGAGCAGATTGTGGAGGGGAAAAAAGTTTATTCTGGCTTACAAACTTGAGGGGAAGCTCCATGATGGCAGAGGAAAATGATGGCATGGGCAGAGGGTGGACATCATCTCCTGGCCAACATCAGGTGGATAATAGCAGGAGAGTGTGCCAAACACTGGCAAGGGGACACTGGCCTGCCCCAACAATACACTGCCTCCAGGAGGGGTTAATTCCCAAATCTCCATCAGTTGAGAACCTAGCATTTAGAATAACCTGAGTCAAACCACCACCTGGCCCCCATAAACTGATAACCATACATGATATAAAATACAATGCATTCATCCAACTTTAAAAGTCCCCATAGTTTTATCAATCCAGTGATGTTCAAACATCCCCGTAATCCAAGGTCTTTTAACTGAACCATAATACCAAAAAATCCCCCCAAACCCATAATGGCACAGAATAAACATTCACAGCAAAAGATGGCATTGGGCATAGCAAAGAAGTATTCAACCAATACAAGACTTAAACAGGGCAAACATCAAACTATGTAGCTCCAAGTCCAATAACTCTAGTCAGTGAGAAGTCTCCAAGTCTGATAATTCTAACCAGCAACAAGTCTCTGCAGTTCCAATTCCACCCCTCCAGCTAGGCTACTCACAGTCCTGGAAAACTTCATCTGGGGCCAGTAGCTTTCCTTAGCAGCCATCTCGTGGTCCCGGCATCTCCACTGCAACCCATGTTTCATTCTCATGGTTCCATCGAGCTCCATGCAGGCATCCAGCAAACCTGCTTCACACTGTCCCTGGCCATTTCCAAAACACAAGACCATGTTGGAAACTCAATGACCCTCTCTTTCCTGCATTTCTTATACTCCATAATACCAGGTGGGGTGCCAATTTGTTAATCCAGGGGGAATAAGCAGATCTTGAAGAACAGGACAGTCCTTCAACATTCAGGCCCCTCAAAAGAGTCTACAATCTTTCTGTTGTCCCAATGCAGGTCAGCTGGCCCAATCTCAATGTTTGTTATGTCTCATACAATTGCAGCTGAATTGGCAGAAGTTTTAACCCAAAGATTTCATTTTTTCTGTGCCATATTCCTTTGCTCATACCAGTCCATTTCTATGCAATGCAACCCTGCACAAGTTCTCAGGATATGGGCATAACAGCAAGCCTCTCACACAAACTGCTTCTATCCCAGACCAGGCAAAGGTCTTTCTCACCCTCACAAGCCAAACCTCACAGTCCATAGCTCTTACTGCTTTCAGGTCTTTCACTCTGACCAGAATTGTCCATCAAGCTGTACTTACAGCACTGCAAGGCATCTCTTAGGCCAAGGTTTCAAATCCTTCCACATTCCTCTTGAAAATCAGCTCCAAAAGGCCAAAGCCACACAGTCAGCAGCAATCCCACTCCTCTGTTACCAATTTTACTGTTGCAATCAGGTTTACATTGTTGGCAGAAATCACCTGACCAAAAGCAGCTTGAGGGAAAAAAGGGTTTATTTTGGCTTACAGACTCAAGGGGAAGCTCCATGATGGCAGCACAAGTTGCCAGGAATCTATATACAGCAATCTTACTGCTTTGCATTAATGTAGTTTGGAGTAATATTCATATGGCAAAGGCTGTATCAGGGTGGTGTGTTCAAGTTTACAGTTTATATTCCTGAAAACTGTCCAGATGGCAACTGTCCATGCTTGGTGTTTGATACCTGTGCAATTAGTTTTTCTCCATGGAATCCTTCTGTGCAGGATGAAGCCAGAGAGAAGATGCTGACTTAGAAAAAGCCTGATGATCAGCACAAGAAGAGTGCTCAGGGCTGGAGAGATGGTTTATTGGTTAAAGCGCTTGCCTGCAAATCCAAAGGACCCAGATTCTATTCCCCAGAACCCATGTAAAACCAGATGCACAAGGTGGTGCATATGCATCTGGAGTTCATTTGCAGTGGCTGGAGGCCCTGGTGTACCCATTCTCTCTCTTTCTCTCTCTCCCTCCCTTCCTCTCAAATAAATAAATAAAAATATTTTTTTTTACAAAAGAGTGTTCATGCTGCTGGCTTATAATGGGTAAAGCCTGTCTCAGTACAACCTTTCAGTAAAAAAGAGAAGACCAGGCTAGAGAGATTGCTTGCCAGTTAGGGCACTTGCTTGTGAAGCCAAAGGACCTATGTTCAATTCCCATGGTGGTGCATGCATCTAGAGTTCATTTGCAGCAGCTAAGGGCCCTGGCAGTCTAGTCTCTCTCTTTCTCTCTCTCTCTCTCTCTCTGCATCTTTCCCTCTCTCTCAAATAAATAAATTTAAAAAGAGAGAGAGAGAGAAGACAAGAGCAACTTAAGAGATGGTGAATCGGGTGCAACACACACTTTCCTGCTGGACTCTGGCCTAATTCAAGCTGACTAATGGCAAAGGACTGACTGAAGTGTAAATCCTGGAGGCCCTGGCATGCCCCATTCTTTTTCTATCTGCCCCCTCCACTCTCTTAAATAAATAAATAAATAAATAAATAAATAAATAAATATAAAGATGGTAGTATCACCATACCTGATTTTAAGATATATTACAGAGCCATAGTGACAAAAACAGCATGGCACTGGCACAAAAACAGACACATACATCAATGGGATGGAATAGAGGACCCAGATGTAAATCCAGGCAGCTACAGCCATCTGATTTTTGGCAAAAATGCCAAAAAATATTCGTTGGAGAAGAGACAGTCTCTTTAACAAATGCTACTGGAAAAACTGGATATCTATATGTAGAAGGATGAAAATAGATCCCTATCTCTCTCCATGTACAAAAATCAAATTCAAATGGATCAAAGATCATAATATTTGATCTGAAACTCTGAAACTTCTAGAGGAACAAGTAGGGGAAACCCTTCAACATATTGGCATAGGCTATGACTTTATGAATATAACCCCACTTGCTCAGAAAGTAAAACCACTAAACAACCATTGGGACCTCAAGAAATTAAAAAGTTTTTGTACAGCAAAGGACACTGAATAAAGCAGAGAGGCAACCTACAGAATGGGAGAAAATCTTTGCCAGCTATACATAGGACAGAGGATTAATATCCAGGATATACAAAGAACTCAAAAAACTAAATAATAAGAAATCAAACAACCCAATTAAAAAATGGGCTATGGAACTGTAGAATTCTCAGAAGAAGAAATACAGATGGCCTATAAACATCTAAAAAAAATGTTCTACATCCTTAGCCATCAAGGAAATGCAAATTAAAACTACTTTGAGATTCCATCTCATTCCTGTCAGAATGGCTATTATCAAGAAATCAAATGATAATAAATGCTGGTGAGGATGCAGAAAAAGAGGAACCCTTCTACACTGTTGGTAGGAATGTAAACTGGTGCAGCCATTGTGGAAATCAGTGTGGAGGTTCCCAAGACAGCTAAAAATAGATTTACCATATGGTCCAGCTATAGCACTTCTAGGTATATATCCTAATGACTTGTCTCACTACCTTGGAGATACTTGCATACCCATGTTTATTGCTGCTCTATTCACAATAGCTAGAAAATGGAACCAGGCTAGATGTTCCTCAGCTGATGAGTGGATAATTCAGACATGGCACATTTATACAATGGAATTCTATTCAGTGATAAAGAAAAGTGAAATTATGAAATTTGCTGGGAGGGGCTGGAGAAATGGCTTAGTGGTTAAGGTGTTTGCCTGAGAAGCCAAAGGATCCTGGTTCAATTCTCCAGGACCCAAGTAAGCCAGAAGCACAAGGGGCACATGCATCTGGAGGCCCTGGTATGCCCATTCTCTCTCTGTCTCCCTCTCTTCTATCTCTCTGTCTCTCTGCTTAAATAAATAAATAAATAAATAAATAAATAAAAATTAAAGAAAAAGACATGTGTCACCACGCCCAGCTCATTTCTTTAAAAAAAATATTTGCAGGGAAATTGATAGATCTGGAAAGGATTATACTGAGGTAACCCAGGCCCAGAAAGCCAAATGTTACATGTCGTCTCTCATATGTAGATCCTAACTACAAATGTTTAGATTTGTATGTGAGTTGGAATATCAGTAGCAGAAGCCAGTAATCTAGAAAGGGGCTATAAGGGAGGGAGGAAAGGGGAGGACTTTCAGGGGAGGGTATTGTATATATGTAAATAGAGGAATAAATCATGGGGTGGAATGGCCTAAGTGGGGTGAGAGGAAAGAACTCAGTAAAGGAAGGATGGGAGGTAGGTTAATCAAAATTTAAGATCTTATGAATATGCCATATGGAAACCTACTTCTCTGGATAATGGTGAACCCAGAAACCATAGAGTGTTACTGGAAAAATTTCAGTGCTAGAGGTGGTATACATTTCTGCGAGTTGTTGGCCAGGGAGGTCCCTGATACCCCAAAATATTACAGGCCATTGCCAAGGCTCTTGGTTGCCCACCAGAACTAGATGGTAAGACCCTTTGCTGAACACTTCACATGCTAGGGCTGTAGGTCACTGAGAAATCAAGCTATAGTTGAGCTGGTAACCTCCTCGTTGACTAGCTGTCAGCTGGAAAGAGCTATTCTGAATGCAGCCCTTTGGGAGAGTGGAGTACTCAATGATGTTAAACAGCATTGGACTCTATAAGCCCTACAATTGGCCAGCCAATCGTGCAATAGTGGCATGTCTGTTATGGGGGAAACTAATCTAATTGGACCTGAGACCCACTCCATGGGAAGGAATACATTCCTGGTACTGAAAACCTAATATATGCTAAATGCATATATTATGCTCACCCAACTGCCCTGTAAGCTACTCTCACTCTTGATTAGAGAAGTTTCTCTTTTCAGATGGCAGTGACCAGTGGGGTGACTCCAAACTCATCATAGTGCTGGGAAGTAACAGTGGAGGGTTCAACACTGAGACATCTCTATCACACCCTGGTCCAAGCTGACCTGGAATTTATTATGTAGTCTCAGGCTGGCCTTGAACTCACAGTGATCCTCCTACCTCAGCTTCCCTATTGCTAGGATTAAAGGTGTGTGCTACCATGCCCGGCCAAAAGAAGCATCACCAGCATTGGTCATTACAATACCTCACTAGGATGGTCATCATTAAAAAAAAAAATTGTTTGTGGGCTGGAGAGATGGCTTAGCGGTTAAGGCGCCTGCCTCCTAAGCCTAAGAACACTGGTTCCAATCTCCAGGTCCCACGTTTAGCCAGATGCAAAGTGACACGAGGGTGCAATGCTGCAGTTGACCACAAGGGGGCGCATACATCTGGATTTCGTTCACAGCAGCTGAGAGACTGCTGGCACGCCCATCTCTATTTATCTTCCTCTCCCTCTCTCTGTCTCTCTCCCCCAAAAAAATTATTTGCATGGTGTGTGTGTGTGCGCATGTGCGCACATGCGTGAGTGTATGTGTGCAGCAGTTTCTTGCCACTGCAAAGTCTGGCTTTATGTGGGCTGTTGCTGGGGAATTGAACCCTGGCCAACAGGTTTTGCAAGAAAGCACCTTTAACTACTGAGCTATCTTTCTAGCTCTGGCTATAATGATTTTTATTTTCTTTCTTTCTCTTTCTTTCTTTTTTCTTTCTTTCTTTCTTTCTTTCTTTCTTTCTTTCTTTCTTTCTTTCTCTTGAGACAGGGTCTTACTCTGTAGCCTGGGCTAGCCTGGAACTCACTATTATGTAATAATTTCTTTTAAGGAAGGCTGCTCACCAGAACTAGATGGGAAGACCCTATTTGCTGAAGATGGCCCATGCTTCAGTTACAGGACAGAGAGAAATTGAGCTTCATGAGCTCCCTGATGATTAGCTTCATAGTGTCCAAAGGTGCTGTGCAGGCTGCTGGGGGAGCAAAGTTATCAAAACTCTTACCCAGCAGTGGACCTTGTGTGTGAACACAACAGACCTAGTAGGCAAGATGTGCCCACTGGTGCAATAGTGGCATGACTGTTATGGGAGTAACCAACCTCCTTCTGATTGTACTTGAGACCTGCTCCATAGGAGGGAATTGAACTCTGGTACTGTAAAACTGGTCAAAAGCCCAAGGTTGGGGAGGCTATAGGTCCTCAGGGAGAAGCTACCACTGTTGTTTTGTTAAATTATCCTGATGTGACTCTCAAACTGCCTTCTAAATATTGATGTTTATGCCTGTTAGTGCTGCTCTCAGCTTTGCTCAGAGAAGCTTCTTCTTGTAATGGACAGCACTTATTGCAGACATTCCTAATTGATCAAAGTGCTGAAAAGAAGTGATTGGTGAGCACACAGCCCTAAATAAGATGCCTATATCACCCTCTCCAAGTCTCAGGAAAGATTACAAAAGAGGGCTGGGTGTGGTGGCACACACCTTTAATCCCAGTACTTGGAAGGCAGAGGTAGGTGGATCTCCATGAATTTGAAGCCACCCTGAGACTGCCTAGTGAATTCCAGGTCAGCCTGGGCTAGTGCAAGACCCTACCTCAAAAACAACAACAACAACAAAAAAAAAAAAAGAGTGAGTAGAAAGAATGTAAGAGCCAGAGAATAGGAAGGAGTGCTGTGAAACCCGTCCTTCAGACATGACCTGGCCATTGCATTCATGAGCTCACAGCAGCTGTGGTTATCTGCAGTCCTGTACAAGACTGGAGCCATCAACATCCCATCATGGATGGTTGATAGAGGGCCTCGTGCAACCCTCTACCTCTCCTGGAGGAGTCATTGGCAGTTAATGGTGGCTACGGGGATAGAAGACATTTTCTCCAGTGGTAAAAGACACTGATAACGCGCTCATGCAAACAACCCCAATTAGACTCAGTGGGTCACCAGAAAAACATAAAAGTAAAATTGGAACCAGTTGAGAAGAAGAAAGGGTTCTATGGGAGGAGGAGGGAGACAAGAGAAGACAAAGAGAGTTGATTGTGATCAAAATACATTGCACTCATGTATAAAATTATATTTAAAAAAACTTGCTAGATGTGGTACATGCCTTTAATCCTAGCACTGGGAAAGCTGAGGTAGGAGGAGCACCATGAGTTCAGGGCCAGCCTTTGCTAGAGTGAGACCCTGCTTCAAAACAACAACAACAACAACAAAGAAAAATACTAATTTTTAAAAGGAAGATAGGAGGCAGAGGAAAATGGCTCAGTAATTAAAGACAAAGCCTGCTAGTCCAGGTTTGACTCCCCAGCCCCCACATGCATCTGGTGACACATGCATCTGGAGTTGGTTCACAAAAAATAATAAAAATAAAAAGGAAGGTAAGTGTTGGTTAGTATGTGAATCCATGCTGTTACATGTGCTTTGGAGAACAGGTTGTCAGTTCCTCAATAAATTAGTCATAGAATTACATATGATTCACCAATTTCACACCTTGGCACACAACCCTAATTTTAAAAAAATAACTTATTTATTTTACATATATATATATGGAGAGAGAGAGAGCGCGCACATCAGGGCCTCTAGCCACTGCAAACAAACTCCAGATGCATGTGCCACCTTGTGCATCTGGCTTTATGTGGGTACTGGTGAACTGAACCTAGGTCCTTAGATATGGCAGGCAAGTAACTTAACTGCTGAGCCATCTCTCCAGCCCACAACCCCAAAGTTTAAAGCAGATGTTCATAAGGATGTGTGCGTTACTATTCAGAGAAGCTTCATTCACAGCAGTCAAAAGGTAGAAGGGGAGCTGGGAAGATGGCTGAAAGGCTCAAGGTGCTTGCTTGGAAAGCCTGCTGGCCTGGCTTCAATTCCCAAGCCACCCACATAAACTAGACACAAAAAGTGGCAAAAAGTCTAAAGTGGTGGGAGGCCCTGGCCCCCACACACGCATGTATACACACACACACACAATTTATGTGTTTTTTAGTTTTTCGAGGTAGGGTCTCAATGTGGCTCAGGCTGACCTGGAATTCACTCTGTAGTCTCAGGGTGGCCTCAAACTCACGGTAATCCTCCTACCTCTGCCTCCCGAGTGCTGAGATTAAAGGCATGCGCCACCATGCCTGGCACAAATAAATAATTTTTAAAGGTAGAAGGGGGCTGGAGAAATTGCTTAGTGGTTAAGGCCCTTAACCTTAATGCAAAGCTTAAGGACCCAGGATTGATTCCCCAGTACCCACATAAGCCAGATGTACATGATGGCGTGTGTGTCTGGAGTTTGTTTGCAGTGCCTAGAGGCCTTGGTGTGCCCATTCTCTTTGTCTCTGATAAATAAATGAATATAAACATGGAAAGGAAAACATGAAAGTAGGGAATTAGTGTTTAATGGGCATGAAGTTTCTTTTTAAAAATTATTTATTTATTATTTGAAAGAGAGAAAGAATGGGCATGCCAGGGCCTCTTACTGCAGCAAATTTAACTCCAAACACATGCACTACTTTGGGTATCTGGCTTCATGTGTGTACTGAGGAATTGAACCATGGCCAACAGCCTTTGCAAGCACGTGCATTTAACCACTGAGCTATTTCCCTAGCCCAGGGCATGGAGTTTCAATTTAGGCAGGTGAAAAAAGTACAGGAAATCGATGGTGGTGATGGGTATACAGCAGTGCAAATGTACATAATAGGATGGGGCTGCACATTGAAAAATAGCTAACATAGGGCTGGAGAGATGAGTTAGCAGTTAAGGCATTTGCCTGCGAAGCCCAAGGACCTAGATTTGATTCCCCAGTATCCACAGTATGCACAAGGTGGCACATGCATCTGGAGTTCATTTGCAGTGGCTGGAGGTCCTGGTGCACCCATTCTCTCTCTCTCTGTGTCTCTCATATAAATAAATAATAAAATATTATGAAAATAGCTAAAATAGTAAAATTTTTGTTATGTGTATTTTACCACAATAAAAAGTGGGAACAAGAAAAATGGAATAAATTACTGCACCTCCACCCACCATCCACTCCATCTCCCAAGCAGAAAAGCTGCAAGTGAGCCATGACTCCACCCTCTCTGTGCCTTCTCCTGCACATCCCATCCATCATCAAAATTGCCTCTGGAGTCTTTCCCCTCCTCTCCATTTCCACTGCCAGTACTTATTTCAGGCTCTCATTATCTCCCATCAAGCCTTCTGCAAGTGTCACCTACCCTAATCTCTGCCTCCAGTCTCTCCCCCTTTCAGGGCATCCTCCACATTTCCTTCTGAGTTAATTTCCTAAAAGAGCAGTGTCAAGGCCTGTTGCTCTGCCTAAAGACGTCTGGTGACTCTTTCAGCCTAGAGCCCTTGCTGTGCTCAGACACACTTCCTCTCCTCAGTGCTTCCACAGTCAGCTGTCTTGACTCTTCTATCTTTACTCATTCAACAAATATTTATAAAGCAACTCTATGTAGCCAGATGCTGGGATTATAATGGGGAATGAGTTAGAGATCTTCATCAAACCTCCATTTTAATGAGAAGGGAGCATTAACAAGAGAGGTTTGAAATGGATAGGAAGGAAATGAGTGTGAATATTACAGAGAGTAAGAGACAGGGCACTTTAAACAGGGCAGCCAGGGAAGGTTTCTTTGTGACGTTTGAACTGATTCCTTTGGGAATACATGGGAGTACATTTGCTCTGTGAAGGTCTGGGAGGTAGGGTTCTCAGTAAAAGGAGCTGCAATGCAAAGATCAGAGTAAAGACTGGCTTGCAAGGGGGCAGGGTGACTGGAACACAGGCAGAAAGAAAAGGGGTGTGAGAAGAAGGCAACAATTCTGGGGCCAAGGCCTTTGAAACAAGCCATGGCAAAGAGACTGGAGATTTTTTGTTTTAAATTTTTAAAATTATTTTTATTATTTATTTTTTGGAGAGAGACACAGAGAAAGAGACAGACAGAGAGGGAGAGGGAGACAGATAGAGATGGGCGCGCCAGCAGTCTCTCAGCTGCTGTGAACGAAATCCAGATGTGTGCGCCCCCTTGTGGGCAAGTGCGGCATTGCACCCTTGCATCACTTTGCATCTGGCTAAACGTGGGACCTGGAGATTGGAATCCCTGGACATTGGAACCAGCGTTCTTAGGCTTAGCAGGCAGGCTCCTTAACCACTAAGCCATCTCTCCAGCCCATGGAGATTTTTTTTAAAAAGGTTATATTTATTTATTTATAAGCAGAGGGAGAGAGAAGAGAGAAAGAGAGAATAGGTGCCCAAGGGCCTGAAGCCACTGCAAACAAACTCCAAATGCATGTGCCACTTTGTGCATCTGGCTTTACATGGATACTGGGGAATCAAACCCAGGCTGTTAGGCTTTGCAGGCAAGTGCCTTAACCACTGAGTCATCTTCCCAGTCCAAGACTGGAGTGTTTTTTTTTTTTTCTTTTTATTTATTTATTTGAGAGAGACAGGCAGACAGTGAGAGAGAGAGAGGGAGAGAGAGAGAGAGAGAGAGAATGGGCACACCAGGGCCTCCAGCCACTGCAAACAAACTCCAGATGCAAGCACCACCTTGTGCATCTAGCTTATGTGGGTACTGGGGAATCGAGCCTCAAACCAGGGCCCTTAGGCTTCACAGGCAAGATCTTAACTGCTAAACCATTTCTCCAGCCCCCCCCCCCTTTTTTGAGGTAGGGTCTTGCTCTAAGCCCCCTCTGACCTGGAATTCACTATGTAGTCTTAGGCTGGCCTTAAACTCATAGTGATCCTCTTACCTCTGCCTCCTGAGTGCTAGGATTAAAAGCATGTGCCACCATGCTGGGTGTTTTTGGTCTTTTTGAGTTAAAGTCCCACTGTAGCCCAGGCTGACCTGGAACTCACTCTATAGTACCATATTGGCTTCAAATTCACAGCAATCCTCCTACCTCTGCCTCCTGAGTGCTAAAGGTGTGAGCTACCATGCCCTGCTAATTTTATGTTTCTTGTTTCAAACATCAAACCCATATATTTCCCTATCTTAATACCCACTTGGATATCTGATAGAACTCTGAAACCCAATGAAGAATCCTTTTTTGTTTGTTTGATTTTTTTTTGTTTTGTTTTGTTTTTTGAGGTAGGGTGACCTGGAATTCACTTTGTATTCTCAGGCCTTGAACTCACAGTGATCCTCCTGCTATTTGTTTGATTTTTTGTTTTCAAGGTAGGGTCTCCTAGACCAGGCTGACCTGGAAACTCATTCTGTAGTCCCAGGCTGGCCTTGAACTCACAGTGATACTCCTCCCTCTGCCTCCCTTGTTTTAATTTAATTTATTTGAGAGAGAGAAGGGCCAGGTGTGGTGGCGCAAGCCCTTAGTCCCAGCACTTGGGAGGCAGAAGTAGGAGGGTCACCGTGAGTTCAAGGCCACCCTGAGAATACAAAGTAAATTCCAGGTCACCCTACCTCAAAAAACAAAACAAAACAAAAAAATCAAACAAACAAAAAAGGATTCCTCATTGGGTTTCAGAGTTCTATCAGATATCCGGTGGGTATTAAGATAGGGAAATATCTACATAGTTAATTCCAGGTCAGCCTTGGCTAGAATGAGACCCTACCTTGAAAAAATTAAAAAATGAAAAAGAAAAAGGGGCGAGGAGACACAGAGTTAGTATGGGTGGTCAAGGGCTTCTTGCTGCTGCAGAGGAATTCCAGATGCATGTGCCACTTAGTGCATCTGGCTATATATGGGTACTGGGGAATTGAACTGTGGTCCTTAGGCTTTGCAGACAAGTGCCTTAACTGCTGAGCCATCTTTCCAGCACCCCTTCTTTTTTTTTTTTTTTTTTTTTTTTTCTCCAGGTAGGGTCTCACTCTAGCTTAGGCTGACCTAGAATTCACTATGTAGTTTCAGGGTGGCCTCAAACTCACGGCAATCCACTTACCTCTGCCTCCCAAGTGCTGCTGGGATTAAAGGCGTGTGCCACCATGACTGGCTCCCCCTTGTTTTGTTTTTGAGAAGAGTCTTGCTATGTAGCTCTGAAGGGACAAAGACAAACTTGACCAATGTTTGACTAATGTGACTCCATTTTGTGTACTCTGCCATTTTGTGCTTAATCCCTCACCCAACCCCAATTTCAAGAAAAACCACAAAAATTTCTCCTTGAGCTGGAGAACAGTAACTCTTGCCTCCTGATAAAAAATAAACCTTGAAGTTTGTTGGTGTCCTAGCACTGCAAATAACATGGGGGCTTCCACCAATCACGTTAAAGGTCACTCTGTTCTCCTTAGGTGAACTGTCCTTGCAGATGTTTCCTGGTATGTAAACATCTTTTCAGCTGTTTGTGGTTTTTCCCTTTAAACACCCTACTCCTCTACCCTACAGTGTGGCAGTTCAGTTCCCGAGTCTGACTGCTTCCCTGATGGATCAGTATTGGTTTATTGGTTTCCCGTGGCTTTAATAAACTTAAAAAATTTTTTAAATTATTTTATTTATTTTTGGAGAGAGACACAGAGAGAGACATAGAGAGAGACAGAGGGAGACAGATAGAGATGGACGCGCCAGCAGTCTCTCAGCTGCTGCGAACGAAATCCAGATGTGTGCGCCCCCTTGTGGTCAAGTGCGGCATTGCGTCCTTGCATCACTGCATCTGGCTAAACGTGGGACCTGGAGATTGGAACCTGGTTCTTAGGCTTAGCAGGCAGGCGCCGTAACCGCTAAGCCAACTCTCCAGCCCGGCTTTAATAAACTTTTTTATAAGCTTGAGCTCAAACCTCCGCCTCTGTCTCCATTGCTGTGCAATTTTTGGACCCTAACAGCTCAGGCTGGCCTCAAACTCATGTCTCCCTGCCTCAGCTTCCTCAGTGCTGGAATTACAGTGTGTGTCACTGTGCCTGGCATCCAGAACTATCTTCTGGATCAGTTCTTCCTAAAGATCCCTTACCTTCAGCCTTTGTACCTGAATGACTACAAGTCTATTTTATCAGTAGCTCAGGCTATCTGAGGTCTTTTTTTTTTTTTTTTTTTTTTTTTTTTTTTTTGGTTTTGCAAGGTAGGGTCTCACTCTGGTCCAGGCTGACCTGGAATTAACTATGTAATCTCAGGGTGGCCTTGAACTCTCGGCGATCCTCCTACCTCTGCCTCCCAAGTGCTGGGATTAAAGGCGTGCGCCACCACACCCGGCTTCTGAGGTCATTCTTGACTCCTCTCTCACCTCTCATTGTTCTTCCTGAAAAACATATCCAGCACCAGCCACCCTATACCACTTTCCTTACCTCCATACAAGGCCTAGCTGCCCTTGCCTCAGTGCTTCCACTCTTGTTCTCACCATCCTCACTTATCCTACTGTTCTAAAGGCAGTTGGAGTGATCTTTTAAAAGAGAAAGAAATAGACCCAGTGTGTGGCATATACCTTTAATCCCAGCACTTGGGAGACTAAGGTGGGACGATCACCATGAGTTCAAGGTCAGCTTGAGCTAGAGTGAAATTCTACCTCGAAAATCAAAACAAAAACAAAAGAAGGAAGGAAGGAAGGAAGGAAGGAAGGGAAGGAAGGAAAAAATACCCAGGAGGAGATCATATTATTCCTCTCCTTAAAACCCTGCAATGACTCTTTTTTTGAAAAAAAATATTTTTGGGCTGGAGAGATGGCTTAGCTGTTTAGGCACTTGCCTGCGAAGCCTACGGATCCAGGTTTGATTCTCTAGTACCCACATAAAGTCAGATGCACAAAAGTGGCTCATGTATCTGGAGTTCATTTGTGGTGGCTGGAGGCCTTGGTGTGCCCATTCTCTCTCTCTCTCTCTCTCCTCTCTCTCTGCTTGCAAATAAATAAATATTTTTTAAAATATTTTTGCCAGGTATAGTGGTGCATACCTTTTATTCCAGCACTTGAGAGGCAGGGGTAAGAGGATTGTCATGAGTTTGAGGCCAGCCTGAGACTACAGTGAGTTTCAGGTCAACCTGGGCTAGAGTGAGACCCTACCTTGCAAAAACCAAATATATATATATTAGCATGCAGGGGCGTGGGAGGGAGGCACCAGAGCCTCTTGCTGCAAATGAACTCCACTGCACATCTGGCTCTATGTGGGTACTGGGAAATCAAACCTGGGCCATCTCTCCAGTCTTGCAGTGACTCTTTATTTTACCCAGAGTAAAATAAAGTCCCATGGTTGTCTCATAGGCTTACGGGCCCTCTATCAGTTCTCTGGCTCTGTCTCTCATTTCCTACCACTGACCCTTCCTGTCAGGCCCACTTTTCATCTCTCTCTCTTTCTCTCTCTCTCTCTTTTTGTAGTACTAGGGCCTTGCTCATGCTAGGCAAGCATTTTACCACTGAGCCACACTTCTAGCACTGAGGAATTTCTCTGCCAAACTTACTTATGTATTCCAAGAAGTATTACAAAGATATTTTTTGTAGCATTGTCTATAGAAAGCAGAAACCACCTAGTTGACTCGTCAGCAGAACCTTTGAACAGCATAGGATATCCTCAATAGAACACTAAGCAGCTACTAAATATGACAAGACAGAGCTATATGTGCAAATATGGAATAAGTCCCAAGGTAGAATCAGACAAGTAGGAAAACATATGTAGTATGATTATACTTGTGCTGTACAAAAAGTAGAATAAATAACTGCATACTTATATATTCATAGAATGTTCTGGAAAGATAATAAACTCTGACCAGTGATTGCCTATAGAGAAGATAAATGGACTATTTGGAGCCAGTATGGGGAAAAACCTTGTTGTACATGGAATATTGTTCCTTTTTGATTTTTTTGAGGTAGGGTCTCGCTTTATTCCAGGCTGACCTGCTTGAATTTTTAAAAAATATTTTCTGCCAGGCGTGGTGTCATATGCCTTTAATCCCAGCACCCAAGAGGCAGAGGTAGGAAGATCGCTGTGAGTTCCAGGACAGCCTGAGACTACATAGTGAATTCCTGGGCTTGAGCAAGACTCTATCTCAAAACAAAACAAAACAAAACAAAACAAAACAAAACAAAACAAAACAAAACAAAACCTGTGTGTGTGTAATTTATTTATTATTTATATATTTTTTATGTATAATTTATTTATTAGAGAGAGAGTATGGGCATGCCAGGGCCTCTTGCCACTACAAACTTCTGACCCTTGTGGTCAAGTGCGACATTGCACCCTTGCCTCACTTTGCATCTGGCTAAACATGGGACCTGGAGATTGGAACTGCTGGAGATTGGAACCAGCGTTCTTAGGCTTAGGAGGCAGGCGCCTTAACCGCTAAGCCATCTCTCCAGCCCCTCAGACACATTCCCTTTTTCAAGTTACTAACTTTTGCACGTGTTTGTGTGTGTGCAGGTATGCATTTACATGTGTATATACGCATGTGGAGGCCAAAGGTTGACACTGGGTGTTACTCAGTCGCTCTCCACCTTATTCTTTGAAACAGGGTGTCTCCCTGAGCCTAGAGTCACCTGTTCAGCCAGACTAGCTGGCTAATAAACTCCAGAGAGCCCCGTCACCATTTTCTCAGCACTGGGATTACAGGCAGGCACCACCACAGCCAGCATTTTCACATTGGTGCTGGGGATCCAAACTCAGGTCCTTATCCTCTAAGCTGTCTCCTAGCTCCTAATTGTTTTTAAGTAATAAAAGAAACTTTAGGCTAGGGATATAACTCAGTGGTTAAAATATGAGTTTAGCATGGGGAAGGCCCTGGGTTCAGTCCCAGTACCAGAACTGAACAATATAACTTCAAAGCTACTTTTTGGCCAGGCATAGTGGCACACGCCTTTAATCCCAACACTTGAGAGGCAGAGGTAAGAGGATCGCTGTGAGTTCAAGGCTATCTTGAAGACTACATAGTGAATTCAGGTCAGCCTGGGCTAGAGCAAGACCCTACCTCAAAAAACCAGGGGAGGGCTGGAGAGAGCTTAGCCGCTAAGGCACCTGCCTGCCAAGCCTAAGAATGCCCAGTCAATCTCCAGGTCCCACATTTAGCCACTTGCAAAAAGTGAGGCAGGGTGCAATGCCATGCTTGCCCACGAGGGGGTGCATGCATCTGGAGTTCATTCACAGCGGCTGAGAAGCCTCTGGTGTGCTCATTCTCTCTCTCTCTGCCTCTTCCTCTCTGTCTCTGTCTGTCTCTCTCTCTCTCTCTCAAATAAAAAAGAAAAGAAAAAAGGAAAGGAAAGGAAGAAGAGAAAGGAAAAGAAAAGAAAAGCCAAGCCAGGGGAAAGAAAGCTACTTTTTGGACAAGGATTAAGAAAAGAGATTCAGACCTCTTTATGCCTTAGAGGACTGATGGATAGAATAATGTCAACACTTTTTCAGTAGCCTCTGTGTTTCCTCTCCTCACATCTACCTATGGTTTGGGGGAGTTGGTTTACTTATTTTTCTTGGCCATTTCTTTTAAAATGGACAACTTAGCCAGAGGAGTGCTGGGAGCTCAGGTGAATTGGCAAGGGAGAAAGGGGACACAATTAGAGCTAGAGGCCTGAACCCTGAGTTTGATAAATAAATAAAAATATAGATGATTTCTTTAATATAATAAAAATAAACCCACATAGAATGTCAGATGCAGCCAGAGACTACTGGTAGTGACTGTATTCAAAATGGTGGTTTGGGGTTGGGAAGATGGGTCAGCAGTTAAAAGAACTTGCTTGCAAGATGGTGGTTCAAAGTGATCAATTTATTTTTCTTTTCTTTTCTTTTTTTTTTTGAGGTAGGGTCTCACTCTATCCTAGACTGACGTGGAGTTCATTATGTACTCTCAGGGTGGCCTTGAACTCACAATGATACTCCTACCTCTGCCTCCCAAGTGCTGGGATTAAATGTGCACCACCATACCTGGTTGATCAATTTCTTATATGGCAAAGCCCAGTCTGACACTATGAGCATAAAAAGATAGTCTTGATTACAGTGACAGCATTGACCAGGGGACTTTGGGATGGCTTGAATCAGGGCTAGGTCTAGTCTTAGGGAAACTGTGCTGATAGGAAAAGTGAGGCAGAAGTCTTGGGCCACAGAGCAGAGAAAAACTGAAAGGCAGAAGTCAGTGGTCCTGACGGGTCTCAAGTATTACCTCGGGCACTCAGAGGCAGGTAAAATTCCAGGGGCTTTGTTGAAAACAGAGTAAGGGACATAGAAAAGGAAGTGAGTTGGGGGAGGGGAGCTCCATCACTTAGCCTCCAACCTTTACAGACCTCAGCAGCCATCATAGACTTGGGGAAGTAACTCAGGGTTCAGGGGCTTGCCTAGCATGGGCTAAACCCTAGGTTCCATTTTCGGCACCTTCAAGTAAAATTGGGTCCCTTGCCCTTACGATTCAGGGCTGGAAGGGGTCTCAATGCTCTTGGTGATGCTGGAATTCCCTCTCTACTCTCTGCTTGATCTATGTACTCACAGAATTAATTAATTAGTAAGCTGCAAAGACACAAGAACCTGATGTACACGGTCCCTTCCCTGCTTTCTCCTGGAGAAGCAGGCCCGAGAG
Organism: Orientallactaga sibirica; assembly: GCA_036365145.1. Lineage (NCBI taxonomy): Eukaryota > Metazoa > Chordata > Mammalia > Rodentia > Dipodidae > Orientallactaga > Orientallactaga sibirica. The sequence continues at coordinate 3,126,043 of JAEOAD010000888.1, forward strand.
AATTTGTCCCACAGCTTTTCTTTGCCTGGGCCAGTCCCAGCTCCCAGTAAGAAGCTATACCTGAGACAGCTCCACTTTCTCCTCCTGCGGAGGCAGCTTAAAGTCAGGAGGCTGCACAATGCTGAGAAGCCCGTATAGTTCCCCAGATTCCTGTGTGGTCAGGCCAGCTGCATCAAAATGAACTTTTTCCCCTGAGAATTTGTTCATGAAGGTGTTATTGTGTACTTGATTGCCGTTCCCATGACTACAGGCTCATGGTGAGAAGGGAATTGGGTATATATCAGCAGCTTTCTATAAAATAGGAAGGTGACCTCATTTACAGTCAAACATGCAGCGGGAAATCTTGCAAATGGCACAGCTTGAATAGAGTTCAGAGAGTTCTGAATGGCTTAGTAGGAAAAAGCATTAAATAAATAGTTCATGTGGAAGCATGTATCCTAGCCCTGGTTCATCCTACATGCACGATAGCTTTTATTGCTCATGACAGTATTAACCTTCATATCTAGGAGGTAGACCATCCAGTTGAAATGTTGGTAGCCCTCAGGCCAAATCTAAGCCATACGCCCATTTTGTCCAGAGTGTTTAGAACTTATTTTGGGCCAATTTAAAAATCAGTATCTTAGCTAGTTATGCCTATAATAGGTATGTACCTATAATCTATCTCTTGGGAGGTCAAGCAGGAAGATTGGGAGTTCAAGGTCATCCTCAGCTACACAAGTTAGAGGCCAGCCTGTGCTACATGACACCCTATCTCCACACACACAAAAGTTCTTACTCCTTCTTTTCCCCTCTCCCTCCCTTCCTTCCCTTCTCTCCTTCTCTCTCTCTCTCTCTCTCTCTCTCTGTCTGTCTCTGATTTAAAAAAATTTTTTTTTATTATTTTATTTATTTTTTGGAGAGAGACACAGAGAGAGACAGACAGAGAGGGAGAGAGAGACAGATAGAGATGGGTGCGCCAGCAGTCTCAGCTGCTGTGAACGAAATCCAGATGCATGCGCCCCCTTGTGGTCAAGTGTGGCATTGCACCCTTGCGTCACTTTGCATCTGGCTAAACGTGGGACCTGGAGATTGGAACCGGCGTTCTTAGGCTTAGGAGGCAGGCGCCTTAACCCGCTAAGCCATCTCTCCAGTCCTGATTTTTTTTTTTTTTTTGAGGTAGGGTCTTACTCTAGCCCAGGCTGAACTGGGATTCACTATGAAGTCTCAGGCTGGCCTTGAACTCACAGTGATCCTCCTACCTCTGCCTTGCAAGTGCTGGGATTAAAGGTATGAGCCACCATTCCTGGCAAATGTGTAGCCCAGGCTGACCTCAAATTTCTGATCCTCCTGCCTCCGCCTCTTCAGCAATGTCCTACCGGTGTGTACCACCACAATCTTTTCTTTTTCTCTCTCTTTTTAACTCTTTTATTGACAACTTCCATGCTTATAGACAATAAACCATGATAATCCCCTCTCCACCTCCACTTTCCCCCTCACAAATCCACCCTCCATTATATCCCCTCCCCCTTCTCAATCAGTTTCTCCTTTATTTTAATGTCATCCTCTTTTCCTCCCATTATGAAGATCTTGTGTAGATAGGTACCAGGTACTGTGAGGTCATGGATATCCAGGCCATTTTGTGTCTGGAAGATTGCATTGTAACCAGTCCTGCCCTTCCTTTGGTTCTTATATGCTTTTTGCCACCCCTTCCACAATAGACCCTGAGCCTTGTGTTATAGTCAGATTCGCATTGCTGGCAGAAATCACCCAACCAGCAGCAGCTTTTGAGGAAAAAAAGGTTTACTTTAGTTTACAGGCTTGAGGGGAAGTTCCATGATGGAAGGGAAAATGACAGCATGAGCAAAGGGTGGACATCACCTCCTCATCAACATCAGATGGGCAACAGCAACAGAAGAGTGTGCCAAACACTGGCAAGGGGAAGGTGGCTATAATACTGATAAGCCCGCCCCCAATAATACACTGTGTCCAGGAGGCATTAATTCCCAAATCTCCATCAGCTGGGAACCTAGCCTAAGTTTATGGGAGAAACCCGAATCAAACCACCACACCTTGGAGGGTGTGATAGAGACGTTTCAGTGCTAAGCACGCCTCTGTCACTTCTTCTCAGCACAATGTTGCCTTTTGAGTCATCCCAGTGGTTACCACCATCTGAAAAGAGAAGCTTCTTTAACTAAAAATGAGAGTAGCATTAATATAAGGGTATAGGGCTGGATAGCTGGCTTAGCAGTTAAGGTGCTTGCCTGCAAAGCCAAAGGACCCAGATTCAATTCCCCAGGACCCATGTAAGCCAGATGCACAAGGTGGCACATGTGTACGGAATTTGTTTGCAGCAGCTGTAGGCCCTGGCACACCCATTCTCTTTTCTCTCTCTCTCCCAAATAAATAAATAAATAAATAAATTTAAATCTCTCTCTCTCTCTCTCTCTCCATATATATATATATATATATATATATATATATATATATGGGTATAAACATTAAGAAAAGTGCTGACAGGGCATTTAATTTGCTTCTTTAACTAAAAATGAGAGTAGCATTAATATAAGGGTATAGGGCTGGATAGCTGGCTTAGCAGTTAAGGTGCTTGCCTGCAAAGCCAAAGGACCCAGATTCAATTCCCCAGGACCCATGTAAGCCAGATGCACAAGGTGGCACATGTGTACGGAATTTGTTTGCAGCAGCTGTAGGCCCTGGCACACCCATTCTCTTTTCTCTCTCTCTCCCAAATAAATAAATAAATAAATAAATTTAAATCTCTCTCTCTCTCTCTCTCTCATATATATATATATATATATATATATATATATATATATATATATATGGGTATAAACATTAAGAAAAGTGCTGACAGGGCATTTAATTTTTTATATTTTATTTTTTTATTGACAATTTCTATAATTGTAGACAATAACCAATGGTAATTCCCTCACTCCCCCACTTTCCCCTTTGAAACTCCACTCTCCATCTTACCCCCTCCCCCTCTCAGTCTCTCTTTTATTTTGATGTCATCATCTTTTCCTCCTATTATGATGGTCGTGTGCAGGTAGTGTCAGGCACTACAAGGTCATGGATATCCAGGCCATTTTGTGTCTGGAGGAGCACATTGTAAGGAGTCCTACCCTTCCTTTGGCTCTTATATTCTTTTTGCACCTCTTCCACAATGGACCCTGAGCCTTGGAAGGTGTGATAGAGATAGTTCAGTGCTAAGCATCCTATGTCACTTCTTCTCAGCACCATGGTGCCTTCTGAGTCATCTCAAGGTCACTGCCATCTGAAAAGAGAAGCTTCTCTAACCAAAAGTGAGAGTAGCATTAATATATGGGTATGAACATTAACAAAAGTGCTTCCCAGACAGTTTGGTGAGCATAGTATATACATTTAGCCAGACACCAGCAGATGTTACACTCCTAGGGCTCATGACTACCCCTATCGTAGGTTTTCAGTATCAGGGTTGGTTTCCCCTGTGCCACTATTGCACCCATTGGCTCATTTGGACTGGCTGGCCAAATTTAAGGTGTCCACTATTGAGTATCTTCCCTGGTGATTTCTCTCTCCCATGGAACTGCATGCAGCATAGCTTTTTCCAGCTTTCTGTAAGCTGGTCTACAGGGAGGAGGTTTTCAGCTCTGCTCCAGCAGGATTTCTCAGTGACCTTGCAACCCAAGTATGTGAAGTCTTCAGAAATAGGGTCTCACCATCTATTCCTGGTGGGAAACCAAGGGCCTTTGCAATAGCCTGTAATATTTTTGTATCAGTGACCTCCCTGGACAACAACTCACTGGAAAGTATCCCATCCCTGGCACTGGCAATTTTCTAGTAACAGCCTATGGCTTCTGGGTGTTCTGTTGTTCAAAAAAGTAGGTTTCCATATGACTTATTTATATCCTCTTAGATTTTGAATTGCCCTCTCTTCACCTTTCCTTAACTTGATCTCTTCCCCTGACTTCACTTAGGCCTTTTCACCCCCACTAATCTGTTCTTTTTACATATATACAATATACAATACAATACCATCCTATTAAATCCCCCCTCCCTCCCTTTCTATTCCCTTTATAGCCCCTTTCTATCTTACTGGCCTCTGCTACTGAATTTTATTCCTGCTCACATAGAGGTCCAATCATTTGTAGCTAGAATCCACATGTGAGAGAGAACATGTGATGTTTGGCTTTTTGGTCCTGGGTTACCTGGCTAAGTATAATCCTTTCCAGATCCACCTATTTTTCTGCAAATTTCATAATTTCATTTTTCTTTACTGCTGAGTAGAACTCCATTGTATAAATGTGCCACATCTTCCATTTTGTAGATTGCCTTTTTTCTCTGTTCAGTGTCCTTTGCTGTACAAAAGCTTTGTAATTTCACAAGGACCCAGTGATTGATCCGTGGTTTTATTTCCTGAGCAATTGAGGTTATTATTCATAAAGTCTTTGCCAAGACCAATATGTTGAAGGGTTTCCTCTACTTTTTCCTCTAGCAGTTTCAGAGTTTCAGGACTGATATTAAGATCTTTGGTCCGTTTGGACTTGGTTCTTGTGCATGGAAAGAGATAAGGATCTATTTTCATCCTTCTACATATATATAACCAGTTTTTCCAGCCCATTTTATTTTCTCCATTGAATTTTTTGGCACTTTTGTCAAAGATCAGGTGGCCGTAGTGACCCAGACTTACATCTGGGTCCTGTATTATGTTCCATTTATCTACATGTCTGTTTTTGTGCCAGTACGATGCTGTTTTTGTTACTATGGCTCTGTAATATAGGTTAAAATCAGGTATGGTGATACCACCAGCCTAATTTTTGTTGCTCAAAATTGTTTTAGATACTTGTGGGGTTTTTTGTGCTTCCAAATGAACTTTTGGATTGTCTTTTATATTTCTGTAAAGAATGCCATGGAATTTTAATGGGGATCACATTAAATGTGTAGATTGCTTTTGGTAAGATTGCCATTTTCACAATATTGATTCTTCCAATCCAAGAACAAGGGATGTCTTTTCACTTCCTAGTGTCTTCAGAAATTTCTCCCTTGAGTGTTTTAAAGTTTTCATTGTAGAGATCTTTCACTTCCTTGGTTAGGCTTATTCCAAGGTACTTTATTTATTTATTTATTTATTTATTTATTTATTTATTTAGACACAATTGTAAATGGGAGTGATTCTCTGATTTCATCCTCTGTGTGTCTGTTGTTAGTATATAGGAAGGCTACTGATTTCTGTGTGTTTATTTCGTATCCTGCTACATGGCTCTAAGTGTTCATCAGCTCTAACAGTTTGCTAGTAGAATCTTTAGGGTCCTTTATGTATAGAATCATATCATCTGCAAATAATGATAACTTGATCTCTTCCTTTCCAATTTATATCCCCCCCCTTTTTTTTGGAGAGAGACACAGAGAAAGACAGAGAGAGAGGGAGAGGAAGACAGGTAGCCTCTCAGGTGCTGCGAACAAAATCCAGATGCATGCGCCCCCTTGTGGTCAAGTGCGGCATTGTGCCCTTGCGTCACTTTGCATCTGGCTAAACGTGGGACCTGGAGATTGGAACTGGCGTTCTTAGGCTTAGGAGGCAGGCGCCTTAACCACTAAGCCATCTCTCCCACCCCTATATCCCTTTTATGTGTGTCTCTTGCCTTATTGCCATGGCTGAGACTTCTAGTATTATATTAAATAAAAGTGGGGACAGTGGACACCTTGTCTTATTCCTGGTTTTAGTGGAAAAGCTTCAACTTTTTCTCCATTTAGTATTATGTTGGCTGTAGGTTTGTCATAAATAGCCTTTATTATGTTGAGATATGTTCCTTTTATTCCCAATTTCTGTAGGACTTTTATCAGGAAGGGATGTTGGATTTTGTCAAATGCTTTTTCTCCATCTAATGAGATGATCATATGATCTTTGTCCTTCAATCCATTTATATAATATATTACATTTATTGATTTGTATATGTTGAACCATCCCTGCATCTCTGGGGTAGAGCCTAATTGATTGGGGTGGATGATCTTTCTGATATATTCTTGTATTCTGTTTGCCAATATTTTGTTGAGAATTTTTGCATCTATGTTCATGAGGGAGATTGGTCTGTAATTTTCCTTTTTTGTTCTATCTTTGACTAGTTTTGGTATCAGGGTGATGCTGGCTTCATAGAAGGAGTGTGGTAGGATTCCTTCCTTTTCTATTTTATGGAAAAGTTTGAGAAGCAGTGGTGTTAGTTCTTCCATGAAGGTCTGGTAAAATTCATCAGTGAATCCATCTGGGCCTAGACTTTTTTTAGTTGGGAGATTTTTTTATAACTGCTTGAGTCTCCATACTTATTATAGTTCTATTTAAGTGATTAATCTCATCTTTATTTAATTTTGGTAGGTCATATAAATCAAGGAAATTATCCATTTCTTTTAGATTTTTAAACTTAGTGGATGGAGTATGTGTTCTTATAGTATGTCTCTATGATTTTTGGAATTTCTCTGCTATCTGTTGTGATGGTGCTTTTACATCTCTAATTTTATTAATTTGTGTTTCTTATCTCTTTCTTTTGGTCAGATTTGCTATCAGTCTTGTTTATCCTTTCAAAGAACCAATTCTTTGTTTCATTGCCACTTTGTGGTTTTTTTGTTTCGATTTCATCAATTTCTGCCCTAATCTTTATTATTTCTTCCCATCTGCTGATTTTTTGTTTGCCTTGTTCTTCTTTTTCCAAGGCCTTAAGGTGAAACACTAAGTTGTTTACTTGTAACCTTTCTAATTTCTTAATATAGGCACTGAAAGCTATAAATTTCCCTCTCAGACAGGGAGTTCTCAGAGGAAGAAATACAAATGGCAAACACACACTTAAGAAAAATTTCAATATCCCTAATCATCAGGGAAATGCAAATTAAAACACCTACAAGATTCCACCTTACCCCAGTAAGGACAGCAAAAATTAAAACATCTATTGACAACAAATGCTGGCAAGGATGTGAAGAAATAGGAACCATCATTCACTGTTGGTGGGAATGTAAGCTAGTACAACCACTATGGAAAGCAATATGGAGACTCCTAAAAAGGATGACTATAGAGGTACCAAAGACCCAGTTATCCCCTTAGTGGGCATTTACCCAAAAAGCTCCAAGCCTCAGTTCGGAGATATTTGCTCAACCATGTTTATAGCTGCTCAATTCATAATAGCTAAGAGCTGGAATCAACCATAATTAGATGAATAGATAACTAAGATGTAGTATATCTACACAATGAAATTATACACAGCAGTAAGGAAAAATGACACAAAGCAATTTGAAGAAAAATGGTCAAACTTGGAACAGATTATTCTTAGCAAACTCACCCAATCACAGAAAGAGAAGTGTCGCATGGTCTCACTCATCTGTGGCTCCTAATTTGTATTTTCTCGAGATGCTGACACACCTACTAAACATCCCGAGGACTGGACAATAGGGATGGTTGGGTGGGAGGGCAGGGAAAAGCTGGGGGGGGGACAAAAAACTGGACCCATAATGGTACCATAAAATCCTATATCCCGAAGGACATATTAAAAGGTTGAACCTGCATCAGGTCCTTGGAGAGAACACCTGAATCACGGAGAGGGTATGATGAAGACTAACCTCAATTTTCTCCCGTTTCTCTCTATATCACTCCCTCTTCTCTCTCTTCTCTCTTTCTCTTTCATATTACCTATATTTTTTCTTCCTTCTTTTCCCTTGGCTCTGACCTGTAACTCCCAATACCAGCATGTGATTAACATCCACAATGAGCTGTTGATCAGTGAGACCTACAAAGTTTCCCAAAAGAAGACAGATTTCTGGAAGAGTACTTGATGACTCACAAAAGGTTACTGGTAAGACCCTACTGCTGAAGACACCATATGCTGTTCAGACGGAACATGGAGAGACCTGGGTGGAATCTGGAAGAGAGTCAGTCCCCAGACAGTTAGCTTGCCTAGTGCCAGAAGGTGCTAAATAAGTGACTGGGGGGAAATGACCAACATCTGTCTAAGCAACTGGTGGTCTAAGCTACTCAGCAGCAAACAACCTGACGTGATGCTCACACAAGTGCGGCACTGGCACATAGCCATGGTGAGTTACCAACTGCTCTAGATTTGGCTAACGGATCTGCTCAGTGGAATGGAACCCATACCTGGAAATGGGAAACAAGTCAGAACCATATCCAAAAATGAGCCTGCTCTCCAAAATCAAGCTCCCACCAATAGTGGGGGGATACAAGAGGGTATCACCACATCAGGGCACCAGATGAAACCATTGAGTTATAGGGGAAATGACTAAGAGTGCTGCTTTATTGGTGAACCTGGTACCAGCACAAGGGCAAAGGAAACAGACACAAAGAACTCTCAGCCCCTACCAAATCAGATATCCAGAGACACAGAGACTCACAAAACCTCGTCACTGAAATAGACCTAAAATGAACCCAACATGGCTCAGGGAAACTCGCGGAAGAGGGGGCAGAAAGATTGTTAGAGCCATGACTTGGGTCATTATACACAAAGTCATTGCCTCTCCCGCATAAGTGATGGCTACCCACATAAGGCAAGACCCACATAACCCATGGGGGGAGGACAGGGAGAAGGCTAACAATAGTACCATCATGGCTATATATATATATAACTAATGAAAAATATATTTTAAAACATTTCCCTCTTAGGACTGCCTTCATTGTGTCCCAAAGGTTTTGGTATGTGTGTTCTCATTATCATTTGATTCCATGTGCTGCTGAAAAGAATGTGTATTCTTCAGGATTTGGATGAAATGTCCTGTATATATCTGTTAGGTCCATTTGTTCTATGACCTCATTTAATCCAGAAGCATATCTGTTTTTTTTTTTGCCGGATGACCTGTCAATTGGTGAGAATGGTGTGTTTGAAGTCATCCACTACAGCTGTGTTTGGTGTTATCTGTGACCTTAGTTCTAATAGTGTTTATTTGATGAAATTGGGAGCCCCCTTGTTAGGTTCATATATATTTAGGATTGCAATGTCCTCCTGTTGGAGTGTTCCTTTAATCAATATAAAGTGAACTTCCTTATCTTTCCTAACTAATGTTGGTCTGAAGTCTACCCCTGACAAGGCATTTTGGTGGGCATAGTATATGCATTTAGCCAGACAACAGCAGTCCTTACCTCTCTAGGGCTCATGACCTCCCCCTACCATAGGCTTCTGATTAGGTTTTCAGTCCCAGGCATATATTCCCTCCCGTGGAGTGGACCTCCAGTCCAATTAGAGAGCAGTTGGTTTTCCCCATATCAGACATGCCACTATTGCACCAGTTGGCACATTTAGCCTGGTTGACCAATCTTAACACTTGCAATGTCCACTGCTTATTACTACTGTTGATGACTCGTGTCTCCCTTAGGGCTGCACGCAGCATTGCTTTTTCTAGCTTTTTGTCAGCTGGTCCACAGGGAGGAGGTTTTCAGCTCAGCTTCAGCTTGATTTCTCAGTGACCTGCAGCCCAAGCATGTGGAGTCTTCAGCAATAGGGTCTTACCATCTAGTTCTGGTGAGCAGCCAAGAGCCTTGGCAATGGCCTTTATCTCTCTTTTCTTTTTGGTTTTTCAAAGTATAGTATTACTCTAGCCCAGGCTGATCTGGAATTCACTATGTAGACTCAACTTGAACATTCAGTGATCCTCCTACTTTTGCCTCCTGAGTCCTGCAATTAAAGGTATATGCTACCACATCTGGCTCCCTTCTCTCTCTCTTTTTAAATTTATTTGAGAGAAAGAATGGGCATGCCAGGGCCTCCAGTTGCTGCAAACGAACTTCAGACATGTGAGCCCCCTTCTGTGCATGTGCGATATTGACTTGCATCCCTGTGTATCTGGCTTACATGGGACCTAGAGATTCAAACATGAGTTCTTAGGCTTTGCAGGCAAGTGCCTTAACTACTAAGCCATCTCTCCAGCCCCCTTCTTTCTGTTTTTAATTGTTATTAGTAAGAGGTTTGATGCTGCAAATGAATTCCAGATGCATGTGTTACTTTGTGCATCTGGCTTTATGTGGGTTCTGGGGAAGTGTACCCAAACCCGTCAGGCTTTGCAAGCAAGTGCCTTAACAGCTGAGCCATCTTTCCAGCCCCAATTTTCTTCTTCTTCTCCTTCTTCTTCTCCTCCTCCTCCTCCTCCTTCTTCTTCAAGGTAAGGTCTTTCTCTAGCCCAAGCTGACTTGGAATTCACTATGTACTCTCAGGGTGGGCTTGAACTCATGGAAATCCTCCTACCTCTGCCTCCTGAGTGCTGGAATTAAAGGTGTGTGCCACCATGCCTGGCTCTTCTTTTTTAATATTTTATTTTTACTTACTTATGAGAGAGAATAGGCATGCCAGGGCCTCTGTCCATTGCAAACCTACAAAGGAACTCCAGACGCATAAGCCACTTTGTGCATTTGGCTTACATGGGTTCTGGGGACTGGCTTAGCAGGCAAGCGCCTTAACCACTAAGCCATCTCTTCAGCCCTCTTCTTTAAAATAATGTTTTATTTATTGGCTTGAGAGATGGCTTAGTGGTTAAGGCGCTTGCCTGCAAAGCCTAAGGACTCATGTTTGACTCTCCTGGTCCCATGTAAGCTAGACACAGAAATTTATTATTTTGCTTGCTCACTTGCTCACATATAAAAAGGCCAGTCTGTTGGGCTTGCCTCAAAAACAATATTTTATTTGTTTACCTGCATTGAGAGGGAAAGAAGAAAGAAAGAAAAAGAAAGAAAGAAAGAGAGAGAGAGAAAGAGAGAGAGAGAGAAAGAAGGAAAGAAAGAAAATGGGTATGCCAGGGCCTCCAAACAAACTCCAGATGCATGCACCACTTTGTACATCTGGCTTTATATGGGTACTGGGGAATTGAACCCAGGTTATTAGGCTTTATGGGCAAGTGCCTTAAGCACTTGAGCCATCTCTTCAGCCTTCGTATCAGGTTTTAAATTATGGTCTTTGATCCATTTCTTGTACTGATTTTTGTGCAAGGTGAGAGATATGGATCTGATTTCATCCTTCTGCAGGTGGATATGCAATTTTTCCAGCATTATTTACTGAATGGTGCTGTCTTTTTTTTCATGTGTGTATTTGACAGCTTTGTAAAAAATCAGGTGTTGGCCAGGTGTGGTGTTGCATGATTTTAATCCCAGCAGAATTTAAGACATATGAATAAATAAATAAAATATTTTTAAAAAGATATATGAATAAGCTTAATGGAAACCTACTTCTTCACTAGCTAATAATATATATCTAACAAGAGAGAGAGAGAGAGTTGGCCTGAAGAAATGGCTTAGCTGTTAAGGACTTGCCTGCAAAGCCAAAGGGCCCAGGTTTAATTTCTCAGGACCTATGTAAGCCAGATACACAAGATGGCACATGCACCTGGAGTTTGTTTGCAGCAGCTGGCACACTCATACTCTCTCTCTCTCCATCTCTCTCTCAAGTCAATAAAAATTTTCAAAAAATTTTGTTTTGTTTTGTTTTTTCAAAACTCCAGATGCATGTGCCCCCTTGTGCATCTGGCTTCCGTGGGTCCTGGAGAATCAAACCTGGGATCCTTTGCCTTTGCAGGCAAGTACCTTAACCACTAAGCCATCTCTCCAGCATATATATATATTGTTTTTTTTTTTTTTTCATTTTTCAAGGTAGGGTCTCACTCTAGCCCAGGCTGACCTGAAATTCACTATGTAGTCTCAGGGTGGCCTCAAACTCACGGCGATCCTCCTACCTCTGCCTCCCGAGTGCTGGGATTAAAGGCGTGCGCCACCACGCCCAGCTCTATATATTGTTTTTTTTTGAGGTAGGGTTTCACTCTGGTCCAGGCTGACCTGGAATTAACTATGTAGTCATGGTGATCCTCCTACCTCTGCCTCCCAAGCACTGGGATTAAAGGCGTGCACCACCACGCCCAGCATCCCTCAAAAATAGTTTTAAAAGAGAGTTTAGCTGGGCGTGGTGGTGCACGCCTTTAATCCCACCTCTCGGGAGACAGAGGTAGGAGAATTGTGAGTTTGAGGCCACCCTGAAACTACATAGTTAATTCCAGGTCAGCCTGGACTAAGAGAGTGACCCTACCTCAAAAAAACTAAGAGAGGGCTGGAGAGATGGCTTAGCAGTTAAGGAGCCTGCCTACTAAGCCTAAGAATGCCTTTTCCATTCTCCAGGTCCCATGTTTAGCCAGATGCAAAATGATGCAAGGGCACAATGTCACACTTGCCCACAAGGGGGCATACCCATCTGGAGTTTGTTCACACAGCAGCTGAAAGGCTGCTGGCACACCCATTCTCTATCTGTTTCTCTGTCTCTCTCTCTCTCAAAAAAAAAAAAAAAGAGAGAGAGAGAGAAAGAGAGAAGGGGGGATAGAGATAGATGTTGGGCAGAAGTATCTTGTGGAGGTGGATAATGTTATACACAGAAGCCATAGATTGTTATTAGAAAAAAATTCAGTGCCAGGGGTGGTATCCCTTCCAATGAGGTGTTGGCCAGTGTTGAAGTCAGGTTCGCATTGCTGGCATAAAACACCCAAACAAATACAGCTTGTGGGGGAAAAAAAGGTTTATTTTGGCTTACAGCCTCAAGGGAAAGCTCCATGATGGCAGGGGGAAATGGTGGCATCATCAGAGGGTGGACATCACCTCCTGGCCAACATCAGGTGGACAATAGCAACAGGAGAGTGTGCCAAACACTGGCAAGAGGAAGCTAGCTATAACACCCATAAGCCCACCCCCAACAATACACTGCCTCGAGGAGGTGTTAATTCCCAAGGCACTATCAGCTGGGAATCTAGCATTCACAATACCTAAGTTTATGGAGCCACCTGAATCAAACCACCACAGCCAGGGAGACGCATGATGCCTCCAAAATATTACAGGCTATTGCCAAGGCTCTTGGTTGCCCACCAGAACAAGAAGGTAAGACCTTATTGCTGAAGACTACACATACTTGGGCTATAGGACACTGAGAAATCAAGCTTGTGCTGAGCTGGAAGTCTCTTCCCTACTGGCTAGCTGTCATGATGTTGGAAAGAGCTATGCAGCCTTTTGGGGAAGAAAAGTCATGAATGGTCCTAACCAGCAGTGGATTCTACAAACTTTGTGTCTTGACAGCCAGGCCAAATATATTAACTGGTGCAGTAGTGACATGTCTATTATGGGGAAACCAACTGCTCTCTGATTGGACTGGAGACCTGCTCCATGGGAAGGAATTCCTGCCTGGTACTGAAAACCTAATTGAAAGCCTATAGCTGGGCTGGAAAGATCGCTTAGTGGTTAAGGGACTTGCCTGCAAAGCCTAAGGACCCATGTTCTACTCTCCAGATCCCACGTGAACCAGACACACAAAGGTGAGGCAAGTGCAAGGTTGCACGTGCCCACTAGGTGGCACAAGCGTCTGGAGTTCAATTTCAATGGCTGAAGCCGTGGTGTGCCAATTCTCCTTCCCTCTCTGTCTCTCTCTCTCTTGCTCTAAAATTAAAATTAAATAAAAATCCTATGGCTGGAGAGTTCATACGCCCTAGGGGGGACTACTTCTGTTGTCTGGCTAAATAGATTATACCCACCAAACTGCTCTCTAAATACTTATGTCTGTGCCCAAATATTAATACTACTCTCACCTTTGGTTAGAGAAGCTTCTCTTTTCAGATGGTGGTGACCATTTATACTACTTGTCCCCTGAAGGTATTTAAATTTCCATCTATTACTAAGCCAAGGAACCAACTAAACCTGGAAAGAAGGGACCCGCCCAGATCTCCCACAGGACTGGTGACAGGGTTGAAACTAGAATTCTGAAATTTTCACTCCAGGAAACTACTTCTACCTTAGAGTAGACGGTTAAAACTGAGATTTCAGTTTCTATTTTTTTTTTTAATTTATTTGAGGTGGCGGGGGGGGGGGGCGAAGAATGGGCACACCAGGGCTGTCAGCCTCTGCAAACAAACTCCAGATGCATGCACCACCTTGTGCATCTGGCTTACATGGGCCCTGGAGAATCGAACCTGGGTCCTTTGACTTTGGAGGCAAATGCTTTAACCACTAAGCCATTTTTCAAGTCAGGTTTCTAGTTTTTTTAAATATTTTATTATTTATTTAGGAATGAGAGAGAAAAAGGCAGAGAACGAGAGCAAAAGAGAGAAAATGGGCATGCCAGGGCTTCTAGCCACTGCCAATGATCTCCAGACTCATGAGCCACCTTGTGCATCTGGCTTTATGTGGGTACTGGGGAATTGAACCCCAGTCCTTAGGCATTGCAGGTAAGTGCCTTAACTGCTGAGCCATCTCTCCGGGCCCCTTTTTTTTTTCTTTTAAATATTTTACTTATTTTTGGAGTGAGAGAAAGAGATAGACAGGCAGATAGAGAATGGATGCACCAGAACCTCTAGTCACTGCAAAAGGACTGCAGACACATGCACCACTTTGTGTATCTGGCTTCTGTGGGTCCTGGGGAATCCAATCTGGGACCTTAGGCTTCACAGGCAAGCGCCTTAATGGCTAACTCATCTCTCCAGCCCAAATTTCAGCTTCTAAACTGGAAGTTGAGTCAGGTAGTCTCTTTTCACCACTTTCTTCTCCACAGAGGCTTTCCATCTTATTTTGCTTTGGGGATTCCATGATAGGACTTCTCATGGCAACAGATGGAATTCTAAAATCTTTGCTGGGCTGTCCAGCCATGTTCTTTTCCAATCCACCAAACATCTCCTGCCTGAGGGTCCAGGTATATTTTAGACAGGGTCTGACTATGTTGCCCTAGAACTCACTATGTAGGCCAGGCTGGCATCAAACTCAGGATCTTCCTGAATCATTCTCCCGGGCTGGGATTACAGACAGGTTCCACACCAGCCTAGGGTCTCTGTGGATGTCCTTTCCTCTCTTTATCTCTTTTCCCTCCCATCTCTATACGGGTGCTTCTTTTCACCCTCTGCTCAGCATCACCTTAGCAGGCCTTGCAACCTGGGTGCCCTAGCTCCACTGCCATCTCCTCTGGAAGCCCCCTGGCCTCCCTGGAAAAGCTTTAGTTTTGTTCACAGTTCTTCCTACAGTCAAGTGTATGGGGCTGGGAAACTGTGCCCAAACTCCTGCTCTCTGTGCTCCTTCCTTCCTTCCTTTTTCTTTTCGAGGTAGGGTCTCCCTCGAGCCCAGGCTGACCTGGAATTCACTGTGTAGTCTCAGACTAGCCTCGAACTCACGGTGATCCTCCTACCTCTGCCTCCCAAGTGCTGGGATTAAAGGCGTGCGCCAACCATGCCCAGCTCGCCTGTTTCTTTTCAAGCTCGTTAAGCGCTCCGCGGGCAGAACCCCAGTCACAGGTCGGAACTTTGCTTTCCTCCATGCGCATCTGGTACCTGCTCTTTACATCCCGCAAGCCAAAGGCCGCTGTGCCCATTGCAGCCTACACACAGGACCGCAACGGCGTCTGCTAACTGCGCATGCTCCAACTCACGGCCCCGCCCCCCCCGGCGTTAGATGCGCCTGCGCAGCTGCCCGGCCGGCTTCCGGGTGGAGAGTGCACGATGGGGCGGAGGGCCGCTGGGGCTGAGTAGCGGCGGCGAGTGGGCGTGTTCTCTGGACGGTGTGGCTCCGGAGCCGGGCTCTTGGCTTGGTCGGGAGCTGGCTGGAGGACACGGGGCTCGCCGCCTGCCTCCGCTGGTTGGCATGTCAGCCGAGGCCTCGGGCCCGGCGGGAGCCGCGGCCCCATCCCTGGAAGTCCCTCAGCCCGCGGGGCTGGACCCCGGCACCCCCACGTACGGTCTGCAGCCCCTGACCCCGAACAGCAAGTACGTGAAGCTGAACGTGGGCGGCTCGCTGCACTACACCACGCTGCGCACCCTCACGGGCCAGGACACGATGCTCAAGGCCATGTTCAGCGGCCGCGTGGAGGTGCTCACAGACGCGGGAGGTATGCGTGCAGCCGGCACACGTGCTGCCCTCCAGCCCCAGCTCCCGCCTCCTTTTCCCCCAGGCTTTCATAGAAACCCCGATCCCCGGGGCCGCTTTCTCACCTCACTGTCGTTGACAGTGCATTGTCATCTCCCCTCAGTCCTGCATCCCGTTTTATCTTCCCTTCTCATTGAAAATCTCCCTCCTCCCCGAGTCCTTTAATTTCTTCAGTAACCACCATTTATGGAATTTCGAACCTACCAGGAGTGGTGGGAGATCTTGTCTCTCGGTATCCTCCTAACACATAGCCGTGTACACTCTAGGAATCATCTGTAAATGCAGACTATGGAAGAAGGCTGCTTCGAGTTTGCCAGAGGTGGAAGGGGGGCAGTTCTCTTTGGCAGGTGACTCAGGTCTTGGAGTGTTGCATTCAAGTTTGGGACCCACATGCTCTAGTCCTAGTGGCACCTTAAAAGTTTGCTTTTTCATTATTTCCTTCTGTTCTGGGGATAGGAAGGGGTTAACAAGGATTGTGGAAGCAAGAAAATTAATTTCAGAGATGAAGTTCAGCCTTCAGGTATTGAAGATGAAGAATTCATTTATTTAATAAGTATTTGTAAAGTGCCAGTTCATGCTGGAGACACTTTGGGAAAGGAATCTGATTAGCCTTACGGAGTTTTTCCTCTTTTCTTTTTTTTCTCCTTTCTTTCTTTCTTTCTTTCTTTCTTTCTTTCTTTCTTTCTTTCTTTCTTTTGAGGTGGGAATGGGAATGACAAGTAAGCAAGTAAACCACAAATATATCTATGTAAGTTCTTTGAATAATGTTATTATATTATTGTGAACTACATGCAGGGTAGGGATATGCTTTTAATTAAATGAGATGGTTAGAATTAACACCAGGGACCTGGTTAAGACACTTGCTGGCAAAGCTAACAACCTGGGTTTAAGTCCCCAGTACCCATAGGCAGATGCACAAAAGTGGTGTATTTCTCTAGAGCTCATTTGCAGCAGCTGGAGGCCCTGGTGCACCCATTTTCTGTCTCTGCTCTCTCTCTCTCTCTCTCTCTCTCTCTCTCATTCTGCTTGCAAATAACTACAAAATATTTTTTTAAAAAGCCAGGTGTGGTGGCCCACACCTTTAATCCTAGCACTCAGGAGGCAGAGGTAGGAGGAGTCTGTGAGTTCAAGGCCACCCTGGAACTGCATAATAAATTCCAGGTCAGCCTGGGCAACAGCAAGATCCTACCTCAAAAAAAAAAAAAAAAAAACACCAGGGATTAAGAGGTTTATTAACAAGGGAATTCGTTAAGAATTTTCCCATGGTAAGCTTGGCGTGGTGGCACATGTCTGTAGTCCTAACACTCAGCCTGGGGTACATAGTGAGATGCTGTCTCAAAAACAACTTTAACACAGTGACAGTCTTCTGACTATAGAGTGGGTCTGGCAGGGAGTTAACTCTGGTAGGATTGTGTAAAAAAGTCAGTGGGAAAACTTGCTGGAAATGTTTGCAAGAGATTTCTTGGATGTGGCAGAGGTTCAAGACAGGTAAATATTTAGGCTTTCTTGTGATGGAATCCTTTTCCCAAAAGTGTGGTAGCTTTAGCCACCACACCAACCCATCCTTCCTTTCCACCCCACCAGGTTGGGTGCTGATTGACCGGAGTGGCCGCCACTTTGGTACAATCCTCAACTATCTGCGGGATGGGTCTGTGCCACTGCCTGAGAGCACCAGAGAACTGGGGGAGCTACTAGGCGAAGCCCGCTACTACCTGGTACAGGGCCTGATTGAAGACTGCCAGCTGGCACTGCAGGTGAGAGTCCCTCTCCTGCCTCCTGAGTCCTTACGCCCCTGTTCCTGGGGAGAGCTATCCATCGGTTAACTGTTAATGCAGAAGTAGATACAGGGTATGGCCTGGAGAGCCTGGCTCAGACTGGACGTAACACCCAGGAATTTGGGGACACTATTTTCTGCATCCCTGCTGCCTCAGGCAGAGCCCTCTTATAACCTGGTGTCAGGACCATTGTGGTGATTAGGAATACCTGCTCTCTGCCTCTGGCTGTTTGGAACCAGCCTATCCAGCTTTCCCCACCAACTGAATAATGTTTTTTGTTTTTATTTATGTGTATTTATTTGGAGCAGCAGGCAGAGAGAGAGAGAATGGGCGCACTAGGGCTTCCAGCCACTGCAGACGAATTCCAGATACATGTGCCACCTTGTGCATCTGGCTTACGTGGGTACTGGGGAATTGAGCCTCAAACCGGGGTCCTTAGGCTTCACAAACAAGCGCTTAACTGCTAAGCCATCTCTCCAGCCCCTAAGTAATGTCTTTAGATGCAACTCCTGCCCATCCTCTCTCCCTTGCTCAAAAGTCTTGAATAGTTCATGGGGGGGGGCAGGGAACATGGAATGAACCTTAATTAATTAATTAATTAATTAATTTAAGAGAAAGAGGCAGATAGGGTGGGTGTGGTGGCACAAGCCTTTAATCCCAAGCACTTGGGAGGCAGAGGTAGGAGGAACACCATGAGTTTGAAGCTACCCTGAGACTACATGACTACATACTGAATTCCAGGTCAGCCTGGGCTAGCGAGACCCTACCTTGAAAAACCAAAAAAACAACAACAAAAAAAGAGGCAGATATAGAGAAAGTGGGCATGCCAGGGCCTTTAGCCTCTGCAAACAAACTCCAGACGTATGTGCCACATTGTGCATCTGGTTTATGTGAGTCCTGGGAAATTGAACCTGGATCCTTTGGCTTTGCAGGCAAGTGCCTTAACCACTAAGCCATCTCTCCAGCACAAACCTCAATTTAAATTTGTTAAATTTTTATTTATTTATTTTTATTTGAGAGAGAGATATACAGAAATAGGCAGGTAGAGAGAGAGAGAGAGAGAGAGAGAGAGAATGGGTTCGCCAGGGCCTCCAGCCATTGCAAATGAACTCCAGATGCATATGCCCCCTTGTGCATCTGGCTTACGTGGGTCCTGGAGAATTGAGCCCTGAACCAGGGTCCTTAGGCTTCACAGGCAAGCGTTTAACTGCTGAGCCATCTCTCTAGCCCCCAAACCTCAATTTAGATTGGAATGTATAACCTCCATGATCTAATCCTATCTTGGAAGACAGTATTCTTCCAATCCTCCCAACTCCCCAGGGTTTCTTTTTTCTTGTTTTTAAAATATTTTTCAATTTTTATTTATTTATTTATTTATTAGCATGAGAGGAGGGGGGAGAGAAGGGGCACACCCGGACCTCAAGCCATTGCAAACGAACTCTAGACACATGCACCAGCATGTGCATTTGGCTTATGTAGGTTCTGGGGAATCAAACCTGGGTCCTTTGGCTTTGAGGCAAGCACCTTAACTGCTAAGCCATCTCTCCAGCCCCAGGGTTTCTTTATTAAAGAAATTTTTTAAGCAGTAGAATTCTTTCCTCAAATGAAATGTTATAGAAGCAGAACCACACTTGATAAATTAGGACTGAGGGTTCCAGAGCCCTCCCCGCATGCTGGGCTCCTCTTCTGTAGATCCTTTAGGGTTCTGAGGAACTTGATCAGGATCCAGATCTCTTCTACCATACCTGCTGAGAGACTTTGAGCCAGTTAGTTCCTACCTCTGCCTTTCTGTCTTCACATTCCAAAGATAAAAACCCAAGAAAAAGTAAGTACAGTGTAAAGAGTTTCACACAGATCCTTTTCTTCTGTTCAATTTTTATAATGTTAAAATGTTTCTTTTGTGACACATAATAGATTATAAATTTTTAAAATGTCAATTGTAGATTAAAAAGTGATTTGGGGAGCCTGGAGATATGGCTTAGCAGTTGGTTAAAGGCACTTGCTTGCAAAGCCTATGGGCCTGGGTTTAATTCTCCAGCCACCCACATGAAGCTGAATGGGCATTTGTTTGCAGTAGCAAGAGATCCTGATGTGCACTAGTGCACACACAAAATTAATTTTGTGAAAAATAATGATTGAACAACTTTCTGTTTTCTCAGTGTATTCTCACTGGCTTTTGAAATCTGAAAGTACAGAATTCTTTTGGACAGTATCCATGTTTCTCAAAGTTTTTATTGTAACATGGAAAAAATACATTTTATATTTATATATTTAACTCAGAGAGTTTTGAGAAAGGATATTCCCTCCCTCCCTCCTTACTCTGTAGTGATTCTTGAAACCAATTAAATTTATTTCATGACCCATTAATGAGTTACTGCTTAGCAGTTTGAAAAACATTGAACTAATTCTCATTCAATAACTTTGCTTTATTTTTATTTTTATTTTTTTGAGGCAGGGTCTTACTCCATACCTAAGCTGGCCTTTCCTGTCTCAGCCTCCTAAGTGATGGGATTACAGGCATGTATTTCCACACCCATCTCTGTGCTATAATTTTAAATATTTGATTTTTATTTATTTATTTATTTTATATTATATTATTCTGATTTTACATTCATGTTGGTGACTCCGATAGCCTCCTCCTTGTCCTCCCCCCTCCAAAGGGACCCTCCTCATTGGAGAATGTGGGTCATGCATTATGGGGGTAGTTATTTATATATTTATTAAATTTTATTATTTTTTTTATTTATTTATTTTTGGAGAGAGACAGAGAGGGAGAGGGAGACAGACAGAGATGGGCGTGCCAGCAGTCTCTCAGCTGCTGTGAAAGAAATCCAGATGTGTGCGCCCCCTTGTGGGAAAGTGCACCATTGCGCCCTTGCATCACTTTGCATCTGGCTAAACGTGGGACCTGGAGATTGGAACAGGGTTCTTAGGCTTAGCAGGCAGGCACCTTAACCGCTAAGCCATCTCTCCAGCCCTATTTATTTATTTTTAAGGTTTTTTTTTATTTATTGGAGAGAGAGAGAGGGAGGGAGAAAAAGAGAGAGGATGGGTGCAGCAGGGCCTCTAGCAACTGCAAATGAGCTCCAGACACATGTGCTACCTTGTGCATCTGGCTTATGTGGGTCCACGGGAATTGAACCTTATTCCTTTGGCTTTGCAGGCAGGCACTTTCACTACTAAGCCATCTCTCCAGCCCTGATTTTTATTTATTTATTTTTGAGAGAGAGAATGGGCGTGCCAGGGCCTCCAGCCACTGCAAACAAACTCCAGACGCATGCACCACATCGTGCATCTGGCTTATGTGGGTCCTGAGTAATCAAACCTGGGTCCTTTGGTGAGTGCCTTAATCACTAAGCCCTTTCACCAGCCCATCTGTGCTATAATTTTAAATTGAGCTAATGTCATTACACACTTAGTGTGTGTGAGGAGTGATTTTTCTGTCTATCTGTATTTCTTGTACCCTTGGTAACATAAAATGAAAGGTGAGGAAATTAGATGATGCATTTAAGGTCAATGAGTCACAGTAAGTGGTGGAGCTCAGTCAGATTCAACCCCAGGTCTCCCAAGTACAGCTTCCTTCCATGCTCCAGCTGGCTCCTTCCCAGGTTTCCCAGAAGCCCCCCCCCCCCAGCTCCACATACTCCTCAGGGTATGGCACATACCTATAGAATCTTTTCTCTAGGTTTACACTTTCCCCTTTAGTCCCCTTTCCCCAGGGGACTGTTTTATTACATATGCACACATGATACGTGTTTCCTGGAAAATATAAAGCATTTTGCATTTATGCATTCATTTAAAATTTCCATAAATGGCATTAAAGCTATAGAGTTCTAGTTTTCATACTGGTGTTTTGTCATCAAAGTTTTTTACCTCTGCTACATAGGAATCTAAGACACCATAGATTAACATGTATTGTTCACCATATTTTATTTATACATTCTTCTGATATGTAGGTAGCCTTCCACTTCTTGCCCCCACAAACAGTGCCACATTGAGCATTCTTGTCCATGTCCCATTATGGTCCTGTGCCCGTTTTTCATGATTGTAGCTCAAGGAATTGCTGGGTCATGGGCCACATGCAGACTGTTTCAGTAAATGTCATCAATTTTCTCTCTCAAATACTTGGAATAGTCAGTGCACAAGGATGCCATTTCTGCAATGTCAATACTCGCCATCCTCCATCTTTCTGATTTTTGCCATTTCGGTGGGAATAGAGTAACCACATTTTCCTTGCATTTTTCTTTGTACTAGTGAGATGGAGCATCTCCTATGTTTTCTCACTAGGTTTTTTGGAGGCTCTTCTGTAATTGCTTATTCATAGTCTTTACCATATTTTCTACTGAGTTTCCTCTCTTCCTCTTGTTGCTTGACAGGAGATCCTCGCAGATGCTAGTTTGGTCTCCTAAGGAGAATCAAGCCCTGTTACACAAGGGCATGTCTGCACATGCTCTGAGGCATATGTTGTATTAACTTTTCTCCTAAGCACCTAGAATGAAAATATTTATTTACTGTGCTTGACAGAGTTCAGAAAATACACTGCCAGGCTTGATGGCTCACACCTGTAATCACAGCACTGAGGCAGGAGGATTGCCAGCCAGGGATACATAGGAAGACTTTGTATCAAAAAAAATTTTTTTGCCGGGCATGGTGGTGCACACCTTTAATCCCAGCACTTGGGAGAAGGAGATAGGATCACTATGAGTTCAAGGACACCCTGAGACTACATAGTGAATTCTGGGTTAGCCTGGGCGACAGTGAGACCCTACATCAGAAAAAAAAATTTTTTTAAATGTAGATGACCCCAGGGGAGTTTGAAGGACCCTGGAGGCTCACTTTATAAAGGAGGAGTGCAAGCCTTTAAAAGCACAGTAGTAAAGAGTTCCTGCCACCCATTCTTTGACTCCACATGGCTTGACAGTGGTGCATGGAGCCTGAGGCCAGAAGCTGGAGCTCTGAAAAGGCACACTGCAAAAATAAATTTTCTAAACCCTCAAATTATTTACTGGGTTTAATTTAGGGTTAGTTTTAGACATTACAGTATTTTCCCTGTCTGTGTCTGGTGTGTTGTAGAGAGTCTGTTTTTTTTTTTTTTTTTTTTAATTTTTTTCTAGGGTCTCACTGTAGCCCAGGCTGACCTGGAACTGTAGTCCCAAGCTGACCTCAAACTCACAGTGATCCTCCTACCTCTGCCTCCCCAGGATTAAAGGTGTGTGCCACCACACCCAGCTCAAGTCTTTTTGTATATGCATACGCATACACTTACGTGTGTCCATTTGCTGAAATGCAGTCATGTTGTATGTATTGTTTTGTAAACTGCTGTTATTTTTTTATCACTGTTAATAATTTCCTTAAAAGTTTTTTTTTTTTTGAAGTAGGGTCTCTATCCTGGCCTGACTTGGAATTCTCTATGTAGTCTCAGGCTGGCCTTGAACTCACAGCAATTCTCCTACCTCTGCCTCCTGAGTGCTGGGATTAAAGGCATGTGCCACCACTCTTGGCTAATGTTTTCCATCTTTCTATATCAATAAAGCTTTTTAATTTTATTTATTTATTTGAGAGAGAGAAAGAGGCAGAGAGAGAGAGAGAGAGAGAGAGAGAGAATAGACCCACCAGGGCCTCTAGCCTCTGCAAATGAACTCCAGATGCATGTGCCACCTTGCACATCTGGCTTTATGTGGGTACTGGGAATAGAACCTTGTGTCCTCTGGCCTTGCTGGCAAACACCTTAACTGCTAAGCCATCTCTCCAGTCCTCTATATCAATAAAGTTTTAATCTGTCACAGAAGCATACTTCAGTTTCTCAAAGTATCTAGAAATGCTTTTATAGCTATTTCATCTAAACCAGGATCTAGCCAACATCTTGTTTTGTTTTATATTTGAGACACGGTCTGGCCTTGAGCTCAAGATCTTCCTGTTTCCACCTCCCAAAGGCTGGGATTACAGGCTTGTACCACCATTCCAAGCTGTGGCCAACATCTAGACGTATTTCATGAGATACCCTGGGCCAGAACTATCCAATCAGGCCATTCTCAAGTTCTTGATCCTCAGAACTTTAAGTGGGTAATGATAAAGTTCATTGCTTTTCTTTTTTTTTTTTTTTTTGGTTTTTCGAGGTAGGGTCTCACTCTGGTCCAGGCTGACCTGGAATTAACTATGTAGTCTCAGGGTGGCCTCGAACTCACGGCGATCCTCCTACCTCTGCCTCCCGAGTGCTGGGATTAAAGGCGTGCGCCACCACGCCCGGCTTCATTGCTTTTCAAAGTTGCTAAGATTTCAGTAATTTGTCCTGTCTCTTCCAATCCAGAGAACATACCAATTGTGGGTTCTGGAGTAGGGGATTTTCTATAACAAAAATCTAAAATGTCAGAGTATCTTTAGAACCAAGAAGGGGGCAGTAGCTAGGACTCTGAGGAGAATGTTAAAGCCTAAAGAGCTGTTCAGAGAAAGTCTGATGCCCTTGGAAGATGCAGTAGTGACTGCTTAATGAACAATTAAAGAGTTGGAGAGATGGCTTAATCAGCAAAGTTTTTTCTTGCAAGCATGAGGACCTGAATTTGATCCCTACTTCCCAAACACCAGGTATGGTGGTGTGAGTTTGTAATCCCAGCACTGGGGTGGTGGAGTCAGGTGGAGCTTGCTGGCTAGTTGGTCTAGCCCAATGGTGGTCAATGAGAAACCTTATCTCAAAGAAGGTAGAGAGTGTTCCTGAAGATGACACCCAGCTTATCATGTGACCTCCACATGTGGGTATGTACCCACATTCTCATGTGCACTCCCCTCACATACACACAAACAAAAACAAACAAAAGAACAATTAGAAAATGTTACTGTAAACAGATTTGGAAAGGGGATCCTGCTTATGCAGTGGCAGAAAGTTAACTACAGTATATTCTTTAAAAATTTTTTTGTATTTTATTTTTATTTTCTTTATTATTTATTTTTGGTTTTTAGAGGTAGGGTTTCGCTTTAGCCCAGGCTGACCTGGAATTCACTATGTAGTCTCAGGGTGGCCCTGAACTCACAATGACCCTCCTACCTCTGCCTCCCAAGTACTGGGATTAAAGGCATGTGCCACCACGCCTGGCATTTTTATTTATTTATTTGAGAGAGAGGCGTATAGAGAGAGAATGGGCATACCAGTGCCTCCAGCTGCTGCAAACTAACTCCAGACACATGCGCCACCTTGTGCATCTGGCTTATGTGGGTCTTGGGGTATCAAACCTAGGTCCTTTGGCTTTGCAGGCAAGCACCTTAACTGCTAAGCCATCTATCTCTCCAGCTCAGCAACAGTATTTTCTATAGTAATGTAAAAAGTACCAAATACACCTATGAACTGGTAATTTAGTTAAGATTTCTAGACCGAAAGTTAAAACCATGTTACCTGATTTCTACTGCTTTTACAAAGAGAAGAGGAGATGGTAAGCTGAAGAAAAAACAAACAGTTAGATGAAAAGGAGCCAGAAATTGTTGGGTTGTAACATCCCTAGGCTTTCCAGATAACAAATACAGTTAACACATGGCTTCCTGAACAGAGATTAAAATACAGGACATTTTCCGGAAAACACGATCTAAAGATGAATCCAAGAATGTGATTATAATGTCCTTTTTTATTTCATTTTTTAAAAATTTTTATTATTATTTTATTTATTTTTGGAGAGAGACACAGAGAGAGACAGAGACAAAGGGAGAGGGAGACAGATAGAGATGGGTGCGCCAGCAGTGTCTCAGCTGCTGCAAATGAAATCCAGATACGTGCGCCCCCTTGTGGTCAAGTGCGGCATTGCGCCCTTGTGTCACTTTGCATCTGACTAAACGTGGGACCTGGAGATTGGAACTGCTGGAGATTGGAACCAGTTCTTAGGCTTAGGAGGCAGGCGCCTTAACCGCTAAGCCATCTCTCCAGCCCTATAATGTCCTTTTTTAGAGAGGGCCTCTCTCTCTCTCTCTCTCTCTAAATAAATAAATTATACACACACACACACACACACACACACACACATATATACATACACATACATACATACTGTAGATGACCCCAGGGGAGTTTGAAGGACCCTGGAGGCTCACTTTATAAAGGAGGAGTGCAAGCCTTTAAAAGCACAGTAGTAAAGAGTTCCTGCCACCCATTCTTTGACTCCACATGGCTTGACAGTGGTGCATGGAGCCTGAGGCCAGAAGCTGGAGCTCTGAAAAGGCACACTGCAAAATAAATTTTCTAAACCCTCAAATTATTTACTGGGTTTAATTTAGGGTTAGTTTTAGACATTACAGTATTTTCCCTGTCTGTGTCTGGTGTGTTGTAGAGAGTCTGTTTTTTTTTTTTTTTTTTTAAATTTTTTTCTAGGGTCTCACTGTAGCCCAGGCTGACCTGGAACTGTAGTCCCAAGCTGACCTCAAACTCACAGTGATCCTCCTACCTCTGCCTCCCCAGGATTAAAGGTGTGTGCCACCACACCCAGCTCAAGTCTTTTTGTATATGCATACGCATACACTTACGTGTGTCCATTTGCTGAAATGCAGTCATGTTGTATGTATTGTTTTGTAAACTGCTGTTATTTTTTTTATCACTGTTAATAATTTCCTTAAAAAAAGTTTTTTTTTGAAGTAGGGTCTCTATCCTGGCCTGACTTGGAATTCTCTATGTAGTCTCAGGCTGGCCTTGAACTCACAGCAATTCTCCTACCTCTGCCTCCTGAGTGCTGGGATTAAAGGCATGTG
The DNA here is from genome assembly GCA_036365145.1 of Orientallactaga sibirica. Taxonomy (NCBI): domain Eukaryota; kingdom Metazoa; phylum Chordata; class Mammalia; order Rodentia; family Dipodidae; genus Orientallactaga; species Orientallactaga sibirica. The sequence continues at coordinate 3,152,422 of JAEOAD010000888.1, forward strand.
CCACCACTCTTGGCTAATGTTTTCCATCTTTCTATATCAATAAAGCTTTTTAATTTTATTTATTTATTTGAGAGAGAGAAAGAGGAGAGAGAGAGAGAGAGAGAGAGAGAGAGAATAGACCCACCAGGGCCTCTAGCCTCTGCAAATGAACTCCAGATGCATGTGCCACCTTGCACATCTGGCTTTATGTGGGTACTGGGGAATAGAACCTTGTGTCCTCTGGCCTTGCTGGCAAACACCTTAACTGCTAAGCCATCTCTCCAGTCCCTCTATATCAATAAAGTTTTAATCTGTCACGCAGAAGCATACTTCAGTTTCTCAAAGTATCTAGAAATGCTTTTATAGCTATTTCATCTAAACCAGGATCTAGCCAACATCTTGTTTTGTTTTATATTTGAGACACGGTCTGGCCTTGAGCTCAAGATCTTCCTGTTTCCACCTCCCAAAGGCTGGGATTACAGGCTTGTACCACCATTCCAAGCTGTGGCCAACATCTAGACGTATTTCATGAGATACCCTGGGCCAGAACTATCCAATCAGGCCATTCTCAAGTTCTTGATCCTCAGAACTTTAAGTGGGTAATGATAAAGTTCATTGCTTTTCTTTTTTTTTTTTTTTTTTGGTTTTTCGAGGTAGGGTCTCACTCTGGTCCAGGCTGACCTGGAATTAACTATGTAGTCTCAGGGTGGCCTCGAACTCACGGCAATCCTCTTACCTCTGCCTCCCGAGTGCTGGGATTAAAGGCGTGTGCCACCACGCCCGGCTTCATTGCTTTTCAAAGTTGCTAAGATTTCAGTAATTTGTCCTGTCTCTTCCAATCCAAAGAACATACCAATTGTGGGTTCTGGAGTAGGGGATTTTCTATAACAAAAATCTAAAATGTCAGAGTATCTTTAGAATCAAGAAGGGGGCAGTAGCTAGGACTCTGAGGAGAATGTTAAAGCCTAAAGAGCTGTTCAGAGAAAGTCTGATGCCCTTGGAAGATGCAGTAGTGACTGCTTAATGAACAATTAAAGAGTTGGAGAGATGGCTTAATCAGCAAAGTTTTTTCTTGCAAGCATGAGGACCTGAATTTGATCCCTACTTCCCAAACACCAGGTATGGTGGTGTGAGTTTGTAATCCCAGCACTGCGGTGGTGGAGTCAGTGGAGCTTGCTGGCTAGTTGGTCTAGCCTAATGGTGGTCAATGAGAAACCTTATCTCAAAGAAGGTAGAGAGTGTTCCTGAAGATGACACCCAAGCTTATCATGTGACCTCCACATGTGGGTATGTACCCACATTCTCATGTGCACTCCCCTCACATACACACAAACAAAAACAAACAAAAGAACAATTAGAAAATGTTACTGTAAACAGATTTGGAAAGGGGATCCTGCTTATGCAGTGGCAGAAAGTTAACTACAGTATATTCTTTAAAAATTTTTTTGTATTTTATTTTTATTTTCTTTATTATTTATTTTTGGTTTTTAGAGGTAGGGTTTCGCTTTAGCCCAGGCTGACCTGGAATTCACTATGTAGTCTCAGGGTGGCCCTGAACTCACAATGACCCTCCTACCTCTGCCTCCCAAGTACTGGGATTAAAGGCATGTGCCACCACGCCCGGCATTTTTATTTATTTATTTGAGAGAGCGTATAGAGAGAGAATGGGCATACCAGTGCCTCTAGCTGCTGCAAACTAACTCCAGACACATGCGCCACCTTGTGCATCTGGCTTATGTGGGTCTTGGGGTATCAAACCTAGGTCCTTTGGCTTTGCAGGCAAGCACCTTAACTGCTAAGCCATCTCTCCAGCTCAGCAACAGTATTTTCTATAGTAATGTAAAAAGTACCAAATACACCTATGAACTGGTAATTTAGTTAAGATTTCTAGACCGAAAGTTAAAACCATGTTACCTGATTTCTACTGCTTTTACAAAGAGAAGAGGAGATGGTAAGCTGAAGAAAAAACAAACAGTTAGATGAAAAGGAGCCAGAAATTGTTGGGTTGTAACATCCCTAGGCTTTCCAGATAACAAATACAGTTAACACATGGCTTCCTGAACAGAGATTAAAATACAGGACATTTTCCGGAAAACATGATCTAAAGATGAATCCAAGAATGTGATTATAATGTCCTTTTTTATTTCATTTTTAAAAATTTTTTATTATTATTTTATTTATTTTTGGAGAGAGACACAGAGAGAGACAGAGACAAAGGGAGAGGGAGACAGATAGAGATGGGCGCACCAGCAGTGTCTCAGCTGCTGCAAATGAAATCCAGATACGTGCGCCCCCTTGTGGTCAAGTGCGGCATTGCGCCCTTGTGTCACTTTGCATCTGACTAAACATGGGACCTGGAGATTGGAACTGCTGGAGATTGGAACCAGTTCTTAGGCTTAGGAGGCAGGCGCCTTAACCCCTAAGCCATCTCTCCAGCCCTATAATGTCCTTTTTTAGAGAGGGCCTCTCTCTCTCTCTCTCTCTAAATAAATAAATTATATATATATATATATACACACACACACACACACACATATATACATATACATACATACATATATATTAATATACATGTATATGTATAATATATATGTATATTAATTTTTTGGTATGCCTGACTAGCTTTAAACTTATCACCTTTTCTGCTTCAGACTCCTGAATACTGGATTACAAGTATGCACTACCACATTCACAGAAATAGTAGCTCTTTTGAAAAGCTTAAGGTAGCTGGGTGTGGTGGTGCATGCCTTTAATCCCAGCACTCTGGAGGCAGAGATAAGAGGATCAGTGAGTTCAAGGCCAGCCTGAGACTACAGAGTAAATGCCAGGTCAGCCTTGGCTAGTGAGACCCTACCTCTACAAAACAAAATAAATAAATAAATAGCTCAAGGCAGCCTGAACTTGCAGAGATTATTGGTGTGTGTGGCTTTTTTCTTATGAAGTGAACCTCCTGATTACAAGACACCCAAAACAAAATTAAAGAAGCTATATTGGCTGGGCATGGTAGCACATGCCTTTAATCCCAGCACTCAGTAGGCAGAGGTAGGATGATCACCATGAGTTTGAGGCCACCCTGAGACTACATAGTGAATTCCAGGTCAGCCTGGGCTAGAGAAACCTTACCTCAAAAAAAATTTTTCAAAAGGGCAAGGGGTGTCACTCATTGAAAGAGCATTTGCCTGTCATATCCACTTCGCACTGTAAAATTAGCCGGGCGTGGTGCCACACACCTTTAATCCCAGCACTCGGGAGGCAGAGGTAGGAGGATCGCCGAGAGTTCGAGGCCACCCTGAGACTACATAGTTAATTCCAGGTCAGCCTGGACCAGAGTGAGACCCTACCTCGCAAAACCAAAAAAAAAATAATAATAATAATAATTTATTTATTTAGTTTTGAAGTTTGAGAGAGGTAAGAGGGTTTTGGGCATGAATATTCTAAAAGAAAGAATCCCAGGTTCTGATTCTTTCTTCAGCCTCATTCCACCCAACATGGCGCATTCATTCAACAAGTATTTCCTGAGCATCACCCTTAGATACTTTCTCCTCAGAGAGGAAGAAATAGACTATAAACAAATACATTAAAACAAGAGAAAATATCAGGAACCAGTTGTCATATGAAGGAAATGAACCTATAATTTGAAAGGGAGAAAGCTGCTTTAGCTAGGATGCTTGGGGTGTGGCTAGCACTATGGGGAACTGAATGGTCCAGTGGGCCCAGCCTTGCACATAGCTGAGTGAAGCACACCCCAGGCAGGGGACCAGTCCAGAATGAGGGTGGACACAAGCTGGAGGTGCAAAAAAACAGGTTAGAGAGGGTGCTGGGGCCAGCCAACAAGGGGAGAATTGTGGAGCTGTCACATTCCTCTGGTCCTCAAAACCCCTGAGACCACAAAGCAGCTTGTGAGGACCTTTCAGTGAGGGAGTGAGTGACCTTGGTTGTGCTGCTAACCACCCTCCACTTCTTCCTTAGCAAAAAAGGGAGAACCTGTCCCCACTGTGCCTCATCCCCACGCTGACATCTCCCCGAGAGGAACAGCAGCTCCTGACCAGCACCTCCAAGGTGAGGCCCCAGAGCCCTGTGGGGTGGAGGCTGATTGGAGATGGCAGCTGATAGCCTTTCCTGCCACTTGACTCCATCCTTCCCTCTCCTCCAACAGCCCGTGGTGAAGCTTCTGCACAACCGCAGTAACAACAAGTACTCCTATACCAGGTGACCACTGTGCACAAGTACTCCCTGTGCCAGGTGTGTGTGTGTGTGTGTGTGTGTACAAGTACTCCCTGTGCCAGGTGACCACTGTACAAATACTCCTGAACCAGGTGTGTGCAGGTGTGTGTGTGTGTGCAAGTACTCCTGTACCAGGTGACCTGTGCAGGTGTGTGTGTGTCCTGTACCAGGTGACCACTGTGTGTGTGTGTGTGTGTACAAGTACTCCTGTACCAGGTGACCACTGTGCGGGTGTGTGTACACAAGTACTCCTGCCAGGTGACCACTGTGAGGTGTGTGTGTGTGTGTGTGTGTGTGTGCAAGTACTCCTGTGCCAGGTGACCACTGTGCAGGTGTGTGTGTGTGTGTACAAGTACTCCTGTGCCAGGTGACCACTGTGCAGGTGTGTGTGTGTGTGTGTGCAAGTACTCCTGTGCCAGGTGACCACTGTGAGGTGTGTGTGTGTGTGTGTGTGTGTGTGCAGGTGTGTGTGTGTGTGTACTCCAAGCCAGGTGACCTCCTGTGCCAGGTGACCACTGTGCAGGTGTGTGTGTGTGTGTGTACAAGTACTCCTGTGCCAGGTGACCACTGTGAGTGTGTGTGTGTGTGCAAGTACTCCTGTGCCAGGTGACCACTGTGAGGTGTGTGTGTGTGTGTGTACAAGTACTCCTGTGCCAGGTGACCACTGTGAGGGTGTGTGTGTGTGTGTGCAAGTACTCCTGTGCCAGGTGACCACTGTGAGGTGTGTGTGTGTGTGTACAGGTGACCACTCCTGTGCCAGGTGACCACTGTGCAGGTGTGTGTGTGTGTGTGTGCAAGTACTCCTGTGCCAGGTGACCACTGTGTGTGGTGTGTGTGTGTGTGTGTGTGTGTGCAAGTACAGTACTCCTGTGCCAGGTCACTGTGCCAGGTGACCACTGTGCAGGTGTGTTTGTGTGTGTGTGTGTACAAGTACTCCTGCCAGGTGACCCAGGTGACCACTGTGTGTGTGTGTGTGTGTGTGCACCAGTACTCCTGTGCCAGGTGACCACTGTGAGGGTGTGTGTGTGTGTGTGCAAGTACTCTCCTGTGCCAGGTGACCACTGTGAGTGTGTGTGTGTGTGTGACCACTGTGAGGTGTGTGTGTGTGTACAAGTACTCCTGTGCCAGGTGACCACTGTGAGGGTGTGTGTGTGTGTGTACAAGTACTCCTGTGCCAGGTGACCACTGTGAGGTGTGTGTGTGTGTGTGTACAAGTACTCCAAGCCACTGACCACTGTACCAGGTGACCACTGTGAGGTGACCACTGTGAGGTGTGTGTGTGTGTGTGTGTGTACAAGTACTCCTGTACCAGGTGACCACTGTGAGTGTGTGTGTGTGTGTACAAGTACTCCTGTGCCAGGTGACCACTGTGCAGGTGTGTGTGTGTGTGTACAAGTACTCCTGTGCCAGGTGACCACTGTGAGGTGTGTGTGTGTGTACAAGTACTCCTGTGCCAGGTGACCACCTGTACCAGGTGACCACTGTGAGTGTGTGTGTGTACAAGTACAAGTGACCACTGTGCAGGTGTGTGTGTGTGTGTGCAAGTACTCCTGTACCAGGTGACCACTGTGAGGTGTGTGTGTGTGTGTACAAGTACTCCTGTGCCAGGTGACCACTGTGAGTGTGTGTGTGTGTACAAGTACTCCTGTGCCAGGTGACCACTGTGCAGGTGTGTGTGTGTGTGTGTGTGTACAAGTACTCCTGTGCCAGTGTGTGTGTGTGTGTGTGTGTGTGTGCAAGTACTCCTGTGCCAGGTGACCACTGTGAGGTGTGTGTGTGTGTGTGCAAGTACTCCTGTGCCAGGTGACCACTGTGCAGGTGTGTGTGTGTGTGTACAAGTACTCCTGTGCCAGGTGACCACTGTGCCAGGTGACCACTGTGCCAGGTGTGTGTGTGTGTGTGTGTGTGCAAGTACTCCTGTGCCAGGTGACCACTGTGAGGTGTGTGTGTGTGTGTGTGTGTGTGTGCAAGTACTCCTGTGCCAGGTGACCACTGTGAGGTGTGTGTGTGTGTGTGTGTGTGTGTGTGCAAGTACTCCCGTGCTAGGTGACCACTGTGCAAGTACTCCTGTGCCAGGTGACCACTGTGTGTGTGTGTGTGCAAGTACTCCTGTGCCAGGTGACCACTGTGCAGGTGTGTGTGTGTGTGTGTGTGTGTACACAAGTACTCCTGTGCCAGGTGACCACTGTGAGGTGTGTGTGTGTACAAGTACTCCTGTGCCAGGTGACCACTGTGCAGGTGTGTGTGTGTGTGTGTGTACAAGTACTACTAACCAGGTGACCACTGTGAGGTGTGTGTGTGTGTGTGTACAAGTACTCCTGTGCCAGGTGACCACTGTGCAGGTGTGTGTGTGTGTGTGTGTGTGTGCAAGTACTCCTGTGCCAGGTGACCACTGTGAGGCGTGTGTTTGTGTGTGTACAAGTACCTGTACCAGGTGACCACTGTGAGGCGTGTGTTTGTGTGATCTGGGTAGAGTCTTAGGGTTGAGCACAGCCTGCTTCTAGCCTCAAGGAAAGCCCACCTGAATGCTGCTGGCTCCTTGGACAGGTCATTCCCTCTTCACTTGAGTCTGTCATCAAACAGCAGGCTTTAGGTCAAGAGTAAATTATAATGGCTAGTGTGGAATGGCCCTTATTTCTGTTCAGGATGGTTCTCAGTTCCTTGTGTTAATCTACCCAACCCTCCCAATGTCTGAGGGAGGTGGTTATCTCCATTTACAGATGAGCGGTGACACTAAGAAACTTGCCTGTGTCAGTTAAAAATGTCAGAGATAGGATACCTGGTGGCAGCTGGGATACCTAGTGAGAGTCTGCCCCAGTAGCCTCTGGGCTGTGCTGTGCAGCACTTTGCATAGCAAATGTGCCTTCCCTTCTGAGGGCTACCTACCTACAGAAACACCTTACAGGGCAGGCCTGGAGTGCTAGGAATATGGGCACAGAGAGGTGGGAGGTTGGGAGGGAAACCAGTCACCTGAGACCTGCTGGCCCCTGGTTCTCAGCACTTCAGATGATAACCTACTGAAGAACATCGAGCTGTTTGACAAACTGGCCCTGCGCTTCCATGGGCGTCTGCTCTTCCTCAAGGATGTCCTGGGGGATGAGATCTGCTGCTGGTCTTTCTACGGTCAAGGCCGCAAAATCGCCGAGGTGTGCTGTACCTCCATTGTCTATGCCACGGAGAAAAAGCAGACCAAGGTCAGAGGGGGTTAGGGAATGGTTAGGGAAAGGGTAGGACCAGGACCCTCACCAAAGGCAGCTCAGCAGGTTAGACAGGACAGAGTCCCTCAATGGCAGTCACGGGCCAGAGTTCTGGAGTCTTGGCTATATAACTGAGGCAAATCATATTACATCAGTGATCTACTTATGAAATGACATTGTCAGAGTGAGGTTCTGTTCTCCTTTGGTTTTGGTACTGGTTTGAACCCTGGGCTTTTCATAGAGTAGAAATCTTTTATTTTATTTATTTTATTTTTTTGAGGTAGGGTCTCTCTCTGGCCCAGGCTGACCTGGAATTAACTATGTAGTCTCTCAGGGTGTCCTCGAACTCATGGCAACTCTCCTACCTCTGCCTCCTGAGTGCTGGGATTAAAGGTGTGTGCCACATGCCCGGCTTTAGAAATCTTAATGAAGGCCCATTGGGTAGGTTTCAAGGTCTGCGTGCATTTTTATGTATAGGTCCACAAAGCTGAGTATAAATCATGAGTTTGAGGCCATCCTTGGGTACAAAGAACCTATCTCAAAAAATCCCAACTTCCTCCCCTAAAAATAGACCCATGGTTATCTTTAGAATTTCAGAAGAACTCATTACCAAAAAATATATAATTTTTTTGAGGTAGGGTCTTGTTCTGACCCAGGCTGACTATGTAGTCTCAGACTAGCCTTGAACTGACAGTAGCCCACCTACCTCAGCCTCCTGAGTGCTGAGATTAAAGGCGTGTGCTGCCACTCCCAGCTCTGATTTTTGTTTTCTGGTTTAGTTTTCATGGTAGGGTCTTGCTGTATCCCAGGCTGACCTGGAATTCACTGTGTAGTCTCAGGGTGGCCTCAAACTCTCAGAGGTTCTCCTACCTCTGCCTCCCGAATGCTGGGATCAAAGGTGTGCACCACCATACCCGGCTTTACAAATTTTTAAAAAATATTTATTTATTTGAGAGAGAAAGAGGCAGAGGGAGAGGGAGAGAGAATGGGCATGCCAGGGCCTCTAGCCACTGAAAACAAAACAAAACAAAACTCCAGATGCTGGACTGGAGAGATGGCTTAGCAGTTAAAGCGCTTGCCTGCAAAGCCAAAGGACCCAGGTTTGATTTCCCCAAGACTCACATAAGCCAGATGCACAAGGTGGCACATGAGTTTGGAGTTCATTTGCAGGGGCTGAAGGCCCTGGCATGTCCCCCTTCAAACAAATAAAAGTTTAAAACTCCAGATGCACATGCCACCTTAGGCACCTGGTTTTACATGGGTACTGAGAGAGAGAAAAAGAGGTGGGAGGAGAGGGGGGACGGAGAGGGAGAATATGGGTGCAGACTACATAGTGAATTTCAGGACAGCCTGAGCTAGAGAGACCCTACATTGAAAAACAAAAAAATTTGCTGGGCGTGGTTGGCAGTGAAGGAAAGAAAACAAAGTACCCTGCTGCCTAACTTCAGGGCCTGGTGCAGAGCCTGTAGGGGAGCACCAGGGAGGGGCTGTGCGATTGGAGAGTTGCTGGCCTTTTGCAGGTGGAATTCCCTGAAGCCCGGATCTTCGAGGAAACATTGAACATCTTGATCTATGAGACACCCCGTGGCCCAGACCCAGCTCTCCTCGAGGCCACAGGGGGTGCGGCTGGAGGTGGTGGGGCAAATCGAGGGGAAGATGAAGAGAACCGAGAGCACCGTGTTCGGAGGATCCATGTTCGGCGCCACATCACCCACGATGAGCGTCCTCATGGCCAACAGATTGTTTTCAAGGACTGACCTTTGACCCAGACCCTGCCATCCTCTTTGCTTGTGGAACCCAATTCCTCTGTTTTCTCCTTTCCTCAGGCTTTTGCCCTGGCTCTGCTGGCCAAGTCATGGGCCTTTCCTCTGTCCTTCCACTGCATGGTGTGGTTCATTGTGGTCCTCTTCGCTCATTTCCCTAACTGCTAACAACAAGGTACATTCCATCCCTCTCCTCAGGCAGTGCTCTTCAAAAGGTCAACATTCACACCCCTCCCCACATTCTTGTCCTGCCATCTTTCCCTCCCCAGCTGGTGTAGAATAACTTTAGAATTCCCTTTCCTTTTTATTAGTACATTGTCCCTGCCAAATGCTGAGCCAGTCCTTGGTAACTGTAACCTCTACCACTACACAGGGTAATTTGCTTCCTTCCTACCCGCCCCCCATTCTCCCTACCTTCTTAACTTTGTACAAGGCTGACCTGGTCCTGCACCAGCTCTGCTGTCTTCTTGATCTGTTTCATATTATTTATTATTTAATTTTTTATTAAATTATTGAAATAAGTTGCACTGAGGGTCTGCTGCTGGGTCTCAGGGTGAGGGATGGAAAGGTGACTTGTGTTGTTATAGAGATCCCGGCTCTTTGTATGATAAAAAACCTGAGCCTCTACCCCAAGCCCTAACTGGGGCTGGTAGCTGGGAAAGAAGGAGTCAGGAATTGAAAGGATTCAGAGTTTGTATTTCAGTGCTGGTTGGGTAAGCCCCACTCCCCTTTCATCCCCTTAAGTGGAGAAGAGGTGCTGGCCGCCCCTCAAGCTGTCCAAGCACAGCATCTCTCCAGCTCAGGTCTCCAAAGTGAACACTTTCCTTCACGGGTCTGGTGCAAAGACAAAGTCGAGAGCCTGGCGCTCAGCCCCAGCCACATTGGGGTGCCAGAGGTCCACGATGAAGACTACTCGAGGCCCATCTTCAGGGGAGCCTAGGACATGCAGGGATGGAGACAGAACAACTGCATCAGTACTTCTCTGCCAAGACAGCCACCAGATACTCATAACAGCACACAGTAGATGCCAGGTCTGTTCTATGGTCTTGGTTTCTTTGTTGTTGTTTTGTTGTTATTTTTGTTTTTTGGTTTTTCGAGGTAGGGTCTCACTCTAGTCCAGGCTGACCTAGAATTAACTATGTAGTCTCAGGGTGGCCTCGAACTCATGGCAATCCTCCTACCTTTGACTCCCAAATGCTGGGATTAAAGGTGTGTGCCACCACGCCCGGCTTTTTTTTTTAAGGCAGGTTCTCATGTAGCTTAAGCTGCCCTTGAACTTAGAATCTTGCCTCTACTTCCTGAGTGCTGAAATTACAAGTGAGTACCAACATACTTGGCATTGTTTTGACCCTTAATATGTGAACTTTGAAAACAAATTGAAGTGGTGCCATAGCTACCTCATTATATCATTATATACAAAGTACTGAGGCTTGATAAGGTTAAGTAGCTTGCCCTAAGTACAAGAGGTAGGAAAGGAGCCTAGGTGATCCAGCCCAGAATTCTGCACTGGCAGCCACTTGTAGGAATGCACATGCCCTTAAGTCACTTAAATGAACTCCAGATGCATGTGCCACTTTGTGCATCTGGCTTAAGTGGGTCCTGGGGAATCGAACCTGGGTCCTTTGACTTTGCAGGCAAAAGCCTTAACTGCTAAGCCATCTCTCCAGCCCTGCATGCACTTTTTTAGCTTTACAATTGCTTGAGAAAAAAGTGGATGCTCCACAGGTGACTGGAGGAGTTTTGCTGGATCTGGCTCTGCAGCCCTCTAGACTCCTCAGCTTATTGGTTCATGGCCTCCAACCCAGCCCAGTGGGGGTCCTGTTACCGTTATGAGCCACTGTGTGCAGAAAGGAGTCGTCCACCAGGAGGCAGTGCCCCTCAGCCCAGCACTGGGGCTCACCACCAACCACGAGCTCACAGCCAAGGGGGATCTTCAGGCCTGAGACAAGAAAACAGCCTTCCAGCCCTCTAGCCTCTGTCCAAGGGGCCCACCCATTCAGCAGATCTGTGGACCTTAAAGACCCGCAGGTTCTGTGGTCTCCCTTTGTTCCCTGGAAGGTGACGGGGCAATCAACAGTACATATGAAAGAAATGCAAGGAAATGAGTGCTGCTGTGACAACGAGAATCACAACTGTCATTAAAAAAAAAAATTAGGCTCCTTGGTGCAAAAGCAATCTCTTCTTGACTTCCTGACCTACATTTCGGTTCCAGAACCTACTATGTGTTGGACACTGTCTCCCCATGAGGTATGGCTGATTACTCATCTTGATACCAGGAGCACACAGTTGAGTGTGGTGAGAAATGTGAGCCACCAACTCTGATGAGAAACAGAATGGCATCTTAAAGGAGGTGAGGCATTTGAAGGCTCTCCACTCTGAAGAAGAGTTGTCACAGAAGCACTAAGGGTAGAAGTCCAACATGAGTGTTACATCTGCAGGGATGAAGGCCTTCATGATTTAGAGAGTTTGGGGAGGAAGGGTCTGGACTTGATTCTGAGGCCAGTATGTCCCCAAAGTATAGGCCGTACCCAACTGGCAGCACAAAAGAGATTTAGGGTGAACCAAGGACATAGCATAAAATAACAATTAGAAAATTACTTGTTTCCCATTTGAATTGTTAGAACATAAAGAAAATGTAGGTGGTGCTATTGGAAATCAACACCCACTAACATTGTTACCTTGTCAATGAAGAAAGTTAGGCTTGAAGCTGATAATAGAGTATATTACTAAAATGCTTAATGTTTTTTGTATTTGACAAGGTCTTGACCCGAAGCTTATCTTAAACTTGGGGCCCTCCTGCCTCAGCCTCTACTGATACCCTACGATAATAAGCACCACCATGCCTTGCTCAAGGCCTGCTTATTTTAAGTATATATTTGTTTGGATGAACATTTTTCTATTTAAGGTAAGTCATATTGATCACTTACAGCTCACTAATTGTTCCCTTACAATTAAAAAAAAATGAAAGCAGAGGTATGAGCAGAACCCACGTGAAGAACATAGAATAGGTGGCAGAGGTCTACAGAAAGGAGTCTGTGTGCCTGGGTGGTGGTGCACGCCTTTAATCCTAGCATTGGGGAGGCAGAGGTAGGAGGATCACTGTGAGTTCGAGGCCACCCTGAGACTACATAATGAATTCCAGGTCATCCTGCACTAGAGTGAGACCCTACTTCCAGGAAAAAAAGGGGGGGCAGGAAGGAATCTGCAGAGTGAAGCCTGGGAAATCCTGCTGTAGCAGGCTTCTGAGAAGAGACTGACTGACTCTACACTGCAAGAAGACCCTGGGGACAGAGAAGAGGGTCTGGAGAGGAATCATCGAGGCGAATCTACTTACCCAGATGGCATCTGACCCGAGCGTTGGTGGGTCCACAGCGGCCCTCGAGCCGAGCCCCAGGCAGGAGAACAGAGAAGCCGGCGTTGCCGAAGCTGTTGGCGCTCATGAAGCTCCTCAGACCCCTCAGTGCCCGATAGGCTCCTGGGCACCGGCGGCAGTTGCTGGGTTGGCACCGGCCTGCTTGGTACAGCAGGAGCTGGTAGCACCCAGGGGCCAGAGGTGGGGACCAGCCCCGAGGCAGAGGGCTATTTCCTGAGAAGTCCCAGCTCACGGTCCCAAAGTCCCGCAAAATGGCAGGAAAGCTGCTCTCCAGGAGCTCCACGTCATGCCGCTGGGCATCCCGTGGCACGAAGGGGGCGGAAGGCAGGTCTGGTAGGAAAAACAAGCCTGGGCGCTGGATGCCCAAGACCCCTGGTCCTCCCCCAGGACCTGGGCCTCCCTGAGCTGCCCTTCTCACCCTACCCATGCCAGCCCAGGAGTAGCGCCTGGCATAGGCCCGAAGCCGACGGCTCACTAGGCCTTCTGCCACAGGTCCTTCCCCAGGATCCCCAGAACCCCTTAGGCCTGGCCTGCCGGTCTCGAAGCATACTCCGGGCCCACCACTAACATCTCCAGCCCGGCTCCCAGACCCCAAGGCTTGAATGTCTTGGGAGCCCAGGCGGTAGCAGTACCAAAGAAACAGAGAGGTGAGGGCTCCAAGGAGCAAGGTTAACGCGGAGGAGGCCAGGGGCAGCGGCCACGGGAACAGAATAGGCAAGGATGCCCTGGCCAAGAGGCCTGGTGCATCTTCCAGACCCCAGCTTCCCTGTCCCACCAACTCTCCTCCGGTCCCCTCCATGACTGCTTCCTGAGTTCCGCCCCCTTCCAAGTTCCTAATCCTGTTTGAACCTTCTCTCCTTCTGAGATCTCTCCTCCCTCCTTCAGACCTCCAAGTGTCCTTTCCCTTCCTCTCCTCTAACTCTCTTCTCTCTTTCTACCAATTCTTTCTCCATTGACTGTCTTCACTCCGAGATAACTCTCGCCTTCCCCATTCTCTTCCCTCAATGGCCCCTCTTTTCCTTCTCCTTCCCGCAGTCTCCTCTCCTTCTGCCTCTCTTCTCTCCACCCTCTATCTCCCACTCATCTTTCGTGTCTCCTCCCTCCACCCCACCCCCGCTCCTTCTTTCTCGTGATCTACCCTTCTCTTTTCTAGCTTCCCCAGGAAGCAGCAGTTCCTTCCCCACCTGGACCCTCAGCCCCAAGACCCCGCCACCTATTTTCCACCGTAGCAGCTTCTTTCTCCTTTCTCCCTCCTCTCCTCGCCCTTGCTTCTCACTGGACCCGACCCGCCGGTCCTGCCTCCCTCTCCTTCCCTGGCTCCTGCACACTCCTTCCTGGACTCCCACTCGCCCTGACGTCACTGCTTCCCGCAGCCCTCTCCACTTAGCTACCCACGACCCCGCGGGGGAGCCGCCACTCAGCCCTGGGAGGACGGAGACTCTTCTCTTGATATGCCTTCCTACACCCTTCCCAGCCCTGACCTGGCGCCACGTGGGGCATAGGGCATGGTGCCAGCCTCCAGCCGGCCTGCAATGCGAAAAGAAGGGCGGGGCGTGAGGGAAGGAGGGAGGAGCGGGACAAAACACGGGGCCCGGCCAGAGAGTGGACAGACAGACAGACAGGGCAGGTGCTCCGGGGAGTGCGGGCTTGGACGCCGCTGCTAGCCCGACCCGTCGGTCCCTGGAGACCGCCTGTGACTACCCTCGCCCTCCCCCTGTCTTGGCCTTCCTGAGAGCCAGCCCCGGGCGAGGTGATGGATAGTGGAAGGGACTTCCTTCAGCCAATGGGCGGCCGCGCAGGCCACCCGGGGAGGCGGGGCCCGGGAGCTGTCCGCCCGTCGTGGTGCTGAAAAGGATGCCGCGGGCGGCGGGGGCCGAGCGCCGGGGAGACTGGGGAGCTGCCCGGGGCCGCTCGCGCAGTGTATGTGGGGGCTGGGGGTCTCCTCCCAGGCCTCGATCTGTCACCCTTAGACTTCTTATAAACGTGGAAACCCCGCATTCCCCGGAAGGGGCAAGCCCAGCCCACCTGAGCCTCTGCAAAAGGCAAAAGGAAGTCCCTTTGGGGGGCAGGTCCGGATGTGGACTGAGGACATATTGGGGAGGCCAAGAAGGCGCGAAGCAAGCTGTGCCGCCCCCCCCCACACACACACACGGCGCCCGGGGAAGGGGAGATTCAGATTCCAGATGTGCTGGAAGAGCGGGGGAGGGAAGCCTAATCACTGCTGGGACCGGAGGGTTTCCTCTGGCTTCCCTAGGGACCGCGAGAGTGAGATTACGGACCTGGCTCAAGATCCCCCTTCCTCCATCAGTATTTCCTCCTCCTCCCTCATCCGCAAATAAATCCCAGGCCCCTCCCTTCGCCCGTCCCCAGGATCTGACGTGGGCTCGACACCTTTCTCAGTTTCTCCCTCCCGCAGCTCCAGTGCCCGAGCCTCTGCTCTCCCGGTTCCACAACCCCTTCTCTCTATCCCCTCCCCAACCATCCCTGCTAGGGCCCAGTAGGGATCTTCTGGATCCTCAGCCCCACCCTAGCCCCCCCTCCCCAGAAGCTGCCTTTCTCCTCCCCATTCTCCCGGCTTGTTGCTATCCAGCCATCCCCGTGGACCCAGGCGCCCGAAACAGAGGGCAACCTTCGGGCCTCTGGGCCCCACCCCCACAGCCGGAGCCGCGCCCCCCTCTACCCCGATCCCGATCCCCCAGCAGTGGATAGATATTGAGCAAACAGGGGCCTGTACTCCAGGCAACCTCTAGCCCAATTCTGCTCCTCCATCCCAAGGGGCAGAAAAATCGCCTTCCTCTGCTGACCCCTGGCAAGAAGCAAAATTACAGGAAATATAAAAGGACGCGGAGGGAAAGTGACAACTACATTATTCAGTAAAGGAACAGAGGAGAGAAACTGGGGTGAGTCGCCATGGGGACTCCCAGGGCCCAGCACCAGCCGCCTCCTCAGCTGCTGTTCCTAATTCTGCTGAGCTGTCCCTGGATTGAGGGTAAGGACGAGAAGGTGTGGGGGGTGGGCTCAGGGAAGGCCTTGAAGGGGTCCTCCACGTTCTTTCTCTTAACATCTTGGATCTTGCGAGCTAGTGGGGGAAGGGAGGGGCAGTTAACTGAGAAGGTGCAAGCCAGGGCTTTTTGGCTGGTACTTGGAACCCCTCAACTCCCAAAATTGAGGAGGTGGGGAAATGAATGAGGGGAGCTTTTAGCAGTGGCTTAGGGGTTAAATACAGGAACGAGGGCTGGGGAAGTTGGGTGGATGTCTGCGGAGGCGGCTGAAGCACGCAGGCTACCTGGGTGAGAGAGATGGAGATGCTGGGAGAGATGCCAGGCACTGCACACACACAAATGTTCTCGGACATATGGACAAAGACAGATTAACAGAAGCAATGATATTCAGTCTCTGACTCCACTCTGATCCCAAACCTGACTCTAAGGAAGACAGTAGAGGAGAGAGAGGAGAGAAAAAAGACAAGAGAGGAGAGGAGGAGGAAGAGGGGGGGAGGAAGAGAGCAGGAGAGAGAGACTGAGACTGCAGAGATAGAGATAAAACCCAGTGAAGAAAGCCCGGCACTGCGGAAGCAAGGACTGGAAGGTACTGCCATGGCTTCCACAGAGTCCCAGGATTGGGGAAAGGGGAGTGCATCACTGAGGGAAAGGGAAGGGAAGAGCACTGTCCAGGGCTCATAGTAACTCCGAAGCTCACTGGTGGCCCACAGAGCCTCCGGCAGGGGGTGGGGCAGCTGAGAGCCTTTCCTCTGATCTTGGCTCTCCGCCCAGCCTGGGATCCTCTGAGCCACTGCAAAGAAGTGCTCTGGAAAAGTCTCCAGAGAAGGAAGAGATGGGGGGGGGGGGGAGAAGCTCACATGACTTCGCCTCCTAGGTCTGACCCTGAAGGAGGATGAGGCACTGACTGAGCCTGGAAGTGAGACCCCCACAGTGGCCTCTGAGGACCTGGCTGAGCTTATCCATGGAGCTCTGCTGCGGAAAGGCCCAGAGATGGGCTATTTGCCAGGTGAGGCACCCCAAATGATATAGAAATGAAGGGAGAGACATTTTCTCAGGGAGATGGGGAGTCAGGCCAGGGAAAAAACACAACAGAGAGAGAGACTGCAGAAGGCACAAAACTCCCCAGGAAAACCAGCGAAATTCAGAGGGAAACAGGTGGAGAAAGGCTAACACTGGGCATAGACAGAACCGACAGGATGATTGATTACAAGACAGAACACATGCACACACACTCACACACACACACACACACACATGAATGATAGATGGAAACTTAGAGAACTAGTCAGAAAAATGGTGAGAGAAAAAGAGTGAAATACAAAAACTAGCAAGTTTAGTCAATCTAGGATCATAAAATCAGAGTGCAATAAGAGAAGAGAAATAGCTGCAGAATGAGCAACCACAGAGGAGAGAGAAAGGGGTAGGAGAAAGAGCAGGGGAAGGAGAGCTCAAGGGGCTGTCAAGACTGAGGGGAGAAGGAGGCTTGCTACAAAAGCTTGAGAGAAGGTGGGGATCCTTGGTGGGTAATGAAAGAGTTAGAGGCTGTGTGGGGAGGCCTTTGGGGTTCAGTTTCCATCTGCCATGCTCCTCACCCCTGTGGCCAGTTTGCTGATCCTGTACCCTGACTTCTCTTGCACTGACTGTCACAGGATCTGACCCAGACCCCACACTAGCCACTCCTCCAGCTGGTCAGACTCTTGCAGTACCTGCCTTGCCACGGGCTACTGAGCCAGGGACAGGGCCTCTGACAACGGCTGTCACCCCTAAGGAGGTCAGGAGGGCAGGCCCCACAGCACCAGAGCTACTGACCCCACCCCCTGGAACTACAGCACCACCCCCTCCTGGCCCCACCTCCCCAGTCCCGCCCCTGGGGCCTGAAGGAGGGGATGAGGAGACCACCACCACCATCATCACCACTACAACTGTCACCACTACTGTCACCAGCCCAGGTGAGGCCCGCGAAAAGGGTCCGTGTGGGATGGGAGGGTGCTGGGGAGAGGTGGAGGAAAAGCTGCCTGGAGCATGTGGAAGGAATCTAGGTGCAGATGGGTCAGGAGCTTCTGCTTAGTAATGACAAAAGCCAACATTTATAGCCCCTCACTGTGGCCTGCGGGCCTTTCTGTGAGTTTACATCCATATTACAGTGGGGCAGGGAGTTCTCAGGGCAAGTGGAGAGGGAGCGCTGGGTCAAGATGGTGCCCGGGCCTCCAGAGAAGACACGTGGCTTCTGCACTTATTTGGCTGGAGGGCAGGACCACAGGACTTCTCTCCATCTCAGACACTTCTGTCTCTTCAGTTCTGTGCAATAACAACATCTCTGAGGGTGAAGGGTATGTGGAGTCTCCAGATTTGGGGAGCACTGCCAGCCGCACCTTGGGGCTCCTGGATTGCACCTACAGCATCCACGTCTACCCTGGCTATGGCATTGAGATCCAGGTAACCAGACCTAAGCTTATGACTGAGAAACTTAACAAGCCCTTTCCTCGGTGCACACTGTGAGCGGGCCCAAGTTTGGCCTGGGAAGCAGAGAATTTATTTTCTGACTCAGGTGATCTCAGAAACTCTTCTAGACTTCTGCAACACAGGCAATATCCCTTTGGTTTGGGGGCCACTACAGACAGGAAAAGGGAAGGTGATGGGGGTGGGTGCTTGGGCAGTCATGTCTCCCCCTCCCTGTGCTCACTTGCCCTGCTTGTCCCTGTCTGGCTTCTCTAGGTACAGACACTGAACCTATCTCAGGAGGAGGAGCTCCTGGTGCTGGCTGGTGGGGAGTCCTCAGGCCTAGACCCTCGACTCCTGGCCAACTCCTCCATGCTAGGAGAAGGACAAGTCCTTCGGAGCCCAACCAACAGGCTGCTCCTACACTTCCAGAGCCCTCGGGTCCCCAGGGGTGGTGGCTTCAGGATCCACTATCAGGGTGAGGAATCTAAAGTGCTGGTAGAAGGGCAGAGGCTACTTGTGGTACAAGGGACTGCTCCGGGTCACTTCTAAGCAGAGTACTGAGGGAGATTTTTCCTTCTGGCTGGGCCTCTGACTCATGGGTATTTATCTTACATACTTACAGATCTGTAGCTAGGTATGAACAAATCCAACTCAACAAAGGTTTATTGAATGCCTACTTCATATCAAATCCTGGGTTAGCCTTGGGGAAAAGAATGAATAAGCCAGGTGTAAGTTTGACTTTAAGGAGCTCAAAATCTGAGGAGAATCAGGCAAGTAATCAAGATGGTTTTAATTCAACAAGGAAGAGCTCAGTCTTGAGCTGGGGGAGCCAGGAGAGGTTCAAGGAGGCTATGATGGAGGAAACCCAGACAGAGGGATCAAGTACCAAAGGGGACCTTTAGTTCTTCTAAAGAATATAGAGATGGCTTCTTGGAGGATGTGATGACTAAGCTGAGGCCTAAAGAATGAGTTAGGCAGGGGAAGGGTAGGAGGAAGAAAGGGAAGGAGGCAGCTGTCTAGATGGATGGGAAAGCACACTCCACGACCCAGAAAGGAGAGAAAATGTGACCCATAGAGGAGGTGAAGTAATTCAACATGGAAGATAGAATTATCTTAGCTGTGTGACCTGAAACAATTTTTTTAAATATTTTATTTATTTACTGATTTATGTGTGTGAGACAGAGGCAGAAAAAGAAAGAGGGAGGGAGAAAAAGGGAGGGAGGGAAGGGGGAGAATAGGCATGCTAGGCCCTCTAGCCACTGCAAATGAACTCCAAATGCATGCACCACCTTGTGCATCTGGGTTTACGTGGGTACTGGGGAACTGAACCAGGGCCCTAAGGCTTTACAGGCAAATGCCTAAACTGCTGAACCATCCCTCCAGCCTGAGACAATTTTTTGATCTTTCTGTGTCTCATGGTTCCATCTGAAAAATAGAAATTGTAACACTTACTACATAGTACTATTAGGAAGAGCAAATGAGTTCATTTGTGTTGAGTACTTAAAACAATGTCTGCAACACATTAACAGATCAGAAATGCCAGTCATTGCTGCCATGGCCAGAAGGAAGGTGGGGGCGCGGGGGAGGAATGAACAAAGAGCCCAGGCTGGTGAACAGGCTGGGTTGAGATCATAAAGGACTGTAGTGGTGAGTTTACTCTACTTTAACATGCCAAGAGGGGAAGAAAGTTAAAGTATCTTAAGCTGGGAAGTGAGTTTCAGATTTGTGATTTGCATTCTTCCAACTTCGGGGGCAGGACAGGGAAGATATATTGTGCAGGGCTGCACTCACAAGCCTCTGCTGACAGACGAGCTGCACATATGAACATCCATGCTATCCTGTGTGTATGGGAACCTCCTCGTAGTGCACCTGCATTTTGTAGCACACATACATGTGCATGAGACAAGGCGCTCAGCCAGCGTCTCCATTCTGGGCGCTGCTGTCTTCTCCAAGGTCCCTCTGTGCACTCCTCAGAAATGGCATCCAGTGGCACTATTGTGTTGCCTGGTTTCGTGTACCCTGTGCCCCTGTGTTCTTGGCTGACTCCGGATACCTTTTACATCTTATCCAGGACACAGCCTATGTCCCTTCCTCACAGCCTCTGCCCAGGACCTGCCCCCAGGGGTACACTGTACAATAAAGCAGTGCCCACCACCACGTCTATTCAGGAGACCAGCGAGCTCACGCATGTGCTTGGTGGAAGGGACCTGGTTGTTGGGGACAAGAGTGTGCCTTAAGATCCTTGAGGAGCCGGGCGTGGCGGCGCACGCCTTTAATCCCAGCACTCGGGAGGCAGAGGTAGGAGGATCACCGTGAGTTCAAGGCCACCCTGAGACTACATAGTTAATTCCAGGTCAGCCTGGGCCAGAGTGAGACCCTACCTTGAAAAACCAAAAAAAAAAAAAAAAAAAAAAAAAGATCCTTGAGGGCTAGACTTCAAGATATTTTTTTTTTAAATTGCTCCCCACCGGCTTCTTTAAGCAGCCATTTCCCTGGGGCACTGAAAATAGGACTCTTTAAGATAAGTAGAGCATTGGGGAAAGCAGGCCTATTGCATAAATCGGCCTTCATCACTGGCCTCAGTCTTCCTTGCTTTGCAGTTCCTGCAGGCACCTTTGGGACAGAAGCCCTGTTTAAGGCCTTTCCCAATTGTTCTAACTATAACCTCTAGTCTAGAGTGGCTTCTAAGTGCTTCCCAAGTTCAGCAAACTTGCTCCCATGCAAATCCCTTTCACCACCCATTGCTTTGTTGGTCTCTCCCAGCAACCTTTTGAGGAACCATGTTTGGCTCCATCTCTCAGAGAAGGAAAAATGTGAAGGCCATGTGGGTGTCTTGGATACCTGAAAATTCATAGCACAGTTAGAAATCAGGACCCCAAGTCCCTGGCTGCAAGCCATGCATGAAGTGAGGTTGCAGGGTGGGTGATTCCCATGTCTGAGCACATTCTGTGTACGAGGTGCTTTGCATGTTCTTTTTTCTTTCTTTTTTTAATAATCTTTTTTATGATTTTTTTTTTTTTGAGGTAGGGTCTCACTGTAGCTCAGGCTGACCTGGAATTCATTATGTAGTCTCAGGGTGGCCTCGAACTCACGGCAATCCTCCTACCTCAGCCTCCTGAGTGCTGGGATTAAAGGCGTGTGCCACCACGCCCAGCCATGTTCTTTTTTAAAAAAAAAATTATTTATTCAATTATTTATTTATTTTATGTGAGAGGACAGATAGGCAGAGAGAAACAGAGAATGGGTGTTCCAGGACCTCTAGCAACTGCAAACAAACTCCAGTCCCATGCACCATCTTGTGCATCTAGCTTTACATGGGTACTGGGGAATTGAACCTAGATCCTTTGGCTTTGCCTTTCTCTCTCTGTCTCTCTCTGTCTCTGATCTCTCTCCTTGAAAATAAATAAAATATTTGAATATATATACATAATATATATGTATAAAATTTCAGTCCAATTCTAAGTGGTAGGAATTAAAGTTAGTATTATTGCCATTACCTAGTAAGTGAGAGACACCCTCCCCCTTCCAGTGGTGAATCACTTGCTCAGTAATTGGTTCAGTCTTGTGGTAACAATTGACAGTGGGTAATGTGGGAGCAGGAGGGTCAGGAAGGCTTCCTGGAAGGAGTGGTACTTGTTACTCCTTTTTCTTTTCCCTCTCTCTCTCTCTCTCTCTGTTTTCTTCTTTCCTTCCTTTCTTTTCTCTCTTTCTTATTCTTCTTTTTTATTTTATTTTAATCTTTATTTATTTATTTGAGAGAGAGAGAGAGAGAGAGAGAAAGAGGCAGAAAGAGACAGAGAGATAATGGGCATGCCAGGGCCTCCAGCCACTGCAAACGAACTTCAGATGCATCCATCACCTTGTGCATCTGGCTTACGTGCGTCCTGGAGAATTGAACCTGTGTCCTTTGGCTTTGCAGGCTTAACTGCTAAGCCATCTCTCTAGCCCCTCTTTCTTTCTTCTGTTCTTCCTTTCTTTTTTCAAGGCAGTGTCTCACTCTAGTCTAGCTTGACCTAGAACTCACTGTGTAGTCCCAGGCTGGCCTTAAACTTAAAGTGATCCTCCTACTTCAGCATCCCAACTGTTGGGATTAAAGGCATGCACCACCACATCCAGCTTAAATTATTCTGTGAAAGATTAGGAAGAGCACATGTGGGATACATGGGTCTTAGGTGCTGAAAACTAACTAAAGTAATGGGCTGGGCTCAGCTGTAGAAGGTGCTTTAAATGTCAAGCTAAAGCATTCAGATTTGATTCTATAGGTCAGCATTCATTGAAACTACAGTATTCTTTTTTTAAAAACATATTTTTATTTGGGCTGAAAAGATGGCTTAGTGGGTAAGGCATTTGCCTATGAATCCTAAGGACCAAGGGTTTGATTCCCCAGTACCCATGTAAGCCAGATGCACAAGGTGGCACATGCATCGAGTTTGTTTGCAGCAGCTGGAGGCCCTGGTATGCCCATTCTCTCTCACTCACGTTCTCTCTCTCTCTCTCTCTCTATCTATCTGCCTCTTTCTCTCCTCTGTCTCTCAAATAAATAGATAAATAAATAAAAATAAATTTTTTAAATTTATTTGAAAGCAGAAAGAGATAGAAGAGGGACAGAGAGGATGGGTTTGCCAGGGCCTCCAGCTGTTGCAAGTAAACTCCAGACATATGTGCCACTTTGTGCATCTGGCTTTATGTGGGTACTAGGGAATTGAACCAAGGTTGTTAGGCTTTGCAGGCAAGTACCTTAACCACTGAGCCATCTCTCCAGCCTGAAAATGCTGTATTCTAATAGGCTGATTTTATGTCTGTCTACCTCAGTAGACTGGGGACTATGGAAAGGCAAGTTTTGGTTCTTTTTTTTTTTAAATTCCTTTTTCTTGGTAGGGTCTCCCTCTAGCCTGGGGTGACCTGGAATTCACTCTGTAGTTTCAGAGTGGCTTCGAGCTCATGGTGATCCTCCTACCTCTGTCTCCCAAGTGCTAGTATTAAAGGTGTGCACCACCATGCCCAACTTTTTAAAAATCTTATTTATTTATTTATTTATTTATTTATTTATTTATTTATTTATTTATTTATGGGTGGGGGCAGATAGAGAGAGAATAGGTGTGCCAGGGCCTCTAGCCACTGCAAATGAACTCCAGATGTATGCACCACTATGTGAATCTGGTTTACATGAGTACTGGAGAATCAAACCTGGGTCCTTTGGCTTTGTAGGCAAGCACCTTAACCACTAAGCCATCTCTCCAATCCTTTTTTCTTTCTACTCTTCTCTCTCCTCAAAGTCCTGCCATGAAAACTCTTGTTGAATTATGAAACATGGAGGGGTTAGACCTCTGATAGAACACTAAGGAAGGACAAAAGCCTCAGCAAATCTGGTGTTTGCCAAGCCCTCTGCTCTGTACAATCTCCCTCTCCTACAAGACAGTTTTATATGTGGTGGTTGATGCCTGGAAGACCAGCATTGGGAAGCTGAGGCAGGAGGGTCACAAGGTTGGGACCAGTGGGGTGTGGTGGCTCACACTTTCAATCCCAGTACTCGGGAGGCAGAAGAAGGAGGATTGCTGTGAGTTCAAGGCCACCCTGAGAATATATAATAAATTCCAGGTCATCCTGAATTAGACTGAGACCCTACCTAGAAAAACAAACAACAACAAAAACAAAAAAAAACCCACAAGGGCTGGAGAGATGGCTTAGCAGTTAAGGCACTTGCCTGCAAAGCCAAAGGACGCAGGTTCAATTCCCCAGGACCCACATAAGCCACATAAGGTGGTGCATGTGTCTGGAGTTTGTTTGCAGTGGCTGGAGACCCTGGTGTACCTATTCTCTTTCACTTTGCCTCTTTCTCTCTCTCTATCTCTGTCTCTAAATAAATAAATTAAATACTAGTTTAGAAAAACAGGGTATTAAAAAAAAACAAAAACAGATTTTCAGAAGGCTCTCAAAAAGAATGAAAAGCAATACAATCATGCAAAACACATAAGGGGAAAGGACACTATCATTAGAGACAGATAAAATCTGAATATGGACGGACAGGTTATTGTTGCTAGGGACAAGCCTTAATCTGGTACTCAGCTGTGTGGTAGCCAGTGCTAAAAGAGGTTACACCGTTCTCACTACAACCAAACAGTTTCTTGGGATAGAGAGATGGCTTAGTAGTCAAGGTGCTTGCCTTCGAAGCCCAAGGACCCAGGTTCAATTCCCCAGGACCCATGTAAGCCAGCTGCCTAAGATGGCACATGCATCTGGAGTTCATTTGCAGTGGCTAGAGGCCCTGGCATGCCCATTCTCTCTCTTTCTCTCTATCAAATAAATAAATAAAAACCTAACCCTAAAAAAAAAAGTTTCTCAAAGAAAGCAGAACTTTACTTAGTATTTCATTTTCACATTTAGGAGCCACTGAATATTAAGGACTTTAATGGCATAATAGTAAAAATTCCCAAGGAAGTTTCATGTGGTGGGGCTGGCTGAAAGTTGAGTGCACATGAAGACAGGAAGTTTGTAAGAGAAAGTTGGGAATGGTGGCACACACCTTTAATCTCAGCACTTGAGAGGCTGAGGTTTGGAGGATCTCTGTGAGTTTAAGGCCAGCCTGGACTTGTAGTGTGTTACAGATCAGCCTGGGCTAGAGCGAGACCCTGCCTTGAAAAATAACAAGTCTGTGAGGGAGACACTTTTAAGTTATGAGACAATAAATAAATTGCCGGTCTGGGGAGATGGTTCAGCAGTTAAAGGCAATTGCTTGCAAAGCCTTTTGATGCAGGATCAAGTCACCAGTACCCACTTAAAGCCAGATAGATGCATGAAGTGGTGCATGCATCTGAAGCCCGTTTGCAGTGTCAGAAGGCCCTGACACACCAATTATCTCTCTATCATTTTTCTCTCAAATAAATAAAAATTTTTTCAGTAAAAGAAAAATAAATTTCACTCTCAACATCCACATCTAGAAAATGGGTCACACAATCTCTGTGTGCTTCAAAAGGATAGTATAGACATACTTGGGAAATTGAAAAAGCTCTGCAAATACATTTGTTATTAGAGCTGATGGAGTTCCAGGTTATCAGTTAATTTGCTTGAGGTCACACTCAGCCAGTGAGTACCAGGGTTCAAAATACCTGTCTTATCTATAAATTAGGACCAAAGTGGATAAATTACAAAGACTACGGGAGATAACAGGTGTTGACATTACCTCCTGATGTGACAAGGAACCTGTGTAAGGAGCTCCTCTTCTTTGGGGTGCACTGTGGCATTTGTCCCTGGGAGGGAATGAGGGCAGAAGCACTGGGAGATGGGTATGAAAGGCTGGTGTGAAATAACAAGTCCTTCCCCCTCCTTGACTTGTGCAGCGTATCTCCTAAGCTGTGGCTTCCCACCTCGGCCAGCACACGGGGACGTGAGTGTGACGGATCTGCACCCTGGGGGCACTGCCACCTTTCACTGTGACTCGGGCTACCAGCTTCAGGGTGAGGAAACGCTCATCTGTCTCAATGGCACCCGGCCAGCCTGGACAGGCGAACCTCCCAGTTGCACAGGTGAGTCTTTCTTTCCACAGTGGGCAGGGGCTTCTGTCTTGGAGGAGGAAGACTGAGCTGGAGGTCTTGTTCTTTGGGGAGAAGCCGTCCCGGAGGACTTGTTCTGCTGAAGGGACTGTTTTTGGTTTTTCAAGATAGAGGCTCTCTCTAGCCCAGGATAACCTGGAATTCACTATACAGCTCAGGGTGGCCTTGAACTTGGGGTGATCCTCCTACCTCTGCCTCCCAAGTGCTGGGATTAAAGACATGTGCTATCACACCTGTTTCCATCCTCTGCTGGGCTCCATCTTGGATGGCCAAGCTGAAACTGCTATCCTAAGTCTCCATTCTGGATGCTCTTTCCTCAGACAGTCTTCCTTCCACTGGAAACCATTTTTAGGGTCCCTGGCTGGTGGTTCTCTACCCTAGAAGCTTCATCTTGCAGAACCCCCACCCTGTGTTATCTTCATCCTAGGAATTCCCAGCCTGAGAAGTTCAAGTTTGAGGATCTCCATAGACTCCCGTCTCAGGGTGTCTACCTCTGGGGAGTTTTGATTTAGCACGCTCTCAATGCTGGGGGCTCTACTCAGGGATGAGTGTCCTTCTGGATGGGAGCCTGGAGAAGGTCCTGCCCCTTGGCCATCTCCAGGCCAGTTCCTGCCAAGCTCTGGAGATGGCCCTGAGAAGGACTGTGGTCCCTAGGAGAAGAGTCATCTCAGCCTGGCCTTAATCTGCCCCTCCTCTGTCCACAGCCTCCTGTGGTGGCATCATCCACAATGCCACTCTGGGTCGCATTGTGTCCCCTGAACCTGGGGGTGCTGCAGGGCCCAATCTCACCTGCCGCTGGGTCATTGAAGCAGCTGAGGGGCGCCGACTCCATCTGCACTTTGAGAGAGTCTCACTGGATGAGGACAATGACCGGTAAGGATCAGGGCCTCAGTCAGAGTTCCCCACCTTGGGAAAGCAGGGAGGCTTCAGTGGGGAGTCAGATAACTCTGGGATGGTTCCTTGTTGGGTCAAATTGAGTTTAGGCCTAACCATTTCTTAGAAAACATAGTTGTGCAACCTTGGGAAGATCACTGAACATCTTTATGTCCTGTTAGTTCCCTCAGCTACACAAGGGAGGTGGTAGGACCTTTCCAAATGCTTACCTAACAAATGCATTAAGACAGTGAGTACTGCAGAGTCTGGAGGCACTCACCTTTAACCCCAGCACTTGGGAGACTGACACAGGAGGATCGCCATAAATTTGAGGTTAGCATGGGCTACAAAGTAAGTTCCAGGTCAGTCTGGTCTAGAGTGAGACCCTGCTTAAAAATAAAAGGGCTGGGTGGCCTCAAACTCACAGTGATCCTTCTACCTCTGCCTCCTGAGTGCTGGGATTAAAGGCGTGTGCCCGGCCACCCTGAGACTACATAGTTAATTCAAGGTCAGCCTGGGCCAGAGTGAGACCTTACCTCAAAAAACAAAGGGCTAGGCCAGGCATGGTGGCGCCATGAGTTTGAGGCTACTCTGAGACTACATAGTGAATTCCAGGTCAGCCTGGACTAAAGTGAGAGACCCAAAACAAAACAAAACAAAACAAAACAAAACAAAACAAAACAAACAAAAAATAATAAAAGGACTGGGCTACAATGAGACCCAACCTCAAAAAAAAAAAATAATAATAATAATAATAATAATAATAATAAATAAAAGGGCTGGAGAGATGGCTTAGCAGTTAAGGCTCTTGCCTGCAAAGCCTCCTAACATGATCCCATGATCCAAGTTCAGTTCCCCAGTGCCCACATAAGCCAGATGCACAAGATGGTGCATACATCTGGAGTTGGTTTAGTGTGGCGAGAGGCCCTGTCACACCCATTCTGTCTGTCTCTCTTCTCTCTGTCTTTACTTGCAAACAAATAATTTTTAAAAGGGGGGAGGGCTGGAGAGATGGCTTAGCAGTTAAGGCACTTAACTGCAATGCCTAACCACCCAGGTTCAATTCTCCCATACCTCCATAACAGCCAGATACACAAAGTTGCGCATGCATCTGGAGTTCGTTTGCAGTGGCTAGAGGCCCTGGTGCACCCATTAATTCATATTTTCTCTCTCCCTGTTTGTAAATAAATAAATAATATTTAAAAAAAAAGAAAATACTTGAGATGGTGCCCAAGACATGATGAGCATTGTCAGTGTGTGCCATTTCCATGTTGTTCTTTGTCTCCAACCTGGTACCCCAATGCTATGGAATGATCTTGGGCCAAGTTCTGAGTTTTTCTGAGCTTTTGCATCCTCACCTATAAAATGAGGGGTAATAATCATGGCTGATTCAAGAGTCCTTGTGAAAATCAAACAAGATAAAACATATAAGAGATAAGAAGAATGTATGCCAGATGGTTAATGTTTGATTATAACAGTTATAAAGATAAGCCAGGGCTGGGGAGATAGTTCAGCAGTTAAAGGCGCTTGCTACCAAAGCCATCTTCTGTTTTCCAGTGCCCATGTAAAGTCAGATGCACAAAGTGGCACATGCATTTGGAATTTGTTTGCAGTGGCAAGAGGCCCTGGCTTGCCCATGAGCTAGCTAGTAGGCTCTCTCTCTTTCTCTCTGCTTACAAATAAAGAAATAAAAAGATTTTTTTAAAAAAGTCAGAAGCCAGGTGTAGTGTTGCACGCCTTTAATCCCAGCACTCAGGATCACCGTGAGTTCAAGGCCACCCTGAGACTACATAGTGAATTCCAGGTCAGCCTGGGCTAGACTGAGACCCTACCTCAAAAAAACCAAAACAACAACAAAAAGTCAGGGAACAGGCAGGGAGGCAGCTTTCAGGGGTGCTACTCACATTCTTCTGTCCATCCCAGGCTCATGGTGCGCTCAGGAGGCAGCCCCCTGTCCCCTGTGATCTATGACTCTGACATGGATGACGTCCCTGAGCGGGGTCTCATCAGTGACGCCCAGTCCCTCTACGTGGAACTGCTTTCAGAGACACCTGCCAACCCCCTGCTGCTCAGCCTCAGATATGAAGGTAAGAGTCCTGCTTCCTCAGCATGTCCAACTCCCCACACAGTCCTCTCGGCCTCACACTAGGCATTGTCAGGAGCACATACTCATTCCCTCCTGGCTCGTCTCCATGGTGGATCCCTTACATCTGACTTGCCTCTTCATCCCAAACCATAAGGATCATCTTCTCGGCCCCTGAGGTAGCCTTTTCTGAAGAAGTCAGGTATGGCTGGGTCAGGCGCAGGCCTGGGTACCAGCGATCTCAGTCTCTCTGTCCTCTGCTGAGCAGAGGCTTCATCTGTCCCTCGGTGGCGGACCTAGCTGTACGCTTGCAGATCACCTCCCAGCCAAAGCTCTCACGAGCTCTGGCAACAGTGCCAGAAAAGGATCTCATTGGCCTGATGAAGGTCCCGTGCCTTTGCCTGAGTCAACCACTGCAACTGGGGGTGGGAGTGTGGGGTTAGAATTGGCAGATCTGCATCATATGGCCATCCCTGATTGGCCCCAACTAAACCTCATGGACTGGGAGTAAGGAAGGCATGGTTTCCAACATGAAAATAGAGGTGCTGCTGCCAGAAGGAGGAGTAGATGCTGGTAAAAGGAGACAGTGATCACAGGAGAAGAAACATTTATGCTTGGCCTTGCAGAATGGAGGGTAACTGGGTACCATTTAAAGAGGAAGACTGAAGCCTGGCATGATGGCTCATGCTTTTAATCCCAGCTCTCAGGAGGCAGAGGTAGGAGGATCACTGTGAGTTGGAGGCCACTTACACTGGACTACGGAGTGAGTTCCAGGTCAGCTTGGGCTACAGAGTGAGACCTTGAGAAAGAGCAGCCCAGGTGTAAGAATAGTGCAAAAGAAGGTGAGAAGATGGAGAAGCACCTGGCATGTTTGGGAAAGAGGTTGCTGTGTGGCTGGGGCAGAGGCTCCATATAAATAGTAGCAAAAAGGACTGGAGAAATAGCTTAGCAGTTATGGTGTTTGCCTTCTAATCCAAAGGACCCAGGTTTGATTTCCCAATACCCACATAAAGCAAGGTAGTGTTTGTGTCTGGAGCTTGTTTGCAGTGGCTAGAGGCCCTGGCAGGTCCATTCAAAAGTCAGGGAACAGGCAGGGAGGCAGCTTTCAGGGGTGCTACTCACATTCTTCTGTCCATCCCAGGCTCATGGTGCGCTCAGGAGGCAGCCCCTGTCCCCTGTGATCTATGACTCTGACATGGATGATGTCCCTGAGCGGGTCTCATCAGTGACGCCCAGTCCCCCACGTGGAACTGCTTTCAGAGACACCTGCCAACCCCTGCTGCTCAGCCTCAGATATGAAGGTAAGAGTCCTGCTTCCTCAGCATGTCCAACTCCCCACACAGTCCTCTCGGCCTCACACTAGGCATTGTCAGGAGCACATACTCATTCCCTCCTGGCTCATCTCTCCATGGTGGATCCCTTTACATCTGACTTGCCTCTTCATCCCAAACCATAAGGATCATCTTCTCGGCCCCTGAGGTAGCCTTTTCTGAAGAAGTCAAGTATGGCTGGGTCAGGCGCACGCCTGGGTACCAGCGATCTCAGTCTCTCTGTCCTCTGCTGAGCAGAGGCTTCATCTGTCCCTCGGTGGCGGACCTAGCTGTACGCTTGCAGATCACCTCCCAGCCAAAGCTCTCACGAGCTCTGGCAACAGTGCCAGAAAAGGATCTCATTGGCCTGGTGAAGGTCCCGTGCCTTTGCCTGAGTCAACCACTGCAACTGGGGGTGGGAGTGTGGGGTTAGAATTGGCAGATCTGCATCATATGGCCATCCCTGATTGGCCCCAACTAAACCTCATGGACTGGGAGTAAGGAAGGCATGGTCTCCAACATGAAAATAGAGGTGCTGCTGCCAGAAGGAGGAGTAGATGCTGGTAAAAGGAGACAGTGATCACGGGAGAAGAAACATTTATGCTTGGCCTTGAAGAATGGAGGGTAATTGGGTACCATTTAAAGAAGAAGACTGAAGCCTGGCATGATGGCTCATGCTTTTAATCCCAGCTCTCAGGAGGCAGAGGTAGGAGGATCACTGTGAGTTGGAGGCCACTTACACTGGACTACGGAGTGAGTTCCAGGTCAGCTTGGGCTACAGAGTGAGACCTTGAGAAAGAGCAGCCCAGGTGTAAGAATAGTGCAAAAGAAGGTGAGAAGATGGAGAAGCACCTGGCATGTTTGGGAAAAAGATTGCTGTGTGGCTGGGGCAGAGGCTCCATATAAATAGTAGCAAAACAGGACTGGAGAAATAGCTTAGCAGTTATGGTGTTTGCCTTCTAATCCAAAGGACCCAGGTTTGATTTCCCAATACCCACATAAAGCAAGGTAGTGTTTGTGTCTGGAGCTTGTTTGCAGTGGCTAGAGGCCCTGGCAGGTCCATTCTCTCTCTCTAATAAATAATTTTTTAAAAAATTAGTAGCAAGCTGGGCATAGTGATACACACCTTTAATCCCAGCACTCAGGAGGCAGAGGTAGGAGGATTGCCATGAGTTCGAGGTCACTCTGAAGCTACATAGTGAGTTCCAGGTCAGCCTGGGCTAGTGTGAAACCCTACCTCGAAAAATAAAAAAATGAAAATAATAAAAAGATAGGCCGGGCATGGTGGTGCATGCCTTTAATCCCAGCATTCAGGAGGCAAAGGTAGGAGGATCGCCATGAGTTCAAGGCCTGGGCTAGAGTGAGACCCTACCTTGAAAAACCTAAAAATGAAAAAAAAAAAAAAAAAAAAATTGTAGCAGAAGAGAGACAAAGAGAGGGTGGAGAGATGGCTCAGTGATTAAGGCACTTGCCTGTAAAGCCCAATGACCAGGGTTTGAGTCCCCAGAACCCACATAAAGCTAAATGCACAAGAGTGGCACATACATCTGGAGTTTGTTTGCAGTGGCTGGAGGCCCTGGTGTGTCCAATCTCTCTCTATGTCTCTCTGTCTCTCTGCTTGCAAATAAATAAATAAAATATTAAAAAAGAGAGAGAGGGCTGGAGAAATGGCTTAGCAGTTAGGTGCATACCTGCAAAGCCTAAAGTTCAATTCTCCAGTTCCCAGGTAAGCCAGATGCACATGGTGGTGCATGTGTTTAGAGTTTGTTTGCAGTAACTAGAGGCCCTGGTGCACCCATTCTTACTCTCTCTTTCTTGCTCTCTCTCTCTCTCTCTCACTCTCTGATAAATAAATAAATAAATAAATAAATAAATAAATAAATAAATAAATCTTAAAAGAGAGAGAGAGAGACAGACAAAGAGAGACCAGTTTCTGGTATGAGTCACTGGAGGAGTGGGATAGGCCCTGAGAGATGAATGAATGGATGGGATTTGCCCATGATTAAGTTAAGGAACCTTGAAATAAAACAGTGGGCCTGGACATATACAGCATATAGTTGATTCTGAGAGTTCTGATGGGCAAGGAGCACTCTGCCTTTTAGTGACAAGCCCCATCTACCTCCCCAGATGTGGTCTCTGCCGCTCTGTGAGCTTCAAACTCCTCATCTGTGTCACAGCCTCATGTGATCAGGTGAACAGAAACAAAAACGTTCTACAAAGCATTAGTTTTGCTCCTTTCATCCTGAGTAAAAGTAGATCAGCGCCCACACTAGCTGCAATGTTCGATTGTAGCAACTGTGTGGATGACCACAATCCAACTGGTATTTTTTTTTGTTTATTTTTATTTATTTATTAGTGACAGAAAGAGAGAGAGAGAATGGGCACACAGGGCCTCCAGCCACTGCAAACGAACTCCAGATGCATGCACCACCTTGTGCATCTGGCTTACGTGAGTACTGGGGAACTGAGCCTCAAACTGGAGTCCTTAGGCTTCACAGGCAAGTGCTTAACCACTAAGCCATCTCTCCAGCCCCCCAACTGGTATTTTTAAAGAGAGAACACACCTACACTAACCAGTTGTCCAAAGGCACCCTCCCCACGCCCCCATCCTTGTGGTTCCCGAGCCAAGTGTCTGTGGCTGAGAATCAAAGCTTCTGGGGTTGAGACTTAGCTCTGCATTGCCTGCTGGATGACCTTGGACAAGTAGCTTTTTTAAAAAGTATTTTATTTTATATTATTAAGAGAGAGAAAGGCAGATACAGAGAGAATGAGAGAGAGAATGGGCATGCTAGGGCCTCTAGCCACTGCAAACAAACTCCAGACACATGTGCCACCTTGTACACGTGGCTTACATGGGTACTAGGCAATTGAACCTAGGTCCTTAGGTTTTGCAGGCAAGCACCTTAACCACTAAGCCATCTCTCCAGCCCCTGACAAATAGCTTTTTTTTTTTTTTTTTTTTTTTTAATTTTTCAAGGTAGGATATAGCTCTAGCCCAGGCTGACTTGGAATTCACTATGTAGTCTCAGGGTGGTCTCAAAGTCAAGGCAATCCTCCTACTTCTGCCTCCCAAGTGCTGGGATTAAAGGCATTACCACCACACCCAGCTTTAATATATATTTTTATTTATCTGAGAAAGAGAATGAATGGGCACTCCAGGGCCTCTTACCACTGTAAATGAACTCCAGATGCATGCATCACTTTGTGCAACTAGCTTTACATGGGAACTGGGGAATCAAAGCTGGGCCGTTAGACTTTACAAGCAAGCGCCTCTAACCACTGAGAATTCTCCTCAGCCCAGGATCTCGAATTTGAGGTCAGCTTGAGCTACATAGTAAGACTCCCATCTCAAAACAAAATTAAAAGCCCACCGAGTGACCAAGCAACACCTGAATTCAGCCCAAGTGCCCAGTTTGAGATCCCTCAGGCCTGTCTTAATACCCACTTCTTATGATCCATTCCTTTCCAGCCTTTGAGGAGGATCGTTGCTTTGCCCCTTTCCTGGCACATGGCAATGTCACTACTACGGACCCTGAATACCGACCAGGGGCACTGGCCACCTTCTCATGCCTCCCAGGATATGCTCTGGAGCCTCCAGGCCCCCCCAGTGCCATCGAATGTGTGGATCCCACAGAACCCCACTGGAATGACACAGAACCGGCCTGTAAGGGTAAGCCCTCCACATCCCAGACTCCTTCATCCTGCAGACAGCCGCTGAACTGGGGACCCCAGGAAGGTCACTTGGGAAGGAGACCTGAATATTGAAACTTAATAAGCCCAAACTTGGGTAATTTCCTGTCCCTTCAGAGGCTGTTCTTGAGCTGAGTAATTGATAGGCTTGGTACAAACGCAAGGGCACAAAAGCCAAGAGTTCAAGGGTTAGAGTTGAGTTGTGGATTGGGGAGTAAATTGAAGAGAGGAAGTGGTCAGTAAAGAGCAGGGCTGGGGTTGGGCATAACAAAACACCCAGAAGCATGTGAGGGGACCTCTTCTTGGAGAAGCCCACACCCATGCTCTCAGATGCATCTTACTGTCTTCCCCTGCACCCCTTTCTCTTAACCCCTATGCTTAAAACCTATATTAAAATATCTTTTAATAAACTTCAATTCTACTTTCAAAAAAAAATAAATAAAAGAAGCATGTGAGGTGGCCTGGTGCACACCACCCAGAGTAGTGAGGACTGTGGTAAATGGGAGACCACATGCCCACATGGGTCCTGAACCTGACACCTCTTCCCTAGCCATGTGTGGAGGAGAGCTGTCTGAACCCGCTGGCGTGGTCCTCTCTCCTGACTGGCCCCAGAGCTACAGCCCTGGCCAGGACTGCGTGTGGGGCCTGCACGTCCAGGAAGAGAAGCGCATCCTGCTCCAAGTTGAGATGTATGTTTGGTGATGTAGAAGGTGCACTGGGTGTGGGCTCGGTCAGGTGTGGCATGGCTGTGCACTGGCCTGCACACTGAGCCTGAATGGCTCTTCTGGGTCCACACAAAATTCAGTGGGTCCATGGTACTGTCAAAGGGGCCACTAAGAGGGTTCAGGATAGAGGTGGGACACCTAGGTTCAAATCACTTATTAGCTTGGCTACCATGGCCTAGTACAGGGGTAAGGAAGCCCTTTTCAAAGGCTATTGTAAGCAAGGAACCCCTGGTTTGGTGTCTCACTCTGGAAGTTTCTGACACTGTCCCTGGGGCAATTTCCAGAGACCCCAAACTGTTGTATTATTGCCAAAATTAAGCTGAGTTTGGATACAAATCAGTTAGCTAATTGTATGAGGTGGCCCATGAGTGGACAGAATCAGTAGTGAGTGTGGCCCAAAAGCAGGCACTCAGTTGCTAGCATTTGTACAGGCTGATAAGACCATATGGTCCGGGATTGTCAAGCTGGATTTGCGCATCCCAAGGTGATTGAAGGAGGACTGGAAGGTGTGTGGAGATAGTAATGAGATTAGGAAGCAGGTGGAGAGAAGGACCAAAACAGGTGAATCTGCAGGGACTAGCCTAGAGGAGAATCTCAAGATTGAGCAAAACCTGGGAGAGGGGAATAAAGGATGGGGCTGGAAGCAGGTACTTTACAAATGCGCAGAGTTGAGGACTGGGCCGACTGCACAAGAAGAGCTGCCGGTAGCCTTGCCTTATCTGGTCCCGCTCCCTGCAGCTTGAATGTGCGTGAAGGGGACATGTTGACATTGTTCGACGGGGATGGCTCAAGCACTCGCGTCCTGGCCCAGCTGCGGGGACCTCAGCCCCGCCGGCGCCTCCTGTCCTCTGGGCCGGACCTCACGCTGCAGTTCCAGGCACCGCCTGGGCCTCCAAATCCCGGCCTAGGGCAGGGCTTCGTATTGCATTTCAAAGGTACAGAAGGATAGATGGGCAGGGGTCCCGCAGGATGGAGATGTTGAGAAGGGACACCCTCAAAGGACAGCCTGCAAGCGCACCCTCTCTCCCCTGCAGAGGTCCCGAGGAACGACACGTGCCCTGAGCTGCCACCTCCGGAGTGGGGCTGGAGGACTGCATCCCATGGGGATCTGATCCGGGGCACGGTGCTCACTTACCAGTGCGAGCCTGGCTACGAGCTACTGGGCTCCGACATCCTCACCTGCCAGTGGGACCTGTCCTGGAGCGCCGCCCCACCGGCCTGCCAAAAGAGTGAGCCACACACCCCCTTTTGTCTTGTTCGGGTCCCGCCCCCTCCCATCTGGCCTCCGCCTCCGTGTAGTCGGGTCCCTGTCCCTGGCTGACTGGACTCCATCCCTCCGACCCGGTCCTGTTCAGGGGGATCTTCAGGCACCGCTCCTAGGTCTTTTGGGTTCCACTCCTGTATTCGGTGGTCCAAAACTGTCCCCATCTAGGTCCCGCCTTCATCTCGGGACTCTTCCGTGATTCTGGTTCTGTCAGGTTTTCCTCTGGGTCCTGTTTCACTGTTTCAAGACCTCACCCCTTTAAGGCCCCTGTCGGGTCCAAGTCCAGCCCTCCCAGTTTTGCCAAATTCCATCTGGGCTCCACACAATCAACTCTTGGTTCTGTTCTGAGTACTCCCAAACTTTCGATCGAGACCTCGACCTCGTGGGAAGTCACTTTGATAAAATCAGGCTTGTAGTGGGGCACGGTGACGCACACCTTTAATCCCAGCACTGGGGAGGCAGAGGTAGGAGGATCGCCTTGAGTTTAAGGCCAATCTGAGACTACATAGTGAATTCCAGGTCAGCCTAGGCTACAGGGAGACCCTACCTCGGAAAAACCACCACCACCACCACCACCAACAACAACAACAACAAAAATCAGGCTTGTAGAGAACTTCATTTACTTTGATGCAGTCTCTGAAGCCCCAGGCTGGGTTGTGGTTGATGAGGGTGGGTTTCTGGCCCTACCCTGACTGAGTTCACAGCCTGGGCAGGAGATACCTGAGAGACTAGGCACATGGCAGAGTAGGTGACTTGGGGCTAGGTATTTAGCATCTCAGAGCCTTGGCTTGTTTATGAGTAAAGTGGGAGTAGGGAATTGTGTTGAGCAAAGGCAGCTTTTCACACTGTGCCTGGTGTGTATACACAGTGAGTCACACTTCTGAGCGTGCAGCCGTGCTGTGCGAAGGAAGAGTGGTGGGTTCATTTTCCCAGGGATGGCACAGATTTCAGGGGTGACATTTGGAGGAGTTTGGAGGTTTTATCTTTTAGAAGAGCAAAAAGGATGGGTATGGTGGCATACATACTTCCATAATACCAGCACTTGGAAAGCTGAAGCAGAAAGATCATGAGTTCAAGGCTAACAGGTTCTACATTATGAGATCCTGTTTCAAAAAACTAAAGACAGGAGCTGGAGAGATGGCTCACTGGTTAAGACACTTGCCTGCAAAGCCTTAGGACCCAGGTTTGATTCCCCAGTACCCATGTAAGCCAGATGCACAAGGTGGTACCAGATGTACGAGGTGGCACATGTGTCTGGCTGGGTGTGGTGGTGTACGCCTTTAGTCCCAGAACTTGGGAGACAGTAGGAGGATCACTGTGAGTTTGAGGCCATCCTGAGACTACATAGTGAATTCCAGGTCAGCCTGGGCTAGGGCGAGACCCTACTTTGGAAAATAAAAACAAAAACAAAAAAACTAAGGACTGGAGATGTAGCTCAGTGGTAAAGTGCCTACTTGGCGTGACAACTAAAATAAGGAAACAAACAAAGAAAGTTAGATGTGTTCCCAGCCCATGACATCCTTAGGCAGGAGAATTGCCATGCATTTGAGGTTAGCCAGGGCTACATAGTATGGCCTTGTCTTGTATCAGGGGAGAGAGCAAGCATTAGGACCTGAGTTCAGATGGGAGCACCTATGCAAAAATCTAGGTGTGGCCACATGCACCTGTAACCCAAACTCTGAGGGGGTGGAGACAGGTGGCTCCCTGATCAGCCACTGTAGCTAAAAATGGAGAGCTCCAAGTTCAGTGACAGACCTGTCTCAAGGCAATAAGGTGGAAAAACAATGAGAACACCTGACATCCTCCTCTGGCCTCTGCACACATGTGCATAGGCACACACAGTTGCACACACTGCACACATGCATGTACCACACACATCCCACATATGCAAAAATAAATAAATAAAAGGAAAAAATAAGCTGTTAGTTAAAAGTTCCAAAATAAACATAAAGGGGTAATATTTTGTCATTTTCTTTCTATTTATTTATTTGAGAGAAAGAGAAAGAGGTAGAAAGAGAGAGAATGGGCGTGCCAGAGCCTTCAGCCACTGCAAATGAACTCCAGATACATGAACCACCTTGTGCACCTTGCTTATGTGGGTCCTGGGGAATTGAACCTGGGTCCTTTAGCTTTGGGGCAAGTGCCTTAACAGCTAAGCCAACTCTCCAGCCCTTGCCATTTTCTTTAAGTTTGGGGAAACTTGATACAGGGATGGGTTCTTCTGCCTGGCCTCTAGGAAAGTAGCATTGGTGAGACCAATGGGGAGGAGTTTCAGGAAGCCAGATTTGGTGGACACAAGGAAAACTGTGCAGGTGACACAGCTCTCCATCTCTGGAAAGACTGTTGGGTCTGAGTGAGACAAGCAATCAACTGGCCCAACTGATACTCAGTTTGGAACCTGCTGTAGGCAACACACTCAGCTTGAAGTTGAGCTAAGACCTAAATCTCCCAAGAGAAATGACAGTGACATTGATCTCTGGGGATAATCAAGATTAAATATCATGTTTGACAAACATCTAGCAGGGTGCCTGGCAGTTTTTCATACAATAAAAAGCCATGATTAGCCAGGTGTGGTGGTGCATGCATTTAATCCCAGCACTTGGAAGGCAGAGGTAGGAGGATCACCATGAGTTTCAGCCTGCCCTTGAGATTACATAGTGAATTCCAGGTAAGCCTGGGCTAGAGTGAGACCCTACCTTGAAAAACAAAACAAAACAAAAGTTATTATCTTTTTTAAAAATATATTTATTTTTTAAATTTATTTGCAAGCAGAGAGAGAGCAAGAGAACGATAGAGAGGAGACAGAGAGAGAGAGAGAATGGGCACACCAAGGCCTCTAGCCACATCAAATGAACTCCAGACGCGTGTGCCTCTTGTGCATCTGGCTTATGTGGGTACTGGGGAATTGAACCTGGGTCCTTTGGCTTCGCAGGCAAACACCTTAACTGCTCAGCCATCTTTCCAGGCCCTATTTATTTGAGACAGAAAGAGGCAGAGAGAGAAAATAGGCACACCAGGGCCTCCTGCCACTGCAAACAAACTCCAGGCACATATGCCACTTTGTGCATTTGGCTTTACATGGGTACTGGGGAACTGAACCCAGGCCATCAGGGTTTGAAGGCAAATGCCTTTATCACTGAGCCATCTCTCTAGCCCTCAATGGTTATTATCTTCAGCAGTAGGGTTGTGAACTTCAATGCCTGTAGGGGCTGGGTAGGTGTACATGTGAGCAAAGTGAGCTGGTGTGATGCACATGTGGGGCCACAGGAGTCAGTCCCCACCTGAGATGGTAGCTGCTGTCCATCAATGATGGCCTGCCATGACAGATTGACAACACTGGGTTTTAGCTCATATGCTTACTACTTTAAAAAAAATTTTTTTTTTACTATTTTTACTTGTGAGCAGAGAAAGTAAGAGACAGAGAAAGTGAGTATGGATGTGCCAGGGCTTCTTGTCATTGCAGATGAACTCCAATGCATGTGCCACTTTGTGCATCTGGCTTTACATGGGTACTGGGGAACTGAACTCAGGCTGGCAAGCTTTACAAGCAAGCACCTTTAACCACTGAGCCATCTCCCCAGCTCTGGTATGGTTATTAAATATTTGAATTTTACTCTAGGATAAGGGTCTAGAGTTGCACCACTCACGGCCATTTTTCAAAAGAAGTCTGAAGTATAAAATGCATCACTGGTTTTGTTTTGTTTTATTTATTTATTTATTTATTTTGAGGTAGGGTCTCACTTTAGCTCAGGCTGACCTGGAATTTACTATGTAGTCTTAGGGTGGCCTTGAACTCTCAATGATCATCCTACCTCTGCCTCCCAAGTGCTAGGATTAAAGGCATGTGCCACCATGCCTGGCTTTTGTTTTAATTTTTTAATATGTATTTATTTATTTGCAAGCAGAGAGAGACAATGGGCATATGAGGGCCTTCAGCCATTGCAAACTAACTCCAGACACATGTTCCACCTTGTGCATCTGGCCTACGTGGGTACTGAGGAATTGAGCCTGTGTCCTTAGGCTTCACAGGCAAGCGCCTTAATCACTAAGGCATCCCTCCTGCCCTGTTTTATTTCTTGAGACAAATTATGTAGCCTAGGCTGGCCTGGTCTGGAACTTGCTATGTAGCCCAGGCAATCTAAAACTCAGGATCCTCTTGCCTTAGCCTTCCAAGTGCACCATCGCATTTGGCAAACACATTGAAATTTGTTTAAATCCATTCCTGGGTGTATTCAAGGAAATGGCCCAAAGCTCAGGTCTCTGCCAGCCCCAGGTTTGTGAGAGATCTCCTAAGGCCCTCTCCCCATCTGCCCTTGCTCTTCTACCACCAGTCATGACATGTGCCGACCCAGGCGAGATCACTAACGGCCACCGCACAGCCTCAGATGCAGGCTTTCCTGTGGGCTCCCACGTCCAGTACCGCTGTCTGCCAGGATACAGTCTGGAGGGAGCAGCTGTGCTCACCTGCTACAGCCGGGACACAGGCACACCCAAGTGGAGTGACCGGGTCCCCAAATGCGCCTGTGAGTCTGGGAGCACCCCAGGAAGGGAAGATGGAAGTCTTGGGAAGAGCCTGCCAGCCCCAGGCTGGGCCTGCTCAGTAGCAGTCATGTGATTGGCCCACTCCCTGCAGTAAAGTATGAGCCCTGCCTGAATCCTGGCGTTCCGGAGAATGGCTACCAGACATTGTACAAGCATCACTACCAGGCCGGCGAGTCACTGCGCTTCTTCTGCTATGAGGGCTTTGAGCTGATCGGCGAGGTCACCATCACCTGTGTGCCCGGCCACCCTTCACAGTGGACCAGCCAGCCCCCACTCTGCAAAGGTGCCTGAGCCGAGAGCGAGGAGGGCCACATCAGTGTCTGGGGGTGGCGGAGTTGGGAAAGTAAGGGAGAAAACAGAAGATCAACGGGCGACCCTGCTGGGTGCCCTATCCTGTGGGCTCTCATCCTCAAAAGCTTGTCTGGACGTCCTGGGGAAAATCTGAGGTCCCGAGGAAGGTAGCAGAGGAGACCTTGGTTTACAAGCCCCTTGCCCTCTCTGCATAGGCCTCAGTTTCCTTTTATTTGAGAAATGCTAAAGCACTGGTTAGCTCAGACTGTCCAGGAACCTTGAACATAGCAGCTCTGGCCCATCAGTCTCCACTCCTCACCCAGGGAAGGACAACTTTAGATTGAACAGAGGGCAGAGAACCAGGCTGTGCAGCCCAGTCCCACAGGGCTCTGGCCCTCTCCCCAGCCTCCTTCCCTCCCTGGCTCAGACCCCGTCCCCCTCCCCCTCCTCTCCCTGCAGTGGCCTATGAGGAACTCCTGGACAACCGAAAACTGGAAGGTCAGTGAGGGTACAGATGGAGACCAGGCCTGGCCAGGTCGGGAGGGCAAGGCAGAGGCTGGGGGCAGGAGGCCAGGCCCCAGAGGGGTGAGGCCCAGGGTTCAGGGCCCAGGGCAGCAGGCTGGGAAAGCCCAGGACTGGGCCCAGCCTTGACTCACTGCTGCTCCTCCTTCCCCAGTGACCCAGACGACAGACCCGACCCGACAGCTGGAGGGTGGGAACCTCGCACTGGCCATCCTGCTACCCCTAGGCTTGGTCATTGTCCTCGGCAGCGGTGTTTACATTTACTACACCAAGTAAGTGCACTACTCAGGGAACTGCTTGCCAGGGCACGTGCCATCCCTCGGGCTCGGGAGCCTGGCTGAGGGGCGCACAGGGGCTCCCCTGCTGATGACACTTCATGTCCTTTTTCTCCAGGCTACAAGGAAAATCCCTTTTCGGCTTCTCCGGCTCCCACTCGTACAGTCCCATCACCGTAGAGTCAGACTTCAGCAATCCGCTTTATGAAGCTGGGGTGAGTTCCTCCCCTGACCCTGGAGTGCCACATCTCCCAGCTCCCCCAGGATGCCATAACCTTCTCTAAAGGTCTCTAATCTCTTTGGGGGATCTCAACTCAGGCAAAGAAAGCTGTGTGTAGATCACGGAAATGATGAGAACCAGGAACCCCATTACAGTGTTACGGCTCTAACCAATAGTGGACACTTGGGCCCAACCTCCAGATCTTCCAATTACTCAACACATTCCAAAAATTGGTATTTTCATGTCCTTTTGTAGAGACTATAGTAAGTACTGCTGGGCATGGTGGTGCATGCCTTTAGTCCCAGCACTCGGGATGCCGAGGTAGGAGGATTGCTATGAGTTCAAGGCCAGCCTGAGACTACATAGTGAATTCCACATCAGCCTGGGCTAGAGCAAGACCCTACTTTGAAAAACTGAAAACAAAAGCTGGGCGTGGTGGTGCACGCCTTTAATTCCAGCACTCGGGAGGCAGAGGTAGGAGGATCGCCATGAGTTTGAGGCCACCCTGAGACTACAGAGTGAATCCAGGTCAGACTAAGCTAGAGTGAGACCCTACCTCGGAGAAAAAAAACCTGAAAACAAAATAAAACAAAAAAGATACTATAGGATGAACTCATCATACACATCCATTGGTCAGGAATCAATGTTAAATATACGGTTTTTGTTTTTTTCTCTTATGGTACTGGAGGTTGAGTCTAGTCCTTCATGCATGCTAGCTAAGCGTTCTACCACTGAGCTGTAGCTATCTCTGGTCTCCAGTCCTCCTTTTACTTTACCATCACAGTAGCTGAGATTAGAGGCCTATCCCCAGTCCTGGCTCAAATATGTGTCTTTCCCTTCCTTATGGATGCCTCCTGCACCTCCATCTCACTCAACTGTTCTGCTCTGTCTTCAGGATACACGGGAGTATGAAGTTTCCATCTAAACCCTAAGACTAAGATTGCAGGACCCAGGATCCCCCTTCCCTCCTCATTCCAGGCAGTAGGAGCATAGGACCTGTCTCTGGCTCCTGGTCCCTTCCCCCCTGCTGTGTAAATAGTCTTCCTGTCCCCTGAGGGAGCGCTGATGGCCCTGGAGAGCCTACAGTAAATAAACCAGCATCCTGATGCCCAAAGCCACCTCTTCTTAGTTGCCAAACAAGGGGCCTGTCCCCTACCCTACTGACTCTGGATCCAGGGAGGGGAACTCAGCCCCCTTGCAACTGTCCCGGGGCTCCTTCATCCTAGGGCCCCCTTCAAGGACTGCCCCCTGACAGCTCTACTGTCCACTTGGCCGTGAAGGTGCCCTCACAGACGCCTGACTGCTGGGCCTTGGAAGGCAAGAAGAGGAGGGATGAAGGGAGAGCTGGGCCAAGGACCTGCCCCCTTCCCTGCATCTCCCCAACCCACATCTTTCCACCTTTGTTTGCTTCTGGATTTTTTTTTTTTTTTTTTTTTGGTTTGTTTTTGAGCAATAAACAGAAAATCACCACTTGTAACTGGGCTGGTGAGTGTGGTAAGGTGGGTCAGAGTGTTGGAGCTGGTACTGGTGGTCCCCCTTGTGAATGGATTTGGGGGAGGTCATAGGTGCCAGCTTAAGGTTCAGCCTCTGTGGAAGACTGGCTGGGACAACTTGTCTTTCCACACAGCCTTGTCAGGCTCTCCAGCTGGGAGAGAACACACATTGGCTTCTCTTCCCACTCCCAGTGCGACAGGTTGCTTTCCATTAGCTTTCTGACCAGCTTACTAGAGAGTTTGTATCCATTAAAGTGTGCCATGCCATTCTCTCTCCACTAATCTTTTTTGGAGTTTTATTTGTTTGTTTGTTTTTCAAGGCAGGGTTCTTACTCTAGCCCATACTGACCTGGATACACTCAGGCCAGCTTCGAACTCACAGCAAGCCTCCCAGCTCTACCTCACCCTGAGTGTTGGGGATAAAGGTGTGCCCCACCATGCCTGGTTGCTGTGATTTATTTATTTTGAGACACGGTGTCGCTGTGTAGCAGATGGCCTTGAATTCAGAATCTTCCTGTCAGAGCCTCTCAGAGTGTTGGGATTATAGGTGTGCACCCACTATGCCTAGCTTCTTGACATTATGAGCTTACCTCCTGTTACTTGTCTACCATGTATAAACTTATGGGTGTCTTTTTTCCCATAATGTTCCAGCTTTCTTTGAACAATGTTGGCAGTATGCAGGCTGTTTTTTAAAGTGCTGTGGATCGAACCCACGGGTGTCTCACGTACAGACATAAGCAGACCCTCTACTACTAAGTTACACCTTCAGCTCAACTTACAGCCCATTTGTCCAAGAGTCTTTCTTCAATTCACTGGGTTTTAGTTGGTTAAAATTGTGTATTTAATGTTGGGCATGTTGGAGCACACCTTTAATCCCAGCACTTGGGAGGCTGAGGTAGGAGGATTGCTATCCTGAAACTACATAGTGAATTCCAGGCCAGCCTGGGCTAGAGTGAGACTCTACCACGAACCCCCACACACCCAAAAAAATTGTGTAGTTAAGTACAGTGAAACATGTTTAAAACATTTGCAAAGATGTTGAAATTCTCAGAAGGGGCGTGAATTTTAGAAGGCAAGCTGCCTTGATATATCTTAAGGTTTTGAAGACTTTTTTATTTTTTATTTTTGAGAGAGAGAGAGAAAGAGGCACAGAGAAGGAGAGAATGGGTGTGCCAGGACCTTTCAAAAGCTGCTGTGA
The DNA here is from genome assembly GCA_036365145.1 of Orientallactaga sibirica. Taxonomy (NCBI): domain Eukaryota; kingdom Metazoa; phylum Chordata; class Mammalia; order Rodentia; family Dipodidae; genus Orientallactaga; species Orientallactaga sibirica. Next base: position 3,196,438 of record JAEOAD010000888.1, read on the forward strand.
ATGAACTCTAGACACATGCGACCCCTTGTGTGCATGTGTGACATTGCACGCTTGCATCACTTATGCATCTGGCTACTTGGGACCTGGAGATTCGAACATGCATTCTTAGGCTTTACACACAAGTGCCTTAACCATTAAGCCATCTCTCCAGATCTTTTTTTTAAAAAAACATTTTATTTATTATTTGCAAGCAGAGAGGGATAGAGAGAAGAGAGAGAATGGGTGCACCAGCACCTCCAGCCACTGCAAACAAACTCCAGATGCATACACCTCTTTGAGCATTTGGCTTTATGTGGGTACTAGAGAATCAAACCCAGGTCACTAGGCTTTGCAGTCAAGCTCCTTAACCACTGAGCCATCTTTCCAGACCTCACGCTTTTGGTTTTGTTTGAGACAGGGTCTTTCTATGTAGTTCAGGACTCAGGAGGCTGAAGCAGGATGACTGGATCTAAGGTCTAAGGCCAGTCTGGACTACATAGAAAGCTATATCAAGGCATGTGCCCTACCCCTGGCTTGTATTATGAAGCTGAGATAAGTCATTTCCCACTGATCAGATAAAGAGGTGAACCAACTTCCTCAGGAGGGTCAATTAAGTGGCCATACTGGGACAGAGATGCAAACCCCAAAAGCCTCTGTACCACCCTCTGTCTAGCACTGGGTGTGCCATGTTCCCATAAACATGTGGACCCAATGCTCAGAGCAAGAAGCAGTGGCTCAGAGTCCTCAGAACCAAAGGTGATGGAGGAGACTCCTCAGGTGCAAGGGTAGCCTGAAGGTGCTAGAATTTGGCGGGGAGACTGGGTTAGGTTCATAAACTCACCTCTGCCAGCAGGGTGGCAGACAACTTGATTCCAATAACACACCATCCAGCTTTGGAAAGCAAGCCCCATCTCTGACCCCAAAAGCCACATGCCTGAACCATGGGGAAGGGAGGATCCCTGGCTCTTTATTAAAACCTTTCTCCCCCGTGGTGTGCTTGCCCATGGAGGGTGAAGTCCTGCTGTGGTTCCAGAAGGTTTTGTTGGCTTCAGAGGCAACACTGCTCATTACCAGGAGTCCCTCATAAGATGAGGTATTTAACCAGTTTCAAAAAAGGCAAAGTCAGAGAGGACAAAAGGCCAAGAGCAGTACCGAAGGTGGAACTCATGCTCCCGTTGTCAGGCTGTTGGGAAGAGCTCCCTGGAAAAAAAGTACAAGCCTCTGACTCTTTCTCTCTTATCATCTTTCCATCCTTTACCCAGCCATCTAAGCCATTTTTCACCCTTCCATTTATTCATCCATCATTCCTCATGAGCTATTCATCTATCCATTTGTTATGGTTAATCTGGATGATTCAACTTGATTGAATCTAGGATCATCTAGGAGGCAAATCTCTGGGCATGTCAGTGAGGGAGTTCCTAGGTTGAGGTGCAAAGACCCACACTAACTGTAGGTAGCACAATTCATGGGCTGTGGTCCCCCCACTGAATACAAAGGAGGAAACGAGGAGAATACAGACAACCATTTCTGCTTCGTAACAGAAGACACAAGTGACCATCATGACGTCCTGCCAAGATGGACTGTATTCTCACACTGTAAGCCAAAATAAACCAACCGTCTCTCTCTCCCTCTCTCTATCCCTTCCTTCTTCTCTCCCTCCCTTCCTTCTCCCTTCTTCCTTCCTCCCTTCTCTACCTCCCTTCTTCTCCCTTCTTTACTCCTTTCCTTCCTTCCTCCCTTTCTTCCTTCAGCTGCTTTTGTTGGGTAATTGATCTTAGCAACAAGACTATCTATCATTCCCTATTCATCCATCTGCTCATTCATCCATCTCTCACACATCTACCCACCCAGTCCTCTCTCTTCTTTCTAATCACTCCGCCCTCATGTTAACTTCCTCAGGGCAGATATTTTATTTTGTTCACTGGCGTACCCCAGCCTTAGGACCATAGTTAGGTGCTTAACACGTGTTCAGTCAGTGTATCTATTTATCAATCACTCTGCCCATTTATCTATTCCATCATCTAACTTTTTGTCTGGTTTTTCTTTTTTCCTTTGGTTTTTTAATATATTTTATTTATTTATTTGAGAGAGAGAGACAGACAGACAGACAGAGAGGATGGGTGTGCCAGGGCCTCCAGCCACTGCAAATAAACTCCAGATGCATGCACCACCTTGTGCATCTGGCTTACGTGGGTACTGGAGAGTCAAACCGGGATCCTTTGGCTTTACAGGCAAACGCCTTAACTGCTAAGTCATATCTCCAGGCCCTGGCTTTTCTTTTATACTTTAATGTTTTCATTTCTTGAGATAGGGTGTCTAATAGTCCAGGTGGTTTTGAACTCATTATGTAGCTGAGGCTTCAACACTCAAGTGCTGGGATTACAGGTGTGCTAACCACACTGACTTGTTTTTAATTTTTTTAAATATTTTATTTTTACTTACTTACTTATTTATTTATTTTTTGGTTTTTCGAGGTAGGGTCTCACTCTGGCCCAGGCTGACCTGGAATTAACTATGTAGTCTCAGGGTGTCCTTAAACTCACGGCAATCCTCCTACCTCTGCCTCCCGAGTGCTGGGATTAAAGGCGTGCGCCACCACGCCTGGCCCTTACTTATTTATTTATTTATGAGAGAGAGAAGCAGAAAGAGAGAGCACGCCAGGGCCTCTAGCCACTGCTAATGAACTCCAGACGCATGTGCCACCTTGTGCATCTTGCTTATATGGGTCCTGGGGAATTGAACCTGGGTCCTTTGGCTTTGCAGGCAAGCACCTTAACAGCTAAGCCATCTCTTCAGCCATGTTTTTATTTTTTTAATTTATTTACTTGCAGGGAGAGAGAGAATGGGTGCACCAGGGCCTCTAGCCACTGCAAATAAACTCAGATGCATGTACTACTTTGTGCATCTGGCTTTATGTGAGTACTGGGGAATTGAACCTGGATCATTAGGCATTGCAGGCAAGTATCTTAACCACTGAGCTATCTCACCAGCCTTGTTTTTAGATTGTTTAAATTTTTTTGTTTGTTTTTGTTTTTGCGAGGTAGGGTCTCACTCTGGTCCAGGCTGACCTGGAATTCACTATGTAGTCTCAGGGTGGTCTCGAACTCTCGGCGATCCTCCTACCTCTGCCTCCCGAGTGCTGGGATTAAAGGCGTGCACCACCATGCTCGGCTAGATTGTTTAAATTTTTATTTATTTACTTGAGGGGGGAGCAGATAGAGAATGGACACTTTAGGGCCTCCAGCCACATCAAACCAACTCCAGATGCATGCACCATCTTGTGCATGTGGCTTACGTAGATACTAGAGAATCAAACCTGGGTCCTTTGGCTTTGTAGGCAAGTGCCTTAACCATTAAGCCATCTCCCCAGCTCTGTTTTTAATTTTTTTTTAAATATCTTTATTTATTGAGACAGAGAGACAGAATGGACACTCCAGGGCCACCTGCCACTGAAAATGAACTCCAGACACATGTACCGTTTTGTGCATCTGGCTTTATGTGGACACTGAGGAATTAAACCTGGGCTGGCAGGCATTGCAAGCAAGCACCTTTAATCACTGAGCAATTTCTCCAGCCCTTGTTTTTACTTTTACTTATATATTTGCAAGCAGAGAGAAAGTGAGGGGAGGGAGAATGAGCATATCACAGCCTGTTTCCATGCAAACGAATGCCAGACACATGCGCCACTTTGTGCATTTGGCGTTACATGGGTACTGAAGAATCTAACCTGGGCCATTAGGCTTTGCAAGCAGGTGCCTTTAACCACTGAGCCATCTCTTTAGCCACTTTATTTCACTTTTTGAGAGAGTCTCCCTATATAACTCAGGCTGCCCTTTAACTTATGATCCTCCTGCCTCAGCCTTCTGAGTGTTGAGATTGTATATGTGTGCCACCATGCCCAGGTTAACTATATTATTTTATTAATTTATTTTTTTGGTTTTTCAAGGTAGGGTCTCACTCTAGCCCAGGCTGACCTGGAATTCACTCTATATTCTCAGGGTGGCCTCGAACTCATGGAGATCCTCCTATCTCTGCCTCCCGAGTGCTAGGATTAAAGATGTGCACCACCACACCTGGCTTTTTATTATTTTATTTATAATATTTTACTTTTATTTGTTTATTTTAGAGAGAGAAAGATATAACAAAAAGAGAGAGGGAGAGAATAGGCATACCAGGGCCTCTAGCCACTGCAAACAAATTCCAGATGCATGTGCCACCTTGTGCATCTGGCTTACATGGGTTCTGGAGAATTGAACCTGGGTCCTTAGGCTTTGCATGCAAGCTCCTTAACCATTAAGCTATCTCTCCAGCTCAAAATTTTCATTTTATTTTTAATGTTCAGTACTAGGGGACCAAATCCAGGGCCTCATGCATGTCATACTGCTCCCACTCAACATTCTGACTAGCTGCCATCACTCATATTCAAGGGGCAATTTAAAGCTCTGTGGGCTCCCAGCTTCTTTCTTGAAAGTGAGGAAGGAAAAATCTCCTGGAACCATGGAAGACTGGCAGGTGAATGTGGGAAATATGTTCATTCAGGATGAAACCTTCAATCAAGTGCCTTTTGGGTAGTTCACTTGTGGTGGTTAGAAGCCCTGGCATGACAAATTTCACTCTCTCTCTCTCTCTCTCTCTCTCACTCAAATAAATAGATAAAATGTTTGAAAAAGAGCACCAGCTGGGTGTGGTGGTGCACACCTTTAATCCCAGCACTTGGGAGGCAGAGGTAGGAGGATTGAGTCCAAGGCCATTCTGAATCTACACAGTGAATTCCAGGTCAGCCTGGAAAAGTGAGACCCTACCTCGAAAAAAAAAAAAAAAAAAAAAAAAAAAAAAAAAAAGGCTGGGCATGGTGGCGCACGCCTTTAATCCCAGCACTCGGGAGGCAGAGGTAGGAGGATCACCGTGAGTTCAAGGCCACCCTGAGACTACATAGTGAATTCCAGGTCAGCCTGAGCCAGAATGACACCCTACCTCGAAAAACAAAACAACAACAACAACAACAAAAAGAGCAACTTCTTTCCACCAGAAGAGAAGCTATCAAATTAACAGCAGATTAACTAGCAAGGTTTTTCTGCTACTTCAAGCAATTTCTAATGCCACCTTAGTTGGGATAGATGAACTGTCACAAAGGTACTACTAAGTCAGTTCTTTGAAGATAAGAATGGTGGCTTTGGCCCAGCTGTGTTGCACCTCAGATCGTGGTGATGAATAAATACTTAAGGGAATGGCCAAGTCAGAGAAATGACTATCCACATGGTGTGGTGGAGCTAGCACAGTATGAGATCCAATAAACATATGCTTGTGTGATGATTAATGTTGTCAGCTTTATAGGATATCACATCACCATGGAAACAAATCTGTGGGCGTGTCCGCGAGGAATTTTCTAAATCAGGTTGAGGTGGGAGGACCCACCCAAACTGTGAGCATTACCATTCCGTGGGCTGGAGGCGGGAACTGTATAAAAGGAAGGAGCCAGCTGAGCATGCTTGTTCATCCCTCTCTCTTTCCAGATTGAGTGTGAGTAGCTGCGTCAGGCTTCTGCCACTATACCTTCCATACCATGATAGATTCTAGTCTCACATTATAAACCAAAATAAGTTCTTCCTTAAGTTGCTTTTGTCAGGAAATTTTGTCACAGCTATGATAAAGTAACCAAACAAGTTAAACAAGTGGCCAGGCATGGTGGTGAATGTCTATAATCCCAGCAGAGATGGGAGATTAGGAGTTCAAAGCCTTTTGGGGGGGATTTTGGGGGGGTGGTTCCAGTAGGGTCTCACTCTAGCCCAGGCTGACCTGGAATTCACTGTGTAGTCTCAGAGTGGCCTCAAACTCACAGCGATCCTCCTACCTCTGCCTCCCAAGTGCTGGGATTAAAGGTGTGCGTCACCATGTCCAGCTTCAAAGCCATTTTTGGCTACTTATGGAGTTTCAGGTGAGAGTGGGTTACATGAGATGCTGTCTCAAAAAATAAAAATAAAAAACAACAATGAAAAGAAAACATGCCAGGTGTGGTGGCACACACCTTTAATCCCAGCACTTAGGAGGCAGAGACAGGAGGATCACTGTGAGTTTGAGGCCATCCTGAGACTACATAGTGAATTCCAGGTCAGCCTGGGCTAGACTGAACTACTACCTTGGAAAAAAATAATAAAAATGAAACCTGGGCCTGGAGAAATGGCTTAGTGGTTAAGCACTTGCCTGTGAAGCCTAAGGACCCTGGTTTGAGGCTCGATTCCCCAGGACCCATGTAAGCCAGATGCACAAGGTGGTGCATGCATCTGGAGTTCATTTACAATGGCTGGAGGCCCTGGCACGCCCATTCTCCTCTCTCTCTCTCTCTCTCTCTCTGCCTCTTTCTCTCTCTGTTGCTCTCAAATAAAGAAATAAAAAATAAAAAAAATTTTTAAATGAGACCCTACCTCAAAAAACCAAAATAATAATAATGTAAATAAATCAACACACAAATGTGCTGGCTGTCAGTTCCTTTTCTGCTTTCTCCTCTCATGCCAATCCCACACAGTGCTAAGTTCTCCAGGACTTTCTCTATTGAAAACTCTACAGGGGCCGGGCGTGGTGGCGCACACCTTTAATCCCAGCACTTGGGAGGCAGAGGTAGGAGGATCGCCGTGAGTTCAAGGCCACCCTGAGATGACATAGTGAATTCCAGGTCAGCCTGAGCTAGAGTGAGACCCTATCTCAAAAAGAAAAACAAACAAACAAACAAAAACTCTACAGGGCAACCATGACTCCTTGTACTTGCCAAATCCCATGATGACCTCCACTCAGCACTCTATCACTAGCCTACACCATGAGTTCAAATATTTCCAACTGTCTGCAGGACTCCCACCTGAAGTTCCTATCAGTATGACAAATATAATGCGCAGAAAGGGGGCTGGAGAGATGGCTGAATGGTTAAGCACTTGCCTGTGAAGGCTAAGGACCCTGGTTCAAGGCTTGATTCCCCAGTACCCACGTAAACCAGATGCACAAGGTGGCACATGCATCTGGAGTTCGTTTGCAGTGGCTGGAGGCCCTGGTGCACCCATTCTCTCTCTCTCTCTCTCTCTCTCTCTCTGCTTCTTTCTCTCTCTGTCTGTTGCTAATAAATAAATAAAAATAAACAAAAAAATGCAGAAAGGCAGAAGCATGCCCACCATATTCCAGGGAGAATGAGAAGGCTTATACAATTGAGTGGAACAAGGGAACAGTTACAATGAAATCAGAGACCCTTCTGAAGGAGACACTGGGGAGATCATGCTGGGTCTTATAAGCACTGAAGGACATTGACTTTCACTCTGGAATGGAAAGTGAGAAGAAACATGACATAATCAGACAGGTTAAGCCAGAAACCTGGAAGGTATCTTTTTCCTTTCTTCCCTGCCCCAGGCCTTATTATCACTGTGACAGTTTAGGACCTAATAATCTAGCTTAGTCTCTTTGGAATACTCCTAAGGCTTTCTTGTCTCTCCCCTTTCTCACTAACAACCAAAGTGACTGATTTAAATCCCCACTTCTCAGGCTGGAGAGATGGCTTAACAGTTAAGGCACTTGCCCACAAGGCCTAAGGACCCATGTATAACTCTCTAGATCCCACTTAAACCAGACACACAAAGATGAGACAAGTGCAAGATTGCACATGCCCACTAGATTGCACAAACATCTAGAGTGCAGTGGCGTGCCAATTCTCTTTCTCTCACTCTCCCTCTCTAAAAAAAAAGTAATAAATAAAATAAAAATAAATAAATTCCCAGTTCCCTTGCTCTAGCTTCAATAACTTCTTACCTGTAGGAAGATCTTTGCATGACATACATAAGGTATTCTTTATTTTTATCTCTACCTCTCTCCTCTCTTTCTTCATTCCTTTCTCTCTCTCTCTCTCTCTGTCTGTCTATTATTTATTTATTTAAGAGAGAAAGACAGTAAAGAACATATTAATGGGGGTGAAAAGGCCTAAGTGAGGTCAGAGGAAGAGACTGAGTAAAGGAAAGGTGGAGGGAGGACTAATCAAAATCTAAGAGGATATAAATAAGTCATATGGAAACCTACTTTTCTGGACAATGGAACACTCAGAAACCATAGATTGTTACTAGAAAATTTTCAGTGCCAGGGAGGGGATACCTTCCAGTGAGTTGTTGGCCAGGGAGGTCACAGATACCCCCAAAACATTATAGGCCATTGCCGAGGCCCTTGGTTTCCCTCCAGGAATAGATGGTAAGACCCTATTGCTGAAGACTCCACATACTTGGGTGGCAAGGTCACTGAGAAATCCTGCTGGAGCTGAGTTAAAAGCCTCCTTCAGGTGGACCAGCTGACATAAAGTTGGAAAAACCTACGCTGCATGCAGTTCAATGGGAGAGAGAAAACACCAGTGAAGGTACGCAACAGTGAATACTGCAAGCTTTAAATTTGGCCAGCCAGGCCAAATGAGCCAACGGGTGCAATAGTGGCATGTCTGTTATGGGGGAAACCAACTGCTCTCTAATTGGACTGGAGGCCAGCTCCAAACATCCCTGATACTGAAAACCTATGACAGGGGTAGTCATGAGCCTTAGGGGTGTAATGTCTGCTGGTGTCTGGCTAAATGTATAAAGTATGCTCACCAAACTGCCCAGTAAGCACTTCTCTTAATGTCCACACCCATATATTAATGCTATTCTCACTTTTGGTTAGAGAAGCTTCTCTTTTCAGATGGTGGTGACCTTGGGATGACTCAGAAGGCACCATGGTGCTGAGAAGAAGGGACAGAGGAGTGCTCAGCACTGACACATCTCAAACACACCTTCCAAGGCACAGGGGCCTTTGTGGAAGAGGGGGCAGAAAGAATGTAAGAGCCAAAGGAAGAGTAGGACTCCTTACAATGTGCTCCTCCAGACACAAAATGGCCTGGATATCCATGACCTCACAGTGCCTGACACTACCTACACAAGACCATCATAATAGGAGGAAAAGATCATGTCATCAAACTGAAAAGAGAGACTGATTGAGAGGGGGAGGGGATATGATGGAGAGTGATGTTTCAAAGGGGAAAGTGGAGGAAGGAGGGAAATACCATGGGATATTGTCTACAATTAAAGAAGTTATCAATTAAAAATAAATAAATAAATAAATAAATCACACAAAAAAAGAGAGAAAGACAGAGAGAGAGAGAATATGGGTATCTCAGGGCCTCTAGCCACTGCAAATGAACTCTAGATGCATGCACCACCATGTTCATCTGGCTTATGTGGTTTCTGGGGAGTCATACCTGGGATCTTAGGTTTCGCAGGCAAGTGCCTTAACCACTAAGCAATCTCTCTTTCTCTCTCTCTCTCTTTTTCAAGGTAGGGTCTCACTCTAGCTCAGGCTGACCTGGAATTCACTATGTAGTCTCAGGGTGGCCTTGAACTCATGGCGATCCTCCTACCTCTGCCTCCCAAGTGCTGGGATTAAAGGCGTGTGCTATCATGCCCAACTTTTTAATTATTTTTATTTTTATTTATTTATTTGAGAGAGAGAGAGAAAGAATGGGTGCACCAAGGCTTCCCGCCCTGCAAATGAACTCCAGATGCATGCGCCACCTTGTGCATCTGGCTTACGTGGATCCTGGGGAATTGAACTGAGGTCCTTCGGCTTTGCAGGCAAGCGCCTTAACCGCTAAGCCATCCTCTACCCTCTTCTGTTTCCAATTCTTACACAGATATGTATGCACATTATTTTGCAATTGACTATTTATTTGTCTGTCCTCAAACTAAACTGAATTCCTCCAGGGCTGAGTCTGTCGTGCATATCTGCGTCCCAAACTCCTAACACATAATGGTACATAGTGCAAACTGGAAACATCAGGTTAAAACTGAATCATCACCTTGCACATACATACCTTTCGCGAGGGGATGGCAGGTGTGCCTTGATGTGGGTGCAGTTTCTGTCTGAGCTGGAGATGGCAAAAAAGAAGGGAGAAGACTAAGAACCTTAAGTTGCAAGATCAGGCAGAATAGATCTGCATGGTTCAAAAATCCCCCTGTCCCACTGGGATGTTGTCAAACCCTTGCTCTCACCCCTACAGGCTCCCCATCTTTCTCCCAGGACAAAGCCTCACTCACCGGGTGTCTGTGCCTCGAGTCTTGGTGAAGAACACTGGCAGTAGAGGCTCCAGTTAGAGAAAGCATAAGAGGCCAAGGGGGTTCCTGGCCAGCAATGAGTGGGTACTGGGTGAGTAGGTAGGAGACATTGCATCTACGTCTGGTGATGAGGATTCCTGATAAGGTCAAATACGGTTGGAAGGGAGTCAAGGACTGGTCTCTAGATAGCGTGGTCCTGAGGAGGGGGGTCACCATGTCTGGATATCTGAGTCCCTTGATCTTTTGTCTGCTTTTCCTTGGTAGGCACAGTGTTTATGTGGCAGTGTGCCATAAACAGGGCCTCATCTGTGAGCTCTGTGCTGATCCGGGTCAGGAACTCCTCAGAACGGGATACTGAGATCTTCTGGGAAAGGCAAAATTGAACAAGCTCAGCCTGGAAACTGCCATTGTCCTGGGAGTCCTGGGGCTGGAGTTTCCCAGGCTGCGGTCTGTGGAGTTGGGAAATCTGCTATTGTAAGGATGAGAAGTAAGATTTGGCTCAAAGGCCATATACCCAGGAGCAGTCTGTGGAGGTGTCGGATCAAGGCTGTCGCAGGGCTTGCGGCTCAGACATGAAGCTCTTCCCCTCACCACACTCCCATCTTCACAGCTCCCCTCCAGTGCTTACCGACCCTCCTCCACTTGAGGAGGCTGTAGTTTGAGCTGGCCAGCTACCCTTTCTCTCTTCATTTCTGGCAGTAGTGGACGCCATTCCTCTAAGAACGGTCAAAGTCTGTGTTAAACTGAGAAACTAGCCCCCTTCCTCCCCTACCTCATCTCACGACCATTCTGAGCTCAGCTTTAGTCAAGGCCTTTAGATGAAACATCCCACTGTCTCTGCTCTCTCCCGAAAAAGGTTTTGGCCTGTGCTGTTTTTTGAGGGGTGGGGGACTTCCACAATATCCCCTCCCCCAATTTTCTCAGGGCCCTTCTCCCCTGCCAAGGCCTTTCCAAAGCCGATGTGGCAATTTGCGGCCCCCGACCTGGCAGGTGCGTGGAAATCTTGGGCTACTCCGGCAGGAAGGGGAGGTAGGAAGGACTAAGGGGACCTTGTTATGGGTCCTAAGGGAGGGGGAGTAGGAGTAGGGGAAGAAGGTTGGAGAAGAGGGAGAGCCAGAACGGCACTGCTCCCAGTTACTATAAAGACCTAAATGTTTGCAGAAGTTCTGCAGCCCCGTTGCTAGGAGATTCGAGGTTCTAGAATCAAAGACGAGGGCATTTTCCTGGCACGTTCCGTTGGCTCCTTCAGTTCCTTTCTTGGGGGGGGGGGGAGCGGTGACCCCAGCGCTAAGAGATGGAACAGGCAGTTTTGGAGTTGACCTAGGGTGCAGCCTGGGATCTAACCCTCCCAACACCAAGGTGGCGCTAGAAGCAGCAGCCACCGTGCCCGGCGCCTCTCTAGCCGCCGCCTCCCTGCGGGGAGCAGGAGAAAGCCCGAGCCGGAGACCCTGGGGGCGGGGACGGAGATGTGGACGGTTCAAAGTGACCTCGCCTCTCGGGGAGGCGCAGACTCCCGAGGCCGGACTCTTGCCGCCTTATCTGGGTCTCCGGGAACTCTTACCGTCCTTAAAATGGAAGGTAGAGATGGTCGCTTACGCTCCTTCGTTTGCTCGTCCCTTTCCAGGGTTCTCCCCGGCTCGGCGCCCCGGGCCTTGGCTCCCCCTCCTCCCTCGGTGTTGGTACGAGCCGGAGCTCTGGGGCGCCCGCAGGAAAAGGAAGGTCTTAAAGGGCCTGCTGCCATTGTTTGCTTATTGTTATTATCATTTTTTTTTTTTAAGTTGCGTCCTCCGCTTTCTGACTTTTTAGCCCTAGGGGCCGAGGAGGGAGTTCCGGGAGGCCGAGCACAGCTGGAGCAGCAGGGGTCGCTGCGGAGGCCCGAGGCTGCCCTTCCCGAGGCAGGACTGCGTCCCCGCGCCGCGCGCCGCTGCCCGGCCCATGCTCGCGCCCCCCGCCAGCTTTCACATCTGGGGTCGGGCAGGGGAAGCCGGGGCCAGTATCCAGGTGGAGCAGCCGATGCCGGGGCTGGAGGGTGAGGCCGCGCAGGTGCCACTGCGACAGCACTAGCACCTCCGGAGCAGGCCCAGGGCGACAAAGGAAGGGGCCATCGCGATGCCAGAGGAAAATATCTTCCTGTTCGTGCCTAACCTCATCGGTGAGTGCTGCCTGCGGCCCCTGGAGGGCGAGTGGTCTCGGACAAGTCCCCGGATCTCACCCTGTTCCCCTCCCGTTCCGTTCCAAGGCTATGCGCGGATTGTCTTCGCCATCATCTCCTTCTACTTCATGCCCTGCTGTCCTTTGACGGCCTCCTCCTTCTATCTGCTCAGCGGGCTCCTGGACGCTTTCGATGGACACGCTGCTCGAGTCCTTAATCAAGGTGACACACACCTCCCCCCCGCCCATAGGGCCCAACATCCCTTTGCCTTATCCCCTGCTTCCTCAGAACCTCTCGTGTCTGTAAGAAAACAAAACAAAAATGGCCTGGGGTTGAATGAAGCAGAAGGCATTTCAGGATTCAAGACTTGTGAGGAATGTGGGAGAGCAAGACTAGACACAGTGGGAATGCTAGCAATCTCTGGACAAAACTCCCTTCAAAGCCGGGCGTGGTGGCGCATGCCTTTAATCCCAGCACCACCATCGAAGCCACCCTGAGACTACATAGTGAATTCCAGGTCAGCCTGGGCTGGAACAAGACTCGACCTCAGGAAAAAATGAAAAACACTCCCTTAAAGCCATGCATGGTGGCTTACATCTGCAAATGCTAGTATTTGGAAGGCTGAAGCAGAAGGATTGCTATAAATTGGAGGCTAACCTGGGCTACATAGTGAGAACCTGTCAAACCAGGGCTACACAGCAAAAACCCTGTCAATAATAATAGTCAAGTTAAAAAATAAGATAAAATTCCATTCAACAGGTTGGGAGCCTACTGTGTGTTGCACACAGGCAAATAAGGATTACAGTAGGTATGTTGGTGGGGGTGGAAGGACAGGAGAGAAGTGTGGCTTCTGGAGAGCTGACCAATTCTATAGTTGTTCTCCAGACCCTCCTCTAAAATTTCCCTTAAGACTTCTGGTCTGCTTGTCTGTTCTTGGGGACTTGGTTCTGTGGTGGAGTTGAAGATAAGAACTTTCTCGCCCCCACCAACACTAACACTGTTCCCTGCACACTCTTCATGCCTGCTCAGCCCCTGTCATGGGTGACCCTTGCCCAGGGCCTCACACTGTGCTGACAGCAGCAGAGAAGCCACCAGCTGAGAGTTCCTCCACAGGCAGTGGATGGTAGTCTTTTTCGACTTCTGCTCAGACTGTGCCTTCATGTGATGTACCAGATACGAGTACTTGTCATAGTTGTACTGCCACCAACAGCCCCTTTCCATCTAATAGTCCTCATTTGTTTTTTTCAGGAACCCGGTTTGGGGCCATGCTGGACATGCTGACGGACCGCTGCTCTACTATGTGTCTGTTGGTCAACCTGGCCCTGCTGTACCCTAGAGCCACCCTTCTCTTCCAGCTCAGCATGAGCCTGGATGTGGCCAGTCACTGGTTGCATCTGCACAGGTCTGCTTCAATGTAGGGGTGCTGACCAGCCAAGGACACTGTGGTGGGAGGGGTTATTATGTTTATTTTTATTGTTGTTGGTGTTGTTTGGAGCCCAGTCTAGCTTAGAACTTACTGTGTACCCAGACTGGCCTCAAACTCGTGGTAGTCTTCCTGCCTAAGCCTCACGAGTGCTAGAATTACAGGCATGTGCCAGCATGCCTCCCACCTCCACAGAAGTCTTTTTCCTCTTGGAGGCAGGGGTTCACTCTAGCCCAGGCTGACCTGGAACTCACTCTGTAGCTCAGTCTGGCCTGAAACTCATGGTAATCCTCCTACCTCAGTTTCCTGAGTACTGTGATTAAGGGCGTGATCCACTGTGCCCATCCCAGAGGTCTCCCTCTTTTTAAAATATTTTTATTTATTTGAGAGAGAGATTGGGTGGGTCAGGGCCTCCAGCTGCTGCAAACGAGCTCCAGATGCATGTGCCACTTTGTGCATCTTGCTTACATGGGTACTGAGGAATCAAACCTGGGTCCTTTGGTTTTGCAGGCAAGCACTTTAACCACTAAGTCATCTCTAGCCCACAGAGATTTCTTTTAAAGCTCTTCTTAGTTAAGGACCCTAGTGTGCCCCTTCTCTAAATGAGCTTGTCATGTTTACAGTTGGATTAAGCAAGTTTTACCACCAATCTGGCTGGATATTCTAAAATTCCCAGTGGGGGGAAGAGGCAGTGAGGGTTCTGAGTGGGACATTGGAATCCTGCTTCTGCCCCCACCTATGGAACGGTGGCTTTGAGCAGGATCTGGTTTGCAGCATTGCATCAGTTCTATACAATTGGGGCAGTGTTAGTACCACCATTGGTACCCAGTGCCCACTGTGGGATTTATGGGAGGCTTAGTCGATGGTTGTGGCAATTCACACTCATGAATTTCCATGATTTTCCCCCAAGTTCTGTAGTGCGAGGCAGTGAGAGTCACAAGATGATTGATCTTTCTGGAAATCCTGTGCTGCGAATCTACTACACCTCCAGGGTAAGCGCTTCCTGCTCTTGCCCTACTCACCTAGTGGATAGGCAGTCCTGTGATAAACACTGGTCAGGAGAAGATGGCAGGCAGACAGCCATCTGGGCAGGAGGGGCCAGTAGGCCGAGGCATGATGGAAGAGGATTTCTGGGTGGGGTGCATCCTCTTGGCAGAGGCAGGAATGAGACTCCTGGGGGCGCGGGAGGGGGAAGTATATGTGGTTGAAGGAGAAGCCAGAGAGCTGTGCAGTAGGGTCAGTGCGTGGACTTGAGGGAATTCTAAGAGAAGCAGCCAGCTAAAAGACACTCGCTAGTCTGGGGCAGAGAACCTTGGGAGTGGGATCACATGGCCCTGCTTCCTAAGAGCCTTTGTGCTATATGCAGCCTGCTCTGTTCACCCTGTGTGCTGGAAATGAGCTCTTCTACTGCCTCCTGTACTTGTTCAGTTTCTCCGAAGGACCCTTAGGTAGGAGAGGAGTGGCTGGGTGAGGGGAAGGGGGCTGCACCTTGCCCTGCCCTGCCCTGCTTTGTCTGGGAAAATAAAGGCCCCAGGCACCTGCACCTCCTCCATCCCCAGCTCCCATTCTTTTTTTGCCCTCCCACAGTTGGCTCTGTGGGGCTTTTCCGAATGGGCCTGTGGATCACAGCACCAATTGCCCTGCTCAAGTCCCTCATCAGTGTCGTCCACCTCATCACAGCTGCCCGCAACATGGCTGCCCTGGATGCAGCAGATCGTGCCAAGAAGAAGTGACTCTCCAGTGCCCAGCTGCCCACCTTCCCTGGGTGTGTCTGCCGCCTGGCTCCTCTTCCCCTCCTAGGAAGTCCTAGCCTCATGTCTTCATGTGTACTCCAGCCTTGCCATGAGCAGGGGGAGGGGGTCTGCCTCTGTCGTTAGTGTTGCCACCGTCTATAATCCTGAGGACTGGGTCCCATGTCTGTGACCCCAAGGACCACAAATCAGGAAAGATGCTCAGGAGGCCCCACCTATCCAGCTGGTGCTCCAGGATGCCTGTCTGAGGACTGGGCATTGCTACACACCTTATTAGCTCAGCCATGGGGTCTAGCCTGGCCTGAGGTTTTAGAGACGTGTGAGTGGGTGAGATGGTAGAGGGGCCTAGTTTCCCAAAAGGCATGGGAGTCAGACATCTGCCCTGGCCAGAAGAAACCTGAGGCTCCAGACCTGGGAGGGAAATGTGCAGTCTCCTCTCCTCTGTCACCGCCTGGCCCTGGAGTCCTCCATAATAAAGGGGGAAGCTTCACTCTTCTTGGCTTGGTTTCCTTTCAGACATTCTTGGATGAGGGCCTGGAATTGAGGGGAGCTGGGAGAAAAGGAGACCTATCTGAACGTTTTTCTCCCAAGAGCTGGCTGGCTTCTTCCCGGCCTTCCACAGTGACCTGAGAGAGGCTCGCAGCTCATGCTCTTCTCTGCCCACTTGTTTTATGCCCTGGCTGGACACTTTCATTTGTCCTCAATAGAATATAAACTCCATGAGGGTGCAGACATCACATTCCTTTCTATCCTTAGAGTGAAGACTGGCCTGGCATCTAATAGCTGCTTAATAAATATTCTTGAAAAGATCAGTTTTCTCAGAGTGGTCTTTAGACCACCTCAGATAGGATTTTTCTTTCTTTTACTTATTTATATATATGTGTATATGGGAGCTGCCACCTATTTTAATTTTTTGAAAAGGTCTTGCTACGTTATCTGGGTTACACCTCAGATTCCTAGACTCAAATGATCTTCCCACCTCACCCTCCTGAGTAGTGGGATTAGAGATGCCTATCCATGCTACTTGTACCAGCTTATTTTGTTCTGTTTTGCTTTTCTTTTCTTTTCTTAATTTTTTTGTATTCGAGAGACAGGGAATGGGCACATCAGGGTCTCTAGCCACTGCAAACAAACTCCAGAGGTACGTGCCACTTTGTGCATCTGACTTATGTGGGTATTGGGGAATCAAACCTGGGTCCTTAAGCTTTGCAGGCAAGTACTTTAACTGCTGAGGCATCTCTCCAGCCCTGTTTTGTTCTTTTGAGACAGGGTTTCTTGTAGGCCAAGCTGGTCTCAAACTTCCTATGTAGCTGAGGATAACCTTCAACTATTGATCCTCCTGCCTCTGTCTCCCAAGTGCTAGGATTACAGGCTTGTGCAACCACACCCAGCATACCAGACCCCATGCTAGGATTTTTTAGAAAATGTTATTCATTTCATCCTCATAATAGGTTAATTAGGTCATCCAGCTTGTGTCCAGAAGAACAGAAATTTGGATGTGGTTTTGGGGGATTTTTTTTTTTGGAGATGGTCTATGTAGCTCAGTCTGACCTCAAAATCTTCCTGTCTCAATTTCCTGAGTGCTGGGTGTGTGTGTGCGTGCGTGCATGTTTTCAATAGATAACTTGATGTTCTTGGCTGAGAAAAAGGCCTGCAGGGAGTGGAGGTCAGAGAGCACCCAGGCAATTAGAGACATTGAAATAGATGTCCATTCTTGTGGATGGAATACCAAGTGCTGGGCACAAGGACTGGTGAGAGATGAGACACAGGAAGTCAGCTGGACTGCCAAAGGAGCCCGGTAGCACCTTAGGCCCATATACTTCCATTTTTAAAAATATATTTTATTTATTTGCGAGAGAGAAAGAGGCAGAGAGAGAGAGAGAATGGGCACACCAGGGCCTCCAGCCACTGCAAACAAACTCCTTGTGCATCTGGCTTACATGGATCCTGGAGAATCGAACTGGAATCCTTGGGCTTTGCAGGCAAACGCCTTAACCGCTAAGCCATCTCTCCAGCCCCATACTTCCTTTTTTGAGGGGGTCACCTGTACAAGATACTGCTTGAAGTGCTGTTTTTGTGCATTAGCTCACTTCGCCTCACAACCGCACTTTATGTACAAGATGGCTGTCCTGTTAATGCGTTTGTGTTCCACATGAAATGAAGGTTTGAGAGGAGGCCAGTGTGGCCCAAGAGCCTGGCTTCACTGACCACCAGAAGCAGTTAAGCAATCCTCCTACCTCTGTCTCCCTGTGCTGGGATTAAAGGCATGTGCCACCACGCCTGGCTAAATATTTGAGAGAGAGGAGGCAGCAGATAGAATGGGTGCACCAGGGCCTCCAGCCACTGCAAACAAACTCCAGATGCGTGCACCCCTTGTGCATCTGGCTTACGTGGGTCTTGGGGAATGGAACCTGGGTCCTTTGGCTTTGCAGGCAAGTGCCTTAATGGCCAAACCATCTCTCCAGCCCCCCAGTTGCTTTTCTTGTTCCTACTCCGTTTGTCATGGCTGGCCTGTGGCTCTACTTCGTACCACTTTCCATCCATGATCCATGCTGGTGTAGAAGCCTTTACTGGGGAGTATTTCTGGTCACTCTTTTATTTAGAAAAGGGAAGAGAAAAGCCTGATGTGGTGGTGCACACCTTTAATCCCAGCACTCAGAGGCTGAGGCAGGAGAATTGCCAGGAATTAGAGACTACCCTGGGGCTACAGAGTAAGTTCCAGGTCAGCCAGGGCTAGTGTGAGACCCTACCTGGGAAAAAAGTGGGTGGGGGACAGTACAGCAATTATGTCGTTTCCCTTGTATTTCATTGGCTAGAACAAGTCACATGGGTAAGCCACATGGCCATTATACATCCATGTGGAGATATGAAGTCATCAACTGGAAATGAATCAAGAGCTCCAAGGCTGGAGAATTGGATTCTGAAGCCAGCGGTGTGGACTTAGCAAGTGTCATGAGACTGGCTGAGAATGTAGGTGTACTATCTGTCACTGAGGGGTTGTGCAGGCAAGGAAGGTGCAGCTGGGAAGGCTGAACAGAAGCTAGAGTAGGTGGTGATGGGACCCAGTGTGGAAAATGGTGGTCACCTGAGCTGAATGAGGACAGACGAGGCTAGACAAGAGCAGACCCGAGCCTCTGGTGCTGCCCATCATAGCATTTCCATAAAACGAGGAGGAGGAAGAAGTGACTTAGAATGAAGAGCTAATGAGATGTGAGGAATGGGAACTGAGACCACAGGGAACGCTGGAGAAATCTGGCAGAGAAGGAAAAAGATAAGTAGGGACAGAGCCAGCCGTGGTGGTGCACAACTTTAATCCCAGCATTCGGGAGGCAGTGATAGAGGATCACTGTGAGTTTGAGGTTACCCGGAGACTACGAAGTGAATTCCAGGTCAGCCTGGACTAGAGGAGACCCTACCTCAAAAAAAAAAAAAAAAAAAAAAAAGTAGGGATAAAGTTCAGGGAGCATTTTTTAACCTGCTTGTTTTCTGGGGTACAGAGTAGAGCAGGTTTATAGAGTAATGACAGTATAGGAGATCCAGGTTTGGGTGTCAGCTCTCTGGATTGAGATGGGTGGGATCTAAGGCCCACGGAGAGGAGTCGTTGGTGGGCACAGGAGTGAGGACAGACAGTCCAGATGCCCACAATTTGTTGATCTGCTGCTGAGAAAGAAAAAAAAAAGCCTTGCCCAGTTTGCTTCTATTTTTTTCAGAGAGGTGAGAAGCAGTGGGCAGGGGAGAAGGAGGGTGAGAAGAGAGGAGGTATGAACAGTTGTTTGAAGGGAGGGCATCTCACACAAGCTAGAGATGCAGAGTCAGAGGAGGTAGGCTTGCCTTAAGTTTATGGCTAGAGTTTAAAGTAAGACAAGCCGGGTGTGGTGGCACATGCCTTTGATCCCAGCACTTGGCAGGCAGAGGTAGGAAGATTGCCATGAGTTTGAGGCCACCCTGAGACTACATAGTGAATTCCAGGTCCGCCTGGGCTAGAGTGAGACCCTACCTTAAAAAAAAAATGAGACGAGTTATATGCTCGTGTGTACCTCCCTCAGCCACAAGGACTCACCAACAGAGTGGTGAGGGTGTTGGTTTAAGAAGGGATGGGCACTAGATGATTAGAATCTCTATCACCCTCTTCAAGGCTCAGGAGCCATTGTTGAAGTGGAGGAATGTTGAAGTGGAAGAAGGTAAGAGCCAAAGGACATGACGTTGTGCTTTGGAATGCTGTCTTCCACACACAAAGTGAGGGTTGCATTCATGACGTCACAGTGGCATTCAAAAAATATTTATTTGAGAGAGAGAGGATGGGCACACTAGGGCCTCTAACTACTGTAAATGAATTCCAGATGCATGCACCACCATGTGCATCTGCCTTGGGAATCAAAAGTGGGTTCTTAGGCTTTACCACTAAGCCATCTCTCCAGCCCCACAGTAGCTTTTTTATCTGCACAGACCTGCATAACATGGACCCATCAACATGCTGGCATGAATGATGGGGAAAAGGAGAGGGAAAAAGATCAAAATGGAAGAGGGACTAGTTGGAAACAAAAGAGGTTTGTGGGGCAAATAAGGGTGATGGGAGGGGATATGATCAGGGTACACTGTATATATGTACGGAGGTTGTCAATTTTGGGGGGTTTTTTTGAAGGTAGTCTCACTCTAGCCCAGGCTGCCTTGAACTCACATTGCTCCTACTTCAGCCTCAGTTTCTGAGTGCTGGAACTAAAGACATGTACCACCACACCTGGCCCTGTCAATAAATTTTTAAAAAGGAGGGGGCGCTGGAGAGATGACTCAATAATTAAGGTGCTTACCTGCAAAGCCTAACAACCTGGGTCAATTCTCCAGTACCCATGTAAAGCCAGATGAACAAAGTGGTACATTCATCTGAAGTTCATTTGGAAAAAAAAAAAAAAAAAAAGCTGGGCATGGTGGCACACGCCCAGCACTTGGGAGGCAGAGGTAGGAGGATCGCCATGAATTCAAGGCCACCCTGAGACTACATAGTTAATTCCAGGTCAGCCTGGACCAGAGTGAAACCCTACCTCAAAAAACAAACAAGAAAAAGGTCCTAGGGCTGGAAAGATGGCTTAGTGGTTAAGGCGTTTACCTGCAAAACCAAAGGATCCCGGTTCAATTCTTCAGGACCCACGTAAGCCAGCTGCACAAGAGGGAGCATGCATCTGGAGTTTGTTTGCAGTCCCTGGCATGCCCATTCTCTCCCCTCCCTCTCTGCCTCTTTCTCTCTATCAAATAAATTATATATATATTTTTTAAAGTTCTAGTGTGGTGGTGCACACCTTTAGTCCCCAGCACCTGGGAGGTAGAGGTAGGAAGGTTGCTGTGAGTTTGATGCCAGCCTCAAATACATAATGAATTCTAGATCAGCCTTGGCTAGAACAAAAAGTGAACAACAACAACAGAAAAAAGGTGTTGGTATTGCTGAAGACTCCACATGCTTGGGCTGCAAGGTCACTGAAATCCTGTTGGAGCTGAGCTGAAAACCTCCTCCATGTAGACCAGCTGACAGAAAGCTGGAAAAAGCTATGCTGCAAGCAGATCTATGGTAAAGAGAAATCATCAGTGGAGATAAAGAACAGTGGACACTGCAAGCCTTAAGTTGGGCCAGCCAGGCCAAATGAGCCAACAGATACAATAGTGGTAAATCTGTTATGGGGGAAACCAATTGCTAATTGGACTGGAGGCCCACTCCACGGGAGGGAATACATCCCTGATACTGAAAACCTATGGGGGTGGGGAGAGAGTCATGAGCCCTAGGGGGATAATGCCTGGTGGTGTCTGGTTAAATGCATATATAATGTTCACCAAGCTGCCCGGTAAGCAGATAAGCATTTTTCTTAATTGTTCATACCCATATATTAATGCTACTCTAGCTTTTGGTTAGAGAAGCTTCTCTTTTCAGATGGTGGTGACCTCTGGGATGACTCAGAAGGCACCATGGTGCTGAGAAGAAGTGATAGAGGAGTGTTCAGCACTGAAACATCTATATAATACCTTCCAAGGCTCAGGGTCCATTGCAGAAGAGGTGTCAGGAAGAATGTAAGAGTCAAAGGGAGGGTAGGACTGCTTACAATGCATTCTTCCAGATACAAAATGGCCTGGATATCTATGACTTCACAGTGCCTGACATTACTACACAAGACTAGTACAGTAGGAGGAAAAGATGACATCAAACTAAGAGACTGAGAGGGGAAAAGGGTACGATGGAGAGTGGAGTTGTGAAGGGAAAGGGGAGAATTATCATGGTTTATTGTCTATAATTATAGAAGTTGTCAATAATTTTTAAAATTTTTAAAAAGGTGTTGGTGTAGGTGAGGCTGTTCCCACTAAGCATCATGGTAGAGGAAGGCAAGGGAGCTAATGGAGGCCTTGCAGATGAACTGCATAGACAAATCACACAATCTAAGCTAGCAAGACCAAAATACACAGGCAGGCTATTGATGCTGGGTTGACTGGAGTCACTTGAGCTCTCCTAGGTGGTGTGTTCATTAGAAATGGCAAGCAAAGTCAGGAGACAGCCTTGGAATGGATGGCTGGCACTAGAAGGAACATGGCCTCCATGCACAATCTTACTTGTCCCCAGAGGCTCTTGGTAATACACAGCATTTAATAGGTGCTGGGTAACAGATAAATAACTTAATCAACTCTCTTGAGGAAAGATGTGGGAGAGGTAGAGGAAGAGGCTGACTCACTTGCCCATTCCACAAACACAACTCCGGGCTTCAGCATGCTCAGACTTGAGTAAAGCCACTGACCCCACAAGTGCCCTTCAACTGGGAAAGAAGGCTCATTCATTGGATGAAGACCTAGTGGGGGGGGGGAGCGAAGAATAAGATCCTACAAAAATACCATCACTATGTTTGCACTTTGTACCAACTTTGGCCCAGTGGGGAAACTAATGGCCCATTTCACAAATAGGAAAACTGATCAGAGAAGTTGCCTTCTAGACACTTAGTGAAGGAGCCCAAGCCCTATAATTCACCCTAGAATCTTTTTACTTCCACAGTGGAGACAGGGCAGGCCTAGCACCTACAGATCTGTCTTGCCATTGGCCTCCACTGGTGTTCCCAGACTGACTAACCCTGGATCCTTCTTCCAAATAAGTAAAAACCCTTTACCATTATGGTTATGGGGAGTGGAAAGAAGGCTCCCCACTGCTTCTGAAGAGCCCAGACCAGAAGCCCAGAGAAGGGGGTTCCAGTTCCTACTGTCCCCAGCAGAGTCCTGCTCTCCAATCTGATATCCTTCACGGGAGGGCCAAAGGTTCCCAGAGCAGGCCTGGCACAACTGCTGGCATTTCAGGCTGTTGATGTAGTCAGCAGGTGGCGCCAAAAGAGAGCTTCCAAATGGGAGGCTGGGCAGGCTCTGCTGCAACCGGAAGTCAACCTGAATTTGGTGGCCAGCAGGTCCTGAAAGAACCAGCTGTGAGCTGTTACAGGTGCAGGAGTGGTCCCAGAGGGGCTGACCAAATACACCTCACCTGAGGCACCATCTCTTCTACCTGAGTTGACGAAAGTTGCTTTATCTAAAAGATAGCAGACTTAAACTGCTTTGGGATTTCTATCATCGTATTTTCTAGTTAATCTTCCCCGTCCATTTCCTTAGAAATAACAAGTTTCAACCAGGTGTGGTGGTACACGCCTTTAATCTCAGCACTCAGGAGGCAGAGGTAGGAGGATCACCCTGAGTTCGAGGCCAGGCTGAGACTACATAGTGATTTCCAGGTCAGTCTGGGCTAGAGCAAGACCCTACCACAGAAAGCCAAAATAAATACATAACAAGCATCCAGTAATTATCTCAGCATTTCAGAGGCATTTTTCCCTTCATCAGTACACTCCCTTGTCACCCAGGCTTGAGACAACAGAAAAGTGGTTTAAACTCCCAAAGTGTCATTTTATTTTATCCATCGTCAGTGTAGGGCCGAAAGGCATGGAAGAGTACACGGTTAGCTAAGGCACAGTGTGGCTGCTTGGAGTAGACTATGGAGCAGGAGGGCCTGAGAAAGGCAAGCCTTCCCCCAGGCTGGGCTCGCCAGCTGATTTTTTGGCTGGGGGCTGACCATTAGCCCCCAGCCCCAGCAACCCGAAAGCAGTGTTGAAGAGGTTGATGGGAGAGGAGCCGTCTGTGATCAGGGTAGATTTCAGGCCTAAGGACTGAAGCAGTTTCACCTGCAGGGCATGAGGAAGGGGTGAGAAGAGAGAGTCAGACACTGGCCACTTATCTCAGCCTCCTATCTAGGGGAACAACCATCCTAGCAGGCATAAAAATACTCTAAAGGGGTGGCTTAGCAGTTAAGGCATTTGCCTGCAAAGCCAAAGGACCCAGGTTCAATTCCCCAGGACCCACATTAGCCAGATGCACAAGGGAGTGCACGTGTCTGAAGTTCGTTTGCAGTGGCTGGACGCCCTGGCGTGCCCATTCTGTCTCTCCCTCCCTCCCTCTCTCTGTGTCAAATAAATAAATTAATTAAATATTCTAAATAAGAAGCCAGGTGTTGGGGCTGGAGAGGTGGCTTAGCAGTTAAGGCACTTGCCTGCAAAGGATCCTGGTTCGATTCTCCAGGACCCACATAAGCCAGATGCACAAGGGGGTGTATGCATCTAGAATTCATTTGCAGTGGCTGGCCCTGGCGTGCCATTCTCTCTCGTTCTCTCTCTCTCTCTCTCTCTCTCTCTCTGCCTCTTTCTCTCTCTCAAGTAGATAAAATATATATATTGAAAAAAAAGCTGGGTAGGCGTTTACCTGCAAAACCAAAGGATCCCGGTTCAATTCTTCAGGACCCATGTAAGCCAGCTGCACAAGAGGGAGCATGCATCTGAGTTTGTTTGCAGTCCCTGGCATGCCCATTCTCTCCCCTCCCTCTCTGCCTCTTTCTCTCTATCAAATAAATTATATATATATATTTTAAAGTTCTAGTGTGGTGGTGCACACCTTTAGTCCCCAGCACCTGGGAGGTAGAGGTAGGAAGGTTGCTGTGAGTTTGATGCCAGCCTCAGATACATAGTGAATTCTAGATCAGCCTTGGCTAGAACAAAAAATGAACAACAACAACAGAAAAAAGGTGTTGGTATTGCTGAAGACTCCACATGCTTGGGCTGCAAGGTCACTGAAATCCTGTTGGAGCTGAGCTGAAAACCTCCTCCATGTAGACCAGCTGACAGAAAGCTGGAAAAAGCTCTGCTGCAAGCAGATCTATGGTAAAGAGAAATCATCAGTGGAGATAAAGAACAGTGGACACTGCAAGCCTTAAGTTGGGCCAGCCAGGCCAAATGAGCCAACAGATACAATAGTGGTAAATCTGTTATGGGGAAACCAATTGCTAATTGGACTGGAGGCCCACTCCACGGGAGGGAATACATCCCTGATACTGAAAACCTATGGGGGTGGGGAGAGAGTCATGAGCCCTAGGGGGATAATGCCTGGTGGTGTCTGGTTAAATGCATATATAATGTTCACCAAGCTGCCCGGTAAGCAGATAAGCATTTTTCTTAATTGTTCATACCCATATATTAATGCTACTCTAGCTTTTGGTTAGAGAAGCTTCTCTTTTCAGATGGTGGTGACCTCTGGGATGACTCAGAAGGCACCATGGTGCTGAGAAGAAGTGATAGAGGAGTGTTCAGCACTGAAACATCTATATAATACCTTCCAAGGCTCAGGGTCCATTGCAGAAGAGGTGTCAGGAAGAATGTAAGAGTCAAAGGGAGGGTAGGACTGCTTACAATGCATTCTTCCAGATACAAAATGGCCTGGATATCTATGACTTCACAGTGCCTGACATTACTACACAAGACTAGTACAGTAGGAGGAAAAGATGACATCAAACTAAGAGACTGAGAGGGAAAAGGGGTACGATGGAGAGTGGAGTTGTGAAGGGGAAAGGGGGGGGAGAATTATCATGGTTTATTGTCTATAATTATAGAAGTTGTCAATAATTTTTAAAATTTTTAAAAAGGTGTTGGTGTAGGTGAGGCTGTTCCCACTAAGCATCATGGTAGAGGAAGGCAAGGGAGCTAATGGAGGCCTTGCGGATGAACTGCATAGACAAATCACACAATCTAAGCTAGCAAGACCAAAATACACAGGCAGGCTATTGATGCTGGGTTGACTGGAGTCACTTGAGCTCTCCTAGGTGGTGTGTTCATTAGAAATGGCAAGCAAAGTCAGGAGACAGCCTTGGAATGGATGGCTGGCACTAGAAGGAACATGGCCTCCATGCACAATCTTACTTGTCCCCAGAGGCTCTTGGTAATACACAGCATTTAATAGGTGCTGGGTAACAGATAAATAACTTAATCAACTCTCTTGAGGAAAGATGTGGGAGAGGTAGAGGAAGAGGCTGACTCACTTGCCCATTCCACAAACACAACTCCGGGCTTCAGCATGCTCAGACTTGAGTAAAGCCACTGACCCCACAAGTGCCCTTCAACTGGGAAAGAAGGCTCATTCATTGGATGAAGACCTAGTGGGGGCGAAGAATAAGATCCTACAAAAATACCATCACTATGTTTGCACTTTGTACCAACTTTGGCCCAGTGGGGAAACTAATGGCCCATTTCACAAATAGGAAAACTGATCAGAGAAGTTGCCTTCTAGACACTTAGTGAAGGAGCCCAAGCCCTATAATTCACCCTAGAATCTTTTTACTTCCACAGTGGAGACAGGGCAGGCCTAGCACCTACAGATCTGTCTTGCCATTGGCCTCCACTGGTGTTCCCAGACTGACTAACCCTGGATCCTTCTTCCAAATAAGTAAAAACCCTTTACCATTATGGTTATGGGGGAGTGGAAAGAAGGCTCCCCCACTGCTTCTGAAGAGCCCAGACCAGAAGCCCAGAGAAGGGGGTTCCAGTTCCTACTGTCCCCAGCAGAGTCCTGCTCTCCAATCTGATATCCTTCACGGGAGGGCCAAAGGTTCCCAGAGCAGGCCTGGCACAACTGCTGGCATTTCAGGCTGTTGATGTAGTCAGCAGGTGGCGCCAAAAGAGAGCTTCCAAATGGGAGGCTGGGCAGGCTCTGCTGCAACCGGAAGTCAAACTGAATTTGGTGGCCAGCAGGTCCTGAAAGAACCAGCTGTGAGCTGTTACAGGTGCAGGAGTGGTCCCAGAGGGGCTGACCAAATACACCTCACCTGAGGCACCATCTCTTCTACCTGAGTTGACGAAAGTTGCTTATCTAAAAGATAGCAGACTTAAACTGCTTTGGGATTCCTATCATCGTATTTTCTAGTTAATCTTCCCTGTCCGTTTCCTTAGAAATAACAAGTTTCAACCAGGTGTGGTGGTGCACGCCTTTAATCTCAGCACTCAGGAGGCAGAGGTAGGAGGATCACCCTGAGTTCGAGGCCAGGCTGAGACTACATAGTGATTTCCAGGTCAGTCTGGGCTAGAGCAAGACCCTACCACAGAAAGCCAAAATAAATACATAACAAGCATCCAGTAATTATCTCAGCATTTCAGAGGCATTTTCCCTTCACCAGTACACTCCCTTGTCACCCAGGCTTGAAACAACAGAAAAGTGGTTTAAACTCCCAAAGTGTCATTTTATTTTATCCATCGTCAGCGTAGGGCCGAAAGGCATGGAAGAGTACACGGTTAGCTAAGGCACAGTGTGGCTGCTTGGAGTAGACTATGGAGCAGGAGGGCCTGAGAAAGGCAAGCCTTCCCCCAGGCTGGGCTCGCCAGCTGATTTTTTGGCTGGGGGCTGACCATTAGCCCCCAGCCCCAGCAACCCGAAAGCAGTGTTGAAGAGGTTGATGGGAGAGGAGCCGTCTGTGATCAGGGTAGATTTCAGGCCTAAGGACTGAAGCAGTTTCACCTGCAGGGCATGAGGAAGGGGTGAGAAGAGAGAGTCAGACACTGGCCACTTATCTCAGCCTCCTATCTAGGGGAACAACCATCCTAGCAGGCATAAAAATACTCTAAAGGGGTGGCTTAGCAGTTAAGGCATTTGCCTGCAAAGCCAAAGGACCCAGGTTCAATTCCCCAGGACCCACATTAGCCAGATGCACAAGGGAGTGCACGTGTCTGAAGTTCGTTTGCAGTGGCTGGACACCCTGGCGTGCCCATTCTGTCTCTCCCTCCCTCCCTCTCTCTGTGTCAAATAAATAAATTAATTAAATATCTAAATAAGAAGCCAGGTGTTGGGGCTGGAGAGGTGGCTTAGCAGTTAAGGCACTTGCCTGCAAAGGATCCTGGTTCGATTCTCCAGGACCCACATAAGCCAGATGCACAAGGGGGTGTATGCATCTAGAATTCATTTGCAGTGGCTGGAAGCCCTGGCGTGCCCATTCTCTCTCTCTCTCTCTCTCTCTGCCTCTTTCTCTCTCTCAAGTAGATAAAATATATATATTGAAAAAAAAAAGCTGGGTGTGATGGTTCATACCTCTAATCCCAGCACTAGGGAGGCAGAAGTAGGAGGGTTGCCACGAGTTCAAGGCCACCCTGAGACTACATAGTGAATTCCTAGTCAGCCTGAGCTATAGTGAGACCATACCTTGAAAAAAAAAAAAAAATCTAGAGACACTGTGCCCTCCATTTGACTATCAGACTTTTGAAACAATGTCCCCAGAAAATTGGGATTTCCAGGGCTGTAAAGATGGCTTAGCACAGCTAGTCCCAAGTTAAACACCCACTCTCTTCCTTCCTCTATCAACTCACCTGCATCTCTGGTCCAGCTACAGCCAGGTCCCTGATAGTGTTGGGACCCAGAGCCTCTGTCATCTGTTTGAACTTATTCACTTCCACCTCGGCCAGCTGCTGGGCCTTGCTAACTTCCAGCTGCAGTTGGGCACGTGCATAGACCAGTTCCAGCTCTCGCACTTTCTGTACTCGCTGGAGTTCGGCCTCCTAGAAGGGAAAAACAGGCTGGTTTGAGAGTATAAGGCCTGGGATCTGTCCAGCAAGTCACACCCAAGCCAAGAAGCCTAAGGAAAACAGACAAGGAATGGCGTTGTAGACATTCTTGTCAGTAGGATGTGAATGCCAGCTCTGCCACTACTTAGCTGGAGACCCATGGAAGCTCCTTATCCAATCCTGGAGAAGGGAGAAGACATTTGCCTCAATGGGACTAGAGCATGGAACAAGCTCACTAATGTAAAACACAAAACAAAGCAGGCAACGCTTGCGGGCTCACCTTCAAAGACTCTCCTAAATGCACTGTTACTGGCAAACCATAGAGTCCCCCACCCCAGCAGTCCCCCAACTCACTGTCTCAATGGCCAACGCCTGTGCCTTCAGCTTGGCCTGCAGCACAGAGCCCTCTCCCTCGATCCGAGCTGCTTCTGCTCGGGACTCGGCCTCGGCCTTGGCATTCCCAGTGCTCTCCACCGCCACGCTGGAGAGGAGGCAGAGCTGGGTAAGACTCCACACCCAGTGCCCTGATCATTGATTCTTTTTGCAATGCTGGGGATAGAGCCCAGGGCCTTGTGCCTGCTAGGTAAGTGCTCTACCACTGAGCTGTGTCTCTAGTCTTCTGGGTCCTTAATTTACGCAATGCAACGCGCTCTACCTCCCCCAAAGCTTTTCTTTTTTCATTTATTTATTTTGTTTTTCAAGGTAGGGTCTCTAGCTCAGGCTGACCTGGACTTCACTATGTAGTCTCGGGCTGGCCTAGAACTCAGGTGATCCTCCTACCTCTGCCTCCCGAGTGCTGGGATTAAAGGCATGCACCACCACGCCTGGCTCCCCAGCAGCTCAGCCAAGCCAGTTTTTTTAACTTCTAGTTCTCAACCCACCTCATAGCCTCAAGCTCCAAGAGTTCCTTTCGAGCTTTTTCAGCTTCTGACTGGTCCAAGATCTTCTGCCTCTCAAGCCGGCCACGGGCTTCTTGCTCTAGTCTCTGAGCCTCATGCCTGGATGAAAGATGCTGGTGTGGGGCTAGAGCCAGGAACGAAGCATGGGGAGGGGGCAGGGACAAGGGTCGAGAGTCCCTGCTGGCACTCTCAAGACCAGTGGACTCAGACTAACGTGCAGGCTGGAAGGCAGGCAAGCTGGATCTCCCTGCTTTCACCCAGTGCACTCTCCAGGGGGAAGAGGACAAGCAAGACAGTGTCAAGCACCTTGGAGTTCACAAATGGATGAGCATGCAAAGAGGGTGTTATTATAGCTGTGGGAGAGGTTAAGGGCTCTCCAGGGAGGGGTCCTTGGGGTTGAAGCTGGAGGAGACAGCCTCGAGAAACGCCTGTAAGTGCAGAAGGTCCTAGGTGGGGAAAAGTGTATCTGAGAAAGAAATGGAGGGTGAGACAGGTCTGCTAAGGAAGCAGGCTGAAAGATGGGTACAGGGAGGCCACATTGAACCCCCCCTCCTGAGAGAGCCTGGAAGGCTCTAGAAAAAGTTTGGGTCTTATCACAGCAAAATAAGCACTTGTGGGAACAGGAGGGCTGTCTGCCTCATACTTTTAGTAAGCCATGCTCTCTGTTGGGCAGAGACTAGATCCTTGGGGACTGGATGGCAGCAGAGGGTGGGCCATTTGTGGATACCACGCTATACAAGTCCGTGACAGTGGCTGAGACGCCATTCCACCCCACCACTCACTTGGCTGCAGCCTCCTGAGAGTTGGTGGTGATCTCGATGGCCAGCTGGACACTGCGCTGAAGGGCATCCCGGGTCCTCTGGTCCACAGGCTCCACTGACTGCACATCCACGCTGCTGACCACCAGCCCATTTTGGGGAAAGATGGCCTGGTCACGGGGCCTGGGCAGCAACATGCCATTGGAGCCTGTGGCTTCAGAGGTCTCAAAACCAAATACAGCTGTGCGAATGATGCGCGCCGAGTTCTTGTGGAAGTCATCAAAGCTGACGGAAGCCACGGCCCCCGGACTCGGGATGCGATGGCCTTACAGGCATCACCCACAAAGTCAGGTACTGAGAAGAGCTTGGCTGTCTCTTGAGGGTCGTTCCGGTTCTTCACTTCAAAGTGCCTGTGAGCAGAGGCCCAGGATGAAGGTATTTTCCCCCAACAAATGACAATCCTCTATGGCTGGCCAGCAAACGGAGATGCTGATTTGTGCTATGAAACTTACTGCGTGTTACTACACTCTAGGAGGCGTGGAGATAAGCGTTCTTCCCATGTTACGGAAAGGCTTAAGTAGTGACTGGCTCAAGGTCACACGGTATGCGGCAAGCCGGAACTCTGAATCCAGCAATAAGGCTCTAGGATCTATGCTCTTACCGGTTGCTATGCCAACCCCCTAACAGACTTCATCGCGGTATTTATTACTCAGTCAAGAGGTGAAGCACATGGGCCCAGAAGCTGGTAAGCATTATTTCTGCAAATGACTTATATAATTTGAAGAGTTGCCATTTTGCACTCTGGTCATGTAGTTGTATATGGAGTTTTAAAAAAATATTGTATTTATTAGTTATTATTTTTGGTTTTTTGAGGTAGGGTCTCACTCTAAAAATATTGTATTTATTTATTTGAGAGAGAGAGAGAAAGGTACAGATAAGCTGGGTGTGGTGGCGCACACCTTTAATCCAAGTACTCAGAGGCAGAGATAGAAGGATCACTGTGAGTTCAAGGCCACCCTGAGACTACAGATAGAGAGAATGGGCATGCCAGGGCCTCCAGCCAGTGCAAATGAACTCCAGACACATGTGCCCCCTTGTGCATCTGGCTATGTGGGTACTGGAGAATCGAACCTGGGTCCCCTGGCTTTGACAGCAAGTGCCTTAACCACTAAGCAATCTCTCCAGCCCTTTGTTTTGTTTTGGTTGAGACAGGATTTCATGTAGCCCAGACTGGCTTTGATTACACTCTGTAGCTAAAGCTGGCCTTGAACTCCTGTCTCTTGCCTCTACCTCCTGAGAACAAGATTATAGGTGTGCACAACCACACCTGTTTTAATGCAGTATTAGGGATGGAACCCAGATTTTCGTGCACAATATAGGCAAGCATTCTACCAGTGAGCTACATCCCCAACTTTTTCATTTTCAGTGCAGCCTTTCAGTAGAACCCTGCAAAGTGAGTAATGTTGTCAGGTTCAGGTTCACTTTGCAGATGTAGAGGCTGAGGAAAACAAATCTCTGTTGCGGGGCCCCAGATAACAAGCAGCATGGCTGGGATGGGACCAGCAGTGGGCTCCAGAGCATGTGCTCTGGCCATATGCTCACACCACCCATTTTCCCTGATTATGAACCACTGACTGTTTTTTTGTTATTGTTGTTTTTTCCAAAGTAGGATCTCACTCCAGCCCAGGCTTACCTGGAACTCATTCTGTAGTCCCAGGCTGGACTCAAACTCATGGAAATCCTCCTACCTCTGTCTCCCAAGTGCTGGGACTAATGGTGTGCACCACCATGTGAACCTCTGATCTTTTTTGAAAAAAAAATTATTTATTTGCAAGGAGAGAAAAGAGAATTGGTGTGCCAGGGCCTCCTGCCACTGCAAACATACTTCAGTTTCATACACTATTTTGTGCAGCTGGCTTTCGGTGGGTATTGGGGAATCAAACCCAGGTCATCAGGATTTTGCAAACAAATGCCTTTAACTGCTAAGCCATCTCTCTAGCACCCCTCTGATCTTTTAATAACCTTGTAGTGATGCATATGGCTAAACACATTCTGCCAGTGTAGCCAGCCTCCTGCTGCTGGGTCCCTGAAGTCCTGAGAGCAGGAGGTGAGGATATATTCTCTCTGGACTTGCTGAACTCCCAGCTTCCTTCTGGAGTGGAGCATCAAGTCAGATGTTCCACATGCATTCAGAGGAACTCCTCTCCTTGTTCCCAGGACTGGGCCCAGCAGCCCCATCTTACCAGTTGTAGGCAAGCTGCAGCTGCAGCCTGGCATGATCCGCAGTTTCAATGGTGATGACATCCGTAAAGAAGTCAGGCCCCAGCAGCAGACAGAGTGCACGGCGGGCATGGGGACGTTTGGGCCGTCCAGCAGAGAGGGACAGCACTGTGAACTGTTCCTCCGGATCCAGTGACACCAGCTCAGGCCCAAAGACCACACTGCAGAGGGGGTAGAAGTCAGACACAAGGACAGCCTACCCCAGGACCACCCCCAGAGGCCAGCTGCCAGCTCACCGCGCTCTCTTGGCTCTATAGTCATACACCTGCACCGCTGCATTGTGTGGGACCCGGTAGCTAACCACGCGGGTCTTGTTCCGGAGAACTGTAGGGTGAAGGGTTCTAGCTGTATCCTTCTGGCCCCTGTCTGCCAGAGGGTCATGACCCATGTTCAGCAGCTCCTCAACCCCAGGAGGCAGCTCCTTCTCCCAGAGGACTTCATCCTGGGTCAGCATATAGGTGCTTCCAATCACAGCCCGCACCTGTGTGTGGGAGGTGTCATCAGTGAGGTCAGAGGGAGAAAGACACCCCCAGCTGTCCTGAGCAGAACTGGCCCAGGTGTGGGTGTGGCACAGCGTCAAGGTTAAACATGGTCTCTGCCAGAAGGCTCCACTCCCTCTGTTGCCATCTGCTAGCTATTGTCTTGGGCAAGCTACCTCACCCCTTGAGCTTCAATTTCCTCATCTGCAAAATGGATATAATCACGGGAAACCATATAGGGTTGAGGAATGAACTACATTCCACATGTCTAGTTCCAAGAATAGCAGTTGGTATATCACTGGTATACAATCAGTTTGGAGAGCATGGGAGGCCCAGATGCGATCTCAGGAAGAACCTGGTGTGCATGAACACGCCCTTGAACTCTAAACTGTCTCTGTGTTGGATTTTCAGAGATTATAATGGAGGGGGTGCATCAATGAGGCAGGCCTTAGAACTTCACAGTCCAGCCCGTTCCAGTGCTAGACCTACATCACTCACACCGCTTCCTACCTGCTCAGGCCTATCATGCTTTCCCCACCTCGATGAAGCTTCCCCTCAACACTAAGCTGCAATAAACCCTTTCCTTCCACAAGCTGCTTCTGGCCAGTGTTCTGTCCCAGCAACAAGAAGATAACTGCCGGGCTAGGGCAATGGCTTCACTTGCCTGCAAAGCCTAAGGACCCAGGTTCAATTCCCCAGAACCCATGTAAGCCAGCTGCACATGGTAGAATTTGTTTGCAGTGGCTAGAGGCCCCGGCATGTCCATTCTTTCTTTTTCTTTCTCCCTCTCTCTCATAAATAAAAACATTTGAAAAAAAAAAAAGATTACTACAACAGAGAATGATCCTCAGTCAAACCAAGGTGAAGCAGCTGAAAGGAAAGTCTCCTGAGATGTGGACAGGCAGGAGAAGTTCTTACTTGGCCTAGGCCATACTCCAAGTGAGACCTTTATGCTGCTACAGTAGGGGAATGCCCCTGTCATTCAGCTGGAATTTCTAAAATATAAATGAGATCTTTAAGAAAAAGTGGCAAACGCTCCATGGAGTGGTCTCACCTATCAGCTACTGAGCCACCTGTTTCTGTCCACGCTGTTGGAGTCCTTTCCCCCACCTCCTTTACCTGCCTCTGCACATCAGCATCATCTGCTTGCCCAGAGGAAGTCACACAGCAGTGACAGTGACCCATCCCTGGACTGATACCTTTCCGGTCTTGACATCCTGCACATAGATGCCCTCATTCTGGTCCAGAGGGATGGCCTGACGCTCCTCCACCACTTCCACCTTGGCAGATGGCACATACTCCAGGGGCCCTCGGATGAGCCAGTGGTCTCCAGCCTGGTGAGAGACCTTCTCCTCTTCCTCCTCCTCTTCCAGGGGCTGCAGGGCCCTCAGCAACAGTCCCTGTTGCTCTGACAGCACATATATATCCTGGATGCCTCGTTCTAGCCTCTCCCCTGGCTGGAGGAAAAATGACTTCTCTCCCTAATAGAGAGAAGGGTAAGTTAGCAGCTTGTGCCACCCATGGTCATAGCCTGGCCATAGTTTACTGGCTTGCCACTTACTGTGTGGCCTTGGGCCAGGTCTTCTGATGGTAGTTCCCCATCCCCATGTTGTGTTGGACTTGTGTATGGTTGAAGACAGGAGCCTAAAGCATGCTTGCCTCTACCCTCTCCCACACTCCCTTCATAGCACTGCACTGTGCTATCTGAACTCTGAGGCACTGACAAATGCCGGCAGCTCAGTGGTCAGATATGTCCTAGAAATATTCTATCAACTGTTAGAGTCTGGGTCCTCAGGCTAAACAGTTAAGAATTAACCAAAGCTGGGCACAGTGGTGACCACCTATAATCGCAGCACTCAGGAAACTGAGGCAGGACCATTCTGAATTCAAGGCCAGCCTTGATAACATAGTGGAGATCCTGTCTCAAAAGCCAAAAATGGGGCTGGAGAGATGGCTTAGAGGTTAAGGCACTTGCCTGTGAAGCCTAAGGACCCAGGTTTGATGCTTTAAGTCCCACATAAGCCAGATGCACAAGGTGATGCATACATCTAAAGTTCATCTGCAGTGGCTGGAGGCCCTGGCATGCCTATACTCACACACACACTCTCTCTCTCTTTCCCCCCGCCTCAAATAAATAATTTTTTAAAAGCCAAAAACGGGGCAGGATGGATGGCTTAGCAGTTAAGGCACTCACCTGCAAAGCCAAAGGACCCAGGTTTGATTCCCCAGGACCCACATAAGACAGATGCACAAGGTAGCACATACTTATGGAGTTTGGTTGCAGCAGCTGAATACCCTGATGCACCCATTCTCTCTATCTGCCTCTTTCTCCCTCTCTCTCAAATAAATAAAAAAAATTAAAATTAAATTTTAAAAAGCCAAAAACAAGCTGGCACGGTGGCACATGCCTTTAATCCCAGCACTCAGGAGGCAAAGGTAGGAGTATGTGAGTTCAAAGCCACCCTGAGACTACATAGTGAAACCCTACCTTGAAAAAAACAAAACAAAACAAAAAGGCCAAAACCAGGGTTTGAGAGATGGCTCAGCAGTTAAAGTTGCTTGCAAAGCCTGAGGTCCTGGGTTCAATTCCCAAGCCACTCATGTAAGTTGGATGAAAATATTTCTTTGTAGCAGCAAGAGGCCCTGGCATACCCATATACACACATACACACATATACAAACACCCATGTGAGCTGGATGAAAATGTTAATTTAAGCATTTCTTAGAATATAAGCATTCTAAGGGTCTGCAAGAGAGAAGGATGTTGTGCCTGGTCAGAAAGATGATTGGCATAGTGAAAGCTCTGGGGGCCATTGGTCCCTACAGTCAAGCTGTTTTAGTGGAAAGGACAAATGTACATTTCAGGACAGCTAGGCATGGATCCTTCAACTGGACAGCTTGTGCCAGGAAGAGTAGAAGAAGCTAAACAAGCTCTTACAAACATAGAGGAGATTCTGAAAGCTGCAGGTTATGGCTTCACTAATGTGGTAAAAACAACTGTTTTGGTGGCTGATATAACTGTACTGACAATGATGTCTACAAAAAGTATTTCAAGGGCTGGATGGATGACTTGGCAGTTAAGGTGCCTGCCTGCCAAGCCTAAGAATGCCAGTTCTAATCTCCAGGTCCCACATTTAGCCTGACGCAAAAAGTGATGCAAGGGTGCAATGCCGCACTTGCCCACAGGGGTGTCGCATGCGTCTGGAGTTTGTTCACAGCGGCTGAGAGGCTGCTGGCATGCCCATTCTCTCTCTCTCTCTCAAATAATTTTTAAAAAGTATTTCAACTCACTTCTGGTTAGAGAAGCTTCTCTTTTCAGATGGCGATGACCACTGGGATGACCCAAAAGGCATAGTGCTGAGAAGAAGGGATGGAGGAGTGCCCAGCACTGAAACATCTCTGTCACACCCTCCAAGGCTCAGGGATCATTGCGGAAGAGGGGGAGGATAGAACGGAAGAGCCAAAGGAAGGGTATGACTTCTTACAATGCAACTGCCCAGACAGAAATTGGCCTCGATATCCATGACCTTGCAGTGCCTAGCAATTCCTTCGCAAGACCCTCAAAATAGAAGAAAAAGATGATGACATCAAATTAAAAGAAAGACTAATGGAGACAGGGAGGGATATGATGGACATTGGAGTTCTAAAGTGGGATGGGGGGGAGGGGAGGGAAATATCATATGTTTTTTGTATGTAAGTATAGAAGGTGTCAATAAAAAAATTAATAATTAAAAAAAAATATTTCAAGCCAGGCATGGTGGCACATGCCTTTAATCCCAGTACTCAGAAGGCAGAGGTAGGAGGATTGTCATGAGTCCAAGGCCACTCTGAGACTACAAAGTGAGTTCCAGATCAGCTTGTGCTAGAGAAAAAAAAAAAAAAAAAAAAACTTTTCAAGAATCATTTTCCTGCCAGAGCCGCTTACCAGGCTGCTGCTTTACCCAGAGGAGCCATGTTGAGATGGAAGCAGTAGCTGTCCAGGGACCTTGTGCAATAGCATCATTATAAATGGCCAATCATTATAAATGGCCAATCATTTACTCTGGAATTTTCATTATATCTTTAAATTGACATCTGAATTTTTACAACTGGCACTGGAAGTATAAGTGTGACTAAAGCATCTGAAGGTATAAATACCGTATCACTGGAAGATCTGAAATGAAGGTTAGTGTGAATCTAGTCATTGGTGCTATAAATTACACTTATATTGCTGGATGTACGAAGATTCATTACATTGTTACTCAAAGTAAAGGAAAAGATGAGTTATTGTGGGAAAGATGAGGCCTTGCTCATAAATGATAAAGAGAACACATAATTCAACTAAATAATATTAATTTCATGATATGAAATAGCAAGATAACTTTCTTGTTAGAGGCGTGAAATTAAATTACAATATTCAAACTTGAACAGGACCTGTAAAGGAGAATAAAGGGAACTAAAATTTTATACAGATGTTTTTCTAATAGAAATAAAATAAACAGGGCCTGCAGAGATGGCTTAGTGGTTAAGTGCTTGCCTGTGAAGCCTAAGGATCCCAGTTTGAGGCTCAAGTCCCCAGGACCCATGTAAGCCAGATGCACAAGGTGGTGCATGCATCTGGAGCTCATTTGCAATGGCTGGAGGCCCTGGCGTGCCCATTCTCTATCTGCCTCTTTCTCTCTCTGTCTGTCGCTCTCAAGTAAATAAATAAATAAAAACAAAAATTTAAAATAAATCAGGGGTTATTTTTAAAAAAAGAAATAAAATAAACATGTAAAAATGTTCATTGATAGAGCAAAAGGCCCAGACACACACGAATTTATTTTTTAAGCCAAAAACAAAACAAAAATCCAAAAAACTAAACAAACCTATTTACCAAGAAATGACCAGTGGGGCTGGGGAGATGGCTCAGCAGTTAAAGGCATTTGCTTGCAAGGCTTAGCCAGATGCACACAGTGGCACATGTATCTGGAGTTCATTTGTACTTGCAAGAGGCCCTGGCATGCCCATTCTCTTTCTCAAGTAAGTAGAAATATTTTTTTAAAAGACGGCTTCCCAAAACATTATAGGCTATTGCCAAGACTCTTGGTTTCACACCAGACCTAGATGGTAAGACTCTATTGCTAAAGACTCCACATGCTTGGGCTGCAAGGTTACTGAGAAATCAAGCTAGAGCTGAGCTGGAAACCCCCTCCACGTAGACCAGCTGACAGAAAGCTGGAAAAAGTTACGCTGCATGCAACCCTATGGGAGACAGAAGTCATCAATGGCAGTAAATAGCAGTGGATAATGCAAGTCTTAAGACTGACCAGCCAAGCCAAATGTGCCAACAGGTGTAATAGTGACATGTCTGTTATAAGGGAAACTAACTGCTCTCTAGTTGGACTAGAGGCCTGCTCCATGGGAGGGAATACATGCCTGGTACTGAAAACCTAGTCAAAAGCCTATGGTGGGGGAGGTCATCAACCCTAGGGGTGTAGCGCCTGCTGTTATCTGGCTAAATGCATATACTTTGCTCACCAAACTGCCCTGTAAGCACTTTTTTAAAAATGTTCATACCAATATATTAATGCTACTCTCACTTTTATTTAGAGAAGCTTCTCTTTTCAGATGTCAGTGATCACTGAGATGACTCAAAAGCCACCATAGTGCTGAGAAGTGACAGAGGAGTGTTCAGCACTGAAATATCTCTATCAAACCTTCCAAGGCTCAGGGTCCATTGTGGAAGAGGTGGTGGAAAGAATGTAAGAGCCAAGGGAAGAGTAGGACTCCTTTCAGTATGCTCTTTCAGACACAAAATGTTTTGGATATTCATGACCTCGCAGTGCCTGGAATTACCTACACAAGACCATCATAATAGGAGGAAAAGATGATGTCATTAAAATTAAAGAGACTAATTGAAAGGGGGAGGGGATATGACGGAGGGTGGGTTTGTGAGGGGGAAAGTAGGGGAGGGAGGGAATTATCATGGTTTATTATCTATAGTTATGGAAATTGTCAATAAAAAAGGGTTTTTGTTTGTTTGTTTTTGTTTTTTGAGGTAGGGTCTCACTCTAGCCCAGGCTGACCTGGAATTCACTCTGTATTCTTAGGGTGGCCTCGAACTCATGGTGATCCTCCTACCTCTGCCTCCCGAATGCTGGGATTAAAGGCGCGCACCATCATGCCCAGCTAATAAAAACATTTTTTAAAGTGCCAGGTATGGTGGTGCACGCCTTTAATCCCAACACTCTGGGCACAGAGATAGGAGGATCACTGTGAGTTTGAGGCTAGCCTGAGACTACATAGTAAGTTCCAGCCCAATCTGGGCTAGAGTGAGACCCTACCTCAAAAAATTGAAAAAAAAAAAAAAGTTAAAGGGCTAGAGAGATGGCTTAGAGATTAAGGGGTTTGTCTAAGGACCCATGTTCGACTCTCCAGGTCCCAAGTAAGCCAGAGATAGAGTCTCACGCTAGCCCAGGCTAATCTGGATCTCACTCTATAGTCCCAGGTTGGCCTTGAACTCACAGTGATCCTCCTACCTCTGCTTCCCAAGTGCTGGGATTAAAAATGTGGGCCACCACACCTGGATTTTCAATTTTATCTGTACTGTAGCACACAGAAATATTTCATTTCTTTCAAAGCTGTATATATAGTATTACATGAATATGTCACATTTTTATTTATTTATTTGAGAGAATCAGAGAGAGAAAGGCAGACAAACAGACAGAGAGAATGGGTGTGCCAGGGCCTCCAGCCATTGCAAATGAACTCCAGATGCATGAGCCACCTTGTGCATCTGGCTTAGGTGGGTCCTGGGGAATCGAACCTGGGTCCTTTGGCTTTGCAGGCAAATGCTTTAACCACTAAGCCGGCCCCCAACCCACATTTTTTTATTCATCAATTGATGGACACTTGGGTTGTTTTAACTTTTTCTGCCTCCTGTTTTTTCAAACATTTTATTAATTTATTTATAAGAGAGAGAAAGATGCAGATACAGAGAGAATGGGCACATCAGGGTCTCCATCCACTGCAAACAAACTCCAGATACATGTGCCCTCCTTGTGCATCTGCCTTTAGGTGAGTACCAGGTAATCAAACCTGGTCCTAAGGCTTTTCAAGCAAGCACCTTAGCCGCTGAGCCATCTCTAGAGCCCTGCCTCATGTTTTTGGCAGCTAAAATATTCCAGGAGGCTTTACCCAGCTCCTACCTTCTCATAAGCAGGAGCTCTCGGTACTGTCTCCTCTTTTCTTCTCTTAATGTAATAAAATTTCTCTAAATCTTGAAAAACGGAAATAATGTTCCAGGAACATTGTCTATGCTATACTTAGACAACAGTTGAGTTAATAGCTTTGGCAGAAACCATCCGCTTCAAAGCCTAAGCCATCTAGTACTTGCCCTTGCAGAGACAGCTTACTGACCCCTAATATTCTCACATATGGTTCACATAGGAGAGAGGAGATGGAAGCCATGAAATTTGTTGACAGGATGACAAAGGTTCAAGAACAGAGGTGTGAAATGTAAGAGAGCCCAGGGTCTTCATGCATGAGAAGAAGGGTGCTTCCCTGAAGAGGTCAGAGGGGGCAGTTGGCAGCCACCTGGCACTGAGACTGTTTCTAGTATATGTGTGATGTGGAAGGAGAAACAAGAGAGAGGACAGTGGTCTTCCTGTCACTCAAGGGCATTGATTCTTATGGGCTCTGGGGAGGCGAATGGCTTACCTTGACAACACGCTTTTGTCCCAGCAGGTTCTTGCCATCTGGTCCCATTGGGTCTAGGATAACGCAGTAGTTTCGAGGCCCCAGGGTGGTGATGGGTACCACTCCAAGCACCTCCTCATGGACATCTGGGACATGGGCTGCCGTGTCCTGCACTGTCACCAGCCATTCTTCCCCTGTGCGGCGGGCCACTCCTCGAAAGTCCCGAAAGTTCTGCTTAGCCCGGAGGTGCAGCGCTGTCTGTACAAGGAGACACTAGGTGTTTTGGGGGAGTCTCTTTCCAACTTCCTCCTACCACTTACTTGGGGAATCTATGAATGTCATTGGCCACTAAATGCTCTCAGTTCTAAGTGGCAATGGCTACCAACCCTGGAGGACCTTTTAAACCTTTCAAAAGCCTCAGGATTCTCCTGGCAATCAGACCTCTGAATCATCTCTAGTGATCCTAGAAATATTGTTTCTCTTTGACTCTCATGTTGTCTGCCATCAATCCCTGCCACTCTGAGCATTGCCCCAACCCACACCCCTGAGCACAAACCTTTTCTGTAAGGATCACAGCATCCACCAAGTCCAGCACCTCCTCAAACACTGCTGGGAGATAAGCACCCACCGAGCGGACCAGCCATTCCTCACCTGGGCCATGAGCAGGAAGCAAGAGTCATAGGTCAACCAGCCGCCCTCAAAGGCCTTTTTGCACAGCTCAGACAGAGAGGAGCACAGGGACTTGGAAGCAAAAAAATGCCACTGCTAGCCTGGTGTGGTGGTGCATGCCTTTAATCCCAGCACTCAAGAGGCAGAAGTAGGAAGATTGCTGCAAATTTGAGGCCACCCTGAGACTACATAGTGAATTCCAGGTCAGCCTGGGCTAGAGCAAGACCCTGCCTCAAAAAACAAAAACAACAATAACAAATTGTAGAGAATTCCCAACGTACTGTTCTCTAAACACCAAAGACCAACTGTTTTCCTTCCCCTACCATGAATGTCATTCATTTACCGGACTTGCAAGAATGCCCAGGGAATAGTCACAGCCTCGCCCTGCCTAGTAAGCAAGTAACCTGACTTTCGTGCCTCAGTCTTGCCACATGAGAAATGGCAATGTAGAACCTCACTTGAACATCTCACTTTGTTGTTTAAAAACCAGGAATGGGAGCTGGGCATGGTGGCGCACACCTTTAATCCTAGCACTCAGGAGGCAGAGGTAGGAGGATCACCGAGAGTTCGAGACCACCCTGAGACTACATAGCTAATTCCAGGTCAGCCTGGACTAGAGTGAAATCCTACCTTGAAAAACAAAAACAAAAACAAAACAAAACAAAAAAACAAAAACAGGAATGGGCTGGGTGTGGTGGCACATTTCTTTAATCCTAGAACTCTGGAGGCAGAGTTCTGGAGGCCAAGAGTTCAAGGCCACCCTGAGACTACATAGTGAATTCCAGGACAGCCTGGGCTAGAGTGAGACCCTACCTTGAAAACCAAAACCAAAACAAACAAACAAACAATAACACCAAAAATCAGGAATGGGGGCTGGAGAACTGGCTCAGTGGTTAAAGGTGCTTGCTTGCAAAGCCTGACAATCAGAGTTCAATTCTCTAGCCACCTACTTAAGCCAGATGCAAAAAGTGGCACAAAGCCAGGCATGGTGGCGCACGCCTTTAATCCCAGCACTCGGGAGGCAGAGGTAGGAGGATTGCTGTGAGTTCGAGGCCACCCTGAGACTACATAGTGAATTCCAGGTCAGCCTGGACTAGAGTGAAACCCTACCTCGAAAAACAAAAAAAAAAAAAAAAAAAAAAAAAAGTGGCACAGTTGTCTGGTGTTCATTTGCAGCATCAAAAGGTCCTGGTGCTCCCACCCCAATACACATACACATGCAAATAAATAATAAATAAATAAACAAGAGTTGTTTTCAATTTAACATTAAAAAAATAAAGAATCTGGTGCATGCCTTTAACCCCAGCACTCCAGAAGCTGAAGTAGGAGGATTGCTTTGAGTTCCAGGTCAGACTAGGTGAGAGTGAGACTCTACCTAAAAACGAGACCCTACCTTGGGGGGGAAAAAAAAAGAACCAGGTATGGTATTGGCCACAGCTCCTGGTGAATGGTGGGGAGGGC
Organism: Orientallactaga sibirica; assembly: GCA_036365145.1. Lineage (NCBI taxonomy): Eukaryota > Metazoa > Chordata > Mammalia > Rodentia > Dipodidae > Orientallactaga > Orientallactaga sibirica. The sequence goes on from JAEOAD010000888.1 coordinate 3,238,917, forward strand.
AAGGCCATGCCATCATGACATGATTGCAGGATCGGGGTAGGACAGAGCAAGTATGCAAGGGGGTGTGGAAGAGACAGTAGAAATACCTCAACAGCTCTTAAGAGACACCAGAGGAAGCAGGGCATGGTGGTGCACACTTGAAATCCCAGTACTTGGGGGCTGGGGCAGGAGGACTGCAACAAGTTTGAGGCCAGCCTGTCCTACATAATAAGACCCTACCACAGAGAGAGAGAGACAGACAGAGCGGGAGAAAGCGAGCGAGCGAGAGTTTTGCCCAGGATACATGTGGTTCTCCTACTTTCCCTGAAAGTGAGGCCCTCTTGCTGCCCACCCACTAACAGTACCTCGCTGGGCCTACCTGTCACCCTCTCCTTGCCATCCCGGTCCCAGCACTCCTTGCGGGCCCTTAACCGCAGAGCCTGGTTCTGTCTGATGATGGTGGCTTGAATAATCTCCACGACCTCTACTTCTTTCTGGGGGATGTACGTGCCTAGGGAGAAAGAAGCCAATGTCAGGACAGTGGTGGGAAGGCAGGAAGCCCTGGCCTTGACAGAGCCCAAGGAAGGGAGGTGCACTCACCAGGTCCCTCAAATAGCCATTCGTCTCCTGCCACCACCTTGTCTCCATTCTTATTCTCAAAGTCCAGCAAGGCCTTAAGATGTAGGGCAGTGTTGGGCAGAACTACCTGCAGTGGGGTGATGTCCTGTAGGAAAGAAGTTTTCATGATGTGTTTGGTTCTGTGACACTGGAGATTAGAGCCGATAGCATCTTTATTTTATTTTTTAAATATTTATTTATTTTAGACAGAAAGAAGCAGAGAGAAAGAGAGAGAGATGGAAGGAGAGGAAGAAGAGGAGAGAGAGAGAGAGAGAGAGAGAGAGAGAGGATGTGCAAGGGCCTCTAGCCCTGCAAACAAACTCCAGATGCATGTGCCACCTTGTGCATCTGGCTTTTGGGTCCCGGAGAATTGAACATGGGTTCTTTGGCTTTACAGGCAAGTACCTTAACCACTAAGCCATCACTCTAGCCCTCTTTTCTTTTCTTTTAAATATTTATTTTTTGAAAGAAAGAGAGAGAGAATGGGTACACCAGGGCCTCCTGCTGGTGCAAACAAACTCCAGATGCACGTGCCACTTTGTGCATCTGGCTTTATGTGGGTACTGGGGAGTCAAACGGAGCCATCAAGCTTTGCAAGCAAGTGCCTTTAACTGCTGAGCCAACTCTCCAGCCCTTTTCTTTCCTTCCTCCCTTGTCTTCTTTCTTCTTTCTTTCAACTGGGTAAAGGCAGACATGATGATTGCCCACTTGCTTGGGCCCAGGGCTTGAGGGAAATGCAGACAAGAACCCCACCTTGCTGGCTCCCTCCATGACAGTCCCAGGCATTTGGACCTGTATCTTGTCTTGTCCACCATTGTTCTGTCTCTGCCCGCCAGTGTGTGGCACTATTTGGGTGAATGACTTGCTTTTCCTTGGCACAACTCATATAGCAGGGACTGGCTGGGAGCTTGTGGCAGCTCTGGAGTCCCTCAGTCCCATCTCATCAACTAACCTCCCGGTCTGTTTGGGGCTTCTGTGGAGAACACTATGGCTGGGTAAGTGAGTGGAGGGTGCCGAGTCAATTCTGTCCCTGGGGAGAATCAGCAAATGCCCCCTCCCCTAGCCCCCACTACTTCCTGCAGGCTTTGTTTAAGTTCTCAGAAGACAGCAGAGCCCAGGACAAGGTGGCAGGACAGGCAGAGTGGCATGCAGGGGAGACAAGCCAGGTACCTTTTCCAGCACCTCCCCTGGGTACAGAGGGAAGGGGTCTTGGGCCAGTCGGATCTCCTGGTCAGCATGGCGAAGCCGAACTTGCCCTGTGACGTCAAATAAGACTGAGTTTTGGGCGTCCCGTGACACAGGGTTGGCCACTATACAGTAATGACGTGGGGGAACGGTCACCATGCGCAAGGGAGCAAATAGGACCCTGTTGGAGAATAAGAAGGGATGTGAAGACCAAGGGGACCAACTGGAAAGGAGGCAGTCAATGCAAGAGAAACCTTCCAACACCCAAACGAGGGCCACTCCTGCTTAGGAACATGGAGGGAGGAGGATCCTTCCAGCCAGTCCAATAGACCCCTCTCAACCTCGACAGCCCCACACCAACCTCTCATTGTCCTGCCGGATGTAGGTCTTCGGCCCGACTTCCACACGGGACACATTGCTGTTCTGGTCCAGCACATGGATGTAGTGGTATGGGGGGATGCGGATGATGGACTCTTCAGTTGCCATGGTGGACCCCAAGTCCCAGGCTAACTTGATTGCAGCAACAGAGAGTAACAGACAGATAGGGAGAGGACACAAGATGAACACAGGTGTTTGTGACAAGGCAGAGCCCGAGGAAGAGACCTTCTCTTCTCTACCAGCTCTTGTACCCACTTTTTCTTTTACAAATTAAAAAAAAAGTAATAATAAGCCCAGCGTGGTGGCGCACGCCTTTCATCCCAGCACTTGGGAGGCAGAGGTAGGAGGATCACTGTGAGTTTGAGGCCACCCTGAGGCTACACAGTGAATTCCAGGTCAGCCTGAGCTAGAGTGAGACCTTACCTTGAAAAACCAAATAATAATAATAATAAAAATAATTTTTTTGAAACAGGGTCTGGCTACATAGTTCAAGCTGGCTTCAGAACTAATGCTGCCTCCTTAGCCTTTTGAGATTACAGTCATGTGCCACTCCATCTGCTTATCCCTTTCTTCTTCCCACCCAGGAGAACACAGCCCATTCCAACCTTAACTCTACCAAGAAATACTTGCTGCAGTTAGCACAGAAACCCAGAAGTACTAACTACCACCTCTCCTTTGCTCTCATCTCCTCCCTCCCCATGTGCCTTAGAGCAAAGGTCTTTCTTTCTTTCTTTCTTTCTTTCTTTCTTTCTTTCTTTCTTCTTCTTTTTTTCTTTTTTGGTGTGTGTGTTTCTCAGGTAGAGTCTTGCTCTAGTGCAGGCTGACCTGGAATTCATTATGTAGTCTCAGGGTGGCCTCAAACTCACAGCAATCCTCTGACCTCTGCCTCCCAAGTGCTGAGATCAAAGGCATGCACCACAACACCCCACTGCTTTCTCTCTCTCTCTCTCTTTCATCCTTTCATCTATCTATCTATCTATCTATCTATCTATCATCATTTATTTATTTGCAAGTACACACACACACACACACACACACACACACACACAGAATGAGAACGAGAGAGAGAATGGGTGTTTGGCCTCCAGCCACTGCAAACAAACTCTAGATACATGCACCACTTTGTGCATCTGGCTTTATGTGGACACTGAGGAATTGAACTTGAGTCGTTAAGTTTTGCAGGCAAGTGCCTTAGGGCTGCGTCATCTCTCCAACCCAAGTTCTTGGCTCTGAAGGCACTCAGGTAGCTGTGCTAAGATGAGAGAACAGATCTGTCTGCAAGACAACTATGTGCCCTGTCCTGCACACACTGGGGAGCAGTAGCTCTGGGAACTCACAGATTGTCCAGAGTCAGGCAACCTTTATTCCAATGATCAAGATCACAAAGGTCTGGCTGTATTCAAATGTTAAGCTGTAGCCCAAGAACATAAGAACATTTGCATGATGTTCACCTACATCCCTCCCCTACTCTTGTGCTTTTAACAATCCTGGTATGAAGGGTTCCGGTGGCCCACCACCCCAGAAGGAACCCCAGACTAAAGTGACGATTCCAGAGAAGGAGCAAAGTTAATAACACAGGAAAGCGTTCTAGTTTTCACATACCCTTCAACCACTACCCCAGTTCTCTCCCTTTCTCTCTCTCTGGTATGAGGACACCCTCAGCTCCCAGCTGTTGTGGCAGAGGTACGGATGGAGAAGAAGGGGAGGGGAGGTATATATTTTTTAATCTATTCATATCCGCCCTATTTGCCTCTCAATGGTAGGCAATTTCATCCCGTGCTTGGCCTATATGAGAGTGTCCCACACCCTAGCAAATGGCCATCCTTATACCCAGCACTCCCTGGACTTTGGACAGGTCAAACAAAGGCAATCAAGTTTGCTAGGCAACTCAGGGCCTCAATCCCTCTTTCTTTCCTTTCCTGTCCTTTCCTTTTCTTCTCTTTCTCTTTTACTCTTTCTTTCCAGCTGGGGGTTGAACCCAGGGCCTGGAACTTGCTAGGCAAGCACTCTACCACTGACCTCTACTGCCAGCCATCAGACAGTTCTGAAGCTACTGCAAAGGAATGGCTCATCTATTCTACCTGTCCCCAGCTCTTGGCTGAGAAATGCAAATGAGATGCAAAGCAAAACAGATGTCTTCACACAGTAAAGAGGCAGAAGCCACAAAATTACAGAATCAAGAGCCCCAAAGGGTTTTCTTTGATCCATGCAATCCACAATATTTTTTTGTTTTGTTTTGTTTTTTTTGTTTTTTGGTTTTTCGAGGTAGGGTTTCACTCTGGCCGAGGCTGACCTGGAGTTAACTATGTAGTCTCAGGGTGGCCTCGAACTCACAGTCTCCTACCTCTGCCTCCCAAGTGCTGGGATTAAAGGCATGTGCCACCACGCCCAGCAATATTTTGGGTTTTTGTCTTGAAATTATGGGTTTTCACAGAATCATTCACTATTCCTGGTTCTAAAGATTCAGGAGATGGAAACCCAACACTAGGCCCACAGTTCTTGTTGGCAAATTTGTTGGGAGCAAGGAGCAGCTGCCCCTTTTGGACACAAGGCTTTCTTCTTACCACAGCCCCACCTCTTACCTAACCATAAGCCATTGCTTGCACAGCAACTGCCTGCTCCTATTTACTCTTTTGTTTCACATAGATTCAATGGTGACTGCAGCATATGAGAATATATATATATATATTTTGAGGGTCTCACTCTAGCCCAAGCTGGCCTGTAATTCACTATGTAGTCTTAGGCTGGCCTTAAACTCACAGCAGTAAATCACAGAGGTATCTGTCTCCACAGTGCTGGGATTAAAGGTGTGTGCCATGACACCTGGAGAGAATATAATTTTTTAAAATGTTTTATTTTTCTTTATTTATTTGAGAGAGAGAGAGAGGGGGGAGGGAGAATGGGCATGCCAGGGCCTCTAGCCACTGCAAACAGACTCCAGATATATGCACCCCCTTGTGCATCTGGCTTATGTGGGTCCTGGGGAATTAAATCTGGGTCCTTTGGCTTTGCAGGCAAGTACCTTAACCACTAAGCCATTTCTCCAGCCCAAGAAAATATAACTTTTAAAATATTTATCTTTACTGTTTTTTAATTAAAAATTCAAATTTGACAAGCTGGATATGGTGGTGCACACCTTTAATCCCAGCACTCAAGGAGGCAGAGATAGAAGGATCACCTTGAGATCAAGGCCAACCTGGGACTACAGAGTTCCAGTTCAGCCTGGGCTAGAGTAACACTCTACCTCAAAAGAAACAAACAAAAAAAATTAAATTTGTTTTTCAAATCTGTTTCAAAAGAATATCACAATTATTAACAAGAATACGGGGGCTGGAGAGATTGCTCAGTGGTTATGGTACTTGCTTACAAAGCTTAAGGACCCAGGTTTGATTCCCTAGTACCCTCATAAAGCCAGATACACAAGGTGGTACATGTGTCTGGAGTTCATTTGCAGTGGCTAGAGGCTCTGGCACACCCATTGTCTTTCTGTATCTGTCTCTTTCTGCTTGTAAATAGATAAACTAATAAAAATAGGTTTTTTTAAGAAAGAATACAATTAGAGCCAAGCATGGTGGTGTACACCTTTAATCCCAACACGCAGGAGGCAGAGGTAGGAGGATTGCTGTGAGTTGGATGTCACCCTGAGACTACAAAGTAAATTTCCAGGTCAACCTGGATTAGAGCTAGACACTACCTCGAAAAAAAGAAATTGAGGAAGACACGAAAAGATGGAAAGATTGCCCATTCTCATGGTTTGGGAGAATATTGTGAAAATGGTAATCCTACCAAAAGCAACATAGACATTGAATACAATTCCAATCAAAATTTCAGCACCATTCTTCATAGAGATAGGAAAACAAATTCTCAAAAGTCATGTGGAAGCACAGAAGGCCTTGGATAGCTGAAAATGTCCTCAGCAAAAAGGGGCTAGAGCCGAGCGTGGTGGTGCACGCCTTTAATCCCAGCACTCAGGAGGCAGAGGTAGTAGGATCGCCATGAGTTCAAGGCCACTCTGAGACTACATAGTGAATTCCAGGTCAGCCTGGACTAGAGTGAGACCCTGTCTTGAAAAACCAAAAAAAAAGGGGGGCGGCTAGAGAGATGGTTCAGTGGTTAAGGTACTTGGCTGTGAAGCCAAAGGACCTAAGTTTGATTCCCTGGTACCCACAGAAAGCCAGATGCATTAAGTGGCGCATGCATCTGGAGTTTATTTGCAGTGGCAGGAAGCCCTGGTATGCCCATACTCACTCTCTTTGTGTCTGCTTCTCTCTCTCTAATAAATAAATTAATTATAAAAGAATACTACTGATGGTATCACCATACCTGATTTCAAATTATACTCTAAAGCCATAGTAATAAAAACAGCATGGTACTGGCCCAAAACCAGATACAGATAAGGGAGCAGAATAGAAGATCCAGACATAAGTTCTAGTAACTACAGCCACCTGATCTTTGACAAAGAGGCCAAAACTGTACACTGGAGAAAAGACAGCATCTTCAACAAATAGTGCTAGAGAAACTGGATAACCACACAGGGAAGAATAAATCCAGATCGTCTCCTCTCATCCTGCATAAAAGTCAATTCTGCATGGATCAAGGACCTCAGTATAAGACCTGAAACTCTAAAACAACTAGAAGAAAAAGTAAGGAGACCACTCCAAGATAAAGGCACAGGGAAAGACTTTCTGAGTAAGAGTCTTGGAAGCCCAGAGAATCAGACAAGCACTTGACCACTGGGATATCATGAAACTAAAAATCTACTGTACAGCCAAGCAAACCATCCACAGAATCAATAAACAGCCTACAGGATGGGAGGAAATGTTTGCCAGCCATATATCTGACAGAGGTTCAATATCTAGAATACACAAAGAACTCAAAAAGCTAAGCAATTAAAAAATACCAATCAGGGCTGGGTGTGGTGTTACAAACCTTTAATCCCAGCACTTGGGAGGCAGAGATAGGAGGATTGCCATGAGTTAAAGATCACCTTGAGACTACATAGTGAATTCCAGGTCAGCCTGGGCTAGAGCAAGACCCTACCTCGAAAAACCAAAAACAATGACAAAAAATCACTCTAATTCACAATTGCCTCAAAAAAATTAAATAAAATAAAGTACCTTGGAATAAACCTGACCAAGGAAGTGAAGGATCTCTACAATGAAAACTTTAAAACACTAGAGACAGAAATTACAGAAGACACTAGGAAATGGAAAGACATCCCATGTTCTTGGATTGAAAGAACCAATATTATGAAAATTGTCAATCTTGCCAAAAGCAATCTACATGCTTAATGCAATCCCCATCAAAATTCCAAGGGCATTCTTCATGAAATTAGAACAAACAATTCTAAAATTCATTTGAAAGCACAGAAACCTTGAATATACAAAACAATTTTGAGCAACAAAAATAAGGCTGGTGGTACTACCATAGCTCATTTTAACCTATGTTAAAAAGCCATAGTAATAAAAACAGCATGGTACTGTACAAAAACAGACATGTAGATCAATGGAACAGAATAGAGGACCCAGATGTAAGTCCAGACCGCTACAGCCACCTGATCTTCGACAAAAATGCCGAAAAACTCACTTGAGAAAAGACAGCCTCTTCAACAAATGGTGCTGGGAAAACTGGATATATGTAGAAGGATGAAAATAGATCCTTAATAATCTCCATGCACAAGTCCAAATGGGGCTGGAGAGATGGCTTCGTGGTTAAGGTACTTGCCTACAAGGCCAAAGGACTCAGGTTCTATTCCCCAGGACCCAAATGCACACAGTGGCACATGCTTCTGGAGTTTATTTGCAGTGGCTGGAGACCCTGGTGCACCCATTCTCTCTATCTGCCTCTCTCTCTCTCTCATAAATAAATAAATAACACATAAATAAAAAAGAATCAAGTCCAAATGGATCAAAGTCCTTAATATCAGACCTGAAACTCCAAAACTACTAGAAGAAAAAGTAGGGGAAACCCTTCAACATATTAGAAGAGGCAATGACTTTCCGAACATAACCCCAGTTGCTCAGGAAATAAAACCACTAATCAAGCCAGGAGTGGTGGTGTACACCTTTAGGGAGGCAGAAGTAGGAGGAGCGCCATGAGTTCGAGGCCACCCTGAGACTACAAAGTTAATTCCAGGAGCGCACGCCTTTAATCCCAGCACTCGGGAGGCAGAGGTAGGAGGTTCGAGGCCACCCTGAGACTAGATAGTTAATTCCAGGTTAGCCTGGACCAGAGTGAGACCCTACCTTGCAAAACCAAAAAAAAAAAAAAAAAAGTTAATTCCAGGTTAGCCTGGACCCCACACCCCAAAAAAAAAAAAAAAAAAACACCTCACTAATCAACTGCTGGGACCTCATGAAATCACAAAGCTTTTATGCAGCGACACTGTGAATAGAGCAAACAGGCAACCTACAGAATGGGATAAAATCTTTGCCAACTACACATCTGACAGAGCATTAATATCCACTTTGTACAAAGAACTCAAAAAATGAAATAATAAGGAATCAAATAACCCAATTAAAAATGGGCTCTGGGCCAGACATGTTGGCGCACGCCTTTAATCCCAGCACTTGGGAGGCAGAGGTAGGAGGATCGCTGTGGAGTTCAAGGCCACCCTGAGACTACAGAGTGAATTCCAGGTCAGCCTGGGCTAGAGCAAGGCTCTACCTCAAAAAACAAACAAACAAAAAAAAAAAAAAAAGGGGGGGTTGGAACTAAATAGAGAGTTCTCAAAAGAAGAAATATAGATGACATATAATCACCTAAAAAATGTTCTATATCCTGGGCTGGAGAGATGGCTTAGCGGTTAAGGCGCCTGCCTGCTAAGCCTAAGAACGCTGGTTCCAATCTCCAGGTCCCACCTTTAGCCAGATGCAGGGCGCAATGCCGCACTTGGCCACAAGGGTGTGCACACATCTGGATTTCATTCACAGCAGCTGAGACTGCTGGCGCGCCCATCTCTGTCTCCCTCTCTCTCTCTGTGTCTCTCTCCAAAAATAAATAAAATAATAATAAAAAATGTTCCATATCCTTAGCCATCAGGGAAATGCAAATTAAAAGTACCTTGAGGGCTGGAGAGATGGCTTAGCGGTTAAGCGCTTGCCTGTGAAGCCTAAGGATCCCGGTTAGAGGCTCGATTCTCCAGGACCCACGTTAGCCAGAAGCACAAGGGGGCACATGCATCTGGAGTTCGTTTGCAGTGGCTGGAGGCCCTGGCGTGCCCATTCTCTCTCTCTCTACCTGTCTATTTCTGTATCTCTCTCTCTCTCAAATAAATAAATAATAAAATATTTTTTAAAAAAAAGTACTTTGAAATTCCATCTCACTCCTGTCAGAATGATTATTATCAAGAAATCAAATGACAGTAAATGCTGGCTAGGATGCAGAAAAAGAGGAACCCTTCTACACTGTTGGTGGGAATGTAATCTGGTACAGCCATTGTGGAAATCAGTGTGGAGATCTACCCTATGACCCAGCTATACCACTCCCAGGCATATATCCTAAGGACTTGTTTTACTACCTTAGAGATACTTGCTCAACCATGTTTATTGCCACTCTATTCACAATAGCTAGGAAACAGAACCAGCCTGGATGTCCCTCAACTGATGAGTGGATAATGAAGATGTGGCACATTTACATAATGGAGTTCTACTCAGTGGTAAAGAAAATGAAATTATGAAATTTGCAGGAAAATGGATGGATCTGAAAAGGATTATGGATCCTAGCTACAAATGTTTGGACTTGTGAGTTGAAATAAAACTCAGTAGCAGAGGCTAGTGAGCTAGAAAGGGGCAATAAGGGAGGAAGGAGAGGGGAGAACTTAAGGGGATAGTATTGTATATATGTAAGTAGAAAAACAGATTACTCAGGGTGAAAAGGCCTAAGTGAGGTCAGGGGGAGAGATTGAGTAAAGGAAGGGTGGGGGAGGGTTAATCACAATTTAAGAGGATACGAGTAAGTCATATGGAAACTTTTTTGGACAATGATGCATCCAGAAGCCATAGATTGTTATTAGAAAATTTTCATTTCCAGGGATGGGATACCTTCTAGTGAGTTGTTGGCCAGGGAGGTCCCTGTTGTCCCAAAACAGTACAGGCCATTGCCGAGGCCCTTGGTTTCCCACCAGGAATAGATGGTAAGACCCTATTGCTGAAGACTCCACATGCTTGGGCTGAAAGGTCACTGAGAAATCTTGCTGGAGCTGAACTGAAAACCTCCTCCGTATAGACCAGCTAGAAGAAAGCTGGAAAAAACTATGATGCATGCAGCTCCATGGGAGAGAGAGAGAAGTTATCAATGGAGATAAACAAGACTGGACACTGAAAGCCTTAAGTTTGGCCAGACAGACCAAATAAGCCATGTCTGTTATGGGGGAAAACCAACTGCTTCCCCCTCCCCCTGAGGTAGAGTCTCACTCTAGCCCAGGCTGACCTGGAATTCACTTTATTCTCAGGGTGGCCTTGAACTCATGGCGATTCTCCTACCTCTGCCTCCTGAGTGCTGGGATTAAAGGTGTGCACCACCACACCCAGCTTCCAACTGCTTTCTAATTGGACTGGAGACCTGCTCCAAGGAGGGAATACATGCCTGATACTGAAAACCTATGATGGGGGAGGTCATGAGCCCTAGGGGTGTAACGCCTGCTGGTGTCTGGCTAAATGCATATATTATGCTCACCAAACTGTAAGCACTTTTCTAATGTTCATACTCATATATTAATGCTACTCTCACTTTTGGCTAGAGAAGCTTCTCTTTTCAGATGGTGGTGACCTCTGGGATGATTTAAAAGACAACATAGTGCTGAGAAGTGACAGAGGAGTGCTCATTACTGAAACATCTCTATCACACCTTCCAAAGGCTCAGGGTCCTTTGTGGAAGAGGTGGGGGGAAGAAGGTACAAATCAAAGAAAGGAGTTCTTACAATGCACTCTTCCAGACACAAAATGGCCTGGACAGCCATGACCTACTCAAAACCAGGGCAGTAGGAGGAAAAGATGATGACATGAAAATAAAAGAGAGACTGATTGAGAGGGGGAAGGGAACATGATGGAGAGTGGAGTTATAAAGGGGAAAGTGAGGGAGGAGGGCATTATGGTTTATTTTCTATAATTATGGAAGTTGTCAATAATAAAAAATTGAAAAACAAAATTTTATAGTTAAAAACATCAATCAAGCTGGGCGTGGTGGTGCACACCTTTAATTCCAGCACTTGGGAGGCAGAGGTAGGAGGATTGCCGAGAGTTCGAGGCCACCCTGAGACATAGTGAATTCCAGGTCAGTGACCAGAATTCCAGGTCAGCCTGGAGCCAGATGCACAAGGGGGTGCATGCATCCAGAGTGAGACCCTACCTCTACCTGCCTATTTCTGTATCTCTCTCTCTCAAATAAAAAAATAAAATGAAAAAAAAAAAAAAAAAAAAAAAAAAAAACACCATCAATCAGCAGCTAGAGAGATTGCTCAGCAGTTAAGGCACTTGCCTGCAAAGCCTAATGACCTATTTTCAATTCCCCTGTACCCTCGTAAAGGTAGATACCCAAAGTGGCACTTGCATCTGGAGTTCGTTTTCAATGGCTGGAGTTCTTCCTGTGCCCACTTTCTCTTTCTCTTTTCTATCTCTGTCTGCTTGCAAATAAATAACCTCACAGGGACCTGGATTCAGAAGGTTTGGTCTTATAGCTCCTGTTTGCTGCTTCCTGCCTTGTACATTTCCTTCCTCCCTCTGAAAGAGGTTAGTTTTGATCCTTTTCTGGTATACTTCTTTTTTAAAATTAGAGAGAGAGAGAGAAAGAGGTAGAGAATGGGAGTGCTGGGGCCTCTAGCCACTGCAAACGAACTCCAGATGCACGGGCCACTTTGTGCATCTAGCTTGTGTGAGTACTGGAAAATGGAACCTGGGTTCTTAGGCTTTGCAGGCAAGTGCCTTGATTGCTAAACCATCTCTTTAGTTCCTTTTCTGGTATCTTTTCTATATCAGAGAGATGTCATTCTGCTTGCAGCCCAGGCTGACATGGAACTCACTCTTGCCCCAGGCTGGCCTCAAACTCACAGCAATTCTCCTGCCTCAGCCTCCAGATGACTCCTTATTTTTTTTAATTTTTTTATGTATTTGAGAGAGAGAGAGAGAGAGGAAGATACAGAGAGAGAATGGGTGTGCCAGGGCCTCTAGCCACTGCAAACAAACTCCAGAAGCATGCGCCACCTTGTGCATTTGGCTTACGTAGGTCCTGGGGAATCAAACCTGGGTCCTTCAGCTTTGCAGGCAAGCACCTTAACTGCTAAGCCACCTCTCCAGCCTCATCCTTATTCTTTTATCTTGCAACTTTATATGGGATTTGGCCTTGATACTTTCTGTGGCTCACTTTTTATTTTGGGTTAATTTGCCAACTAATACAAGGGTAGCTTTTCCAACTTTAGAATTCCATCTCCTGTCTTTGGACTCAAAGGGCTGCCTCTGATTTCCAGGAGTTGTTCTCCCCATTCAGCCCTGCTTTTGTCCCTCCCCTCTTGCCTGAACGCCCTAGTTGCTCCAGAATACCAAATTAGGCCCTATTCTGGGACACCTCCTTCTAGGAGTTCATGGTGCTGGGACAACCAGGACAGTAGCCCTAACCCTTATGCAATGGATGACCTTTGACAAGTCTGCTGATCTTGATAGCTCTTTCCTCAATTATAGCCTGGTGAGGCCAAGTTTATAGAAAGAGCACTCAGAGCCAAGTCTGATTCTTTATGTATTACTGCAGAGAATGGGCAATGCCCAAGGCCCAATTTTCCTACCCAGTGAGGGGTAAGGAGGCCTGACCAGTACCACAGGCTCTACCTGACCGTGCCAGCATCGGGGCTTAACCTCACTTGTTTACTGCCAGGAAGGTGGCAAGTGCGTCTTGTGTCACTCCAGCTATGGAGCTAGAAGCATGAGCTTCCTACAGCCGGGTGTAGCTTTTCTCAGGGGCTGCTTGGCCAGGTTCTCTGTAGAATAGAAGCCTGGCCAGGAAACCAGATGGGGCGAGAGGAAGGGCTCCAGCTACTGGCTGAGGTATAGGCAGGGTTTGGAGGCTCCACAGGGATTATGCGAGCTCTAGGACCCGTAAGGGTGGGAGTAGGCTCTAGGAACACCCTCCATTGGTATTTTATTGGATAATGCCCCCCTCCTCCATGGTTGAGGCCTCTCTGCCATCTGCCACCCCAGCTGGGCTCAGTCAGGGGACTGACAGCCTTGCCCAGCTCAGTGATTCAGCAAGTTTTTGTCATAGCCCATCAGGCTAGACTCCTGCCTTATTCTGAGGATAAGCCCCTGCTTCCTTGGGTTCCAGCACCCCATCTCACCCCATCTCCCTGACCATACCCAAATCTGTCTTCTTCCAGAGACCACTTGCTAAGTGCTTACACCCCTGCCACTGTGACTGTGACAGACCTCAGACTGGAGTACTTACCAGACGAAGTACATAGTTACAGCTCTTTATTTCCAGTATGTCAGAGTCCTCAAAAGATAGCACTAACTCCACAGGAAGGACTGAAAAACCTAGGCAACAGTCTATGGCTGAGGTCATATGCCCACAGGGAAGCTATTCCCTTACTGTTGTTTGGCTACATTTGTTGTGTTCATCAAATTTTCCTCTGAATCTTGATGTTTATGCCTACAGACTAGTGCTGCTCTCACCTTGGGTCAAAGAAGCTTCTCTGTGCAATTGGTGGCGACTACAGGGGAAGACTAAAAAACCCATCAAAGTGTTGAGAAATGACAGTTGAAACATCTCCATCACACCTTCCGAGGCTCAGAGAAGAAGTGGTGGAAAGAATGTAAGAACCAGGCTGGGGAGATGGCTCAGCAGTTAAAAGTGCTTGCTTGCAAAGCCTGAAGGCCTTTGGTTTCACAGTAGCCATGTAAAGCAGATGCACAAAGTGGTTCATGTTTCTGTAGTTTGTAGCAGCAAGAGACCCAGAAGTGTCCATACTCTTACATTCACAATTTATTTTTATTTTTATGAGAGAGAGAGAGAATTGGCACACCAGGGCCCCCAGCCACTGCAATCCTGCAATCGAACTCAGATGTGTGCGCCACTCTGTGCGCATATGTGAGCTTGAGCACTTGCATCACCTTGTGCATCTGGCTTATGTGGGACCTGGAGAGTCAAACATGGGTTCTTAGGTTATGGTGTTTGCTTGCCTGTAAGGCCTATAAGCCATCTCTCCAGCCCTTTCATTCACAATAAATTAAAAAATAAAAAATAAAAAAAAAAAGAGCTAGGAAATGGAGCCAGCCTAGATGTCCCTCAACTGATGAGTAGATAATGAAAATGTAGCACATTTACACAATGGAGTTCTACTCAGCAGTAAAGAAAAATGAAGTTATGAAATTTGCTGGAAAATGGATGGATCTGGAAAGGATTATACTTAGTGAGCTAACGCAGGCCCAGAAAGCTAAATGTCACATGTTCTTTCTCATATGTGGATCCTAGCTACAAACTATTGGACTTCTATGTGAGTAAAAATAAAACTCAGTAGCAGAAGCCAGTAAGCTAGAAAGGGGATATAAAGGGAATAGAAGGGAGGGAGCGGGGACTTAATAGGATGGTATTGTATATATGTAAGTAGAATTAATGGGGGTGAAAAGGCCTAAGTGAGGTCAGGAGAAGAGATTGAGTAAAGGAACGGTGGAGGGAGGGCTAATCACAATCTAAGAGGATATAAATAAGTCATATGGAAACCTACTTTTCTGGACAACGGAACACTCAGAAGCCACAGATTGTTACTAGAAATTTTTCAGTACCAGGGATGAGATACCTTCCAGTGAGTTGTTGGCAAGGAGGTCACAGATACCCCAAAAACATTATAGGCCATTGTCAAGGCCCTTGGTTTCCCACCAGGAATGATGGTTAAGACCCTATTGCTGAAGACTCCACATACTTGGGTGGAAAGTTCACTAAGAAAACCTGCTGGAGCTGAGCTGAAAGCCTCCTCCATGTGGACCAGCTGACAGAAAGTTAGAAAAAGCTACGCTGCATGTGGTTCAATGGGACAGAGAAAACACCAGTGAAGGTACTCAACAGTGAACACTGCAAGCTTTAAATTTGGCCAGCTAGGCCAAATGAGCCGACTGGTGCAATAGTGGCATGTCTGTTATGGGGGAAACCAACCACTCTCTAATTGGACTGGAGGCCCGCTCCATGGGAGGGAATACATACCTGATACTGAAAACCTATGACAGAGGTAGTTATGAGCCCTAAGGGTGTAATGTCAGCTGGTGTCTCACTAAATGTATATAAATACTATGCTCACCAAATTGCCCAGTAAGCACTTCTCTTAATATCCACACCTATATATTAATGTTACTCTCACTTTTGGTTAGAGAAGTTTCTCTTTTCAGATGGTGGCAACCTTGGGATGACTCAGAAGGCACCATGGTGCTGAGAAGAAGGGACACAGGAGTGCTCAACACTGAAACATCTCAAACTCATCTTCCAAGGCTCAGGGTCCATTGTGGAAGAGGGGGCGGAAAGAATGTAAGAGCCAAAGGAAGGGTAGGACTCCTTACAACGTGCTCCTCCAGACACAAAATGGCCTGGATATCCATGACCTCACAGTGCCTGACACTACCTACACAAGACCATCATAATAGGAGGGAAAGATCATGACATCAAATGATAAGAGACTGATTGAGAGGGGGAAGGGGTATGATGGAGAGTGAAGTTTCAAAGGGGAAAGTGGGGGGAGGGAGGGAAGTACCATGGGATATTGTCTACAATTAAAGAAGTTGTCAAAAAAAAAAAAAAAAAAAAAAAAAAAGAAAAATAAAAATAAAAAAAGAATGTCAGAGCCAAAGAATGAGGAGGAGTACATTAGGATGCTGTCTTCTGGACACAAGGTGGTCACTGCATTCATGACCTCACAGCAGTCATTATCTGCACAAGACCTGCATGATATTGGGTCCATTAATTCAGAGATAGTGGAGGCAAGATAAATAAATAAAAGTGACATCAAAACAGAAGAAAAGAAGGGGCTCAGTGGAATGGAGAACAAATGAAAGTAATGGGAGTTATCATCACAATACATTATGTAATCTCAACACTCAGGTAGCTGAGGTAGGAAGATGTTGGGAGTTTGAAGCCAGCCTGGGCTACAGTGAGTTCCAGCTCAAGCTGAGCTAGACTGAGACCCTACCTCAAAAACAAACAAACAAACAAATAAACAAACAAACAAACAAACAGGGGCCGGGCATGGTGGCACATGCCTTTAATCCCAGCACTTAGGAGGCAGAGGTAGGAGGATTGCCATGAGTTTGAGGCCACCCTAAGACTATATAGTGAATTCCAGGCCAGCGTGGGCTAGAGTGAGACCCTACCTTATACAGGAAACAACGACGAAAACAAGGGACTAGAATAAGTCATATGGAAACCTACTTTTTTTGACAATAGCCTACCCAGAAGCCATAGATTGTTACTAGAAAATTTTCAGTGCCAGGGATGGGTGACCTTCCAGTGAATTGTTGGCCAGGGAGGTCACTGATGCCCCAAAACAGGCCATTGTCAAGGCTCTTGGTTTCCCACCAGGAATAGATGGTAAGACCCTATTGCTGAAGACTCCACATACTTGGGCTGAAAGGTAACTGAGAAATCCTGCTGGAGCTGAGCTGAAAACCTCCTCCATGTGGACCAGCTGACAGAAAGCTGGAAAAAGCTACACTGCATGCAGCTCCATGGGAGAGAGAAAAGTCATTAGTGGAGATAAACAAAAGTGGACACTGCTAGTCTTAAGTTTGGCCAACAAGGCCAAATGACCCAGTGGGTGCAATAGTGGTATGTCTGTTATGAGGGAAACCAACCGCTCTCTAATTGGACTGGAGGCCTGCTCCATGGGAGGGAATACATCTCTGATACTGAAAACTGGAGAAGTCATGAGCCCTAGGGGTATAACGTTTGCTTGTGTCTGGCTAAATACATACATTATGCTCACCAGACTGCTGGGTATGTATTTCTCTTAATGTTCATACCCCTATATTAAAGCTACTCTCACTTTTAGTTAGAGAAGCTTCTCTTTTCAGACGGTGGTGACCTCTGAGCTGACTCAAAAGGCACCATAGTGCTGAGAAGAAATGACAGAGGAGTGCTCAACTCTGAAACATCTCTATCACACCAATGCTCAGGGTCCATTGCAGAAAAGGTGGCAGTAAGAATGTAAGAGCCAAAGGAAGAGTAGGACTCCTTATAATGCACTCTTCCAGACACAAAATAGCTTAAATATCCATGACACTACATACACAAGACCATCAAAATAGGAGGACAATATGATATCAAAAAAAAAAGAAGAGCTGGGCATGGTGGCGCACACCTTTAATCCCAGCACTTGGAGGCAGAAGATGGAGGATCAACGTGAGTTCAAGGCCACCCTGAGACTATATCATGAATTCCAGGGCTAGAGTAAAACCCTACCTTGAAAAAAACAAAATGTAAATAAATAAATAAATAAATAAATAAATAAATAAATAAATAAATAAAAGAAGCCGGGCATGGTGGTGCACACCTTTAATCCCAGCCCTCAGAAGGCAGAGGTAGGAGGATCATGATGAGTTCAAGGCACCCTGAGACTATGTAGTGAATTCCAGGTCAGCCTTGGCTAGAGCGAGACCCTACCTTGAAAACCAAAAATAAATGAACAAATAAAATAAGTGATTGAGGGTGGGACGGGGCAAGATGGAGAGTGGAGTTTTGAAGAGGAATGTGGGTGAGGAGGGAATTACCATGATTTATTGTCTATAATTATGGCAATAAAAGTAAAATAAAAAAACCAAGGGACTGGGGAGGTGGTTCAGCAGTTAAAGGTGCTTCTTTGCAAAGCCTGCTGGCAAGAATTCAACTCTCCAGTGCCCACATAAAGCCAGGTACACAAAGCGGCACATGCTTTTGGAGTTTCTATGCAGCAACAAGAGGCCCTGGCATACCCATTCTCATTCTCTATCTCCCCTTGATAATAACTCAACTTATAAAAAATCAAATTATGTATGAAAATTGTCAATCAAAATAAAAACAGGGGGGGCTAGTTCAGAAGTTAAAGGTACTTGTTTGCCAAGTCTGATGACCTGGGGTTCAATTCCCCAGCACCCATGTAAAGTTAGATGCACAAAGTGCTACATGTGTCTAGATTTTGTATGCAGTCACAGGAGGCCATGGCACACCCATTCTCTCTTGCTCCCCCCCCCCAGATAAAAACCAAAGAGGAAGCCAGGCATGGTGGCATATACCTTTAATCCCAGCAATCCTCCTACTTCTGCCTCCCAAGTGCATGCGCCCCAACACCTGGCTTATACCTGGTTTTGATCCTAGTGTCTTAACTCAAATGTAGAGTACATGTGTTAGCCAAGATGTATGTCACAAATCATTACATTTGGGACAACTTCAGCATTACCTGTGAGCAGCTGGCACGGTGAATCTGAATTAGCCAGAACCAAAGTGACCACACTGTGCAGTGAGCAGCAGGGCTGCCACCTGGAAGCTTGACAGCCTGCCCCACACCTGTCAATCCACATTTTCACCAGGTTCCTATATTTGGGTACTTGGCAAAGCATGGGAAGGCAAGTCCACAATCTCAACATTGGAGGCACCTGGAGATTTCAAGTCATGTATTTCTTGGGATTGATTCAATCAGTTCAGGTTGGAGTCTAAGAAGTGCTATTTTTAAAAGTTCTCACCCTGATTTGTAAAGATTATGAACCAGTGGGGGCTGGAGAGATGGCTCAGTGGTTAAGGTACTTCCCTATAATGTAATGACCAGGGTTTACTTCCCTAGTACCCATGTAAAGCCAGATGCACAAAGTGGTGCATACATCTGGAGTTTATTTACAGTGGCTACAGGCCCTGGCACACCCATTCTCTGTCTCTCTGTGCTTGCAAGTAATTTTTTGTATATATATAAAAAAAGAACTATGGGCCTGGAGAGATGGCTTAGCGGTTAAGTGCTTGCCTGTGAAGCCTAAGGACCCTGGTACAAGGCTCGATGCCCCAGGACCCATGTAAGCCAGATGCCCAAGGGGGCACACGGATCTGGAGTTCGTTTGCAGTGGCTGGAGGCCCTGGCGTGCCCATTCTCTATCTGCCTCTTCCTCTCTCTGTCTGTTGCTCTCAAATAAATAAATAATAAAAAAAAATTTTAAAAAAAAAGAACTAGTGGGAGTAGCATTGAGAAGTCAGAAGTAGAAGGATCATTTAGTTGAAGACAGCTAGGGTTACATTAAACACACACACACACACACACACAAAACTAGGCCAGGTGGCTCACACCTGTGATCTTAATACTCAGAAGCTTAGGCCAGCTGGGGCTACAGTGTGAGACCTTGTCTCAAAACCAACAACTAGAAGGCAGGGAAATCAGTTTGGCGGATACTGTCATCACTAGCATGATTTGGGGTCACTACTAGCCACCGAGTCATCCTCTAATGGAATGGGAAGTGGCCAAGAAGTGACTGTGTCCTGAAATTTCATTTTTATAAAAAGGGAGGGAGGGCATCCAATGCACAGTAGCTCAACAAAGCTTAGAAGAAAGACTGAAGATGCTCAACCCAGTCAGCACAGGTACAGGGGGATTTCCTTTTATTAGACAAGGGTTTCTATGTAGCCCAGGCTGCCCTCACTACATAGACAAAGAAGACAGTTTGGAAATTTCATTATCCATCCCCACCCCTCCACTCCCCCACCTTTAAACAACCTCCTTTGTTCTCAGTTCTGGGTTCTTGGTCTAGACAGACCTGAAGATGAAGGTGGGGGTGGTGACCCAGCCCTGCCACCACATAGCCACCAACTTTAGGGAAAGGTACAGGAAATGCAGTAAAGGTAGGGGCTCCTCAACACTTTCTTTCTCTGATCTTAACTAAGGTAAATATTCTAATCTCTATAGAGAAGGTATCATCTGACAGGAAGGCAGAGGACTGGTCACAGGCTTACTGGGTTCACTAAAACTATTTTGTTTTTGGAGACTGGTGGGAGGAACCTGTCACATACAAGTCCCTTTTCTTTCTTTTCTTTTAGCAGCAAAGTTTTAGAAACTTTTCCTCTTAACATATGCCCAGAGTAGTAGCTCATGATTGTAATTGCAGCATTCAGAACACTGAAGCAGGAGATTTCCATGAATGTGAGGCCAGCCTAGAGTATATAGAATACTAGGCTAGAGCCGGGAGTGGGGGCACAGGCTTTTAATCCCAGCACTTGCGAGGCAGAGGTAGGAGGATCACTATGAGTTCGAGGCCACCCTGAGGCTATATAGTGAATTCCAGGTCAGCCTGGGCTAGAGTGAGACCCTACCTCAAAAACCAAACCAAACAAAACAAAACAAAAAAAAAAAAAAGAAAAAGAAAAAGAGAACATAGAATATTAGGCTAGCTATGGACAGAGTGAAACTCTTTCAAAACAACAAAAAAAGGACAGCACTCAGGAGGCAGAGGTAGCAGGATCACTGTGAGTTCCAGGTCATCTTGGGCTACAGTGAGACCCTACCTCTAAAAAACCAAACAAAAAGTTCTTAACATGAGCTGCACCCCAAGTGGCTAATTTGAAAGGGAGAGCTCTGCTAGTCCAGGACTCTTCTCCCACCTCAGCACACACTGCCAGTGAGTGCTAGCCACTGAAGATGAGGATTCTAGAGACCAGAGGGGTCTTGTTATATTTTGAGCGGGCCTTGAACTCCTGGACTCAAGCAATCCTCCTTCCTGAGTCTCTGTCAGGCTGCTTAATCTTGCTTACACTGCCTCCTAGGCTTTACCTAAGATCCGAGGTTTCCACAAATGACTAGGGAACATAATTTTCTTTCTTTTTTTTTTTTTTCTTTTTTTAAAGGTAGTGTCTTGCTGTAGCCCAGGCTGACCTGGAATTCACTATGTAGTCTCAGGGTGGTCTTGAACTCAGTGATCCGCCTACCTCTGCCTCCCAAGTGCTGGGATTAAAGGCACAGGCTGGAACTTAATTTTGAGACAGTGCTCTCAAAGAACAGCTACCATTTCTAATGTGCCACACAAAGTGTCAGGTGTCTTTAATCAACTCTTTCTATCCTCCTAATGGAGGCCGTGTTCAGTCACTCATTCTTAAAAGTTGGGTTCTCAAAAGGGCTTAAAGGACACGGGTGGGGCTGGTTGCACCCAGGAAGTGGTGCCAATCACAGTTCAAAGGTGAGCATTTTCTGTTGTCTGGGCCAGTGCCAAGCCTCTGCTCTTCCAGAACCTGGAGCGGAGTCTAAGAGTCTGCAGGCTGTCTCTAGACCATTTACTTCAAGTGGTAGCTGTCCTGCCCATTGTGCCCAACAAAGCAGCAGCCAGTTTCTGGGGAGCCATCTAGCAACTATGTGATGGCCTCAGCACCCTCAGGTCCCACCAGCTGAGTAGAGGGCATATCTTCCTCAACCATCATCCCCTATAGGAGCATTCCACTTCAGCAGTCCTAACTCTCAGATCCCCAGATCTCAGGTTGCTTGGTCCAACTTCCCCCTTGTGTTTACTAAAAGTGCACTTTCTGAAAAGCAGCCCTCCCTTACCATCATCCTGCTAGTAATTTCTCAAGTGGCCAAAGCCCACGGTTGGTATAGTCCTGTTTACCAGCTGGCAGTGCTGGTATGGGACTAAGGGCAGGACACAAAGTTCCTAGGGGTGAGTACAGCTAAAGGCCAATCTAGCTCCAAGATGGAGCCTGAACCTGTAAGGTTCCCTATTGTTTTATTTGAGACACAGAGAGAGAACAGGCACACCAGGGCTTCTAGCCACTGCAGATGGGTCCTGGGGAATTGAACCTGGGTCCTCAGGCTTCACAGACAAGTTCCTTAACCACCAGCCCCTATTTGTTCTTTCTTTCTTTCTTTCTTTCTTTCTTTCTTTCTTTCTTTCTTTCTTTCTTTCTTTTTTTTTCTTTCTTTCAAGGTGGGGTCTCTCTAGCCCAGGCTGACCGGAATTCATTATGTAGTCTCAGGCTGTTCTCGAACACACAGTGATCCTCCTACCTCTGCCTCCTGAGTGTTGGGATTAAAGGCCTATACCACACCCTGCTCTTTGTTTTTTTTTTGAGACAAGGTCTCACATTGTAGCCTAGGCTGTCCTGGAGCGGTATAATCCAGTCTAACTTCAAACTCTCAGCAAATCAAGTGTTGGGTTTACCAGTATGACCTATACCTGGCAAAGTCCCTCAGTTGTAAACCCAGCGTCTTAAGCCTGACAGGCATGTCCCAGGACTATTTTTTAGAGATAGGAAGCTGGAGATATAGCCCAATTAATGGGTAGAGTATTTGACTAGCAGGCACAAGCTCTAGGTTTAACCAATGGCACCACATAAAACAAGGTGTGGTGGAACAAGCCTGTAAACCCAGCACTTGGAAGGCGAAGACAGGAGATTCAGAACTTTAAGGCTATCCTCAGCTACATTGTTCAAGACCAGCCCAGGATACATGACACACAGATTCCTTATGTGCCTAGATTAACCCAGAACCCCCGAGCTCAAGGCATCCCCTAGACTCAG
Organism: Orientallactaga sibirica; assembly: GCA_036365145.1. NCBI lineage: Eukaryota > Metazoa > Chordata > Mammalia > Rodentia > Dipodidae > Orientallactaga > Orientallactaga sibirica. Next base: position 3,261,558 of record JAEOAD010000888.1, read on the forward strand.
CCTCCTGAGTAGAAATGTTACAGACCTTATACCCTCTCCCACATCTTACTTTTGAGGAATGCAGTCACCAGGGACATGAGATTTGGGGCTGGAGATGCTGGCAGGTTGCTTCAAAATCCAGAATACTCAGCCAGGCGTGGTGGTGCACACCTTTAATCCTAGCACTCAAGAGGCAGAGGTAGGAGGACCACTGAGTTCAAGGCCAGCCTGCAACTACTGAGTGAATTCCAGGTCAGCCTGGGCTTCAGAGGGACCCTACCTCAAAAAACCAAAAAAAAGAATAAAATAAGTTGGGCGTGGTGGCACACGCCTTTAATCCCAGCACTCGGGAGGCAGAGGTTGGAGGATCGCCATGAGTTCAAGGCCACCCTGAGAACTCAGAGTGAATTCCAGGTCAGCCTGGGCTAGAATGAAACCTTACCTCAAAAAACAAAAAAGAGCCAGGCGTGGTGGCACACGCCTTTAATCCCAGCATTTGGGAGGCAGAGGTAGGAGGATCGCTGTGAGTTCAAGGCTACCCTTAGACTACATAGTTAATTCCAGGTGAGCCTGGACCAGAGAGCGAGGCCCTACCTCAAAAAACCAAAAAAAAAAAAAAAAAAAAAGAAAAAAAGAAAGAAAGAAAGAAAGAAAGAAAGAAAGAAAGAAAAGAAATAAATAAAAGTCCAAAAAACTCCCCAAAGGAAAGTGAAAACACCCAAAGTAAAGATGACACCCTCCCTCTCTCCTTGCCCCTGAAGCAAGGCTGTAGAAGGCAGGAGAGCTAAAGGAAACCTTGTTGGGATTCTGGGAGCCAGGGTCAGGTACTCACATCTAGCAAGGTGGCTGGCTGAGGCAGGCCTCAAGTCAGGAAACTCCTGGGGATCACTTCCCGGTAGGGTAGGGCAGGCAAGGGAGGAGCTTGGGTATTTAAAGGGCCCCTGCACCTCATTCCAAATTCAGGAATTTCTGCCTTGATACCAGCTGGCAGTGCTGGGATGACAGTAAGGGTGAGAGGGCCTAATAGGGGGCAGATGCTGGCCAGGTGCACCCCTGCGCCATCTGGCTTCAATTTTCCCGTCTGGTTGAACATAGTTCTCTAAGTGTGGACAACTGTTTAGATTTCAGTTGCAGTTCTGGACTATAGCCTTTATTTTAGACTCAAAAAATCCAGTCCAGGACTCCAAAAAGATATTCAGCAGAGAAAACACATACACAGAGAGAGAGAGAGAGAGAAAGAGAGAGGCTCTCTCTTGTTGGGAGGCTTCTCTCTTCTTCCCAGGTTTCTTAGAGTCTCCATTGAAAGCCAGGGCACCCAGGCCCTGGCACCTGGAAGCCGGAGCAGCAAGTCAGTACTTCCGTTGCCGGGGAAAAAGACTACTCCCCGAGGACCGGAGTGAGGGGCTGGCTGGGCTGGGACCCTCTGAGTCCAGACTGAAGAGGTCCCTGCCAGTTCGCAGAATCTGCTCTTCCAATTTCTTATGTCGTTTCATGTCTGAGAGGACCTTGTCCAGGCGGGCTTCTCGTTTCTGGCTCCTGGCTGAACTTCCTGGGAGGGTAGGAAATATGTACAGGATTGAGACAGTGTGCATCCCTCCTGCCTGCACCCTGTACTTGGGGAGTTTAATATACTGCTTCCAGGCATCTGCATAGAGGTTCCAAGGCCTGAGGTTGGCCCACACCTAGGAGGGTGATGATCTTGAATTATGTGAACACCAGGGATCAAACATACCAAGCAGGGTGAAGAGCAAGGGCAAAATCCCTGCGCAGGAACAGTTAGTTCCATTCAGAGTACAGACCACTGAAGGGGGAGAAGGGAACAGAGCCTAGATTCTCCCTGAACATGCCCTGCCCCTTGTAATGGAATCCTCTGGAGGACTTCTGTTTTTTTTTTTTGTCTTGCAGTAGCCCAGACTGGAATTCACTATGTAGTCTCAGGCTGGCCTTGAACTCAGTGGTCCTCCTACCTCAGCCTTCTGAGTGTTGAGATTAAAGGTGTGCGCCATCACACTGGCCCTTTGGAGGATTTTAAGCAGAGAAATGACATGATTTATTTTAAAAGATCACTCTGAGCCAGCATTGGTGGCGAATGCCTTTAATCCCAGCACTTGGGAGGCAGAGGTAGGAGGATTGATGTGAGTTCAAGGCCACCCTGAGACTATATAGTGAATTCCAGGTCAGCCTGGGCTAGAGTGAGACCCTACCTAGAAAAAAATCACTCTGGCTGCTGAGACTAGAAGGCCAGTGAGAACTATGGAAACTATGTAAGCAGGAGTGGCTTGCTTGAATGAGGATGTGGTACTAAAGGTGGAGAACAGGACTGGAGAGGTGGCTTAGCAGTTAAGTGCTTGCCTGTGAAGCCTAAGGACCCCGGTTTGAGGCTTGTTTCCCAGTACCCACATAAACCAGGTGCACAAAGTGGCACATGCATCTGGAGTTCGTTTGCAGTGGCTGGGGGCCCTGGCGTGCCCATTCTCTCTCTCTCTGCCTCTTTCTTTCTCTGTTGCTCTCAAATAAATAAATAAATAAAAATAAACAAAAACAAAAAAGTAAAGGTGGAGAACAATAGGTGGACTTATAGAGGCAGAGATAATGAGACTTTGCTGCTAGCTTGACTGTCTTAAGAGAAAACTCAAGAATGATTCCAGGGCTGGAGAGATGGCTTACCAGTTAACACGCTTGCCAGTCAAGCCAAAGGACGCAGGTTCTATGCCCCCAATACCCACATAAAGCCATATGCACAAGATGGCACATTCATCTGGCGTTCCTTTGGACTAGATAGAGGCCCTGGCACACCCATTCTCTCTCTATTTAAAGAGAGAGAAGAGGAGGAAGAAGAGGAGGGAGGGAGGGAGGGAGGGAGGGAAGAAGGAAGGAAGGAAGGAAGGAAGGAAGAAAGAAAGAAAGGAAGGAAGAAAGGAAGGAAGAAAGGAAGGGAAGGATTCCAAAAGTAAATTCTAGGCTCGGGGTCAAATTCAGTGATGTACACAGTGATACGGAAATGCACCTCTTAGATCATAAAGACCTGCAGAGGACCCACAGAGAACTAGAACTTTGAGATAGGAGATAAAACAGACCTGTGACAGTCTCCCAAAGGAAGGCAGGACATTAACCTAAGCCAGGAAGACGGTGCCATGGTGTGTGTGTGGCAGTTGACGCCCTCAGTGAAGGTTTCTTTTGGGGAGCAACGTTTGGGGTAATCAGGAGAGAGGCCCTTCCCTCTTATTCGTACCTGGAGTGCGTCTCCTGTCAATCAGGGAGTCCTTTGGTGTCATTGGCTCGTCATCAAAATCAAATTCTGTAGGCATGTGAGGCCTGGGACAGAGTGGATAAAGAGTGAAAGGTGAGGGTGGCCCTCCCAAACGCTCACGGAACACCCCAGCCTGGCGGCTCGGCTCTTTCTTTTCTGCTCTCTTCCCTCCCTCCACTTTCTGCACTCAGGGGAGTAAGGTCCAGTGACAAGGTGTAAAGCTGAGCCCCTCACTTTTCCTCCTCCTCTTCTTTGGCCTCTGGCTCTTCATCAGACCTCTCCTCTTCACTCTGGGCCTCGGGCGTAGGCGGCCGGCGGGGCAGGATCTCGGCTTGCAGCTCCGGGGTACGGTGGGCCGCCAGCAGCTCATAGAGCCGCTGGATTTCGGTAGGCGGGGGCATCCAGGACTGCCCATTCGCGGGCAGCTCCACCTCCTCGTCGCTGCAAGGCACGCTCCAGTCCTCGGACTCTCCTTCCGCAGGCTCACTACCCACAGAAGCGCTCGGGGCTTCTCCTGGCACTTCCTCGGCCCCAGACCCCTCACGCCCAACCTCGTCGTGGCCTCCTTCCCCCTCTTCCTCGGCCTTACTGACCGCCACCGAGGGACCCCCGGTATCCTCCACAGCCAGAGCCTGGAGGCCGGAAGTCACCTCCCCTTCTTCGGACAGGCGCCGCTGCGGTGCCTGCAATGATGGTTCCATGACCCAGGGCAAGGGTCATAGAGAACAGAGTAGAAGTCCAGCAATACGGGAGATGCTGGAACGCCGAACTGGAGTCCCTCGGGCTGAGGAAGCCTCTGCAACCAATCAGGCTCCAACAGCGGTCTCTGCGGCCGGAGCTCCGTCCCCAGGAGGGGGCGCTTAGTTTCCTGCACGGAGAGACCCCCACCCCACGGATCCACATCCGATATCTTGCCGTCCTCGGCGACCCACAGATACCATTTTCCGAGGAGGGGAAGGGAAGGCACGGTGGCGTCCGGGCCCTTCGGCCCTCGCTAGTCCGCACCGCGTCAGCTCCGCAGCCCTACGCCCCTGAAGCTAACGCCCGCCTCCCCGGCCGCGCAGACTCACAGCTCGCAGGCGCACGAAACGGCCCGGGCCGCTCCACGATAGTCAATGCTACTTGGAAAGGAAAGCGAGGGAAAGCTTGCACATGCGCAGGCAGACCCTTAGCTTCGACCCACACTAAATATGGCACCGTGACAGCGCATGCGTCTTCTCTTACTAGGTCCTGCCAGGAGGTAATGCCTTGGTCAGGCAGGCAAACGAACGCAGGGACCGAGACTGGAGGCGAGTCTCATGCATTATCCGTTTATTGGTATTAAGATTCATGCAGCATTCAGCATACAAAAATGGAGAATCAATTTGGTTTATCTTTTTTTAAAAGGAATTTTAGTTCCCCCAAGACTTTTAAGACAAAAAAAAAAATTCCCACCAACTACGAAATGTATTGCAGCTGGCTCCCCGCCTGCCTCCTCAGCGGGTTGTAGCGAGCAACAAACCTCCCTTGTCCTCTTTAGAAAATTACAGGATCCCTCGCCCCTCCCTCGCTCCCTGCAGTTGGGAGCTTTGGTCCTATTTTTTTCTTTTTGGATTCTTCGGTTACAAATCATGTGAAAACCCTGAACCCCCAACACCTTCGAGAAAGAAACAGGTTAAAAAGCCCAGGTGTGCAGGTCAACTCAGGCAGAACCTTCAGCTGCCGAGGTCCTCCTTACCGGGCTGTAAGTTCAGGACCAGGACACCCACCCTTATGCAAGCACACCCAGGCTAGGCGTGGCTTGCCAGCTCAGTTACCCAATAGGCGCTTTAGGGGGCGGGGGTCCGGGCCAGGGTGGTCCCAGCCAAGAACAGTCGGAGCCCCGGGCTAGGTAGGGTGTCCTATCCCTACCCCAGCCTGATCTATGTACAGGAATTTTTGCAAAATAAATTGTGGCAGGTGGGTGAAGAGGATGCCAGGGGGAAGATGAGAAGGCGGAAAGAGGAAAGGGGCGGGGGATGTTGTGCTGATGAAGGTGGAGTGTTAAAAAAGGCTGGAGGAAAAGAATGGGTTTGATGCCAAGACAGTGAAAATTGGGAGCAGGAGGCCAGGGTTGAGGGTTAGAGAATTCCGGAGACTGGAAGAGATGCCAGGAGGCCAAGAGCACGGAGTTTGGGAAATGTTCAGGGAGGCTTCCAGAAATGCAGAGGGGTTTCCAGAGTGCAGAGAGGTAGGGAGGCTAAGAGGCAGGAGGGGCCATCCACAAGCAGAAGTGCAGGGAGGTTGGAAACAGTGCAGAGAAGAGAAGTCTACGGTTGACAGGGGAGCCTGGCAGGATGCAGGAGCAGGAAAGAAGCTGTAAACAAGGGTGCTTAGGCTCCCTTGGTCCCTAGGGATGGGGGCCAGGGCCATCGACTGGGCTTCCCCCTGAGAGGGATGGGCCCAAGGCAGCTCTCAACAGGAAGAAAAGTCTTGGAATGCAGGGCAGAGCCCTTCACTTATACACTGTGGGAGAGGAGCGGGAAGGACAGACAGACAGGGGTGGGGAGAAGGGTAGAGACAAAGGAGAAGTCGGGAGGACAGACAGGAGAGAGCAGGGGCAGGGGTTAGTAAAGCTGCCCTTGTCAACCCTTCCACTCCTCCCCTGCCTGTCCCTGACCCCCACTCACCGCCTAAGTTGATGACGCAGGAGGCGATGATGATGAGGACCCCCCCCACCAACGCCACGATGCTTAAGAGCTTGGCTACCCGGCCCAGACGATGGGCCCCATCCACGTCCCCCTGCTGCAGGCTGTTCCGGGACTGGGGTTAGGGTGAGGGGTAGAAGTACCATGGCCCAAGTCAGCAGAAGCCAGCCCAGCAGGGATCAGGTGAAAGTCGTCCAGAGGAGGGTGGTCAGCCCCGTGAGGTTAAGGAAAGAAAGGGGAGTTGGGGACGTAGGGGGAAGAGTGCACAGGTCAGCAAAGTTACATAAAACACATCTCTACATCCCTCCCACCTGACAGGGCAGGGTTAGGTGCTAGGGAAGCAAGCAAAGGCCCTATAACTGGGAGAGTGGGACCCATGCAGAGAGGAAGGGAAGGAATGGTTATTCCTGGGGCTCTATCTTGGCACTGGTGGGAAGCTAGGATCCACCATAGGCCTGGGCTAGGGTGGGCTGTAGAGATGATTCAGAGGTTAAAGGCCTGGGCTAGGGTCCCCTGGGGCTCACCATGACGGCATAAGCGAAGGCCACAATGTTGACAGGCCACATGGGGCAGAAGCAGGACAGGATGGCAAGGATGATGTAGTCTCGAGGTTTCTGGGTGCTATCACCCCCTTCTACCTCAGGCCCTGCCAGCTGGGAGCTGGGATGTCGGCTCAGGCTACCTCGGGGAGATCCTGGATGCCCACTGTGAGCCCTTCCTATTCGGTCCTCGTTAACCAGCTGCTGCAGCACACGGGGGGGTGCCCCGTTGACTGGGGGTGTTTTGGTCGAGGGTGATGAGTGAGGCTGGGGGGCTGGGCCTTCTTCTCCATCTCCAGCTTGCAGAGGAACAACTGCCCCATTCTCTTGCTTCTCCCCCATACTTTCTGTCAGGACCTCCGGGGTAGGGGACTCTGGCGGAAGGGCTGGTTTGGGGGCAGGCTGGGAAGCTAGCTGAGGGTCTGACTGGGGATCTAGTTGGGAAGCAGGCTCTGAAGCTGGCTGAGGAGGGGCTGCAGACTTCTGCTCAGACTCCTGCTCTGCAGCAGGCTCTTTGTTCGCCTCAGGTTTGGATGCTGGCTCTTGGCATGCCTCTCTAGGGCTGGAGCTGGCTTTGGTTTCCCCTCCTGGCTTTAAGCTGAGGTCTGTGGCCTGGGCTGTTTCTGGGGCCCCAGCTGGGGTCTCTGTGATATCCCTGGCCAGGCCAGCCTTGGGCTCTGAGTCCACAGAAGATGCAGTGATGTCTGAGCCTGGCTGCAGGGCCTCTGGCTGATTTGGGGTATCTGCTACAACCTGGCGAGGACCCGCTTCAGCTTCTGAATGGCCAGGTGCGTCTCCCTCTGTCTTGGGACTGTCTTCTACCCCCTTCATCTCAGAAACCTCTGAGCTGCTGGCTGCCATCTTGAGATGGGAGAGGGGAGAGGGCCCCTTGAGATGAGAGAGGGAGAGGGGAAAGAGGAAACAGCAGAGACAGTGGCAAATCCTGGAAAAGGAGGAGACAGGCTTGTTGAGGGAAGAGAGGCTCTCAGCACCCGAAGGCCCAAGAGAGCCAGGCTTCTGTCTCAGGACCAGCTTGCATTGCCTCTAGGGAAAGGAAAAAAAGTTGGGGTTTCCTTTGCCTTGGGGTGGGACATCCCTGATGGAGAAGCGCTCTACTCAGTCTTTTGGTTGGAGAGCCCTGGGAACATAAAATCCTTCTCTAAACAAGACCCTCTCCGGGGTTTCTTCCTGGGCCTATACAACACACCCAACAAGACTCAGATTCTCAGATCCCACCCAAAAGCTGCCCCAGCACCTTCAAATCAACAACTGTATACAGTACACTTCAACAAGCAGACTGGGCAGGGTATCCCATACATTTCACTTCATTTGCATCCTCCCCTCCTCCCTGGGCGCCCGTAGAAGCGGTGCGGGGGTTTTCTTGCTACGCGTTTGGGCGAGGACGCCCCCGCCCCTAACTGGTGGACCTGGCATTTCCTGTGCTCCTTCTCAAGGGTTCCCTTGCCCTCCGCGGCAAGGGGGGCACCTTCTCCCTCCGGTGGTGCTGCACCAGGCGCTTGCATTCCCGTGCCACCCGGCTGTCTGTCGGTCCACTCCTACCCGCAGCCTCAGTCGGTCTCAGTCGCACCCGCCGCCAGCCTTGAGTCCCGTCGCCGCTGCAGTAGCCGCAGACCGGGAGGGAGCAAGTCAGCGAGCAAAGGAGGGAGGCAGCAGGCCTCCCCTCCTCCCGTTTGTTCGTCCCCTTTTCTCCGGTCCCCTCCCCTACGCTCCACGGCCGCCGCGCCGCCCCCGCCCCTTGCACGCTTCCCGCCCCTCCTGGCCAGCCCGAGGGAGCTTCGCGTGCCAGGCCCCTCATTACCCAGGCAACGGGCCCCGGGACCACTTGCGCCCCCTCCCTGCCCCTTTCCACGCGCACCTCGTAGCAGGGCACCCCTTCCTAAGTCTTCGGCCCCGCCCGCCAACGGTCACCGTGGGGTCCTGGCCGAGACCCGGGTCTGCGAGACTGAGCCAGTGCGAGTCAGGTGCTGTGGGCGGGCGGAGGCACCCCCCTAGCAGAGGGATTACGGAGATGCGGCAAAGTTTGGGGAGGCTGCTGAGGAACCAAGCGGGCTTTCAGGAGGAGACCTGCAGAAGCGACGTGCCTATTCGCAGGCAAGCAGCAGCAGCGAGTACTGGAAAGACCCGAGCAACGCCGAGGCATTTCAGCAAGCACAACAGAAGCTGCAGGACCAATGTGGAGGGGCTGGGGCCAGGAAGCCCCTGAAAAAGCCATTCTCATTCACAAAACGGTCACCCAATGCAGTTATTCCCAAGCCTACTGTTCCCAGTTCTAGAGGGCTGACTTGAACCTTTGCGCATCTGCGTCAGCCACGGCTTCGGAGCTACGGGTGTGCAGACATTTGGCAGCAGTCTGAGCAGCATGTATGTCCACCAGCTGTTTGGATGTCCAGTCCAGGCCTCGCCAAACCTCTAGTGGCTATTCTGGGCTGCCTATGCCTGGATTGGGTATTCCCTAGAGACCCGAGAGTCCTGGAATTTGCTCTCCAGCCCCTGGAGTCTAGGCTCCACCCGCAACCAACTAGGCTGTCCGTTAGGAGGGAGGAGCCCCAGCTTTTCAGGGCAGGGGAAAGCAGGGACTCACACCAGCCTAAGAAACCCCAGGGGGTAGACTTGGTGAGAACAACTCATTGAAACCAGAGCCAGATTTTTATTTAAAATTTATTGTAATGGGGTCCGCGCAAAAGGAGGAAATGGAGAGGAGTGGGAGAACATGCAAGGGACACAGGAACACGATGGTATGGCCAGGGCCACAGCTTCTGTTGTGGAGAAGAGGAAGAAGAAAAGACCAGGGCTGGAGCTGGGATGGAAGAGGGAAGGGGGAGACACTGGCTCCATTCCCCCACCCCCAGGAAGCACCTCTAGTCCCTGGTTCCCCTTCTTTGCCCTGGCCCTTTAAGATTCCATCTCTTGTTTTGCCTCTGACCCAAGTGGCTCCTTCTTTTGCTCCCCTTGACTTTTTTCTTTCCCCCTAACAGAGCATCAAGTAGGCTGTTTAGGGCCTAATTACAACAACCCTACTCTACTGAAGATACCTCTGGCCATCCCTGCTTCTGCCCCACCTCACATCTCACCTTATCCCTCTCTCTGGGACAGAATCTTTGATTCCCCTCCTTTTTCTCCTCCCTCCCCCTGGGGGAAAAAACAACAAAAAAAAATAAAGCACCAACTCCCCAAGAAGGGGCAGCAGACCGTAAGGGAGAGGAATGGAAGGAGGAGAGCAAGGACTGTTTAGGGAAAAGGCTCACAAATCCCTGGGAGGAAAAGGACAGGGGGTTAGAGAAGAAAGGGGTGAGGGCAGTGGCTGCTGCTGCCTTATGCCACCCCTGCCCACTGTCCAGGGGATTTCACAACTGAGGGGACAGGTGTGTGTAGGGTCAGCTGTGATAGGGAAAGAGAGAAGGAGAAACATAGTTAAAACCTAGTGAAATCCCCTAAAAACACGTTTCTTCCTCCTTTCCTTCTGGAGGCTTCTTGGTTGGTGGGGAGTAGTGAGGAGTTGGTGGGAAGAGAGGAGGGGAGAGGAGACTGTACCAAGGGCTTTCTTCCACTCTCCCCTCTCCCCCATCAACTTGGAGCTCACCAGGGCTGGGAGGGAAGTGGCTGAGAGCTCACTGGTACCCCCTCTGCCCCAGAGAGGGAACCCACAGCTGTGGGAGGGGCTGCCACTGCCACTGCCGCTGCCGCTGCTGCCGCCGCCGCCGCCATTGGACAAACCTCACCAGTACCTACAGTGAGAAACACGACGGATCACAGCACAACCTGAACGGCAAGGAACACATCCCTTACCCCAAAATTTCCACTACCCCTGGGACACAGCCGTTGCTCACTTCCTATCTAGTCCCCAGGGGCTTTGGGCAGCCTGCTAACTCAGACAAACTCAGCAATTATCCTTGTAGGGCCCTCCCTGACCCAAGTCTCCCTAACCTGAGTGATGATAGAGGGGCACCCCTGGCCTTCCTGAGATCCCCTATTGGGCCCGTTGAGCCCCCTCGTCCCACACATCCCATCCTGCCCCCCCAGCCATGCCCCACGCCTTGCCTGGTGGGTGCGGGGTTCCCCTCAGCAGGTGGGCTGTGGCTGGGGGGCATCTCCCGGGACAGGGGGGGCGGCCCCCCCCAGATGGGTCTGCATGTGGCCGGCCAGCTGGGCAGGGGTCTTGCAGTGCACGCTGCACAGCTTGCACAGGATGCGGTCAGCCCGCGGGGCCTGGAGCCCATGGTCCTTCACCGCGTGGATGCGCAGGTATGCTGCTGTGGTGAAGCCTATGGGGGGGTGGATTGGGATGGGGGTTGGGGGCCAGCCAGGTGGAGACCCCAGAGACAGGGTTATTCTCCTAGGCTGGGGACACCCTCCTCACATGGCCCTGTCCTCCTCCCACCACATCCTTGGTAGGCTGGGGCCAACTACTCTGCTGGGGCGGGTGGGGCACAGCCCCTCCCTGAGCTTGGAGCCTGGTTTTGGTTATGTCCATTTCTAAGCCTTGGTACCTATAAGTGCTCTACCCCATGACTAGGCAATCTCTCCTAGGATGACAAGGACACTGATCCCTACCTACTTGAAGGGTTGACTCTCAGTAGAGACGGCTGTGTCCCCTCCCTCCAGTGCCCCAGTCTCAGCCCATTTAGCAAACACATGCATTGGAAGCAGCTTTTTCTGCTACTGGGGCAGGCTTGTAAAACCCCTGCCGATTCCACTTGCCTCAGGAGCTGGAGACAAGAACTTGTGGCTGCACAGCTGAAACCTTGCCTTCCAAACCTTGGGGACTTGGCTTTCTTGACTACTCCTTTTCCAAGGCAGCCATGTCCCACACTCCCTTCTCCCCACGCACACCCCGGAGGCTGAATCTCTGGTAGATTGTCTTTAGTCATGGCTTCTTAGAATTTAGTGAAGTTCAGTTGTTCCCAATGATGTTTTGCTTGCTTCTTTAAGGGCTCTAGATGCCACGAGCTCTTGGCTACAGCACCCTTAACCGACATCTGTGGAAGGGCCATCAGCTTTGTGACCCCCCACCCCCCCGTCCCTGGAACTCCTGGCATCCTTTAGCATGTACCTTTGTTGCAGAGCTCACAGACATGGTGAGGGCCCTGGCTGTGCACCTTCATGTGGTCCGAAATATAAGCCGAGCTCAGCATCTTGCCACACACATGACATGGCACCTTTTCCTCGTGTCGTACTGTGTGCGCCCGGAGTCGATCCTTCGTAGCAAAAGCTGCCTCACATTTCTGGGGAGGGGGGAGGGGCGTGGGGGGTGTCACAGGAGAGTTAAAGCTTCGGGGGGGTAAGGAAAAGGGAGCAAGAGGTTAAAGGGATCAGAGCCTTGGGGATCTTTGATCTGTAGGAAATGGGTGTGAGATGACCAGGCCTTGGAGGAGGAATGAGAAAATGGAGTGAAAAGGCAAAAAGAAGAGAGAGAAAAAGGGGGTCTGAGAGACTGAACTCAGACAACTACAATGAGGGTCAAAATCATGAAAACCAGGAGGGGAGAAGGCGAGCTTCCTACCTCACATTTGAAGGGCCGCTCTGTAGAGTGCACTTGTCTGACGTGACTGTTGAGGTGATCCGGCCTGGGGATACGTTGGAGTGGGTGTTAGGGCTGAGGACCTGGTATGAGGACGTGTGACCCCCCCACCCCCCAAACCAACCACCTTCTTTCAAGAGGCCTTTTGCAAGAATCCCTGCCTTTTCTACCACGGCTTCATTCATAGGCAGGAAATCCCTCCCTCAAACCAAGGTTTCCGCCTTCCAAACAGCTTTCCTTCAACCCAAAGACCCACCCCCTCTGCAAAGGACCACCCCTTGCTCTCGGTAACCGCGAGGTGCTTCCCCCTCCTCCCTGGGAGTGGTTCCAGTCCTCAGCCTCAGGAGCCGCCTCCCTTCCCACCAGCCAAGGCCAGGCCACCTCGTAGCCACCCCCGCCCCCCGTGGGCAGCCGAGGCCCCTGCACACCGGGAGAAGCTCTTGCCACAGTGGGAGCAGTTGTAGGGCTTGTGCACAGCGCCGTCATGTGAGCGCACGTGGTAGCTCATGCGGTCCTTGCGCTTGAAGCGCTGCTGGCACACAGGGCACTGGTAGGGCTTCTCGTCCGAGTGCGACAGCTTGTGTCGGTTCAGGTGGTACACGTCGCGGAAGGCCTTGCCACACATCTCGCAGGCGTGGTTCTTCCGGATGCGCTTTCCCGAGGCGGTCGTGGTCACAACGCCACCGGCTGCCACCGCGGCGGTGCCGCCGCCAGCCCCCGTTTCTCCCCCTCCCCCTCCGGCTCCGCTCAGTTGGGGCACACTCAGGAGGCTCAGGGGCACCATGGTGGGCATCTTCATAGCACCCGAAGGAACGCGGCCGGCCTTGGCTCCGGTGTGGATGGCTTCGTGCCTTCGGAGATTGTAGCCGTTCTTGAACTCCTTGGCGCACAGAGCGCAGATGTAGGGCCCCTTGCTCTTTGTTTTCTTCTCCAAGGCCGAAGCAACAGGGGCCACGGCAACTGAGGTCGGGGCGACGACGGCAGTGGCCGCGGCGGCTGCGGCGATGGTGGCGGCCGCGGTGGGCGCGGCCTCAGCGGCGGGCGCCGACACGGGAGGGGGTGGCGGAGGGGGCGCCGGAGGCTGCTTCAGGGCCGCTGTGTCCACGGTAGAGGCGGCGGCGGGGGCCGGGGGTGCAGTGACCACCGCGGCGGCGGCGGCGGCAGCAGCGGCCGCGGCCGACTCCTGGGCGGCGGCGAGCACCGGGAGCAAGTCCACCTGGAGGGGCTCGGCCGCCGGGGCCTGGGGCGTGGGTGGGGGCGCCGGCGCGGCCTGCAGAGACAAGGCACCGTGTGGGCCGCGGCCGCGGGCAGCCGCCCGCCCGCCCGGCCCGGCCGGCCCCTACTCACCTGGAATGGACTCTGGGCGCAGCCCTGGGAGGCAAAGAAGCGGGACTGGAGCTCAGCCCCGACCTGCAGGGGGTTCTGGGCGTGACCCTGAGGTGGCGGGAAGGAGTTCATGAGGCCGCCCACCCCCCGGGAGTCCAGGCCCAGCACGGGGAAGGGGGGGGCCAGCAGCGTGCAAGGGAACACGGGGAACATGGCCTCGGCCACAGTGGGGCCCCCAGGGCTCAGCAGGGGCCGGGGGCGCGGGCCGCGCGGGGCCCAGGCTCGGGGCGCCGCCCCCGGCCGGCCGGGTTGGGCCGCGCCGAACGCATGGCCCGAGGGCCGCCCCGCCGCCCGCGCACCCCGGCCGGCGGGAGGGAAGGAGGGCGCCTTGCAGAGCGCGGCGGCGGAGACGCCCCCTGAGTGGGGGCGAGAGGCCCCGCGAGGCCGGGGGCCGGGGGCGGGGGCCCGGGCGGCGGCGGCGGTTGGAGCCTGGCGGGGCGGGGTGGGGGGAGCGAGGGAGCAGCCTCGGCCCCCGCCGCGCGCGCGCCCAGCCGGCGCCTCGGGGAGGGCGGGGGAGGGCGCGAGGGAGGGGGACAGCTGCGCGCGCACCGGGCGCGCGGAGGGGGGGTGGGACGGGAGGGAGAGGGCGGGAGGGGGTGGGAAAGGGGGTGGGCGGGGAGGGGGTTGTTACCTGGAAGATGAAGCTGCTCCAGTTGCTGGGATCCATGGCGGAGGGAGGAGGGAGGTGGCTCGCGCTCACCCTGGGGTGGGAGGAGGAGGTGGTAGGGGGGAGGGGGAACCCGGGGAGGAGGCGCGCGGGAGGGTGGGGGGAGCGGAGCACACTGCGTGCGGGGAGGGCGGGTGGGGGGCGCGAGGACACACAAGAGGCTGGAGCGGGCGCGAGCGCGAGCGCGCGCGAGGGGGGGAAGGTACGGGAGGGACTCTGGCGGGAGGAGGGACGGGGAGCCACCCAGCGGCCCGAGTCGCCCCAAGCGCGAGACCCCTGAGATAGCTGCTGATTGGCTGGCGATGGTGCAGGTGGTGGGTGCGCGGGAGACTGGGCGGCTTCTCTTTCCCCCACTTGAACGATTCCACCCCCCACTTCCCTCCGCCAGCGGCCGTTATTTCGCGCGCACGCGCACCCTACACCGATGTCGTTGCTGAGCGGGAGAGGGAGCGCGCGGGGGTTACGGACGGGGCGGGGCTAGGCTCGAAGCTCGCGCCCGCTTAACGGTCGTTGTCCTCGGGCTTTCGCTTCAGCTTTTTGTTTCCTTTCGGCCACCGTCCTCTCAAGTATTTATTTACAATCCTGTACTTGTTCGGAGCTTCCCAAAGATGGCATCGGAAGAAGTTTCCTCCGCTGAGCTTCAGGCTGATCCCAAGGGCAATTCTTTTGAGTCCCAGCCCCACCATCACCAACCCCAAAAAAATCGAGCCGAAGCACTGAGTAAAAGCTGTATTTACAAAACACGCCATTATACAGTGTGAGGAGCCGGTAGTTAGGAGGGACCACAGCGCTGGCCTGCAGCCAGGCCCAGGATGTTGGCCTGCGGAAGGGGAGAGCAGAATTAGCATAGGGCAGGCAGGTGGGGCCTCAGGAAAGTAAGGGCCAAGCTGAGCTCACCTTCAGGAAAGACTCCAGCTGCTTGGCAGAGATGCCTTCCACGCGTTCCAGGTCTTCCACCTGGCGGAACAATAGCAATGAAGTGTTCATGAAGGGGGCTGGGATTTGTCCTTTGTCCCCAGCCTGAAACCGCCCTGCAGTTGTTACCTGGCTGAAGGGGCCATGGAGCTCCCTCCAGCCCACGATGAGCTGGGCCTTCTTCTGGCCGATACGCTGCAGGCTGCGCAGATCCCGGGCCGAGCCTTCGTTCAGCAGATTTAATATTTTTTGGCGCCCATGGGCCAGTAGCTCTGGGCTGATGTGTAGCTCCCAGCAGTCCTCGGCCTTTTCCACGGGCTCCGAGACATCAGAGGAGTCCAGCTATGAGGCAAGGGAAGGTGAGTGACTGGGCAGCAAAGCCTTTACACTTCTCTGCCGACTAGGTGACTCTCCAGGCTCTTCCTGGGAGCCAAATGACCAAAACCTCCACCAAGTTCTTATTAGCCTTGTATGGGCGGAATACTAATAGCACCTTTCTTACAGTGTGAAGATGTGACGAATTAACGAATGTGAAGTATAGAAGTACATCTCTGGTTGGGGATGCAGCTCACTCGAGGCCCTGGGTACATGTGTATGGACATGGAAGCATCTCTGCTGCTGACACACACTTCCACCTTTTCATGGGTGACTGGGGACCTGAACCACCAGTGGATGGACAATAAGCACCTTTAACGGCTGAGCCATCTCCCCAGCCTGGTGTATGAGATTCTTGACTGCCTAGGTGACATTCCCTAAATGGCCTCAGTTTGCAGAGGACAGGAGCCAAGATACACATGACAAGTAGTGAGTAGCAAATGAATAGGGCAAGTGGCATTAGGAAAAAAGAAACTAGTATGCGGTAGTTTACCATCACTCTGCTAGATACACTTACATCACTGCATTTCACCTTAAATGCCCTGGGGCACCCATACCTTATGCAGCTGGAGAATTTGTATGTGGGGGAGGGAAATCAGCCAGGACATGTAATCTCAACTCACTACTCCTCTCTCCTCTCCTAGGCGTGAGGTGTAGCTTACGCCTCCAGCTGCTCTCACCTTTCTCTTGAGGCCTCTCTTCTTCAGGATGTGGATTTCGGTGTTTGGAGATGCTGTCTGCTCCTGAACTGAAAGCAGATTGTGAACTGGAGTCAGGGTCACTTTTCCATGGTAGCCAGCCACTTCTCCCATTTCTGACTCCCCAGCTCCCTTTTGTTTCCAGGTGCTTTTTGGATTTTATTTATTTTTTGGTTTTTCAAGGTAGGGTCTTGCTTTAGCCCAGGCTGACCCAGAATTAAGTCTCAGGGTGGCCTACAATTCATAGCGATCCTCCTTCCTCAGCCTCCCAAGTGCTGGGATTAAAGGCAAGTGCCACCGTGCCTGGCTGGATTTCATTGTTTTGTTTTAAGAAAGGGTTTTACTCTAGCCAAAGTTGACCTAGAACTTACTATGTAGCCCTGGTCACAAACTCCAGCAATCCTATTGTCTCAGCCAGGGATTACAAGCATGAGCCACCATAACCCAGCTAATATTTCACTGTCTTCACCCTTGTAGGTCAAGCATCCAGGACTACTTCAGACCTTTCTCAGCCCTCCCTGGGGACTGAGGTACAGTGGAGGACATCTACTCCTTACATCTCTTCACTTATGGGATATAACTTAACTGGGTCCTGCTCCCTGAAACCAAACTTACTCAGTTGAAGGGGCATCACCACAGCCTTTTTCAGGGGCTTGGCCACTGTGACTGTACGCCGGGAAAGTGGTCGGAGTACTGTGGGAGAGCAGTTCTCTTTCTTTGGATCCACAGCTTCCTGGGCCAGCATCTTGGCCTCCAGTTCTTTTTGCTTCATCTTAAGCCTCTGTTGGAAAAGATGGTGGAGAGATGTGACCCAACCCCAAGGCAGAGCAGGAATGTGAGCAGAGTTTTGAGGTCCAAGAGGACAAAGCTAGAAGCCCTCAGGAGATAGGTGAGCTCAAAATAACCAAGGGCTTTCTGATGATCAGAAGGCTACCTAGAGGTGGAACAAGCCTTCAGACAGCAACCTCAATGTGTGAGCATGGTTTTAGGAAATGAAACATTTAATGTCTTATTTAGAATTTTTCCTTTTAACTTCTCCCAGTTCATATCAAGTATTTTTCAGAGTTCAGCCATGTTTAGGAATTCAGATATCCTTATAAGCAGAAGCTAGAAAACTTCCAAAACCAGGTGACAACTCTGCTGCAGCTGTGAGTGTTCTTCCCTGTCTGAAGATCCTGAGATTGCTTCTCAATGCCAGTCAGAATCCTAGCCCATATCCTACAACACTTACCTCAATCTCCAAGTTCTTTTCCTCCACTGTCTTAATGAGCACCATTCGCTCTCGCTTTGGAGTATTCAGCAGAGGGGTCCCTTGGCTCCCTTGGGAGCCCAATAAGCGATCCAAACTTAGGAGACGCTCCAGCATGGCTGGATCCATATTGCTTAGCTTCTGCAGGGGGCTAAGCAGACAAAGAGGTTACTCCCTCTTTTTCTCCCTTTCACCACCTCCAGCAGCACAACTCTCACTGTGCTGTAACTTGGTATATTCTGTTCCAGAATCTTTCTGCTCTTTAAGGTAGGGTCTCACTGTAGCCCAGGCTGACCTGAGATTCACTGTGTAATCTCAGGCTGACCTTGAACTCACAGTGATCCTACCTCTGCCTCCTGAGTGCTGGGATTAAAGGTGTGTAACCACCACACCTTGCTTGTTCCAGAATCTTAATGTTTACTCGCTGGGCAACCCTGAACAAGTCATCCCTTTGAGCACAGTGCTTCACCAGGTGAAGTAACCTCTCAGGGATGCCAGGATATCAGATGAGACACTATATGAACACCTGAATGCCAGGTTGGGGATCTACAACACTGCTCTATGCTGGAGGTATTCATATGTAATAGGAGATTATAATAGAATGACAGCAAGGACTGAGGGCCTGACCATTTGAATTAAAGTGGGAAAAGCTTCATAGAAGACGTTATTTTTAAGAGATACGAAAATCACTAAAGGCCTCAAATGCCAAGCCTTTTATCCAATGGGCAAAAGGAGAGTCCTGTTCTAGTAGAGCCCTGGCTAGCTGAGCACAGCAATGTCTTATCATTTATTCCTTCTGCCTGGAATTTTCCCCATGTCTGGTGTCAATTGTCAGTTTGATGTCAACTTTCCCATTAATGCCCACTTTGCATTACACTATGAACTAGCTCCTCAGAGATATAGAGTATGGCTGGTGGTGGCGGCACACACTTTTAATCCCAGCACTTGGGAGGCTGAGGTAAGGAGGATCGTTGTGAGTTTGAGGCCAGTCTGAGACTATAAAGTGAATTCCAGGTCAGCATGGGCTATAGCAAGACCCCACCTCAAAATCCCCCAACTCCCCACTCCAAAAACAAAACAAAACAAAAAACCAGGGGTAGCTGGATGTGGTGGTGTACATTTTTAATCCCAGTACTTATGAGGCACAGGTAGAAGGATCGCCATGAGTTTGAGGCCAGTCTGACACTACACAGTGAATTCCAGGTCAGCCTGGGTTAGAGGGAGACTCCACCTCTAAACCCCCATTCCCCAAAAAAAAAAAAAAAAAAAAAAAAAGGGGCTGGAGAGATGGCTTAGCGGTTAAGGCGCCTGCCTCCTAAGCCTAAGAACGCTGGTTCCAATCTCCAGGTCCCACGTTTAGCCAGATGCAAAGTGACGCAAGGGCGCAATGCCGCACTTGACCACAAGGGGGCGCACACATCTGGATTTCGTTCACAGCAGCTGAGACTGCTGGCGCGCCCATCTCTGTCTCACTCTCCCTCTCTATCTCTGTGTCTCTCTCCAAAAAATAAATAAAATAATAATAAAAAAAATTAAAACAACCACCACCACAAAAAAAAAAAAAAAAACCGGGGCTGGAGAGCTGGCTTAGCAGTTAAGGCGCACGCCTGCAAAGTCTAAGGACCCCGGTTCGATTCTCCAGGTCCCCATGTAAGCCAGACACATAAGGGGGCACATGCATCTGGAGTTCGTTTGCAGTGGCTAGAAGCCCTGGCACGCCCATTCTCACTCTCTCTCCCTCTCTGTCTCTAATAAATAAATAAAAATAAAAATCTTTAAAAAAAAACCAAACAAAAACCCACCCAAGGGCAGCTGGATATGGTGGTGCATGCCTTTAATCTCAGCACTCGAGAGGCAGAGGTAGGAGGATCATCATGAGTATGAGGTCAGCCTGGGACTACAGAGTAAGTTCCAGGCAGCTTAGGCTGGGCTAGAGCAAGACCCTACCTTGAAAAACAACAACAAAAAGATAAGGAGTATATCTGTTCTTTGTGCCCAAGTGCCTTAGAAAAGCAAGAGAAGAAAACCCAAGGCAAATACTAGTCATTTTTTTTCTTCTTAGCTTGCACAGGACAACTCCATATTAGTACCTCCTTTTAAAACTTTTTAAAAAAATTTTAAAATTATTTTTTGGAGAGAGAGAGAGAGGAAGAGGAAGACAGAGATGGGCGCGCCAGCAGTGTCTCAGCTGCTGCGAACGAAATCCAGATGCGTGCACCCCCTTGTGGTCAAGTGCAGCATTGCGCCCTTGCGTCACTGCATCTGGCTAAACGTGGGACCTGGAGATTGGAACCAGTGTTCTTAGGCTTAGGAGGCAGGCGCCTTAACCACTAAGCTATCTCTCCAGCCCTAGTACCTCCTTTTTAAAGAGTAAGTTCTCAAGGTCAGGATCTAAGTTTGATATGTGCCATTTCTGAGCCTGCCAGAATGCCCATTTTCAGAGCTTGCTTGTTCACACACAATACAGATGTAGAAGTCTCAGACTATGCACATAGGAGGGACATCTTACAGTTATACTCGATCCCTAAGACAGTGTGCAATGATTCTTAGGTCACTTTTGATCAAGGCAGTGTGCAGTGATTCTTAGGTCACTTTTGATCAGCCCTTAGTGGCTTGGTGAGGCCTTATTTGGGCTAGGAGTAGAAATGGCAAAGTTGCACTAGGAAGGCAGAGGTAGAAGGATCACTGTGAGTTCAAGGTCAGCCTGGGCTAGAGTGAGATCCTACCTCAAAAAAAAAAAAGAGAAATGGTAGCAAAAATTAAAAGTGCAACTCACAGGGCTGAGGATATGGCTCAGGGTACAAGGCGCTTGCTTGCAAAGTCTGCCAACCTGGGTTCAATTCCCTAGTGCCCACATAAAGCCAGATGCACAAAGTGGTGCATGCATCTGTAGTTTGTTTGAAGTGGCAAGAGGCCCTGACACACTTATTTTCTCTGCCTCTCCTTGCAAATAAAAAATATATTTTAGCCGGGCATGGTGGCGCACGCCTTTAATCCCAGCACTTGGGAGGCAGAGGTAGGAGGATCACCATGAGTTTGAGGCCACCCTGAGACTACATAGCTAATTCCAGGTCAGCCTGGACCACAGTGAGACCCTACCTTGAAAAACCACACACAAAATAAATTATATATATATATATATATAATTTATTTATTTATTTATTTTAGGGCTGGAGAGATGGCTTGGCGGTTAAGGTGCCTGCCTGCCAAGCCTAAGAACAATGGTTCCAATCTCCAGGTCCCACGTTTAGCCAGATGCAAAAAGTGACACAAGGGCGCAACGATGCACTTGCCCACAAGGGGGTGCATGCGTCTGGAGTTCATTCACAGTGCCTGAGAGGCCACTGGCGTGCCCATTCTCTCTCTCTCTCTCTCTCTCTCTAGCTCTCTATCTCAAAAAAAAAATAAAAAATTAAAAATATGTATTTTAGTCAGGTGTGGTGGTGCATGCCTTTAATCCCAGCACTTGGGAGGCAGAGGTAAGAGGATCACCGTGAGTTCAAGGCCACCCTGAGACTACACAGTGAATTCCAGGTCAGCCTGGGCTAGATAAAAAGAAGTGCAACTTGCTTCTTGAAGTTAGGGAGAGTCAAGTAGCCACACAGAATGCAAAGACCACAAAACAGCACACACTGGGTATGAAATGGGCCATCAAGAACTAGGGAGTGAGGCCATACACAAAAGGGATAATCAAAATTTAAGACGTTGGGTTGGAGAGATGGCTCAAATGAACTCCAAGCACATGCACCACCTTGTGCATCTGGCTTACATCGGTCCTGGGGAGTCAAACCTGGGTCTTTTGGCTTTGCAGGCAAATGTCTTAACTGCTAAGCCATCTCTCCTACCCAAAAATATTTTTTAAAAAATTAAGAGCTGGAGATTTGGCTTGGAGGTTAAGGAGCCTGCCTGCCAAGCCTAAGAACACTGGTTCCAATCTCCAGGTCCCATGTTTAGCCAGATGCAAAAAGTGACACAAGAGCGCAATGCTGCACTTGCCCACAAGGGGGCGCACTGTCTGGAGTTCATTCATAGCAGCTAAGAGGCCACTGACACACCCATTCTATCACTCTCTTTCTCTCTCTCAAAAAAAATTAAGATGTTGGGCTGGAGAGATGGTTTAGTGGTTAAAGCGCTTGCCTGCGAAGCCTAATGACTCTACTCTCCAGGTCCCACATAAGCCAGATGCACATTGACAAAAGCATGCAAGGTTGTACATACGCACAAAGGGGTGCAGGCATCTGGAGTTTGATTGCAATGGCTGGAGGCCCCAGCTAGCCAATTCTGTCTCCTGTCTCTCTCACATTAAAAAAAAAAAAAAAAAAAAAAAAAAAAAAAAAGACTGATCGAGAGGGGGAGAGGATATGATGGAGTGTGAAGTTTCAAAGGGGAAAGGGGGGGGGAGTACCATGGGATACTGTCTACAATTTAAGAAGTTGTCAATAATAAAAAAAATTTAGGATGTTATATAAGCCATATACAAATTTATATAAGTATTTTTTTTTAAAGTTTGGAAGCTGGAGAGATGGCTTAACCAGTTAAGGTACTTGCCTATGAAACCTAAGGGGCCAGTTTTGACTCCCCAGAACCCACATAAGCCAAATGTACATGGTGGTGCATGCATTTGGAGTTCATTTGAAGTGGCTGGAGGTCTTGGTGTGCCCTGTCTCTCTCCTTCCCTCTCTCAATAAGTAAAAATAAAATTTTGTGTGTGTGTGTGTACATTTTAAGAGTTTGGGCAGAAGTATCCTGTGAAGGTGGATATTTTGTCCAGAAGCCACTGATTTTTACTAGGAAAAATTTCAGTGCCAGGGGTGGGCTATCTTCCAGCAAGCTGTTGGTCAGGGAAGCCTCTGATGTCCCCAAACCATTACAGGTTGTTGCCAAGGCTTTTGGTTGCCCACCAGAACTAGAATTACTGCTTGAACTGCATGTCATTGAGAAATCAAGTTGGAGCTGAGCTGGAAGCCTCTTCCCTGTTAACTAGCTGTCAGGATGCTGGAAAGAGCTATATAGCACAAAGCCTTTGGGAGAAGAAAAGTCACCAACTGTCTTAACCAGCAGTGGACCCTGCAAGCCAGACAAAATGTACCATTGGTACAAATTATGACAGGTCTGCCTTGGGGACACCAATTGTTCTCTGATTTGAGGCCTGCTTCACGGGAAGAAATTCATGCCTGGTACTGAAAACTTAGTCAAAAGCCTATGGCAGTGGAGGTCATAAGCCCTAAGGAGGACTCTACTACTGTTGTCTGGCTAGATGAATATATTATGACCACCAAACTGTCCTCTAATCACTTACGTTTATGTATATATATATGGTTTTTCAAGGTAGTGTCTAACTCTAGCCCAAGATAACCTATGTAGTCACAGGGTGGTCTCAAACTCACAGCGATCTTCCTGTCTCTGCCTCCCAAGTGTGGGATTAAAGGTATGTGCCACCACACCCAGCTACATGCCCACATATTAATGCTACTCTCAATTAGAGAAGTTTCTCTTTTCAGATGGCGGGGACCACTGGGGTGACTCAAAAATGGCCAAAGTGGGGGCTGGAGGGATGGCTTAGTGGTTAAGGCATTTGTCTGCAAAGCCAAAGGACCCTGGTTCAATTCTCCGGGACCCACGTAAGCCAGATGCACAAGGTGGCACATGCGTCTGGAGTTCGTTTGCAGTGCTAGAAGCCCTGGTGCACCCATTCTCTCTCAAATAAGTAAATAAAAAATGGCCAGTGTTGAGAAGGGATAGCGGAGTGTTCAGCACTAAGTGAGACATCTCTATCATACCCTCCAAGGCTCAGGGACCACCGAGGAAAAGGTGGACAAAAGAATGTAAGAGCCAAAGGAAAGGGAGGAGTGCTTACAAGGCTGTCTTCCAAACACAGTATGGCATTGATATGCTTGACCTCACAGTACGTAACACTACCTACACAAGACCTGCATAATAGAAGGGGAAAAAATGATGGCATCAAAATAGAAGAGATGGGCTGGGGAGATGGCTTAGTGGTTAAGGTGCTTGCCTACAAAGCCAAAGGAACCAGTTTCTATTCCCCAGTACCCACGTACGTCAGATGCACAGGGTGGTGCACACATCTGGAGTTCATTTGCAGTGGCTAGAGGCTCTGGTGCACCCATCCTCTCTCTCTCTCTCAAATAAAAAATTTTAAAAATATAGAAGAGCGATTAGTTGGAAAGAAGATATTCAGTGGAGAGGGGATTTGGGAAGGGAAAATGGGAGTATTGGGAGGAGGATTAAGATCATGTAATATTGTCTCTATTTATGGACATTGTCAATAAAGACCAAAAAAAAGGAGGGGGAGATCCTAAGAGAGACTTTTTAGAATTAAAGATAAAAGCAGAGTAATGTTAGGACAGCAACTGGTTCTTTATAGTCTCAGTAACACATCTTTATCTCTCCTATATCTCTTTGGTCTTCTCTTATCCTCTGGACCTGAAAGACTTGATCCAGATTATTGAACAAGTGTAAAAATATTCACACTAAAATCTGCTGCCCCCAATCCAAACTTGAGGTTTTACTGATGGCATAAAGGGACAGGAAATGAAATGGGAAAGGGGTCAGGAGCTCTCCATAGATCCTGAGGGCAACAGTACTAAGGACTGGTCATGTAGGCACTTTAGTGAATTCCAGAGTAGGGCACTGAGTTCACAGGGAAATGAACAAGTACACAACAGGTCCCCATGGCTTACCTGAGTTTCTGGGTTGCAGGGACTGGAGCTGCTACAGATTCAGAGTTCCTGATTTCCTCTTCCTCAAGGCCTCTGGCTCTCTTTGCCTCTGATGGGCCTAGTTCTTTCTGAGACAGCTTAACAGGTGCCAAGGCTAAAAGATTGGAGTGGTTATCAGCAATGGGGATGGTCAGCCTCTATGCCGAAGCTTGATGGTTTAGCAAACTCCTTAACTGCCAGACCTGGCCTTCCCCTCTCTTCCCTAGTCCTCACCATGAGGCTGGAGACTCTCATTAGTGAAAGGCCGGTTGATCACCTCTTTGGACCTAGCAGCAAAGTTGAGTGCAGAGACTGTGTCCAGATAGAAACGTCTCTCAGGGGCAATGTTGGCAATGAGGATGCTGTGGGCTGAGCCACCCAGAGAGTCCTGAGGGGTGGAGATTGGTGGGTGAGTCAGATCCCAGCCTTTTCCATTCCTTGACTGCTATTCTTCAACACATCTCACCCACTACAACTAGCATGCCTAAGAACCTCCTTCTGCAGCCCCTTTTGCCCTGATACCCATGGACCTGACCTGCAATAGGCGTGTGAGTTTGCTGTCCCTGTAGGGCACACGAGGGAGCCCCTGGTTCAGTGCGTCCACCACTTTGCCCAGTACAAAGAGCGAAGTATTGATGGCTCCACTCTCTTTGAGCCGAAGTCCCTGGTTGCCTGTGCGCCGGTTATCCTCTGAGCCAGCCAAGTCAATCAGGTAAAGTTTTCCTTCCCGTTGACGAAATGGAGCCAAACGCTCCTGTTGATCCACCTAGGAGAAAAGCAAGGGCCAGTCTTTGCTTGGGCTCCAGGAGTTTCCCAGGTCCTTGTCAGTGGGCCTCACCTTGACCAGTAGAACTGCATGACTGCGTGAGGAGCGCTGGTTGAGCCGGGTGGCTCCTACAGTCCGATTTCCACTGGCTGGCAAGAAATACCGCTCAAAATCAGAGAAGCTAGTGATGGGCTTCTGTGTAAGGCCTGGAATCAGGATATTTCCCCGACAGTCTTCTCGGATCACCAGGTCTCCTGATGCAGGGTCCAAGAGGTCTAATACCTGTAAGAGCAGCAATAGCTAGGACCATTTCTCCATACATAGGCTGCTGGCTGCTTACTTCCTGGGGTTTGAACTTCTTTTCTCCAACTGGATTCTCAGAGTTTTACCATCTGCTATTCCAACCGCTGTCTTTCTAAGTCTCACCTCTTTACTAGAGCACAGCTTCCTATTCTAGAAGCATGTCTTACTTTGACATTTTATTTCTTCCCAATCAGAGAGGTCTTACCTTTTCCTGGTAAATCTCTAAGTAAGACATAGTGACAGAGAGGTCCCATGGCCGGCCCTCAGCACCTTCCTCCCTTGTGAGCTGTAAGAGGTCCATGAGAGCCCGGGGAATCACTCCAGGTTGCTCTGGGCTACCTAGCATTGTGTGTGTCTTTCCTGTGTGGGGAAAGCAGAGAAAGCTGTGAGGTTTTCCTCCCAGTTTCCCTAGACCTTTCTGGCTCATAGTTTTCTGGCTCCCTCACCTGCCCCTGTAGGCCCATAGGCAAGCACACTGGCATTCTGCCCTTCCAACAAGTGCCTTAGGATGGGCTGCACAGAACCTGCATAAATGTCCTGTTGAGAGCTTCTCTCCCCATAGAAGGCATCAAACCTGTAAGCAGGAAGAAAAGAGGGCATTTAATGGGATGTTTTGCTAATACCTCGACCTCGAGGATACTGGCTTTAGAGTGGAAAAGAAGTCTTCCCTTTATGCACAAAGACCTTGAAAGTATCAGCTGAACTTCTACTCTGTCCCACTGTATTGGTATTAGGGAAACTGAAATGACTCTGATGTTGCTCGTCCTGGCGTTTTTCAGTCCAGTAGGAGAGACAGATACCCATTCTTCGCAATGATTCAGGAATCAAAGATGGGAATACACTAGAATGAACTGATTCTATTGGAGAAAGGAAGATCTGCCAGATAGAGGGACTAGCACAGAAACAAGAGCGTGTGAAACTTCTCAATTTATCCACATGTTAGCACATTAAAAAAAAGTAGTATTTACACACCATAACCGGGTAGATAAGTGGACGCTGCATATGACTGACCTAGACTCAACACACCTGTGGGCCACTAACTAGACTGCAATGGGGAATTAAGTACATGTTGACAAGAGAAGGCTGCAAAGAAATGGAAGCCAAATTATTAAAGGCCTAGAATAGGAATCAGCAATCTTTCTGTAAAGAGCCAGACAGTAAATATTTTAGGCTTTGTGGACATTCACAACTACTTAACTCTGAGACTAGTCAAAGCAGCTACAGACAATACACAAATCCATTAGAAAACTTCTATTATAACCTACTTGTGGCTTCCCTCTTCCTCTTTGCTGCTCCTTCTCTGTCCCAATTTCCCCACAAGACTGTGAACCATAATAATAAGTATCTATTTAAGCCTCTGGTTTTCCCCAGTGTCAGCATTTCCAAAATAAACAAATGAAGTTTTGGGGAACAAAGCTGTACTGTGAAGGAACAGGATCCCAAAATACAGGCCCGAGAAACTCTTTGGAAAGCGATAATGTAAGTAGGGTTAGGAGAGGGGAGTGGTCTGAACCATACTGGTATTTGAGAGTCTCCTGGTAGTTCCTCCAGTTGGCGATCTCAAGAGAGCAGCTGTCTATGCCTCGTACACAGGGGGGTTCACTTGTTCCAGCTGCTCCATCCACAAATGGCCGCAGTCGTACAGCCACCCTTACTCGAGCTGGAGGTGGGCGCCGGCCAGTCCCCACCTTGCTTAGACGACAGCGACCAGCTCCTAGAGGAGAAAAGCCAAGTTTTGGGTGTATCAGTTTGGTGGCAAAACAAAGAAAGAAGGGGCAGATTTTGCTGGGAAGCCCAGGGCCATGCTAGAGGTGCTCTCTAGTTTAGCCCCAGATCCTTCCATGATCGACAAACAGTTAAGTGGGGGACAAAGTGAGCTTCTTCTGTAACAGTATACATAAAGAACCTGGAAGACCTTGTGTGGTGGTTTGAATGAATGGATTCAGGAGTTTATTAAAAGTTTGTAATTTGGTCTCCAGCTGCCTGGCTGGAGGAGGTGGCACTGTGGGTGGGTCTTAGGGTCCAACCCTAAGGTGAGGGGATGGATCTGAAATTCCAGTCTAAAGATATACAAAGTGCTTGAGTTCTGCCTGAGTTTCTAAAGTGTGCTTGTGGTGGCTGGTGGCTTTTCTTTTTGCTTAGAGCTGTGAAGCAGGCTGGCCTTTTCTGCCATTATGGAGCTTACCCATAGCTGGGAGTGGTGGCGCACACCTTTAATGCCAGCACTTGGGAGGCAGAGGTAAGAGGATTACTGCGAGTTTGACATTTATTTGCAATGTCTAGAGACTCCGACCCACCCCCTCTCACACACAAATAAATAAATCTAATGGGCTGGAGAGATGGTTTAGCAGCTAAGGCATTTATATGCGAAGCCTAAATCCAGGTTGGATTTCCCAAAAACCACGTAATTCAGATGCAAAAGGCAGCACATGCATCTGGAGTTCGTTTGCAGTAGCTATAGGCCCTGGCACGCCCATTCTCTCTCTCTCAAATAAAATATTGATATATGTATATGTACATATAGGATAAAACAAAGACACCTTTCCATTTTGGTTCTAAATGAGCTGAAGTCTCCTGAGGGAATACTCTATCTCATGTTGGAGGACACATACTACAGCTCACAGCTAGTAACAGAATTCAAACCTAGATCTCTTTACTCTTCAAGTCTGCTTGCTTTTATTTTATTTCATGTAGCCCAGGCTGGTCTCTGATTTCCTATGTGAACTCCTGATCCTCTTGCTTTTGGCATCTGGGATTACAGGCATTTGCTACATACCCAGCCAAAAAAAAAATTTTTTTTTTTGAGGTAGGGTCTCACTCTAGTCCAGACTGACCTGCAATTTACTATGTAATTTCAGGGTAGCTTCAAACTCACATGGATCGTCCTATCTTTGCCTCCTGAGTGCCAGAATTTAAAAAAAAAAAAAAAAACATTTATTGATTTAAGGGAGGGAGGGAGGGAGGAAGGGAGGGAGGATGGACCACCAAGCCCTCTTATTGCTACAGATGAAAGAACTCCAGACATGTACATACCACCTTATGCTTTTGTCTTTATGTGAGTACTAGGGAATCAACCCCAGGCAAATGCCTTTAAATGCAGAGAAATCTCTCCAGCCGAAATTCTGCTTTTTTTGAGATATGATCTCAGGTAGTACAGGCTGCCCCAAACTGGCTACCTAGCTGATGTACTGCCTCCCTTTTGGGTGCTAAGTAGGAAAGGATTGGGCAGCTCAGACTTTCTTTCTTGGCTAGTGGTAGCAATTGGTCTAAAGAAAGGTAAAAGAATGGTTGGAGCCAGGCATAGTGGCTCCAGCACTTGGGAGGCAGAGGTAGGAGGATTACTATGAGGGTTCGAGGCCACCCTGAGACTAGAATGAATTCCAGGTCAGTCTGGACTAGAGCAAAAACCTATCTCGAAGAACCAAAAAAAAACAAACAAACAAACAAACAAAATACACAAGATCCTCCTCCAACTTGTTTTTCCAGGTTTGGGAGAACAGAAAGGAAGACACAGAGTATGAAAGTTCAGCATTCCGTATGAGGACGAGGGGAATCTGTGATAGGTAGATTGTAGGCTGGTGAGGCAGGTAGATTTCAATCCAAATCTGAGCAGGTTTGATGGGACACACCCTTAATTCTATCAGTTGAGAGGCTAAAATAGGAAGATCACTGTGAGTATGAGGCCAGCCTGGGACTACAGAGTGAATTCCAGGTCTGCCTGAGCTAGAGTGAGACCCTATCTTGGAAAAAAAAAAATTCCAGATCCAACTGGTGACCATAACTAGCGTGTGACCTTGGGTAAGTAACTTAAATTGTGGGCATTAAATAAGTGAAATTCGCCGGGCGTGTTGGTGCACACCTTTAATCCCAGCACTCGGAAGGCAGAGGTAGGAGGATTGCCATGAATTCAAGGCCACCCTGAGACACAAAGTGAATTCCAGGTCAGCCTGGGTAGAGTGAGACCCTACTTCGAAAAACCAAAAAAGAATAAAATAGTGAAATTCCACACAGAGCCAGATGTTCAAAGTGGTTCGTTTGCCTGGAGTTCATTTGTAATGGATGAGGCCCTGGGTGCCAGGTCCTATCTCTCTCTGTCTCCTTCTCAGATAAATAAAATATAAACAAGTGAAATGGAGATGGCTCAGTGGTTATAAGTGCTTGCTCCCCAAGCCTGGAGTTCATATCCACAGCACCCAGATGCAAAAGTGTCTGTAACCCCCATGCACTTATGGCAGTGGTAGAATCCTGAAGCTTGTATACCCTAGTCCCTGGTCTTCACAACAGCAAACAAACAAAAGACTGTCTCTAAAACAAGGTGGAAGGAGAGGACCAACACCCTGAGCTGTCCTCTGACCTCCACATGTGTGCACACCCACTAACAGAGGCATACACACACACAAGTTATTATTATTTTGGTTTTTTGAGGTAGGGTCTCACTCTAGCCTAGGCTGACCTGGAATTAACTCTGTAGTCTCAGGGTGGCCTGGAACTCACAGCAATCCTCCTACCTTTGCCTCCTGAGTGCTGGGATTAAAGGTGTGAGCCACCATGCCCATCCACACAATTTTTTTTTTTTGTTTTGTTTTTGTTTTGTTTTTTTGAGGTAGGGTCTCACTCTGGTCCAGGCTGACCTGGAATTCACTATGTAGTCTCAGGGTGGCCTTGAACTCTCGGCGATCCTCCTACCTCTGCCTCCCGAGTGCTGGGATTAAAGGCGTGCGCCACCACGCCCGGCACAATTTTTTTTTAAAACTGTACTGCTGAGCTGGAGAGATGGCTTAGTGGTTAAGGCACCTGCCTGCTAAGCCTAAAAACCCAGTTCCAATCTCCAGGTCCCACGTTTAGCCAGATGAAAGTGACGCAAGGGCGCAATGTCGCACTTGACCACAAGGGGGCGCACATATCTGGATTTCGTTCACAGCAGCTGAGAGACTGCTGGCGTGCCCATCTCTATCTGTCTCCCTCTCAGTCTGTCTCTCTCCAAAAATAAAAAATAATAATAATTTAAAAATTAAAAAAAAAAACCTGTACTGCCGGGCGTGGTAAGACCCTACTTTGAAACACCAAAAGATTATTATACCCTCTTCTTATCCATCACACCCCTATCTAGGCAATTTCAGCAGGGTCACCAGTGGCCTCTCTTTTATTATATTTAGTAGGCACCCTCAGTCTCAATCCTATTCAACTCAGTAGCATTGAGCATTCTTAGGAAACGTACTAGTCTTTAGTTTCCATGCTGTCTACTCTCCTGGTTGTCTTACTAGCTCTCAGATCACTTCTCAGTTCCTGACAGTCTTAAGTGTTTGCCCATGCTCTTATCCTTTTATCCAGGGTTTCTAAGCACCATTTTTTTTTTTTTTTTTGTTTGTTTTTTTTTTTTTGGTTTCCCAAGGGTTTCTGCACTACCTTAACATTTTGATCTCAGGCTGCCTTGAATAATCCTCCTACCTCTCTTTGCTGGAAATTTTGGTGTAATTCTTTGCTGGAAAGGTGTCACATGCATTATAGGCCATTCAACATATACCCATTAGATCCAAATAGCATTCTCCATCTCCATGTTGTAGTAAGTAAATAAATAAATAAATAAATGCCTCCAGACATTTCCACATGCTCATTGTAGGACAAATGTGACTCCTAGATAACTCAGATCCATTTCATGGGCACAGTCAGTCTCTTGCTCTCCTACCATCAATTACCATCTTTTCTTTTTTAATTTTTATTTATTTATTTGCAAGCAGAGAGGGACAGAGACAGGGGTGGAGAGATGGCTCAGCTGTTAAAGCACTTAACTGCAAAGCCTAATGACCCAGGTTCAATTCTCCAGAACCCACATAAAGCCAGATGCACAAAGTGTCACATACATCTGGAGTTCATTTGCAGTGGCTAGAGGGCCTGGCACGCCCATCTGGCTTAACATGGATACTGGGGAATCAAACTCGGATTATTAGGCTTTGCAGGCAAACACCTTAACCACTGAGCCACCTCTCCAGCCTTTCCCTCGCAGTTATCATCTTAAAGCTGACAGATGACTCCTCATAAGCACCTCCACATCAGAATGCTCTTTCCTGACTTGCAGGCCCTATTCCAAGCTGCTGCCTTGACACTTCCTCTTGGATGGTTCTCAGGTACCTAAAACTTCACTTGTCCTACCAGGAACCCATCCATTATCTCCCTACAACATCCTCCCCCCTTTGCTCTCTAACATCCATGAATAGTGCAGACCCTAAAGATAAAAGTCATTAATTCTATCATAACATCTACACTTGCCAGTTCTATTTTTTTAAATACTTATTTATTTTGCAAGGACAGAGAGAGAAGAAATTAAGAAAGAAAGAAAAAAGAAAGAAGGAAGGAAAGAAAGAGGGCTAGAGAGATGGCTTAGCGGTTAAAGCACTTGCCTGCAAAGCCTAAGGGCCCAGGTTGCATTTCCCCAGGACCTAAGTAAGCCAGATGTACAAGGTGGCACATGCATTGGATTTTGTTTGTAGTGGCTAGAGGCCTTGGAGCACCCATTCTCTCTCTCTCTGTCTCTCTCAAAGAAAGAAAGAAAGAAAGAAAGAAAGAAAGAAAGAAAGAAAGAAAGAAAGAGGGAGGGAAGGAGGGGGCGGGCAGGCAGGTATACCAGGGTCTCCTGCCACTGCAAATGAACTCCAATGCATGCACTACCTGGCTTTACATGGGTACTGGGCAATCAAACCCAGGTTGTTAGGCACTTCAGGCATTTTGAGGGACTATAATAACCTCAATTGTCATTGTAGGCATTAAGGCTCATAAAATGGCATTGCTATTGCCAGCTGTTTATAAATTTCTGCAGAAACACATTCAAATAAGCAGATTAATTGGCTTTAATATTTGTTGTTTTGAGTCAGGGTCTTGCCCAGACTGGTGCTGAACTCCACATCCTCCTGCCTCAAGCCTTCTGAGTGCTATTACAGACCTGTATCACCATGGTGAGCTTTCACTCCTCTTTTATGGATGAGGAAATTGAGACAAGAAGAGTATTTTTGGCTTTCTTTATAACAAATAACATTGATGTTTTCTTCTTCCCATCCAACCTTTGAACCCACTTCATCTATCACTTAATGAAGGCTTCCACAATACCAAAGGGTTTATTTCATATTCTATGTATAGTATGTGTGTGTGTGTGTGTATACATATACACCTATTATAGCGTTTCATCACATCACATCTGTTTATGAGACTACTGAAACCGTGTAAACTCCTCTAAGGAAGGGGCAGTACTTTAATAATATCCTATGCACCAGACACAAGGTGAGGGGTAGTTCTTACAAGGATGAAGGAACCTTATACCCAGACAGAATAGCCTGTACTTAAAGGTAGGGCTCTAGAATCAAAACGAGTGTGACCTCAGGCCCCAATATTTACTAATTGTGGTAACTTTGAGCAAGCTATTTAACCCAAGGACAACAGTAATCATCTCGCATCATTGTGTAAACATTAAATGGTTCATCACCACATAATGCGTATAGCAGTGCCTGGCACATCCAAGGTCTCAACACGCGTTAGACATCCTCCTACATGTCTCGAATTCCCCTGACAAACAGAAAGGACTAACCACTGGCCAGACTTCAGTCTGCAGGAGGAGGGCACGCACAAGTCAACACTCACATCCAAGATTCTGAATCTCCAGCTTCACTTCCACAGCTGGAGAGAACGGAAGCAGGCCTTTCCCTTTTCTGCAGTCTCGGCGCATCTCACCCTGGCCTCGGGCCTGCGCCCTTACCTCTCCAGGGCTCTCCAACCCACAGAGCCACCTGTGATCCCACGTTCGGAGAACGTTGGCCATTTCTCTTGATCACTCGACCTCCACAGAGGGGTGACGGGCTCCGCCTCACCGACGAGAACCCCGAGGGAAAAGCGCGCGAGGCTGGCTCCCGTCGAGCGCCCGGACCGGCTAGGGTCGCCGCGGGGGTCCTCCCGGCGGGGCCGCGCCGGCGACCTCCGCCCGCGCCCCTCACCACGCTCCGCTGCACCCCTCCGTGCCCCCACGCCTCGGTGCCAGGCCCGCTTACCTGAGGT
Source organism: Orientallactaga sibirica (assembly GCA_036365145.1). Taxonomy (NCBI): domain Eukaryota; kingdom Metazoa; phylum Chordata; class Mammalia; order Rodentia; family Dipodidae; genus Orientallactaga; species Orientallactaga sibirica. Next base: position 3,294,649 of record JAEOAD010000888.1, read on the forward strand.
GGTCGCCGCCATCTCGCGTCGCCTCAACCTTCCAGAGACCCCCGCGTCCATACCACTCCCTTTCTCCAGTCCCGCCTCTCCCATTCGAATTGCCTGGCGCCCCGCCCCTCTCCCAGGCTCCACCAATCACGGCTATCCACTTCCGGAAGCCCCGCTGTCTCTCGCGATTCATCCCGCCTTCCAGGGCTAAGCTTCCGGGTCCGGCGAGTTTTAAACAAATTCTAGCGGACGACGCGTGCACGCGCACGTTGGTGAACCAGTTCTAGAGGTCGGGCTTGCGCGTGCGTGTGTACGAGCGTGCGAACGGGGAAGCTGGGGTCACTGGCCTCACTGGCTGACCCTAAACTACTTGCAATTTCAGGCTTTGGAATTTCCTGGCATATTTGTGTAAACGATGGCTTTTCACTTCATTTTCTTTCTCAGCTACGAATTTGGTACGAACATAGCAGTGGTTGAAAGCACTTGATCTACCCCAGTTTCCGTGCACCAAATACAGTTTCCTCTATTTTAATGGCGGGGAAGTGATCATTGAGACCGTAGAAAGACGGAAAATTGTAAGGACATGAGAAGGGAAAAAAACCCTCACCCAGACGTCGGCTTTAAGTCTTGCCAGCAGAGAATAAACCTTTTAAGCCCAATTAACAATTTCTTGCAGGGCGTGGTGGCGCAGGCCTTTAATCCCAGCACCTGGGAGGCAGAGGTAGGAGGATCACCATGAGTTCGAGGCCACCCTGAGACAACATAGTGAAATCCAGGTCAGCCTGGGCTAGAGCGAGACCCTACTTCAAAAACCAAAAAAATAAATAATCGCTTAAGGCCTGTCTCCCTTTGCCAGTTTACAATGTCTAGGATTCTCACCAGAAACCACTTGTGCAACGCTAGTAACACCTGGCTTTAGTTTCTCAGGTTTTTCTTTTTTTCTTTTGCTTTGTTTTCCGAGGTAGAGACTCGCACTATGTAGTCTCACACTGGCCTCAAACTCAGCGATCCTCCTACCTCTGCCTGCAGAGTACTGGGATTAAAGGTGTACACCACCATGCCCAACTTTAGTTTATCAGATTTTAATCCCACCCAAAGCATCTTTAGAGCCACCCTGAACCTCATATATCAAAAAAGACAAAGAGGGCTGAAGAGATGGCTTAGTGGTTAAGGCACTTGCCTGCAAAGGCTAACGACCTAAGTTCCATTCCCCATACCCACATAAAGCCAGGTGCACAAAGTGGCACATGCATCTGGAGTTCGCTTGCAGCAGCTAGAAGCCCTGGTGCACACATTCTCTGTCTCTTTTTTCTCGATCTCTCTCTCTCTGCTTGCAAATAAATAAGTAAAAATGTTAAAAGAGAGAGAGAGAGAGAAGGCTGGAGAGGTGGCTGAGCAGTTAAGCTTTTGCCTGCAAAACCTAAGGACCCAGGTTTGATTCCCCAGTACCCACATAAAGTGAGATGCACAAAGTGGCTCATGTATCTGGAGTTTGCAGTGGCTGGAGGCCCTGGTGTGCCCATTCTCTGTGCCTGTCTCTCTTCTTTCTTTCTTTCTCTGCTTGCAAATAAATAAAATTTAGGGCTGGAGGGTGTAAGGAAACTGTAAGAGAAAAGCAAAAGAGAATACCGGGTTTGATCTCTATAGACAAGACTGTTTATTGAGAGAAAACAGCCAGGGGCCTCAGCTTTCCCACCCGATGAAGGTTGAAGCCTTTTGGGGTGTAAGCTTATAAGGAGCATCCCAAGAAAAACAGACTGGACCAGGTGCAGTTGATAAGAAAATTGTAGCTGTTTGTATCCTTGTTCAGAATAGGCTTCTTCAGCCAGGACTGTCTAAGGGAGGATACTCAGATGGTATCTGGTTCTTCAAGCACATCATTCAGGGAAGGGTACCAAACTTCTTTTTTGCCAGCAAGCTTTAGGGACAGCTATTAACTCTTTAGTTCCCGTTAGTTTTCAGGGAAGGCTATCAACCCTTCAGTGGGCTGTAGAGATGGCTTAGCAGTTAAGGTGCCTGCCTGCAAAGCCCGTTTGAATCTCCAGGTCCCATGTTTAGCCAGACGCAAGAAGTGAAGCAAGCGCTGCAATGTCGCACATGCACACAAGGGAGGCACACGCCTCTGGAGTTCAAGGCCAGCCTGGAACTACAGAGTGAGACCTTATCTTAAAAACAAAACAACAACCACAATAAAAAGAGGACTATAGAGATGTTTCAGTAGTTAGGGTGCTTGCCTGCAAAACTTAAGGACCCTGGTTCAATTCCCCAGTACCCACATAAAGACAGATGTGTAAGGTGGTGCATGTGTCTGGAATTTGTTTGCATTGGCTAGAGGCCCTGGCACACTCATTCACATTCTCTTTCCCCCCTTTCTCTCATAAATAAATAAGTAAATAAACATTGAATAAAAAAATAAACCAGGTGCGGTGGTGCTTGTCTTTAATTCCAGTACTTGGGAGGCAGAAGTAGGAAGATTGCCATGAGTTCAAAGCCACCCTGAGACTACCAAGTAAATTCCAGGTCATCCTGGGCTAGAGTAAGACCCTTCCTTGAAAAACAAAACAAAACAAAAAAACAATAATAATAATAAATAAAGAAGCTAGGGTGTGGAGACACACACCTTTAATCCCAGCTCCCCATGAGTCAAGGCCACCCTGAGACTACAGAGTCAATTCCAGATCAGCCTGGGCTAGAGGAAGACTCTACCTTGAAAACCCCCCCCCCAAAAAAAATAGAGGAGATGAGGGAAATAGCTCAGCAAAGCCTATCAGTCACCCACATAAAGTCTAATAGGTGTGTGTTTGCAGCAGCAAGGGACCCTGATGCACACACACAGAGGCAATAATAAATTAAAACAAGGTTGGGGATAGGCTCAGTGGTGGAGCACTTGCCTACCATAGGTTCAATCCCTAGTACCACACATACACAAAATAATAATTTAGGGAGGTTGGAGAGATGGCTTAGCGGTTAAGGCGCTTGCTGGCAAAGCCAAAGGACCCAGGTTCAATTCTCCAATATTCACGTAAATCCAGATGCACAAGGTGGCACATGCATCTGTAGTTCATTTGCAGTGGCTGAAGACCCTGGTATGCCAATTTTCTCTATCTGCATCTCTTTCTCTCACAAATAAATAAATAAAAATTTTAAAGCTGGGCATGGTGGCACACGCCTTTAATTCCAGCACTTGGGAGGCAGAGGTGAGAGGATTGCTGAGTTTGAGACCACCCTGAGACTACATAGTGAATTCCAGGTCAGCTTCAGCGAGAGTGAGATCCTACATCGAAAAGCAACAACAACAACAACAATAATAATTATGCACTCAGTACATCAGAATGAGTATTAAAGGCCACATTGGTTTGTAACTTAGTCATCCTCACTCTTTCTCCCTGTCTTTAACAGTTCAACAGCCTGTTACATAGTTTTCTTTTTCTTCTGGAAGCTTAACAAGGGATTCTATCTTTGCACTCCTGCTAGAGCTCTGGTTTAGACATTATCTTCCTCTTGTCTGTCAAAAGACAAAATTGGGGCTGGAGAGATGGCTTAGCACTTAAGACCCTTGCCTACAAAGCCAAAGGAGCCAGGTTCGATTCCCTGGGGCCCACATAAGCCAGATGCACAAAGTGGCACATGCACTTGGAGTCGTTTCAGTGGCTGAAGGCTCTGGCGCACCCATTCTCTCTTTCTCTCTTTGCTTGCAAATAAATAAATAAGGATTTTTTAAAAAGACAAAATTGGGCTGGAGGGATGGCTTAGCGGTTAAGGCACTTGCCTTTGAAGGCTAAGGACCCAGTTTTGATTCCCCAGGACCCACGTAAGCCAGATACACATGGTGCTACATGCATCTGGAGTTTGCAGTCTAGAGACCCTGATGCATGTATTCTCTCTCCCTCCCTCTCTACCTCTCTCTCTGTTTGCAAATTATATATATATATATATTACACATATGTATATTTTCAAGGTAGAATGTCTTGCTCTTTAGCCCAGGCTAACCTGAAATTCACTATGTAGTCTCAGGTTGGTTTTGAACTCACAGTGATCCACCTACCTGTGCCTCCCGAGTGCTGGGATTAAAGGCATGTGCCACTATGCCTAGCAATATATATATATATACAAAATTGGACTGGAGAGATGGCTTAGCACTTGCCTAAAAGCCAAAGGACCCAGGTTCAATTCCCCAGGACTCATGTAAACCAGATGCACAAGGTAGTGCATGCATCTGGAGTTCATTTGCAGAGGCTGGAGTGCCCATTCACTCTCTCTCTATATCTGCCCCCCTCTCTCAAGTAAATAAATAAAAATAAAATATTTAAAAAAGAATTGCTGGGAACTGGATGTGGGAGCACACTTTTAATCCCAGCACTTGGGAGGCCAAGGTAGGAAGATTGCCATGAGTTCAAGGCCACCCTTAAACTGCATAGTGAATTCCAGGTCAGCCTGAGCTAGAGTGAAGCCCTACCTCAAAAATAAATAAATAAAAAAGAAAAAAGAATTGCTGGCCTGGGCTGGGACAGATGGATAAGCAGTTTAAGGTACTTGTTTGCAAAACCTGACAGCTCAGGTTTAATTCCCCAGCAACCCTATAAAACCAGACGCACAATGAGGCACATGTGTCTGGAGTTTGCTTGTAGCAGCAAGAGGCCATACTCACTCATTTTCTCTCTCTTTCTCCTTCTCTTCTCTCTCAAATAAATAATAAATAAATAATAAATATTTAAAATTATTAGGGACTGGAGAGATGGCACTTGTCTGTAAAGCCTAATGATCTGGGTTTGATTCCCCAGTACCCACAAAAAGCCAGATGCATAAAGTGGCACATGCATATGGAGTTCATTTATAGTGGCAGGGGGCCCTGGCATATGTCTCTCTCTCTCTCTGCCTCTCTCTCTGTCTCTGTCTCTCTCTCTTTCAAGTGCTAAAAGTATAGAGTCTTTTGTTTATTTGTTTCCAGACAGAGTCTCCAATGTAGCTACCCTGGAACTTCTTATATAGACCAGGCTAGCCTCACTTGAGAATATCCTCCCACCTCCAGCTCCCAAGTTCTAGGATTACAGGTGTCTACTACCAAGTCTGGCTTTATCTGTGTGGTGGTTTCATTCAGATATCCCCCATAAACTCATGTGTTCTGAATGCTTAGGTCCCCAGCTGATGGCAATTTGGAAATTGAAGCCTCCTGGAGGCAGGGTATTGTTGGGGATGGGTTTATGGGTGTTATAGCCAGCTTCCTTTTGCCAGTGTTTGGCACACTCTCCTGCTGTTGTCTACCTGATGTTGGTCAGGAGATTATGTCCACCCTCTGCTCACTCCATCATTTTATCCTGCCATCATAGAGTTTCCCCTTGAGTCTATAAGCCAAAATAAACCCCCACAAGCTGCTCTTGGTTGGGTGTTTTCTGCCAGCAATGCAAACCTGACTGCAACAATCTGTTTATTTGTTGTTTTTAAATTTTATTTATTTATATTCAAACAGTGAAAGAGAGAGAGAGAGAGAGAGAGAGAGAGAAGGGGTGCAGCAGGGCCTAGTGCCACCACAAATAAACTCCAGACACATGCATCACTTTGTGCATCTGGCTTTATGTGGGTACTGGGGAATCAAACCCAGGCCTTCAGGCTTCAAAAGCAAGCAAACAAACATCTTCAATCATTGAGTCATCTCTCCAGCCCCATCTGTTTGTTTTGAAACAGGGTCTCTTGTATCCCAAGCTGGCCTCAAACTCACTGGATAGTCAAGGATGACCTTGAATTTCTGATCTTCCCAGTTCCATATCTCAAACTGCTTTAATTACAGGTATGAGTCACTACACCCAGTTTCATATTGTGCTGGGGATGGGTCCTTGGGCTTCATGCATGCTATGCAGGCACTTTACTAGCTGAGCAACATTCCCAGTCCTGGTGTTTTTGTTTTTTTTTTCAAGGTAGGGTCTCGCTCTAACCCAGGCTGGCCTGGAATTCACTATGTAGTCTCAGGCTGGCCTTGAACTTACAGCAATCCTCCTACTTCTGCCATCCCAGTGCTGAGATTAAAGGTGTGTGACACCACACCCAGCTAAAATAAAATTCTTATTAAAAACTAGTCTGAGTGCTCACTTCGGCAGCACATATACTAAAAATTGGAACGATACAGAGAAGATTAGCATGGCCCCTGCGCAAGGATGACATGCAAATTCATGAAGCGTTCCATATTTAAAAAATAAATAAATAAAAATAAATAAATAAAAACTAGTCTGAGCCAGGCGTGGTAGCACATACCTTTGATCCCAGCACTTGGGAGGCAGAGGTAGGAGGATTTGCAGTAAGTTCAAGGCCACCCTGAGACTACATAGTGAATTCCAGGTCAGCCTGGGCTAGAGTGAGACCCTACCTTGAAAAACCAAAAAAGAAAAAAAAAAAGTTTAGTCTAACATATCTTCCTGCCTAATGATGTTGGGCCTCAATGAGGGCTTGACACAGATACATGAAAACTAAACAGGTCTCAGCTAAGTGTGGTAGCTCATGACTGTAATCCTAGCACTTGGCTGAGATAGTACTGACATTAGTTGAAAGCCTCCGGGATTATAGGCATGAATCATCAGGCCCCACTTTCCTTTTTTGAGCATAGTGTTGATAGAATTCATACTATTGAGGAGCTGGTGGCTCCCTTGAGGAAAGAATCCTAATTCTGAAAGAGCTAAGCAAGGATACTGGAACTTGTGAGTAAAGTTAAGAGGAATTGGGCTAGGCTAACAGCAGATTCCTTAGGCACAAACTTAGGCTACACTTCAGGACTTACATGGATTCTGCAAAGAACAAAAGATTACAGTCCAGGCCTACCGTGTACAGCAAGTGGCTTAAGGTCAACAGAGTGAGGTGACAGTCTCCTGGTAGGGAAGCACTTCTCCAAGGGGAAGGACAGGGGAGAGCAGAGCTGGAGAGTGAGACATCTGGGGTTTTGGCAATATGGCACTCCTGGGTCTTGCCCTAGACTCAGAACTCATGTTGAGTAAACGTTCTCAGAGGCTATCCTTGAAAAGAGCTGGCACCAGCCAGAATTTTATCTCCTATTGATAAACTATAAAGAAAAGCTGGTTCTGGTGGCACAGACAAGTAGGAAATTGCTGTCGAGGTAGAGATGGAAGGATCAGGAATTCCAGGCCTGCCAGGGCTACACATTCCCTGGTATACTATATTCATCCTCTCTCTTTCTCTCCTCACAAATAAATATATAAAGAAAAGTCTAGAGTTCTAGATGGCATTGATCTTCCTAGTTCTATCACTTTTCCAAGGTTAATATTCAATGATATGGCTATCATTGAACATTCACCTTGGAAATAAGATTCACACATTTCTACCAGAACTAGAAGACAGATGACACACCAGCTTTAGCCATGTCCTTTTATTAAACTGTTTGCAGGAGGGTTGGTGTTAAGGGGTTCTCACACCCACCACAGTGGTGCCCTTGCTATGGAGGAAGCTGGGGCTCAGCAGCTGCTGCAGTGACTGGGGTAGACATCCCAGTGTAGGCCAATGGCATTAATGAGGGAACCGGCTCGACCACTGATGAAGCGGAGGACAGTGTTGGGGTGCAAGGGAACAGCATTGAAACTCGTGCCTGTGTCTTTTCCAAAAGGCAGATAGCGGCCCTTGTCCGTCACAAAGACCAGCTTCCTCAGATAGTACTTGTATTTGCCGGACACCTGGATCACCGATTCCCCAGGGTGCAGAAAGATCTCCTCCAGGTCTCCCTGCTTGCCACCCACATAATCACTCCACACCTTGCCATAACGCACCTGGAGGCTGGGGACAGGTGAGGAAATAAGAGAGGGAGATACTGAACAGGGTTATCAAAAGTCAGGACCTCTTGGCCTGCATGCTGGGACCTTCAAACTGGTGACAGAACAAGTCCTCTGCTAGTCAGTCCCCCAGTATGCAAAGGCTGAGTAAGCCCTAGAAGATCAGGCAGATACCTTCAGCTCCCCATTTTGCTGGCAAACAGGCTCATGCAGGGAAAACAAATTGTCCAGAGTCATCCAGATTGCAAGTGTCAGGGTTTGAATTTAGAGTCCAGGACCCTACCATGCCTCCCTCCTCCCAGTTAAAACCAGCAAAGGGATTTTCAAACACTGTAAAGTCTCCTATGCAGAACAGGGAAGAAACTGGTTAATGCTGTCTCATGATGCAGAACTTGGCTCAAAAGGTGACACAGTTGCCTGTGCATATTCTAGCAATTTCAAGCTGTATGGACAGAATAGGACTGTCTTAGAAGAGACAAGTGAAGCGGATACCTGGCAGGAATATTAGAAATGAAGTTTAAACCTCAGATAGAGGCCAACCGAGACAACTTAAGGATCCTGTGATTTGCTGAATTAAACAGATGTGATCCAAAGTGAATGAGAACTTTCCAATTTAGTGAGATCCTAGAGGGACCCCAATCTACAGACACTGGAAGACTCTTACCCTACGATGTAGTAACGGTTGACGCGGACACGGAGGGCAGTGATGGGACCTTCCAGCTGGTTGCCAGAATGAGAGAATCGCTCTCCTCCACCACCTCCATACTCTCCGTTATAGGAAGATGACCTGGCCTGAACTGGAGGGATAAGAAGGGATTGGAGAGAGAAATAGACAGCTCTCCATTGCTCCCAACTACTAGTCTTCCCACCACCCCAGAGTCTGAGAGCCTTAACTAACATTACCAAGTTGGTGGTATATCACTTACTGGCATTGGCAGAGGCTGAGGCACAAAGAAGAGCTAGGAGAACAATGGTCAACATTCTGAGGCTGGAATGGGAAGAAAAGAGAAAATGAAGGTTTACCTTTTTCCCTTTGGATTTCATTCACCGAGGCATGCCTGACTTGTGGCGCATCCTTCTGCTCAGATCTAGAACTAGCCTGGAGCCTAGAGAAGACTGTACTAGTCCTCCCAGATACTATCTTCTGGGTCCCTAATCCCCTGACTCTCCTCGGTGCTTCCTCTTCCCTTATCCAAAAAGAGAGGCCAAACTCTGAATTAAGCAGAGTGAAGTCCCATTCCATCAGGCACAAAGTGGGAGCATCTTCTGAAGATGACGAAGAGATCATCCCCAAAGCACAGAGATGACTGAGTACACCAAACCAGGGGTCCGAGCCAAACATACCTGGAACCAACCTGGCATAGATTAGCCTGGTTTATGGGGCATTGAAGACATAGTTAAATCCCTGGCCTCACCCTGATTTCAAAGCAAGGAAAAGCATCTCAGAGGTGCCGCTGTGTCACCTGGGAAATGAAGGAGATGACAGAAGAAACTGTGCCAACCCCAGTGTCCAAGCAGTTCTGGTAGAATTGAGACAGGCTGAGAGGTGGCAGGAACTGGGCTGAGCTGAAGACATTAGAGCCCAGGCATGTGGTCTAGTTGTCACAATCCTTTCTCCACCAGGCAGACCTGGCCATTTCCACTTTCCTGAACATCCCTGGTGTTCTCCTCATTCTTTTAACTGAAACCGGATATTTGTGTACCCCAAACTCGTGCAGGTCAAGGTACTGACACTCAAGTCTTCCCAGCCAGAATCCAGGCATCCTCTTTTCCAGCTCAGGTTTGAATACACCCCAATTCCCTCTTACCTGGCAGTTTCAGATGCAAAATAATCCCCCAGAAACTTCCAGATCTTTTATACAAGGCCCAAGTCCTCTCCCTGTTCTTTATCGTGTGAACCTCACCTCCTGAGCAAACATGATCAACTTCTTAGGATCAGGTGTCCATCAGGGTCTGGAACATTTTATCCTGCTCCTCCCCAAAGAGTTACAGATGGCAAGGTGGGGTCCACTCCATGTTAAGTGCTAAATTACTGAGGGGACAGAATACATTTGTTGAAAGTTGCCAACTGGAGGGCCAGGAACTTTGTGTGGGCAAGGCAGCTAGTGTAGAGTATAATCTAGTGGTGACTCATGCCTGTAATTCCAACATCCCAGAGACTGAGGCAGGAGGATGGTGAAATTGAGGCCAGCCTGGGTCACAGTGTAAGATCCTGGGTCAAAACAAATACAAATAAGCAAACAAAGGAGAGTGTAATCTGAGGGGGCTGGCAGAAGGCTTTCCTTTCTCTAAATGCTTTGCAGGTACTCTTGCCATCTGTCAAGATAAAATGCCCTTTCCAGGCATTTGAAATATATTTTTTCCCAGAAAGGGAATACACTCCCAAGACAGGCATGGTGGTGCACACCTATTACAACCCCAGCAGTTGGGAGGCTGAGGTAGGAGGATCATTGTGGGACTACAGAGTGAGTTCCAGGTCAGCCTGTACTAGCATGATAACCTGCCTCAAAAAGTGGTTGGGGCTGGGCGTGGTGGCGCACGCCTTTAATCCCAGCACTTGGGAGGCAGAGGTAGGAGGATCGCCTAGAGTTCAAGGCCACACTGAGACTACATAGTTAATTCCAGGTCAGCCTGGACCAGAGTGAGACCCTACCTCGAAAAAAAAAAAAAAAAAAAAAAAAAAAAAAAGTGGTTGGGGTGGGGGAATACACTCCCAACACTTTAAAATGAGCAGTGACAGGCTGGAGAGATGGCTTAGTAGTTAAGGCGCTTACCTGCAAAGCCAAAAGACCTAGGTTCGAGTCCCCAGGACTCACATAAGCCGGATGCACAAGGTGGTGCATGCATCTGAAGTTCATTTGCAATGGCTGGAAGCCCTGGCGTGCCCATTTTCTGCCTCCCTCTCTCTCTCTGCTTTCTCTCTCTCTTAAATAAATAAATGAAGAAAAAAAACATTAAAATGAGCAGTGACCTACTATTTGCCTGACATCTTTTCTTTTTGTAACATATATACATATATGTATATTTGTGTTTTTTTTGTTTGTTTTTCAAGGTAGGGTCTCACTCTAGCTCAGGCTGAGCTGGAATTCACTATGTAGTCTCAGGTTGGCCTCCGACTCACGGTGATCCTCCTACCTCAGCCTCCTGAGTTCTGGGATTAAAGGCGTGCACCACCATGCCCAGTTTATATGTTGTTTTTTGAGATAGTGTCTCACTCTAGCTCAGGCTGATCTGGAATTCACTATGAAGTGTCAAGCTGGCCTTGAACTCACAGCGATCCTTTGACCTCTGTCTCTCGAGTGCTGGGATTAAAGGTGTGTGCCACCACGCCCGGCACAATATTTTATTACAAACACCTATACGACAGATTCTAGTGTAATTAATATTTTGCTGCACTTGAGTGACTCATGTCACACTGGCCTTCTGATCCCTCTGAGTCAGCAGCAGGGCCTTTCAGAGGAGAGGCTGGAGCCCAGGGAGGGGCTAAAATAAGCAGTATCAGTCCTTAACAACCAGCAGCCCCTTCCATTGCAGGCTTACCATCTGGGGCTGGAAATTCATCCCAGATAGCAAAGGAGTCCTGCCCTGAGGAACCGGAAACAGGGCGGGGCTCTTGAGTGGTATCCTGGGAATGGAGCCAGCACAACAGTCAAAGGCACCCCAATTTCACTTCTCCCTCCTATCCTTTTCTCCAAGTTCAAGATAAGTATATCCTGGTGACATAACTTTGGCAGCAGAGAGGTCTGAGTGATTATGCTAAGAGAATGCCCTCAGAATTCCAGGCATATCACATCCAGAACCTTCAGGATAGGTACAGACACCCCAGACTTGCCACAGCTTCACACCATTGCTCCTACCCTACTTATGCAGAGTCTAGAATGTTCCATTACCTGGTCCTTTAATGAAAGTTCTCAGTCTCCTTTCCTATGTGCAAAGGATTTCTCTGGTAGAAAGGATCTCAAGGCCCCTCTTGCGTCCATCTGGAGAAAGGAAAGACCCAAAGTATAGCTACTGTGGCTCTGGGGTTGCTATGATGTAGTGATAGGAGTCAGAAGCAGAGGGCAAAGGCAATGGAATACCAGGCTTACACCTCATCAGCTCTTGGTGATCTACTTTACCTTTGATGCATGTGCCAGCCAGGGCCTACCTACCTCCTAAAATGTAGAAGACAGTGCTGCATACCTCAACCCACCCCAGTTCTATAGGCAATGAAAGGCCAAAGTCCTCCCAAAGCCTTTTGCTACTACAGGACAACTGACATTTCTCTCTCTGTCCCCTGCCCCCTCGGCAAAGACACTTATACAACCCATATTGATCTCTGTGTTGGTGGCTCCATTTGTGAAGCTAGAGAGGCAGCAACAAACAAGAGAGCCAACAGCCTACTGCAAGGAGCTTCCATTCCAGGGAGAGGAACCAGACAAATGGATAAGTTACTGTGAGCAAGTCTGAGCAGAGAGCTGAGAGCTAAGCATAATGAGAGTGTGGAGGGAGATGGGGAAGAAGCTCTTTGAGCTGGGAGGCTTCCCTCCTCAAAGAACAATTGGGAAGAGACCAGATTGAACTGATGGAGAGTAATACAGATGTTTGGGTGAAGGCTGGTCTAGACAGAAGTTCCAGATCCCTGAGCAGGAAGTGTATATGATAAATTCAGATGATCAAGGAGGGTAGCATGTGTGTGGGAACCAGGGGGAATAAGAGGTGATGTTTGGGCATTAGCCAGTGGGCAGATGATGCAGGGCCTGAAAAGTCAGGTTTAAAAGTTTGCCTACTATTCTGAGGAGAGTCAAAGAAGAATTCTGAAGCCAGGTGTGGTGGTCCACACCTTTAATCCTAGCCCTTGGGAGGCAGAGGTAGAAGGATTTCCATGAATTTGAGGCCACCCTGAGATAACATAGTGAATTCTAGGTCAGCTGGGATAGAGCAAGACCCTACCTCAAAAAGCTAAAAACATTCGGAATAGGGGATTCTTTGATCCTATTTGCATGATTACATATCTGGATTCTAATAAAGTGGAGAATGGACTAGGCACGGGTAAGAGAGGCAATGGTAAGGCCTAACAGGATTGGGATGAACCTCCTCTCCCATTTCATTGAGTTCCTCCTTCCTCCCTTTAAAAAAAAATGTTTTTTGTAGTCTCCTTTTCCCTTTATTTAAAAAATGTTTTTATTTTAAATATTTTCTTATTTATGATTTTTTGAGGAGAGGGTTTCACTGTGCAGCCCAGGCTATCATGGGTCCTGACCTGGAAATCACTATGTAGTCTCAGGCTAGTCTTGAACTCACAGCAATCCTCCTACCTCTGCCTCCCAAATTCTGGGATTAAAGGTGTGAGCCAGTGCATGTGGCTTTTTTTTTTTTTTTTTTTTTTTTGTTTTTTTCCGATGTAGGGTCTCACTCTGGTCCAGGCTGACCTGGAATTAACTATGTAGTCTCAGGGTGGCCTCGAACTCTCGGCGATCCTCCTACCTCTGCCTCCTGAGTGCTGGGATTAAAGGTGTGCACTACCACGCCCGGCTGCATGTGGCTTTTAAAAAATATTTTTATTACCCAGACCCAGAAACCCAAGCATCACATGTTCTCTCTCATATGTGGATCCTAGCTACAAATGATTGGTCTTCTATGTGAGTAAGAATAAAGCTCAGCAGCAGAAGCCAGTAAGCTAGAAAGGAGATATAAAAAGAATAGAAAGGGAGGGGACTTAATAGAATGGTATTGTATATATGTAAGTAGAAGAACAGATTAATGGGGGTGAAAAGGCCCAAGTGAATTCAGGGGAAGAGACTGAGTAAAGGAATGGTTGGAGAGAGGGCTAATCAAAATCTAAGAGGATATAAATAAGTCATATGGAAATCTACTTTTCTGGACAATGGAACACTCAGAAGCCATAGATTGTTACTAGAAAATTTCAGTGCCAGGGATGGATACCTTCCAGTGGGCTGGGCGTGGTGGCTACGCCTTTAATCCCAGCACTTGGGAGGCAGAGGTAGGAGGATCGCCTAGAGTTCAAGGCCACCCTGAGACTACATAGTTAATTCCAGGTCAGCCTGGACCAGAGTGAGACCCTACCTCGAAAAACCAAAAAAAAAAAAAAAAAAAAAAAAAAAAAAAAAAAGTGGTTGGGGTGGGGAATACACTCCCAACACTTTAAAATGAGCAGTGACAGGCTGGAGAGATGGCTTAGTAGTTAGGCGCTTACCTGCAAAGCCAAAAGACCTAGGTTCGAGTCCCCAGGACTCACATAAGCCGGATGCACAAGGTGGTGCATGCATCTGAAGTTCATTTGCAATGGCTGGAAGCCCTGGCGTGCCCATTTTCTGCCTCCCTCTCTCTCTCTGCTTTCTCTCTCTCTTAAATAAATAAATGAAGAAAAAAAACATTAAAATGAGCAGTGACCTACTATTTGCCTGACATCTTTTCTTTTTGTAACATATATACATATATGTATATTTTGTTTTTTTGTTTGTTTTTCAAGGTAGGGTCTCACTCTAGCTCAGGCTGAGCTGGAATTCACTATGTAGTCTCAGGTTGGCCTCCGACTCACGGTGATCCTCCTACCTCAGCCTCCTGAGTTCTGGGATTAAAGGCGTGCACCACCATGCCCAGTTTATATGTTGTTTTTTGAGATAGTGTCTCACTCTAGCTCAGGCTGATCTGGAATTCACTATGAAGTGTCAAGCTGGCCTTGAACTCACAGCGATCCTTTGACCTCTGTCTCTCGAGTGCTGGGATTAAAGGTGTGTGCCACCACGCCCGGCACAATATTTTATTACAAACACCTATACGACAGATTCTAGTGTAATTAATATTTTGCTGCACTTGAGTGACTCATGTCACACTGGCCCTTCGATCCCTCTGAGTCAGCAGCAGGGCCTTTCAGAGGAGAGGCTGGAGCCCAGGGAGGGGCTAAAATAAGCAGTATCAGTCCTTAACAACCAGCAGCCCCTTCCATTGCAGGCTTACCATCTGGGGCTGGAAATTCATCCCAGATAGCAAAGGGAGTCCTGCCCTGAGGAACCGGAAACAGGGCGGGGCTCTTGAGTGGTATCCTGGGAATGGAGCCAGCACAACAGTCAAAGGCACCCCAATTTCACTTCTCCCTCCTATCCTTTTCTCCAAGTTCAAGATAAGTATATCCTGGTGACATAACTTTGGCAGCAGAGAGGTCTGAGTGATTATGCTAAGAGAATGCCCTCAGAATTCCAGGCATATCACATCCAGAACCTTCAGGATAGGTACAGACACCCCAGACTTGCCACAGCTTCACACCATTGCTCCTACCCTACTTATGCAGAGTCTAGAATGTTCCATTACCTGGTCCTTTATGGAAAGTTCTCAGTCTCCTTTCCTATGTTCAAAGGATTTCTCTGGTAGAAAGGATCTCAAGGCCCCTCTTGCGTCCATCTGGAGAAAGGAAAGACCCAAAGTATAGCTACTGTGGCTCTGGGGGTTGCTATGATGTAGTGATAGGAGTCAGAAGCAGAGGGCAAAGGCAATGGAATACCAGGCTTACACCTCATCAGCTCTTGGTGATCTACTTTACCTTTGATGCATGTGCCAGCCAGGGCCTACCTACCTCCTAAAATGTAGAAGACAGTGCTGCATACCTCAACCCACCCCAGTTCTATAGGCAATGAAAGGCCAAAGTCCTCCCAAAGCTTTTTGCTTCTACAGGACAACTGACATTTCTCTCTCTGTCCCCTGCCCCCTCGGCAAAGACACTTATACAACCCATATTGATCTCTGTGTTGGTGGCTCCATTTGTGAAGCTAGAGAGGCAGCAACAAACAAGAGAGCCAACAGCCTACTGCAGGAGCTTCCATTCCAGGAGAGGAACCAGACAAATGGATAAGTTACTGTGAGCAAGTCTGAGCAGAGAGCTGAGAGCTAAGCATAATGAGCGTGTGGAGGGAGATGGGGAAGAAGCTCTTTGAGCTGGGAGGCTTCCCTCCTCAAAGAACAATTGGGAAGAGACCAGATTGAACTGATGGAGAGTAATACAGATGTTTGGGTGAAGGCTGGTCTAGACAGAAGTTCCAGATCCCTGAGCAGGAAGTGTATATGATAAATTCAGATGATCAAGGAGGGTAGCATGTGTGTGGGAACCAGGGGGAATAAGAGGTGATGTTTGGGCATTAGCCAGTGGGCAGATGATGCAGGGCCTGAAAAGTCAGGTTTAAAAGTTTGCCTATTATTCTGAGGAGAGTCAAAGAAGAATTCTGAAGCCAGGTGTGGTGGTCCACACCTTTAATCCTAGCCCTTGGGAGGCAGAGGTAGAAGGATTTCCATGAATTTGAGGCCGCCCTGAGATAACATAGTGAATTCTAGGTCAGCTGGGATAGAGCAAGACCCTACCTCAAAAAGCTAAAAACATTGAATAGGGATTCTTTGATCCTATTTGCATGATTACATATCTGGATTCTAATAAAGTGGAGAATGGACTAGGCACGGGTAAGAGAGGCAATGGTAAGGCCTAACAGGATTGGGATGAACCTCCTCTCCCATTTCATTGAGTTCCTCCTTCCTCCCTTTAAAAAAAAATGTTTTTTGATTTTTTAAAAATATTTAGTTTATGCCAGGTGTGGTTTTTATTTTTTTGAGGTAGGGTTTATTTATTTGAGAGAGAGCCCAGGCTAACCTGAGAAATCACTATGTCCAGATGCATCTCAGGCGGAGCCTCGAAGTCCATAGGCTTCTTGAACTCACAGTCTTAGGCTAGTCTTGAACTCCTCCTACCTCTGCCTCCCAAATTCTGGGATTAAAGGTGTGAGCCAGTGCATGTGGCTTTTTTTTTTTTTTTGTTTTTGTTTTTTTCGATGTAGGGTCTCACTCTGGTCCAGGCTGACCTGGAATTAACTATGTAGTCTCAGGGTGGCCTCGAACTCTCGGTGATCCTCCTACCTCTGCCTCCCGAGTGCTGGGATTAAAGGTGTGCGCTACCACGCCCAGCTGCATGTGGCTTTTAAAAAATATAATTATTACCCAGACCCAGAAAGCCAAGCATCACATGTTCTCTCTCATATGTGGATCCTAGCTACAAATGATTGGTCTTCTATGTGAGTAGGAATAAAGCTCAGCAGCAGAAGCCAGTAAGCTAGAAAGGAGATATAAAAAGAATAGAAAGGGAGGGGGGACTTAATAGAATGGTATTGTATATATGTAAGTAGAAGAACAGATTAATGGGGGTGAAAAGGCCTAAGTGAATTCAGGGGAAGAGACTGAGTAAAGGAATGGTTGGAGAGAGGGCTAATCAAAATCTAAGAGGATATAAATAAGTCATATGGAAATCTACTTTTCTGGACAATGGAACACTCAGAAGCCATAGATTGTTACTAGAAAAATTTCAGTGCCAGGGATGGGATACCTTCCAGTGAGTTGTTGGCACAACCCATTAAATTAAATTAAAAATTGTCTATGGGAAGCCGGGCATGGTGGCGCACGCCTTTAATCCCAGCACTCGGGAGGCAGAGGTAGGAGGATCACCATGAGTTCAAGGCCACCCTGAGACTACACAGTTACTTCCAGGTCAGCCTGAGCCAGAGTGACACCCTACCTCGAAAAGCCAAAAAAAAAAAAAATTGTCTATGGGGGCTTGGGAAATGGCTTAGTGGTTAAGGCATTTGCCTGCAAAGCCTAAGGACCCTGTTTCAATTCTCCAAGACCCACATAAGCCAGATGCACAAGGGGACACATGCATCTGGAGTTAATTTATAATGGCTAGAGGCCCTGGCATATCCATTCCTTCTTTCTCTCTATCTGCCTCTTTCTCTCTCTCTCAAATAAATAAACAAATAAATAACATATTTTTAAAAAAATGGCTATGGAACTAAATAGAAAGTTCTCCAAAGAAGAAATACAGATGGAATATAAACATCTAAAAAATGTTCTAGGGCTGGAGAGATGGCTTAGTGGTTAAGGTGTTTACCTGCAAAGCCAAAGGATCCTGATTCGATTTTCCAGGACCCAGGTAAGCCAGATGCACAAGGGGAGCCTGCATCTGGAGTTCATTTGCAGTGGCTAGAGGCCCTGGTGTACCCATTCTCTCTCTCTCCCTCAAATAAATAATATATTTTTAAAAATAAAAAAATAAAAAATGTTCTATATTCTTAGCCATCAGGGAAATGCAAATTAAAACTACTTTGAGATTCTCTCTCTCTCTCCTGTCAGAATGGCTACCATCAAAACAGCCTAGGGAGGGATTTATGCAAAACCACAGCAAAATACACTTTCCTTCCGAAAAGTGAAGGTGTATAGGTTTTATCAGCCACAGCAGAGAAGCAGGAGAGACCAAGATCTACCAGAAAAGAGCAAACTGGCCAAAATTCCCTGGAGGTGCTTGTGGCCTGTGAGGATCCGTGAGCCTATCCGGCCCAGCACCTAGCTGCAAGAGAAAGACCAAAGAAGGGATTTTCCAACCGCATCAAACCTGAAGGGGAGACAACAGAGATCAGCTAAGGAGCTGCTGAAGGGCATAGAAGTGGGACCAGCTGAGCAGTTTCAGTACAACTCCAGGCTTCCTGCACTCTCTCATCCCCCAACCGTCAGAACCATGAACCTCCGGAGAATGCATTCAGCCCCATGGTAGCAGGGCATCCAGCACAGCTGATCAGAGCACCAGCTCCACAGCACATGAAGGGTTTGAGGTGGGCACTCAGCATTGGTGAGATTAGAAGCCACCCCAAAAGGTAACAAGGCCAACTGACAAAAAAGCAGGTACACAGGCCTGCACTGGAAGTGCTAATCTCTTTCCATGTCAGGGCAGGTTATGGGTTACATATTCGTGGTTGGCTTTACCATTTTCAATTAAGCTGTATTTGGGGGTTGACTATTGCCGCCTTTGAAGCTTTCAGATTCATAGGGCCTTTGTCTTGTCTTCTATCCTTATTGGGAACAGGGTCTGATTCAGACCAGGCTGACCTGGAACCCATTTCAGAACATAAATCTCAACCTTCCAGCTGACAGGATTAAGGGTGTAGGGCAACACACACCCTTAAGGATTTTGGCTTTATAAGGTTATCTGTTCATTTCAATCCCCACACTTGCATACTCTGTGCTGGTTTTTATTGAATGTGTATATTGCTCAGTTGAATTTTGCCAGTAAATTGATCCACCCAGCCAACAAAAATACTTGAATAGCAGGCAACCTCAATACCTAGGATTACTTCTGTGGTTGGATTGGAGTACAAGAGCTATACTTGGCACCTTAAATTCCTACTCTGAAGGTACATAAAGTTGGATTTCCAAGTCTAAGAGCACCACAGATAATTAGAAAACCCAAGCATGGGACTGGAGAGATGGCTTAGTGGTAAAGGCACTTGCCTGCAAAGCCAAAGGACTTTGGTTCGATTCCCTAGGACCCATGTAAGGCAGCTGCACAAGGTGGTGCATGCATCTGGAGTTCGTTTGCAGTGGTGGGAAACCTGGCATGCCCACTCTCTCTCTTAAATAAAATAAATAAAAATAAAATATTTTTAAAAACCCAGGCATCAAATCAATTCAGGATGCAAAAATTGCTAGATTATAATACATGAAACACAAAGAAACAAGGCAATACAACCCCACCAAAAATTATAAACCCATCAGAAATGACCCCAATGAGACTGTTGTAGATGAAAAGCCTGACAAAGACTTCAAAAAAAGATTTTATTTATACTGAAAGACCCAGGCCAGAGTAGCACCATGACAGGCCTCAGTCACTCTGTAGGCCACAAGGGTGAGTTCCCGGAATCAAGGGAAGAACAAGCAGTACCGGGAAAAACCATAAACTTGTTGTGTGAGCATGACTCAACATTCTTGCGGTCCTGGGCTGGGTGGCCCAATAAGATCCACCGTCTCAGAGTTTTGTAAATGTCAACCAATCAAATGAATGTAACCGCGCGTGCCAACCTGTTCAAATGTAACCGCCGCTTGCTGAGCCAATTAAGTTTGAAATTCCCCTAGACCTAGCCCGCCAAAATCCTAAGACCAATCAAGAACCCCCAAGTACAGTTAATGTTCAAATTAGCCAGTCATGTAGTTCCATAGGTGATAGTCCTCTCCCCCTTGCTCAAACCTCAATAAAAAGCCCGCCATTCTGATCTTCTGGGCTCTTGGTCGAATCCACTGCGTTGGTGAAGGCAAGAGACCGAGCTTAAGCCCGAGTAAAAGCTCTTTGTGTTTGCATATGTGTTTGGTCTTCCTTGGTGGTCACTGGGGGCGCTGTGAACTGTGCATTACAATACTCAAAGATACCAAAGAAGAATTCAAAGGAATCAATGAAGAAAACAAAGGAATTAAACTCCTGAAGGAATTCCAAAAGAACACAGGAGACCAGCTTAATGAAAAAAGGAGGTCATTTTAAGACATGAGTAAGGAAATAGAAATACTGAAGAAAAACAAGGCAGATGTCCCTCCACAGATGAATGAATAATAAAGATGTGGTACATTTACACAATGGAGTTCTATTAAGCAGTAAAGAAAAATGAAATTTGCAGGGAAATGGAGGGATCTGGAAAGGATTATACTAAGTGAGGTAACCCAGGCTCAGAAAGCCAAACGTTGCATGTTCTTTCTCATATGTGGATCCTTGCTACAAATATGTAGACTGTGTGTCAACTGGAACCAAAAATCAGTAGCAGAGGCCAGTAAGCTAGAAAAAGGCTATAAGGGAGGGAGGAGAGGGAAAAAGGCTATAAGGGAGGGAGGAGAGGGAAGGACTTAAGGGGATGGTATTGTATATATGTAAGTACAAGAACAGATTACAGGAAGTGGAATGACCTAAGTGAGGCCAGGGGAAGATATTGAATAAAAGAAGAATGGGAGCCGGGTGTAGTGGCACATGCCTTTAATCCCAGCACTCAGGAGGCAGAAGTAAGAGAATCCACCCTGAGACTACATAGTTAATTCCAGGTCAGCCTGGGCCAGAGTAAGACCCTACCTTGAAAAACAAACAAACAAACAAAAAAAAGGGGGGGGAGGGCCAATCAAATATCAAGATATTCTGAATAAGACATATGAAAACCTACTTTTGGGCTGGAGAGATAGCTTAGCGGTTAAGGTGCATGCCTGTGAAGTCTAAGGACCCAGGTTCAATTCTCCAGGTCCCATGTAAGCCTGATGCACATGGTGGCACATGCATCTGGAGTTCGTTTGCGGTGGCTAGAGGCCCTAGCATGCTCATTCTCTTTCTCCCCCTCTCTCTCCCCCTCTCTCTCCCTCTCTCTGTCTCTAATAAATAAATAAATGAAAATAAAATATTTTTAAAAAAAGAAAACCTACTTTTTTGGATAATGGCACATCCAGAAGCCATAAATTGTTATTAGAAAATTTTCAGTGCCAGGGATGGGATACCTTCCAGTGAGTTGTTGGCCAGGGAGGTCCCTATTGCCTCCAAAACATTATAGGCTATTGCCAAAGCCCTTGGTTTCCCTTGAGAAACAGATGGTAAGACCCTATTGATGAAGATTCCATGTGCCAGGGAGCCAAAGTCACTGAGAAATCAAGTTGGAGCTGAACTGAAAACCTCCTCCCTGTAGACCAGTTGACTGAAAGCTGGAAAAAGCTGCACTACATGCAGCCCTATGGGAGACAGAAGTCATCAGCAGTGAAAACAGTGGACACTTGAAGCCTTAAGTTTGGCCAGACAGGCCCAATGACTGAACAGGTACAATAGTGGCATGTCTGCTCTGGGGGAAACCAACTGTGCTCTAATTGGACTGGAGGCCTGCTCGATGGGAGGGAATCCATGCCTGGTACTGAAAACCTAATCAAAAGCCTATAGCAGGGGAGGTCATGAGCCTTAGGGGTATAAAGCCTGCTCTTGTCTGGTTAAATGCATATATTATGCTCACCAAACTGTCCTGAAAGCACTACACTTGATGTTCATATTCATATATTAATGCTACTCTCACTTTTGGTTAGAGAAACTTCTCTTTTCAGATGGTGATGACCCAAAAGGCAACATAGTGCTGAGAAGAAGGGACGGAGGAGTGTCCAGAACTGAAACACCTCTATCACACCCTCCAAGGCTCAGGGTCCATTGCAGAAGAAGTGGCCGAAAGAATTTAAGAAGCAAAGGAAGGGTAGGATTCCTTACAATGCAACTGTCCAGACAGAAATTGGCCTCGATATCCTTGACTTCCCAGTGCTTAGCAATACCTTCACAAAACTCTCATAATAGGACAAAAAGATGATGACATCAAAATAAAAGAAAGACTAACCAAGAAATGGAGGGGATATGATGGAGAGTGGAGTTGTGAAGGGGCAAGTGGAGGGGGAGGGAATTACCATGGTTTATTCTCTATAATTATGGAAGTTGTCAATAAAAATAAATTTGAAAAAACAGAAAAAGATACAGCATCAAAAAAAAATAAAACTAGGGGCTAGAGAGATAGCTCATTGCCTGAAAACTCAAGCACCAGGTTCAGTTCTCCAGTTCCCACGTACAGCCAGATGCACAAAGTAGCACATGTATCTGGAGGTTGTTTGCAGTGACTATAGGCCTTGGTGTGTTCATTCTCTCTTTCTGTATTTCCTCTCTCTATCTCTCTGTGCATGCAAATAAATAAATAGATAAATTTTAAAAAATTATCTATTTATTTATTTGAGAGACAGAGAGAGGTAGATGGAGAGATTGAGCAGGCCAGAGCCTCCAGCCACTGTAAACGAACTACAGATGCATGCACCACCCTGTGCATCTGGCTTACATGTGTAGTGGGAAATTGAATTTCGATCCTTAAGCCTTGCAGTCAAGTGAATTACCTCTAAGCCATCTCTCCAGCAGCCCCCCTTTTTTTTAAAAAAAAATATTTAAAAAATTTATTTATTTGGGAGAGAGGGAGGAAGAGGCAGAGAGAGAGAGAAAGAGAGAGAGAGAATGGGCACACCAGGGCCTCTAGCTATTGCAGATGAACTCCAGATACATGCACCCCCTTGTGCATCTGGCTTATGTGGGTTCTGGGGACTCAAACCTGTGTCCTGAGGCTCTTCAGGCAAATGCCTTAACTGCTAAGCCATCTCTCCAGCCCTTAGAAAACATTAAAAAAAATACATTTGGGCTGCATTTCCCTGCAGAGCCTAAGGACCCAGGTTTAAGTCCTCGCAACCCACATAAGCCAGATGCACATGGTGGCATATGTGTCTGGAGTTTGTTTGCAATGGCTAGAGGCCCTGGTATGCCCATTCTCTCTTTCTCTCTCATTAATAAAGAAAATATATTTTTAAAAAATACATTAAAATATTACACATAATTTTCCCTGAGGAACATACATACAATTTTTTTCAGTAAAATACTTGCAAACTGAATTCAAGAATACATTAAAAAGATTAGACATCATTCCAGAGATGCAAAGTTGGTTTGACATATGCATATCAATAAATGTAATATACCATATAAATAAAGTTTAGGATAGAAATCACATGATCATCTTGATAGATGCAGAAAAGACATTTAGCAAAGTTCAACATGCCTTCATGATGAAAGTCCTAGAGAAATTAGGAATAAACAGAACATACCTCAAAATAAGAGGCAATACATCACAAACCTACAGCCATCATTATACTAAATGGGGGGAAATGGAAGACACTTTCTCTAAAATTTGGAATGGGACAGTGCTATCTCCACTTTTATTCAACATAGTCCTTGAAGTCTTGGCTAGAGCAATAAGACAAGAGAAAGATATAAATAGAGATTAAAATAAAAAAGGAAGCTGGGCATGGTGATGCATGCCTTTAAGCCCAGCACTACGGAGGCAGAGGTAGAAGGATCGCTGTGAGTTTGAGGCTACCCTAAGACTACATACTGAATTCCAGGTCAGCCTGGACTAGAGCAAGACCCTACCTCAACCCCCTCCCACACACCACAAAAAAAATAGGAAAGAAAGAAATGAAATTATCTCTATTTAGTGATGACATGATTCAATACTGAAGGGATCCTACAGATTGTCAGAAAACTCTTACATAACACCTTCAGCAAAGTTTCAGGATACAAAATTCACAAAGTAAATCAATAGCTTTTATGTAGAGGCCCAACAATGAATTTTCTGAGAAGGAAAGGAAAAATAACCCATTCACAATAGCTCCTACCAAAATAAGGTATATAGGCATAAACCTCAACAAGGACGTAAAACACTTCTACAAAGACAATTTTAAGACACTGTAAAAAGAAGTACAGAGGGCTGGAGAGATTGCTCTGTGGTTAAGGCAGCTGCCTACAAAGCTTTACAACTCCAGTTCGATTCCCTAGTACCCACTTAAAGCCAGATGGACAAAGAGGTACATGCATCTAAAGTTTGTTTGCAGTAGCTAAAGTCCCTAGTGTACCCATTCATTCTCTCTCTCATTCTCTGTCTCTCCTTGAAAATAAATAAAAATATAAAAAAAAAGAAAAGAAGAGTCAGGAGTGGTGGTGCACGCCTTTAATCTCAGCACTCTGCAGGCAGAGGTAGGAGGATCACCCAGAGTTTGAGGCCACCCTGAGACTACTTAGTGAATTCCAGGTCAGTCTGGGCTAGAGCAAGACCCTACCTTGAAAAACTAAAAAACAAACAAAAAAGGAAATAAAGATACCAGACAATACAAAGACCTTCCATACTCCTGGAATGGAACAATTACTATTGTGAAAATGGGGTTGGGGAGATGGTTCAAGTGTTAAGGACACTTACTGCACAAGAACGAGCACCTGAAAAAGATCACCTGAATTCTTTTCCCAGCACCAATAACAAGAGCTGAATATGCCCACACACACCTGTAACCTCAAGCACGCCTGTAACCCCACACAAGCCTGTAACCTCACCCATGTCTATAACCCCACACATGCTTGTAACCCCATGCATGCCTGTAACCCCACATATGCCTGTAACCTCACTCATGCCTGTAAACCCACACACACCTGTAACCTCAAGCACGCCTGTAACCCCACACATGCCTGTAGCTCCACATACACTTGTAACCCCACATATGCCTGTAACCTCACTCATGCCTGTAAATCCACACACACCTGTAACCTCACATATGCCTGTAACCCCACACACGCCTATCACTTCACACATGCCTGTAACCCTACAATGCCTATAACCTCACACATGCCAGGAACCCCACGCATGCTTGTAACCCCATACATTCCTGTAACCACACCCATGCCTGTAACCCTATACATGCCTATAACCTCACACATGCCTGGAACCCCACACACACCTGTAACCTCACCCATGCCTGGAACCTCACACATGCCTGAAACCTCACATATGCCTGTAACCTCACACACGCCTGTAACTTCACTCATGCCTGTAACCCCAGTCCTGTTGATACAGATCAGGAGCAAGGTAGTTCTTTTTCAGTAGGTAGGTAGCTGGAAACTGGCCCACCGGAGCATGGATAACACCTTGCCTGCTCTAGCAAGACTAGAACCTGCCCACATGAGTCATCTTCCCAGCACCTCAATGACATTTTTCACAGAACTAGAAAAAGCTATTGAACTATTTATATAACAACAAAAAAGACTATACATGACCAAAATAATCCTAAGCAGAAAGAATTCAGTAGAGGAGGATCCCTGTGAGTTCAAAGCCAGCCTGGGACTACAGAGTGAGTTCTAGGTCCTGTGATAAAGTGAGATCTTATCTCAAAAAAAAAAAAAAAAAAAGAGGCTGGACAGATGGCTTAGTGGTTAATAAGGCACTTCCTGTGAAGTCTGAGGACCAGGTTTGATTCCCCAGGACCCATGTAAGCCAGATGCACAGTGCAGTGCATGAGTCTGGAGTTTGCAGTGGCTGGAGGCCCTGGAGTGCCCATTCTCTCCCTCTCTTTCTCTCTATCTGCCTTTTTCTCTTTCTCACTCTCTCTTAAATAAATAAATACAATATTTAAAAACAAACAAACAGCTGGGCATGGTGGCACATGCCTTTAATCCCAGCACTCAGGAGGCAGAGGTAGGAGGATTGCCATGAGTTTGAGGCCACTCTGAGACTACATAGTGAATTCCAGGTCAGCCTGAGCTAGACTGAGACCCTACCTTGAAAATAAATAAATAAAAACAAACAAAGGGCTTGAGAGATGGCTTAGAGGTAAAGGCACTTGCCTGCAAAACCAAAGGATCCAGGTTCAATTCCCCAGTGCCCATGTAAAGCCAGATGCACAAGGTGGCACATGTGTCTGGAGTTCCTTTGCAATGGCAAGAGGCCCTGGCATGCACGTTCTCTCTATCTGCCTCTTTCTCTCTCTCTCAAATAAATTAATAAAAATTTTTAAATATTTTAAAAATTAAAAAAGAAAGAATACAGTGGGAGGCATCACAATCCTTGACCTAAGTGACAAACACAAAATGGTACTGGAATGAAAACAGACATATAGACCAATGAAATAACATAGAGAACCCAGAAATAAACTCACACAACTAAGATCATCTTTTTTTTTTTCCAAGGTAGAGTCTCACTCTGGCCCAGTCTGACATGGAATTCACTATATAGTCTCAGGGTGGTCTCAAATACATTTTTTATTTCCTTCTTCTTCTTCTTCTTCTTCTTTTTTTTTTTAATTTGTTTTTTCGAGGTAGGGTCTCACTCTAGCTCAGGCTAACCTGGAATTCACTATGCAGTCTCAGGGTGGCCTCAAACTCACAGCGATCCTCCTACCTCTGCCTCCCAAGTGCCATCTTTTTTTTTTTTTTTTTTAAACAAAAGCATCAAAAACTGGAAATATGGGCTGGAAAGATGGCTTGGTGGTTAAGGCGCCTGCCTATGAAGCCTAAGAACGCTTGTTCAAATCTCCAGTTCCCACGTTTAGCCAGATGCACAAGTGACACAAGTGTGCAATGTTGCACATGCACTCAAGGGGGTGCACATGTCTGGAATTCGTTCACAGCAGCTGAGAGGCCCTGGCATTCTCTGCCTCTTCCTCTGTCTATGTTTCTCTTAAATAAAAAAAAAAACCTGGAAATATGGACTGGAGAGATGGCTTAGCAGTTAAGGTGCTTGCTTGCCTGCAAAGCCTAAGGACCCAGATTCAATTTCCCAGTACCCACATAAGCCAGATGCACAAGGTGGCGCATGTGTTTGGAGTTCGTTTGCAGTGGCTGAAGGCCCTTCATGCCCATTCTCTCTATCTGCCTCTCTCTCTCTCTCTCTCTCTCTCTCAAAATAACTAAATAAATTAAATTAAATAAATATTTTTTAAAACTGAAAATATGTCTGGGTGTGGTGGCACACACCTTTAATCCCAGCACTTGGGAGGCTGAGGTAGGGGGATTGCTGTGAGTTCTAGACCAGTCTGAGTCTAATTCCAGGTCGGCCTGGCCCTAGAGTAAGACCCTACCTCATAAAACAAAACAAAAGAAAATATATAAATATTAATTCTAGTTTCAATAAAGGCCAAATTTTGCTACATACCTATTTTATTAATCTATTCCAGGTATTAGGAGACAATGTAACCCCCAGGTACTTCTAAATCTGTTATTAAATTTGGCTTTGGAGGTTTTCAACATCAGGAGTAAAATAGAAGATGCTCAAAATGAACACAGAAGGTTAACTTGAGTCTTGATGGGGTATTCCTGAGCAGTTCATTGCTATCAAAGAGGTTTGCCTTCCCCTTAGTTTGAGAAATAACTGATTCTTTAGTTTTCATTTGTGATAACCACCACGAAGACTGGATTGGAGTACTGACTACCAGACTGTTCTGACAAGACTTGCTCATACTGCTGAAAACACTCCCCAGGTGGTACACAGAATAATGTGAGGTCATGGGTTAGCTGGTAAAGTGATTGGATTAATAAATATTTATTGAGAGCCAGGAGTGGTGGTCTATGCCTTTGTTTATTTATTTATTTATTTATTTATTTATTTATTTATTCATTCATTCATTCATTCATTCATTCAAGAGAGAGTGAGAGAAAGAGAATGGGCATGCCAGGGCCTCCAGCCACTGCAAACAAACACCAGATGCATGTGTCTCTTTGTGCATCTGGCTTATGTGGGTCCTAGGGAATTGAACTGGGATCCTTTAGCTTTGCAAGCAAACACCTTAACCACTAAACAATCTTCCCCAGCTTCATGTATGCCTTTAATCCCAGCACTCAAGAGGCAAAGGTAAGGAGGATTGCTGTAAGTTCGAGGCCACACTGAGACTACATAGTGAATTCCAGGTCAGCCTGGGCTAGAATGAGACCCTACCTTGAAAAACCAAAATAAATAAATAATAAATGTATATTGGTAGATGAATTTTTTTAGCAAAGAAGCAGAGATAAGCATGATTTTGCCTTTATTTTTACAAGAGGTATAACTAGAGTATGTGTCTACAGGAGTAATAATGGTTTTCAAAGAGTGTTTTAAAAAAATATTTTAATTTAATTTTTATTTATTTGACAGAGAGAGGGGGAGATGAGAGAGAGAGAGAGAGAGAGAGAGAGAGAGAGACACAGAATGGGTGTGCCAGGGCGTCCAGCCACTGCAAAGGAACTCCAGACACATGCACCCCCTTGTGCATCTGGCTTACATGGGTCCTGGGGGGAACCTGGGTCCTTTGGCTTTGCAGGCAAATGCCTTAACTGCTAAGCCATCCCTCCAGCCCTCAAAGAGTATTTTTAAAGGAACAAAATAAGCATGAATTAACTTTTCAATGTAAGCTATTAGATAATAGGTGTTTGTGAGTTATAGTGGCACCATGAAGCACTGTTATCATGCAAGGGTCTTTCTTCTAGAATAATCCCTTATTTCTAAGAGTTTATGACGAACAAAAATCTCATTCTGCACTCGGGAGGCAGAGGTAGGAGGATCGCCGAGAGTTCGAGGCCACCCTGAGACACATAGTTAATTCCAGGTCAGCCTGGACCAGAGTGAGACCCTACCTCATAAAACCGAAAAAAAAAAAAAAAAAAAAAATCTCATTCTGGCTAAAGCTGCTATGAAAAGCCTTGGTTTGGGAAGATAGAATTTTTTTTTTTTTTCCAGTTGGGAAATTGGCCCTTTTTATTTAGTACAAAAGTGGGAGTAAAAGGTTTTTGGTACTTTCAGTGCTCAAAAAATGCAATCAGGGCTGGAGAAATGGCTTAATGGTTAAGGCATTTGCCTGTGAAGCCAAAGGACCCAGGTTTGATTCCCCAGGACCCACGCAAGCCAGATGCACAAGGGCACATGCATCTGGAGTTTGTTTGTAGTGGCTAGAGGCCCTGGTGTGCCCATTCTCTCTGTGTCTGTCTCTCTTCTATCTCTCTCTCTCTCTGCTTGCAAATAAATAAATAAATTTTTAAAAAAATGCAATCAGTGGGCCGGGCGTGGTGGCGCATGCCTTTAATCCCAGCACTCGGGAGGCAGAGGTAGGAGGATCACCGAGAGTTCGAGGCCACCCTGAGACTACAAAGTTAATTCCAGGTCAGTCTGGACCAGAGTGAGACCCTACCTCACAAACAAAAAAAAAAAATGCAATCAGTGTATTGTACATAATGATTTCATAGGCTGATCGTGTGTAATAATTTAAGGTGTTTATTAAGAAACTAACAGAGAGATTCAATCTTGACCTAAGTCTAGTGGGGAATGGCAGCTGTGCAGATGCATTGAGTTTAGGACAACAATGAAATTCTACCTAGAATGCAATCATCAAGGCTATTTAAGAGTGTCTACAACTGCCAGCAAGCCACAGAGTAAGAGACTACATATTATACATGTATAAGCTAGCTTTAGCATAGGAGGAGGGTGGGAATGTGGGAGTGGGTTGTAAAGAATTAGAGGGGGCTGGAGAGATGGCTTAGCAGTTAAGGCACTTGCCTACAAAGCCTCAGGACCCATGTTCAACTCTCCAGATCCCACGTTAGCCAGATGTAGAAAGGTGAGGCAAGCACAAGATGGTGCAAGCATCTGGAGTTTGATTGCAGTGGCTGAGGCCCTGGTACATCAATTCTTCTCTATATATCTATATAAAAGAAAAAAAAAAAAAGACTTAGAGGGGTCTCGGTAGAAGTTTATAAGCTTGTTTCTCTTCAGTAAAGACTTACTTTGTATCTTGCTGTTGTTCCTAAAATTTCAGTCACTTAAGTCTACCCACAAAACAACATGTAATCTCCCATTCCCTCTATTATTTTCATTTGCCCAGTTATACTGCAATGTCGCAGCAGCCCTATGGTACCCAACAGTGCCTTGATTGTATCATGCTTCTTACCAACCTGTAGGAGACCTGAGAATGCTTCTCCTACTGCATTTGCCCCATGGCATCAATGTGGTCTTTCTTGTTGTGTCCTTATCCCTGATGTAAATGTGTCTCATGCTTCTTGCCTGTAGTAGGTAGCATGCAGAATTTAACTGGTTATTCTTGAATTTCTTTTTACAATAAACACATTTTTATAATCTTTTTTGGTTTGTTTGTTTGTTTGTTTTCTTTTTGAGGTAGGGTCTTGCCCAGGCTGACCTGGAATTCACTATGTAGTCTCAGGGTGGCCATGAACTCATGGCAACCCAACTACCTCTGCCTCCTGAATGCTGGGATTAAAGGCATGCACCACCACTCCTGTCTCACTTTTTATAATCTTCAAGTCTATCAGCATTTTTTCATTTTGTGTTCTTTTCAGTTAGGACTCTGAGACCTACTGAAGTTGGAGGGGGCACATTGATTGGCATTTCAGGTCACCCAAAGCACTAGGTATTGTCGTTACCATTTTCTAAATACAGAATGTGAAGAAATGACTGTGATGCAAATGTAGTCGCTGGTTTTTCTTTTCTTTTCTTCCAAGGTAGGATCTCATTATAGCTCAGGATAACCAAGAATTCATTATGTAGTCTCAGAGTGACCTTGAACTCATAAAGATCCTCCTCCTACCTGCCTCCCGAGTGCTGGGATTAATGATGTGTGCCACTATTCCCAGCGAGTTGCTGTTTTAAGTGTTCATGTTAAACGGATGTGTTCTAGGTGGAACTTGGTAGAGTGTAAAAAATAAGTCTCTCATTGTGTAACTCAGAATTTAGATCAATCAATATTGAAACTCAAACAGTGCAAGCATGGAGGCAATATCCCATGGTTAAGATTCCTAGCTTTTTTTTTTTTTTTTTTTTAAAATTTAAGTTATTTATTTATTTGAGAGAGAGGGAGAGAAAGAGGCAGAGGGGAGAGAGAGAGAGAGAGAGAGACAGCGCGAATGGGCGTGCCAGGGACTCCAGCCACTGCAAACAAACTCCAGATGCATGAGCCTCCTTGTACATCTGTCTTATGTGGGTCCTGGAGAATTGAACCGGGATCCTTTGGCTTTGCAGACAACAGCTTTTTTTAAATAAATAAATAATATATATATAGTAAGTTTCCTAGCTTTTGTATGTCTGAGTTCTCAGTTGGATTTCACCTTTGGCAGCACATTTTTATAAGAATCATGGGTGTACAAACTGGGCGTGGTGATCCACACCTTTAGTCCCAGCACTCGGCAGAGGTGGAAAGATCACTGTGAGTTCAAGGCCACCCTGAGACTGCATAGTGAATTCCAGGTCAGCCTGGGCTAGAGTGAGAACCTACCTCAAAAAACCAAAAAACAAAACAAAAAGAATCATGGGTGTGCCTATCATAACTGTTTTCTGTATCTTGAAAAAGTATTCTCCACTTTTTTTTCTTTTTTCTTTTCTTTTTTTTCTTTTTTGTTTTTCAAGGTAGGGTCTTGCTCTAGTACATGTGACCTGGAATTCACTATGTAGTCTCAGGTGGCCTCGAACTCACAGTGATCCTCCTACCTGTCTCCTGAGTGTTGGGATTAAAGGCATGCGCCACCTCACCCAGCTCTATTTTTAAATTTTTTTATTGACAACTTCCGTAATTGTGGACAATATACCATGGTAATTCCCTCCCTTCCCCCACTTTTCCCTTTGAAACTCTACTCTCCATCATATCCCCTCCCCTTCTCAATCAGTCTCTCTTTAATTTTGATGTCATCATCTTTTCCTCCTATTATTAGGGGCAACAGGAAGAATGTAGACTCTTTTGAAGGGGCCTGAGTGCTCAAGGAATGTCCTGTTCTTCAAAGTCTGCTTTATTCCCCCCTGGATTAACAGATTGGCACTCTACCTGGTATTATGGAGTATAAGAAATGCAGGAAAGAGGGTCATTGAGTTTGTAATGCAGTCTTGTGTTTTGGAAATGGCCATGGGCAGTGTGCAGCAGGTTTGCTGGATGCCTGCATGGAGATCCCATGGAGCCATTAGGATGGACTGTGAGTTGCAGCAGAGACCCAGGAGAGATGCCAGGACCATGAGATGACTGCCAAGGAGGGGTGCCAGCCCCAGATGAAGTTTTTCAGGACTGTGAGTAGCCGAACTGGAGGGGCAGAATTGGAACTCCAGAGACTTGTTGCTGGTTAGAATTATTGGACTTGGAGATTTGTCACTGACTAGAGTTGTTGGACTTGGAACTACACAGTTTGACATTTGCCCTGGTTGTTTTAAATCTTGTATTGGTTGAATATTTCTTTGCTTTACCCAATGCCATCCTTTGTAGTATGAATGTTTATTCTGACCCATTATGGTTTTTTGGGGGGGATTATATATTTTTTTAATGAGCAAATAAACTTAAGACAAAATCCATCATGGTTTTGAGTATTTCAGTCTTAGAAGACTGAAGACACATTGCCTGATTGTCAGGTGTCGGGGGTGGGGGGAGGGTGTATTCCATTTTAATGATGGCGCAGATTCCCTCTTGTTCTGCTGCCAAAATATTAAGGGTGACCAGGCGTGATGGCACACCTTTAATCCCAGCACTCAGGAGGCAGAAATAGGAGGATCACTGTGAGTTCAAGGCCACCCTGAGACTACATAGTGAATTCCAGATCAGCCTGTGCTAGAGTGAGACCCTATCTCAAAAAAAAAAAAAAAACAAAACAAGAAATAGGCAGTAATGCTTAAGTTTAACATCATCTGTCATAATCCTAGCACAGTGATCTGCTCATCCAGAAAAAGTTTGCTTCTGAGGAAACAGGATTTAATGGAATTAGGGAAAAGGAACAAAATATGAAAAAAAAATTGACGTCATATATTGAACATATGGCAAGATACCAAAGAGCAATTCCAAGAAGGAATTAAAACAGATTATAAGGAAAGTAATACCAGTTTGTAGTTGTAGTTGAGCTATGTGATAATATTACCAGTGCCTAGAAGAACAAGAAAGAAAGAAAGCGGAGTCTGGGGGCTGATGCAGACCCATCTAAGCACTCACGAAGCAGAGGCAGGAGCCCAAGGTCATCCTCAGCTATGTAGAAGTTTCAGGCCAGCCTGGACTACATGAGATCCTGTCTCAAAAACAAACAGGGCTGGAGGTATGGCTTAGTGGTTAAGACACTTGCCTGTGAAGTCTAAGGATCAGGTCCAATTCCCCAGATGGCGCAGGCATCTGGAGTTTGTTTGCATGACTACCCCTGTTGTAGGTTTTCAGTATTAGGCATGTATTCCCTCCCGTGGAGCAGGCCCCCAGTCCAATTAGAGAGTGTGTTGGTTTCCCCCATAACTGACATGCCATTATTGCACCCGTTGGCTCATTTGGCCTGGCTGGCCAAACTTAAGGCTTGCAGTGTCCATTGTGGTTTATCTCCATTGATGACTTCTCCTAAATATTTTTTTGAGGCAGGGTCTCACTCTAGCCCAGACTGACCTGGAACCCACTATGTAACTCAGGCTGGCTTTCAACTCAGGCAATCCTCATATCTCAGCCTCCTGAGTCCTGAGATTATAGGTGTGAGCCACCACACCTGACTATAATTCCAAGGTTTTTGTTTGTTTGTTTGTTTTTGGGGTTCGTTTTTGGTTTTTGGAGGTAGGATCTCATTGTAGCTCAGGCTGACCTGGAATTCACTATGTAGTCTCAGGGCGGCCTCAAACTCTCAGCGATCCTCCCACCTCTGTCTCCCGAGTGCTGGGATTAAAGATGTGTGCCACCACTTTGGTTTTAGTTTTGTTGTTGTTGGTAGTGGTGTTTATTGTTGTTGTTGTTGTTTGATTTTTCGAGGTAGGGTCTCAGTCTAGCCCAGGCTGACCTGGAATTCACTACGTAGTCTCAGGGTGGCCTTGAAATCATAGTGATCCTTCTACATCGGCTTCCCTGCTTCCCAAGTGCTGGGATTAAAGGCATGCACCACCATGCCTGGCTGTTTTACTTTTTGAGTTTCAAATAGGCCAGACTTACCAGGAAGTGGCTGTGTAGCCAA
Source organism: Orientallactaga sibirica (assembly GCA_036365145.1). NCBI lineage: Eukaryota > Metazoa > Chordata > Mammalia > Rodentia > Dipodidae > Orientallactaga > Orientallactaga sibirica. The sequence goes on from JAEOAD010000888.1 coordinate 3,328,522, forward strand.
GACTGGCCTTGAACTCCTGTTCCTCCTTCCTGAATTTGCAGAGTGCTGGAGTTATAGCCATGTGCCACCATGGGAGTGGAGGTGTGAAGGGGAAAGTGGGGGAGGGGAGGGAATTATCATGGTTTATTGTCTGTAAGTATAGATGTTGTCAATAAAATTTTTTAATTTCTGTGAATCATATATATTATTATAGGCATGACCCCACTGACAATAAAGTATGAATTGTTTGACACAGTAGAAAAACTAATTTTCATACATTATTGCACCTTATCCTGGTCATTAAATAAGTTTGTACTGAAGTCTAAGAACTTTTATATCTCAAGAAAATAACACCCTAGTTCTTCTATAAATTTGAATCTTTGTATATTGTGTATAGGTGGAGCTGTCTTTGCTTGGTTGGTAGGTAGGTATTTATGTATGTATATTTGTACGTGCAGTGTTGAGAATCAAAACTAGGCTTTACACATCCTTAGCAAGAACTTTATCAATGAGCTATATCCCCATCCCTATATTTCATGTTTATATTCAAATAACAGTAGTCCTTCTGAATTATAGGATTAAAAACTTTGACTGTCCCCTAATAGTGAAACCTTCCGTTTTTAGGGAGCAAGATTTAAAAGTGCTTGAAATCAGAAAATAAGGATTAATTTATATATTGTAATTAATAATGTCAAAAAAGACAATACATTGAAAATATTTCTATAAGTCTAGCAAATGTGAGGTTGATGGGTTCTTAACTAATCCATTAAGTAATTGCAAAGATTTAATTTTTATTACAAATCTTTAAGCCATTTTAATAAAACAGCTGTAGACTTCACTGTACTTATATTTATCTGCACATTAATTAAAAATGTTAAAATTCCCTATTTAGTAGTTCTGGAAAAGTCTAACCAAAGAAGATCATTAAAACTACCAGAAAAAGCTTTGAAATATTGATTGCAGATTCATTTCTGTTGCGACCGCCTCGACCAGCAAGGAAGACGCAACGCTAGGACTCTTCTTTCAACAGTTTATTCAGGAACCTTGAACAATCTTCTGACCCAGGGAAAAGCCCGCCCGAAACTTAAGAAGCCTTTGAACAGCCAACCCTGGTAAGCCACGTGGTGAATGCAGATAGGTCCACATATGCGGAAGCAAGCCTAGATCACGGCCCAAGCCAAATAAGGACTTAATTATCCAGGAGAGCACTCGCCATCGGGAAGGCGGAAGGCGGAAGCCAGCGCCATCTTTAAGGCGCGGCACCTCGCAGCTCTCTACACATTTCAAATTAGATTTAGTCCTTTTTAGGATCTGTCATTTAAGTGAACTCTGAAAATAAAAAGAATTTTAGCCAGCACTGATAATGGCTAAATAGTACTGGTATTACTTGAAAAACTAAAATTTGAAAATACAATGCCAATCATGCATCCCACTTCAAGAACTAGGTTAGGCACAACATAAATATTGTTATGTCTGTGAAAATTATCTTAACTGTTATCAGGCCTCAGCTGAAAGTTAATCTACCAAAATGCATAGTTATGTTAAAAAAAAAAAAAAAAAAAAAGAAAAAGAGGGGGAAAAAGAGCAGGGGGAGGTGACTCTGTACACGTTGTCCAGTGTTTGGCATCTAGTTTCCCTCTTTTCTGTCATTATTCTAATACAACTCCTTGAAGAGCATTAAATGAGGCTAGATAGAACACCTGTTGGGCTAACAAGATATATTAGTATATAACAATTTTTCAGCTGAATAACTGCTCACCATGGTTATGCTATGTGCAACGTATCATCTGTACAACTACTTTATCCAGCTTGTCCTTTCCCATGTGGAATATGATTGCTTGAGGGCTCTTCATCTGCAGCATTCTCAGCTACCTTTAGAATATTGTTAGGCACTACATGATCATTTATACCCAGTTTTTCATTTGATTGAGCCTTGGAGACCTCCTGCTTTTGGTCCTGCAAAAGCTGGTCTGCTAACTTTTTAATATTTTCCTCATATTGTGCTCTTAACTCCTGTTGTCCACACTGAAAACTTTCATATTCTAACCTCTTCCACAAGATACAAATGATTCTTCCTATAGTCTTGAAGCTGATATTCTTGTCATAGAAACTCCTGGCGGAGCTCAGCAAGGTGTTCCTTTAAATGATGTATATCTGATAAGATATGTTGTTCTGTAGTTTAACCTTGTCATCCTCACATCTCTTCCCCAGCTGCTGAGGTGGCCGAAGTTGGCCTCTTTCTGGTCTGTTTCTTCTGCGTGTCTTATGAGGTCGGAATTGCGCTTCTCCAGACGACCTCGGTGCACTGGCCCTGGCCCTGCAGCTTGGCCACCTCCTCCTGAAGCAGAACGTGCCTGGAGGAGCTACTCCAGCAGTTAAACGCGAGGGCGAGGATGACCATCACCACTAGCACCACCACCATCACCAGCACGAAGGAGGGCAGGCGGCCCGGCTGTACCCTGGGGCCTCCGACACCTGCAGGTAGATGCTCAGGCCTCCCTAGGCGGGTATGCAGCCCCGGGCTGTGGGAGGAAGAGGAGGAGCTTTTGTTGTTGTTGTTGAGGCAAGCCCAACAGACTGGCCTTCTTCTCCTTCTCCTTCTCCTTCTCTCTCTCCCTCTCCCCCTCCCCCTCCTCCTATTCCTCCTCCTCCTATTCCTCCTCCTCCTCCTCCTCCTCCTATTCTTCCTCCTCCTCCTCCTATTCTTCCTCCTCCTCCTATTTCTCCTCCTCCTCCTATTCCTCCTCCTCCTCTTCCTCCTCCTATTCTTCCTCCTCCTCCTCCTATTCTTCCTCCTCCTCCTATTTCTCCTCCTCCTCCTCTTCCTCCTCCCCCTTCTCCTCCCCCCCTCCTTCTTCTTTTTTTTTAAAGATTTTAAATTTTATTTATTAGAGACAGAGAGAGGAGGAGAGAGAGAGAAAGAATGGGTGCACCAGGGCCTCCAGCCACTGCAAATTAACTCCAGATGCATGCGCCACCATGTGCATCTGGCTTATGTGGGACCTAAAGAATCTAACCGGGATCCTTAGGCTTCACAGGCATGTGCCCTAACCACTAAGCCATCTCTCTAGCCCTAGCCTCTTTTTTTATGCATGTGCACATGAGAGAGAGAGAGAGAGAGAGAGAGAGAGAGAAATTGGCACACCAGGGCCTCTAGTCACTACAGTTGAGCTCCAGACACATGCGCCCCCTTGTGTGCATGTGCAACATTTTGTTTGTGTCACTGTGTGACTGGCTTAAGTGGGACCTGGAGAGTTCAATATGAGTCCTTAGGCTTCACAGGCAAGTTCCTTAACCTCTAAGCCATCTCTTCAGCCCCTGCCTTTTATATATATATAAGTTTTTATTTATTTTTTTTAATTTTTGAGGTAGGGTCTCATTGTAGTCCAGGCTGACCTGGAATTCACTATGTAGCTATGTAGTCTCAGGGTGGCCTCAAACTCATGGTGATCCTCCTACCTCTGCCTCCCAAGTGCTGGGATTAAAGGTGAGCACCACCATGCCCACCCACCCCCCCTTTTTACTTTTCTTTTTTTCTTTCTTTCTTTCTTTCTTTCTTTCTTTCTTTCTTTTTTGGTTTTTTGAGGACAGGTCTCACTGTAGCCAAGGCTGATCTGGAATTCAATATGTAGTTTCAGGCTGGCATTGAACTCACAGCAATCCTCCTATTTCTGCCTCCTGAGTGCTGGAATTAAAGGCATGTGCCATCATACCCAACCCTCATTTGTTTTTTGAGACAGGGTTTCACTATGTAGCCCTGACTGGCCTAGAACTTGCTATGTAGACTAAGCTGGCCTTGAACTTGTAGTGGATTACAACCTAGGGTTACAAGTTTTTTGCCACCATGCCCTGTTTATTGGGTGCTAAGGAATCTATCCCAGGCCCTTGTGCATACTAGGCAAGAACTGTACCAACTGAGCTATATCCCTAGCCCATCTTCCTTAAGTATTATGACTTAGCATTATGGTTCTCAGGCACCTCATGATGAAAAGAGTCTTTCTATTTTTAGTGTTAGCCTTAGGATTACATATAACAATCTGCTGTGGTTTAGAAGAGAAACACACACACACAGAGAATTGGCATGCCAGGGCCTCCTGCCTCTGCAAACAGACTCCAGAACCATGCTCCACTTTGTGTATCTGGCTTTACGTGGGTACTGGGAAATCAAACCTGGGCCATCAGACTTTGCAAGCAAGTGCATTTAACCACTGAGCCATCTCTCCGGCTGTTTTCTTTATTTTTTACACAGTCACCAGTCTTTTTCTTTTTTTCCCATATTCCCATTGAATGATGACCCTCAAGTCTGCTTCTCATGTCCTTCCATCAGGTAGGTTGAGATCTTTAACCCCTGGATAGGCAGGGTCCATGTCCCCGGTTAGCTTAAAGAAGCTTCAAAAGGCTGACCTGCAACCACCATCAACCCCCAATATGAAAGGATCAAAGATTTAGAGAGGGCCAGACAAGGTGGCGCATATGCACCTTTAATCCCAGCACTGGGAAGCAGAGGTAGGAGAATCTCCATGAATTTGAGGCCGCCCTGAGACTACATAGTGAATTCCAGGTCAGCTTGAGCTAGAGTGATACCCTACCTTGAAAAACTAAAAAAAAAAAAAGTATTAGAGAGGGAAAATAAAGTGTTAAATAAAGATAGGAAAAAAAGGAAAAGCAAAGATAATCTCATGCCCCTTTACATTTCTCTCTGGCTGAGAGTCAAGAATTTCAACTCAGTTGATCAAACCACTTGCCAGTCCTCTTGCAAAAGAACTTTTCTGAAAAAATATCACAAAGTTAAAACAGCGAGTGAAGCATGCTTAGGGTCAAAACAGGTTTTAGCTGGGCATGGCACATGTCTTTAATCCCAGCACTCGGGAGGCAGAGGCAGGAGGATCACCATGAGTTTGACTACATAGAGTTAGAATTCCAGGTCAGCCTGGGCTACAGTGAGACCCTACTTAAAAAGGGGAGGGGAGCTGGAGAGATGGCTTAGCGGTTAAGGTGCTTGCCTGCAAAGCCAAATACCCAGGTTTAATTTCCCAGGACCCACGTAAGCGAGATGCACAAGTGACACACGCATCTGGAATTTGTTTGCCACGTCTGGAGGCTCAGGCATGCCCATTTTCTCTATCCCTCTTTATCTCTCTTTCTCTCTTTCTCTTCCTCTTTCTCTCTCTTAAATAAATAAGTAAATATATTTTAAAAGATTTTATTTATTTTTCAGAAAGAGAGAGAGAGAGAATGGGTCACGTCAAGGCCTCTAGCCACTGCAAACGAACTCCAGATGCATGTGCCACCATGTAACTGGTGGCTTACGTGGGACCTGGAGAATTGAACCTGGGTCCTTAGGCTTCACAGGCATGTGCCTTAACCACTAAGCTATCTCTCCAGGCCCCCAATTTTTTTTAATATTTTTATTTATTTATTTGAGAGAGAGATACAGAAATAGGCAGGTAGAGAGAGAGAGAACGGGCACCAGGGCCTCCAGCCACTGCAAACGAACTCCAGATGCATGCACCCCCTTGTGCATCTGGCTTACATGGGTCCTGGAGAATGGAGCCTCGAACCAGGGTCCTTAGGCTTCACAGGCAAGCGTTTAACCGCTAAGCCATCTCTCCAGCCCCCCAAATTTTTTTTAATTAAAAAAACCCAGATCTTAATTTCTTTGTGGCCTATGACCTCTGTATAGTAAGAAAACTTTTGGGGGCCAGGTGTGGAGGCGCATGCCTTTAATCCCAGCACTTGAGAGGCTGAGGTAAGAGGATTGCTATGAGTTTGAGGCCAGCCTGAGACCACATAGTGAATTCCTGGTCAACCTGGGGTAGATTAAGACCATACCTCGAAAAAAACAAAAACAAAATATTATAGCTGGTACAGCTGTTGGTGCTTGGGTTAAAGAGATGTCTCAGCAGTGAAGACACTTACCTGCAAAGCCTAATGACTGGAGTTTGATTCCACAGTACCCACGTAAAGCCAGACACACATAGTGGCACATACATTTGGAGTCCATTTATAGCAGGTGGAGTCTCAACACACCATTCTCTCTGTCTGACCCTCTCTGCTTGCAAATAAATAAAAATTTTTCTTAAGGGGATGGTATTGTATATATGTAAGTAGAAGAACAGATTACTGGGGGTGGAAAGACCTAAGTGAGGTCAGGGGAAGCGACTGAGTAAAGGAAGGGTGGGGGGAGGGTTAATCAAAATCTAAGAGGGTATGACTAAGACATATGGAAACCTACTTTTTGGGACAATGGCACATCCAGAAGCCATAGATTGTTACTAGAAAATTTTCAGAGGGGCTTCCACCGCGGGCCTGGAAGGGTGATGTGGCTGGGGCTCTGCCGGCCTCACTATGTCTGCCATTTTCAATTTTCAGAGTCTGTTGACTGTATTCTTGCTGCTTATATGTACATGTGCTTATATCCGATCATTGGCACCCAGCATCTTGGACAGAAATAAAACTGGATTGTTGGGGATATTTTGGAAGTGTGCCAGAATTGGTGAACGAAAAAGTCCTTATGTCACAGTGTGCTGTGTGGTGATGGCCTTCAGCATCCTCTTCATGCAGTAGCTTGAAAAAGGGACATGCGAATTTCCATCCGATTTCACTAGAAACCAGGACCTGCCTGCAGAAATAACGGGAAGAATGGTTAACCCGTTCATCTCCGCACACTGGATAACTTCCCAGAGGCGATTCTCTATTTTTATGTTATTGGACCAACGATTTGTATAAATAATTAAGATGCAACCATTTAATATGCAGAGTTTAATAGCCTGTAACAATCAGCTTCAGTACTGTTACTCAGTATTACATCCTGCAAATGTTCTTCTGTTCTGAAGTAAGGGAGCTTAAGTGCACATAGGAGAAAGAAAATTACTCCGTTCCTTCCAATGGGACTTGGAAATAATATATCTACAAAATGGCTAGAGTCTTCATTGAAAAAAATTATTTTTCTTTTTTTTTTTTTTTTTTTTTTTGGTTTTAAGGTAGGGTCTCACTCTGGCCTAGGCTGACCTGGAATTAACTATGTAGTCTCATGGTGGCCTCGAACTCATGGGATCCTCCTACCTCTGCCTCCCGAGTGCTGGGATTAAAGGCGTGCGCCACCACGCCCGGCTGAAAAAAAATATTTTTCTTGTTGTGGATTGCATTTGTATTATTAATTTTGCTTTTCATCTGATCACACTTTGATCCTTAACCAAAATACCTCTACTCTTAGGAAAACCTGCAATTTATTTCAGGTATTTAAAATGTTTAAAACAAACCAAGCATGGTGGCGTATGCTTTTAATTGCAGTGCTTAGGAAGCTGAGGTGGTAGGATCAGCATGAATTTGAGGCCAGCCTAGATCTACAGAATGAGTTCCAGGGCATCCTGGGCTGGAGTGAGATCTCAATAAAAAGAGGGGGGCGGGGAGTTTTAAAACAAGCCTATGCAGTTCTTAAGCACTAATATAAATGAGATGGTTTACAAGAAGAACTAAGAAAATGTTCAAACTTAACATATGAGTGAGGCCTTTGGTCAAGTGTGGACACATGATTTAAGTGTGACCAGCTATTCTCTGAAAAAGACTATTAGAATGAAAAAAGCAAAACTGAACAATTATAGAATGATGAGCCTAAATATGTTTTTCTTATAATGCTATGTCTTCTAAATAGACCATTTTTTGTAACTGTCCCAATGAAATGTATTTTTTTCTTCAATACAGCACTTTAAATCTAGTTTTTATGTCCTATCAAGTTGAACTGGAATCTCTTGTATAACTTTGTAGGTAACAGACAGCTCTAACCTACTTAATCTGTACACTATGGTCCAAGTATCTGAGCTTTGATATTGAAGGAAGAGTTTTAGAAATTTTAAAAATAGGCAAGAAAAAGTACTAGGAATGTAACTTGAAAGGCATTTGTAAGTTTGTGGCTAACATTTCTTGAGATTCAATGAAATTTCAATTGCTATTAGAACTTAACTCTCAGTTAAGAATTAAAAAAAAAAAAAAAAAGAAAATTTTCAATGCCAGGGATGAGATACCTTCTAGTGATTTATTGGTCAGGGAGGTCCCTGATGCCCCCCAAATATTTCAGGCTATTGCCAAGGCTCTTGGTTTCCCACCAGGAATAGATTGTAAGACCCTACTGCTGAAGATTCCACATGCTTGGACTATAAGGTCACTGAGATATTTTGCTAGGGCTGAGCTGAAAACCTCCTCCATGTAGACCAGCTGACAGAAAGCTGGAAAAAACTATGCTGCGTGCAGCTCCATGGGATAGAGAGAGTCATTAGTGGAGATAAACAGCAGTGGACACTGCAAGCCTTCAGTTTGGCCAGCCAGGCCAAATGACCCAATGGATGCAATAGTGGTTGGTATGTCTGTTATGGGGGAAAACAACCACTCTCTAATTGGACTGGGGGCCTATTCCATGGGAGGGAATACATGTCTGATACTGAAAACTCATGATGGAGGAAGTCATGAGCCCTAAGGTGTAAAGCTTGCTGGTGTCTGGCTAAGTGTGTATATTATGCTCACCAAACTGCCCAGTAAGCACTTCTCTTAATGTTCATGTCCATATATTAATGCTACTTTCACTTTTGGTTAGAGAAGCTTCTCTTTTCAGATGGTAGTGACTTCTGGGATGACTCAGAAGGCACCATGGTGCTGAGAAGAAGGGACAGAGGAGTGCTCAGCACTGAAACATCTCAAACACACCTTCCAAGACTTGGGGTCCATTGTGCAAGAGGGGGCAGAAAGAACGTTAGAGCCAAAGGAAGGGTAGGACTCCTTACAACATGCTCCTCCAGACACAAAATGGCCTGGATATCCATGACTTCACAGTGCCTGACATTTACCTACACAACATCATAATAGGAGGAAAAGATCATGACATCAAACTGAAAAGAGAGACTGATTGAGAGAGGGAAAGGGTATGATGGAGAGTGGAGTTGCAAAGGGAAAGTCAGAGAGAGGGAGTTATCATGGTTTATTGTCTATAATTATGGAAGTTGTCATAAATAAATAAAATGCTTTTTTAAAAGTACTTTTTAGGCTGGGGTGTAATTCAGTCGATAGAGTGCTTGGACGATTCCCTAGGTCCAGTCCCCAGCGCAGAATAAACCTGGTGTGGTGGTATATGCCTGTCATCCCAGATCTCGGTGAGAGAGATTCAGAGCAAGGTAGTTTTATATTATAGGTAGTCAGTTAGGGACAGAGGCCCAGGAGAACACAGATACCACCCTGCCCTACAAAACTAAAGTAGGGATACAGGAGATGCAATCCCAGAACCCCTGTGCCCCACTTCAAGCTGAGAAAGCTAGATTGAGTCACTGAACATCTTCTAAATGAGTTTAGGGTCTTAACTCTGGGGGTGGGGTATGTTGGTGGTTGGCAGACATTAGGCCTAGAGATCATTGAAGGGAGGACCCTCCTCCTGTTTCCCTGGTAACATTAGAAATCAAAGAGACACTCCTCCTGGCCAGAGGAACAAAGTCCTCTCCTGTCCTAGGAGCCTGTCAATCACTCCCCTAGCCAAGAAACCACCCCTCACCTATACACATGCTATAGAGGTGGAAGGAATAATTTTCTTCTTAGTGAGATAATGTATTAGATCCCAAGAAGCCCCTCCTTTGGCACAGTTGCTTGCAGATTCTCACTGCAGAGACTACCTGCTTTTCTGAATGAGATTTCATAGTGAATTCCAGGTCAGCAGGGGCTAGAGTGAGACCCTACCTCAAAAAAAAAAACAAAACAACAAAAAATTCTTTCTCTACCTTTTTAATTTATTGGGCTTCCCTGCACAGAGGAAGAATGGGTCCTGCCACAAAAACAATTTTTTTTTTGTTTCGTTTTTTGAGGTAGGGTCTCACTTTAGCCCAGGCTGACTTGGAATTCACTATGTAGTCTCAGGGTGGCCTCGAACCCATGGTGATCCTACTACCTCTGCCTCCTGATGCTAGGATTAAAGGCATGTGTCACCATGCCCAACTTCCCCAAAACAAATTTGAACACTGCTTTTCTGTATTTCTTAATTGCTCTAATAAATCAAGTTTAGCCAGCAAAAGTGACACTAACTAAGTGATCCCCTGTCTCCTAGGCCCCACAGCCCAGCCCACACAGTGGCCTACAGTTTTAGATCTTCCACTCCTTGCTGATGCTATGCAAACTGCCTCAAACACTTCACTTTAGCCCATCTGGTAGCTTCAGGCCCATTTACCACCCTGCACCCACCTTGTCTCTGGCCTTAGCTCTCCTCTCAGCCCCTTCTTTGCAAATAAATTTCAACATTTCCTGCTTTCCTATTATGGTTCTAATTACCCTACAGTGTAATTTATCTGTTTACACATAAGCCTTCTTGACTAAACTGAGAGCTCATTCTAAGACAAGGGTCAATCTGATTTCATCTCTTCACTCCCTACTCCTAGCATCACACCTAGTTGTCATGCCATATAATTATTGAATGAATAGGAGAGCCAGTGCTTTGATCTAAATTATACTGAGACTTTTTTTTTTTTTTTTTTTTTTTTTGGTCTCACTTCTTTTTTTTTTTTCAAGGTCTCACTTTAGCAGAGGTTGACCTGGAATTCACTAAGTCTCAGGATGGTCTTGAACTCACAGCAATCCTCCTACCTCTGCCTCCCAAGTGCTGGGATTAAAAGTATGCACCACCATGCTTGGCCCTTATTGTATTTTTTTTTAGCACCTCCTATTACTTGTACAAAGTAAGGAGTTTCATTGTGACATTTCTGTACTTGCATATAATGTCCTTTGATTCTTTTCACTCTTGGGATTTCTGTAGTTTCTTCTTTAGAGGAAGTGCGCTGGGAAAGGTACTGGACATAAAGCCAATTCTGATTTGATATCCTCATTCCAACTCTTCCTACTTGTGTGAGCCTGAAGTCATTTCATTCTCTGGAGCTTATATTTCTGCATTTGCAAAGTGAGAAAATAAATGAGTGGGCAATGGTGGGTGCATACGGGTGCAGGTTCACGTGCACGTGTATGTATGTGCAAGTGGAGGCCAGAAAGCAACCTTAGAACACAGCCCACCTGTTTTGAAACAAGGCCTGTCATTGCTCTAGAGCTCATCAGTGAGGCTAAGCTGGCTGGCTATGAGCCCCAGGGATCCTCCTACCTCTGTAACAGTGAGATTATAAGCATGTGCCATATCTGGCTTGTTTGGTTTTTTGTTTGTTTGTTTTTTTGGGTTTTTTTTTTTTTTTTTTTTTTTTTTTTTTTTTTTTCAAGGTAGGCTTTCACTCTAGCCCAGGCTGACCTGGAATTAACTATGTAGTCTCAGGGTAGCCTTGAACTCATGGCTATCCTCTTACCTCTGCCTCCCAAGTGCTGGGATTAAAGGTGTGTACCACCACACCCGACTGGCTTTATTTATTTATTTGTTTATTTATTTATTTATTTTTTTTTTTGAGGTAGGGTCTTGCTCTAGCTCAGGCTGACCTGGAATTAATTCACTATGTAGTCTTAGGCTGGCTTTGAACTCACAGATATCCTCCTACCTCAGCCTCCCTCTCCCTAGTGCTGGGATTAAAGGTGTGTGCCAACATGCACGACTCACACCTGGCATTTTTATATAGGTTCTGGGGATCAATCTCAGGTCCTCATGCTTGCAACTGAGATACCTCCCCAGCCCTCTGTACTTTGTGGGTTTATTTGGGGGTGGGGTTTCATGTGTGCAGGTGCAAGAGTCATGACACACATGTGGAGGTCAGAGGACAATTTTCAGGGTGGGTCCTCACTTTCCCCCTTATTTGAAGCAGGGCCTCGCATTACTCACTACTCCATTTGCCAGGCTAGCTGGTCCTCAAACTTCTGGAAAATTCTCCTGTCTCTGCCTTACATCTTGCCTTAGACATGCTGGGATTGCACAGCTCACCATAGATTCTAGCTCTTATGTGGCAACCTGAACTCAGGTACCCACAATTCCACAAGTGCTCTACCCACAAATGCATCTCTCCAGCCTAGTTAGTCATTTTTAGTCAGAAATCTGTAGTATTGCAGTACCAAGAATTCATGGGCCGAATGTATTATGAAGAGACATGGGCTTACCACCTGGCTACAGCCCTTACTTATTTGATCTAGCGAGTTCCATTTCTTCTTCAGCAAACTGCAGATAAAACTACCTATTTTTGTGCTACTGGAGATAGAATTCAGGACCTCACAATGCTAGGCATCCCCAGCCCAGCCTGATCAATTTTAAAAGACATTTTTTTATTTATTTATTTACTTATTAGAGGGATGGAGAGAGAGAGAGAGAGGGAGGGAGAGAGAGAGAGAGAACGGACAACCAGGACCTTTTGCCACTGCAAATGAATGCCATAGTGTGTGCCACTTTTTCTTATTCAGAATATCATGAATTTTGATTGACCCTCTCCCTTCTTTTACTCAATCTCTTCCCCTGGCCTTATTATTGAAAGGTATGTGTTTATTCTCACCATTCTTCTTGTTTTTTAGTGCTTCCTATTTCCCTTTTCTCTCTTGGTTTAACTATTATTTAAGTATGGTTTATCTTTTTTTCCTGTGTCCTCATGTATGTGCTTTGCTTTATCTTCACTATGAAGGATTTCTTCAAGTATTTTCTGTAGAGCTGGTTTAGTTGTCATAAATTCATGTAGCCTGTTTTTGTTGTGGAATGTCCTTATTTCTCCATCAATTTGCATCGATAGCTTTGCAAGATAAAGTAATCTTGGTTGACAGTTGTTATCTTTCAGAACTTGGAATCCATCATTCCAAGCCCTTCTGGCTTTCAAAGTTTGTGTTGCGTAATCTGTTGTGATTCTGATGAGGTTGCCTTTATAGGTGACTTGCTTTTTCTCTCTAGCTGCTTTCAATATTTTCTATGTTTAGTAGTTTAATTATAACATGGTGAGGAGAGGTTCTTTCCAGGTTTTGTCTGTTTGGTGTTCTAAAGGTTTCCTATATCTCCATTGGCATTTCTTTCCCAATTTGGGGGAATTTTCTTCTATGATTTTGTTGAAAATGCCTACTAAGCCTCTGGATTGAAATTCTTCTCCTTCTACTATACCCTGAATTCTTATGTTTGATCTTTTCATAGTGTCCTGGATATCTTGAAATTCCCATTCATATCTTCCTATTAGTTTATCTTTCTCTTTGTTGGACTGTATTAGATCTGCCACCTGGTCTTTTAGTTTAGATATTCTGTTCTATCCTTCCTCCATTCTACTGGTGAGACTTTCCATGATTTTTATTTTTCAGTGCTAGTATTTCTGTCTGGTTTCTCTTCAGTATTTCTAGTTCCTTACTCATGTCTTGTAATGTCTTGGAATTCCTTCAGTAGTTTGTTTTCTTATTTAATTCCTTTGTTTTCTTCTTTGATTCCTTTGATTTCTTCTTTGAGTACAGATAAAAATCATTTTTAAAAAATCCTTGTCAGGAATTTCATCTAAACAATCTCATTGGGGGCTATTTCTGAGGGATTTATAATTTTTGGTGGGATTGTATTATCTTGATTTGGTGTTTTTTGTTTTTTTGTTTTGTTTTGTTTTGTTTTTGTTTTTCGATTTTTCAAGGTAGGGTCTCACTCTGGCTCAGGCTGACCTGGAATTCACTATGTAGTCTCAGGGTGGCCTCAAATTCTCAGCGATCCTCCTACCTCTGCCTCCTGAGTGCTGGGATTATTTTTGTGGACCACCATGTCTCAATTATTTTGTTTTTTTTTTATTATAATATAGCAATTTTTGCATCTTGAGTTGATTTGATGCTTGGGTTTTCTAATTATCTGCAGTGCTTTTAGATTTGGAAATCCAACTTCATGTACCTTCAGAGTAGGAGTTTAAGGTGCCAAATGGAGCTCTTGTACTCCAATCCAACTGCAGAAGTAATCTTAGGTGTTGAGGTTGCCTGCTATTCAAGTATTCTAGTGGGCTAGGTGGAGCAATTTGCTGTCAAATTCTAAAATTCAACTGAGCAATATACACATTCAATAAAAACCAGCACAGAGTATGCAAGTGTGGGGATTGAAACAAACAGATAACCTTATAAAGCCAAATCCCTAAGGGTGTGTGTTGCTCTACACCCTTAATCCTGTCTGCTGGAAGGTTGAGATTTCTGTTCTGAAATGGGTTCCAGGTCAGCCTGGTCTGAATCAGACCCTGTTCCCAATAATGATAGAAAAACAAGACAAAGGCCCTATGAATCTGAAAGCTTCAAAGGCGGCAATAGTCAACCCCCAAATACAGCTTAATTGAGAATGGTAAATCCAACCACGAATATAACCCATAACCTGCACTGACATGGAAAGAGAGATTAACACTTCCAGTGCAGGCCTATGTATTTGCTTTTTTGTCAGTCAGCCTTGTTACCTTTTGGGGTGGCTTCAAATCTCACCAATGCTGACTGCCTACCTGGATCCCTCCATGTTGTGCTGTGAAGCTGGTGTTCTGATCAGCTGTCCTGGATGCCCTGTCACTGGGAGCTGAATGGGTTCTCCAGAGGGTCACAGTGCTGTCGGTTGGGGATGGGAGAGTGCAGGAAGACTGGAGTTGTACTGGAACTGCTCAGCTGGTCCCGCCTGTGTCCCCTTCAGCAGCTCCTCAGCTAATTTCTGCTGTCTCCTTCAGGTTTTTGACTTTGCAAGGAGGCTGATGAGGTTGGAAAATCCCCTTGTTTGGTCTCTGCTCCTGCAGCTGAGCACCAGTGGGCATACAGATCCGTCCAAATTGGGTCTGGATTTGCAAGCACCTGAGTGGGATTCTGGCCAGTTTCCTCTTTTCTGATAATCTTAGTCTCTCCTGCTTCTCTGCTGTGGCCCATAAAAACCTATTCACCTTCACTTTTCAGACGAAGAGTATATTTTGCTGTGGTTTTGCTTAAATCCCTTCCTAGGCTGGATTTGCATGACTCCTATGCAGCCATCTTACACAGAAGTCCCCCTTATCAATTTTTATTTATTTATTTAATTTATTTGCAAGCAGAGAGAGAGAGAGAAAGAGAGGGATGGGGAGAATGGGTGCACCTGGGCCTTCAGCCACTACAAGCGAACTCCAGATGTATGGACCACTTTGTGCATCTGGCTTTATGTGGGTACTGGGGAATTGAACCTGAGCCACCAGTCTTTGGAAAGCAGGACCAATTGAGCAATCTCTCCAGCCCAAGCCTGATCGATTTCTGTCAAATCCTTGGCAAAGGCCTAGCTCACAGGCCTGTAGACTATCAGGTAATAACTGCAACTACTTCTCAGCATTGCTTTTTAAATGGCCAATGTGAGTTAAGTTCACTGCATAGTAAATGGCAAGTGCCAAGGAGATGTTTCTATGTGAATCAAGTGTGCATAAGAAAATGGTGCCTTGTGTTTTAAGGAGTGGCTCTGTTAGGATAGCTGGTCAAATATTAGCAGGTCTGAGGTTGGACCTCTCCCTCATGATTTGTAAACCCAGGAATTGAAATGATAGGACCTTGATCACTGGTCAAAAGAACAGGATGTAAGTGTACCTATGGTTCTGGGTAGAGACCTGACATTCTGTTATTGTTATAATAATTATTACTATTATGATCTTATGAAGCAGGGTCTCATGTAGCAGGTTGGCCTCAAATTTGCTACATAGAAGTGGTGGCTTGAATGTATAATGTCCCCAATAGCCTCATGTGTTTGTGATTAAGCCTCATACTCAATCCTCAGCTGGTGGAGCCTTTGGGAGGTGGACCTTTGCTGGAGGAGGTGTGTCACTGAGGCCAGAACTTGAGGAGTTATAGCTCAGCCCCACTGGTCACACTCAGCTCACTGCCTCTACTTCCTCACTGCTGCTGTGAAGACACGACTCCCAGCTCTCTGCTCATGCCATGCTTTCCTTACCATGATAGAAACTTCCTCTTGAAAGTTAGCAAGTAAGTTAGAAATAAACTCTTGCCTTCCATAAGCTGCCTATGGTCAGGTGTTTTGGCCCTACAATGAAGGTTAATAGCTACATGGCTGAGGATGACCCTGAACTCTGTTTTATTGTTGTGTGTGTGTGTGTGTGTGTGTGTGTGTGTGTGTGTGTGTGTGCAGGCAGTGCATTGCACATGTATGTGCCCACAGTACCCCATGTGCTCTCCTGAGGCACAATGCACTCCTGAAGTGGCTCAAGTGGAAGCGTTGGATGTCCCACTCCATTGCTCTTCTGCCAATTCTTTTATTTTTATTTTTATTTTTGAAAGAGACAGAGAGAGAGAGAAAATGGGTGCTCCAGCGGCCTCTCAGCCACTGTGAACGAACTGCAGACGTGCACCCCCTTTGTGGGCAAGTGCAGCATTGCACCCTTGCATCACTTGTGTCTGGCTAAACATGGGACCTGGAGAATTGAACGGGCGTTCTTAGGCTTGGCAGGCAGGCGCCTTAACCACTAAGCCATCTCTCCAGCCCTCCTCTGCCAATTCTTATTTGATTTGGATTTGGGTGGAGTTTCTTACTGATCTCAGAGCTTGCCTTCTTTTGTTTGTTTGTTTGTTTGTTTGTTTGTTTGTTTGTTTGTTTGTTTGTTTTAGCCCCTGTGACTCTTGGAGTTCTGCTCCCCTACTGGACTCAGGTTACAGATGTGTGCAGCTATGCCCAGCTATTTATGGGAGTCCTGAACTTGGGTGTTTTCTTGGGCCCCCTCAGCCCACATGAATCTTAAAGCCAACCAGAATATATAACCCATAACAGCCCTGACATGGAAATAATTAGTACTTCCAGTGCAGGCCTGTGCACTTGTATTTTTTTTTGTCAGTTGGCCTGGAAACCTTTGGTGTGGCTTCCAATCTCACTCAGCTGCTGAGTGCCCACCTCAATCCCTCCATCTTGTGCTGTGAATCTGGTGTTCTGTGATCAGCTGGGTGCTGATGCTCAACGCAGAAGGCTGAATGCATTTCCAGAGGAGTCTTCAGTGCATTGGTTTGGGATGGGAGAGTGGAGGAAGCCTGGAGTTGTAGTTTTCTGAACTGTTCAGCTGGTCCTGCTTGCTATCCCCTTCCTTAGCTCCTCAGCAGTCTGCCCCTTCACCCTTTTGAAACACTAAAAGGAAGCTGAAGATGGGGTTGAAAACAAAATGTTTGCTATCTGCTCCTGCAGCTGGGTGCCGGGCTGGGCAGGCACATGCAGTCTGCATGGAAGGGGTCACAAGTGCCCAGAAATGATTCTGAAAAGACTCCTTTTCTGTTTGATCTTTGTCTCTCCTGCTTCAGATGCTATGTTTTGAAAAAACAACATACAAATCTTACCAAGCCAGTGGTATTTTGGAGACACATTCCTTTGACTCACGTGGATGCATTTGAGGAGGTCCTCTTCTTACACTGAGTTCGAGGCCACCCTGAGACTATTTATTCTTACTCCATGTTCAGCACTGTACCCGAAGACCCTAATGAAAAAAACAAAACAAAGCAAACAACAAACAAAAATAGGTTGCATCTAATAGCTTTTCGGTTTGTTCAAAGTGTATATAAACTGTGGTGTTCTAAATGCTAGGTTCCTAGGCTGGAGATTTGGGAGTGCCTCCTGGAGGCAGTGTATTACCCAGAAGTCTGTTAGGTTTATAGCCAGTTTCCTCTTGACAATTGTATAGAGGGTATGTTGCTGTTGTCCACCTGATGTTGCCAGGGGTGATGTCCATCTGCTCAGGTGTTTGGTTTGCTATATGCCATCATGAATCTTCCCTGACCAGAAGTCTTTAAAACAAAATAAACCTGAGCCCCCCTCAAACTGCTCTTGGTCAGGTGTGGGGAGGTAGTTCTACCAACAATGCCGAACCTGACTTTGACATGTTTTCATTGCTTGTAATTAAAAGCAATTACAGGGCTGCCTGTCTTGTCAATAAGGCTCTTGCTAGCATATCTATAGAACCTTCAGCAGGGTTTTTTGTTCTTCCTTCCATCTTTTTTTTTTTTTTTTTGCTGGAGGGATGGTAGGGTTTCACCTGGCTCAGGTAAACTGAAACCTAATTATAAGTCCTTGTGGGTGGTCTGAACTCACGTAGATCCTCCCCACTCTGCCTCCCGAGTGTTGTGATTAAGCCTCATGAGCAACTCACAGCTGGTGGAGCCTTTGGGAGGTTTTAAATTGCTGGAGGAGGCATGGAGATAGGGGATGAACCTTGAATTTTATGGGAAGTCCAATCTAGGTAAATTAAGCTCACCCTCCTCTAAATTACTGCTTATGAAGGGAATGTGATTATGACTTATCCACCACTGTGTCTGGCTCACTGGGTCGATGGAATTTCCTCTTTCTGTTATAAGGCTTAGAATCCAATTCCTTTCAATCAGCTGTTCTTATTATCTTAATAGTCCCAGTGGTCAGATAGCCAGCAAGTGTTTGTTTTGTTTTTGTTTTGTTTTTGTTTGTCAATCTTAGGGTTTCTTCTAGTCCAGTTACAGTGATTCACAATAGATTCTCTGGTTTCTGAAGGGACCACAGTGTCCTTTTAATTTTCAATCTTCAAGCAGTGGCAAAGGTGTGTCAACTCTTTTCCATAAAATAGTTTCTTTCAGGTAATTTTTTTATTTTTTCATTTATTAATTTATTTATTGAGTAGAATTCTAGAGGGAGTGAGAATGGGCATGCCAGGGCCTCAGCCACTAGAATGAACTCCAGATACATGCGCCTGCCTGATGGGCATTCTGGCTCACTTAAATGGGCTAAAAATGGTCCTTAGTGACAATGGTCCTTAGGCTTAGGATCCAAGCATCTTAGGCACTGCCATCTCTCCAGGAAGTGGCAGGTGACATTATTCTGAAATACCATAAAATTAGTTCCTCAAAACTCAAAATGGGAAATAGAATTATGCAGAGAGAATAGGCTGTCTTTCCCTCCTTCGTCTTTATCATGAGAGAATGCATGCATGACATAATTTTCTCTACAGGGTGTAGCCACAAATCATCTGAATTCTTCTGTACACAATCCAGAGGATAACATCAGCCATCTCACTATAAAACTCCTCCTTTTAATGAGACACTGGGTTCTGGGGTCCTGGGATTCCCTGTGTGCATCAGTCTCTCCAAGGTTACCCATTTTGTCTTTTCTCTCCACCGCTGGGTCCCCCTGCAGGATAAAATGCTTAATTTTCTTCCTAGCTTATAAATGACACTTAGTGAATTTCGCTACAAGCTAGGTAGAAGACTAAATTCAGAAAAATTTGAGATATTGTTTATTGGGACCATCAAAATCACTGTGTTGACAGGTGGTGGGTCTTTGACTATATTTAATCCCAGAATTTATGTTTGTGAAAGGCAAAGTAATTTTGAGCTAATCCACAGCTGAAACTGGGAGAACCTCCTATCCGAAGGTTAAAGACACTTATTGATATAACCTGTAGAGACCCTTCTAGAATGGATCAGGCTGTGGGCTCTTGCCCCATCCAGCTAAAAATCAATCTTTTATATCATTTTCTCTTTTTGCCTCTTAAAAAAACTGGCAACCACCATCACTAGTTGATCGCCTAGAAGCTCATAAATCCAGAACTTATCCTGATTTTCCTGCCACAGCAGTTCTATTCCAAGATTCTCCAAAATTTCCATAGTCTTCCTGTTTGGAATCTTTAGATGGCTTAGACCTTTTAAGCGCATCTTCTGTGCAAGCTTGGAGGCCATGTTCTTTCTATTCAGATCCCACATAAGCCAGATGCATAAAGATGTTCCTGGCTCATCTTAGCACATGTTCCACTCAGGTGGCACAAGTGTCTGAGTGGAAAATTTCAGTGGCTGAGCCCAGGGCTCCAATTCTCTCTGCTCTTTCTCTCTAAAATTCTCTGCATGATTTTTTCCTCTATTCCAGTGGAGATAGTTTGTTTGCCATGACTTGGGATTTGTAATCTATGAAGTAGAATTTTGCCATCGGTGAGTTTCAGGAATGAAACAATGTCTTAGTCACCTAATGATTCATGTGAAAAATACTGCTTGAAAAACCACCTAGTTGTCATTCATGGCTTATTTCAAAATTATTTTCCTTGAGGAAGGTGTACAGCTTAAAGACTAACAATTCTTTTTTAAAAAAAATTATTTATTTATTTGCAAACAGAGAGAGAGAGAGAAAGAGAGAGAGAGAGAGAGAGAGAGTGAAGAGAATGGGCACACCAGGCCTCTAGCCATCAGTAAAACAAACTCCAGATGCATGTGCCCTCATGCATCTTGAGTTGATTTGATGCTTGGGTTTTCTAATTATCTGCAGTGCTTTTAGATTTGGAAATCCAACTTCATGTACCTTCAGAGTAGGAGTTTAAGGTGCCAAATGGAGCTCTTGTACTCCAATACAACTGCAGAAGTAATCTTAGGTGTTGAGGTTGCCTGCTATTCAAGTATTCTAGTGGGCTAGGTGGAGCAATTTGCTGTCAAATTCTAAAATTCAACTGAGCAATATACACATTCAATAAAAACCAGCACAGAGTATGCAAGTGTGGGGATTGAAACAAACAGATAACCTTATAAAGCCAAATCCCTAAGGGTGTGTGTTGCTCTACACCCTTAATCCTGACTGCTGGAAGGTTGAGATTTCTGTTCTGAAATGGGTTCCAGGTCAGCCTGGTCTGAATCAGACCCTGTTCCCAATAAGGATAGAAAACAAGACAAAGGCCCTATGAATCTGAAAGCTTCAAAGGCGGCAATAGTCAACCCCCAAATACAGCTTAATTGAGAATGGTAAATCCAACCACGAATATGTAACCCATAACCTGCCCTGACATGGAAAGAGAGATTAGCACTTCCAGTGCAGGCCTATGTACCTGCTTTTTTTGTCAGTCAGCCTTGTTACCTTTTGGGGTGGCTTCAAATCTCACTAGTGCAGAGTGCCCACCTTGATCCCTCTATGCTGTGCTGAGAACCTGGTGTTCTGATCAGCTGTCCTGGATGCCCTGTCACTGGGAGCTGAATGGGTTCTCCAGAGGGTCACAGTGCTGTCGGTTGGGGGATGGGAGAGTGCACGAAGACTGGAGTTGTACTGGAACTGCTCAGCTGGTCCCGCCTGTGTCCCCTTCAGCAGCTCCTCAGCTAATTTCTGCTGTCTCCCTTCAGGTTTTCTGACTTTGCAAAGAGGCTGATGAGGTTGGAAAATCCCCTTGTTTGGTCTCTGCTCCTGCAGCTGAGCACCAGTGGGCATACAGATCCGTCCAAATTGGGTCTGGATTTGCAAGCACCTCAGTGGGATTCTGGCCAGTTTCCTCTTTTCTGATAATCTTAGTCTCTCCTGCTTCTCTGCTGTGGCCCATAAAAACCTATTCACCTTCACTTTTCAGACGAAGAGTATATTTTGCTGTGGTTTTGCTTAAATCCCTTCCTAGGCTGGATTTGCATGACTCCTATGCAGCCATCTTACACAGAAGTCCCCCTGATCAATTTTTATTTATTTATTTAATTTATTTGCAAGCAGAGAGAGAGAGAGAAAGAGAGGGATGGGGAGAATGGGTGCACCTGGGCCTTCAGCCACATGTTTAACCCAGATGTATGGACCACTTTGTGCATCTGGCTTTATGTGGGTACTGGGGAATTGAACCTGAGCCATCAGTCTTTGGAAAGCAGGACCAATTGAGCAATCTCTCCAGCCCAAGCCTGATCGATTTCTGTCAAATCCTTGGCAAAGGCCTAGCTCACAGGCCTGTAGACTATCAGGTAATAACTGCAACTACTTCTCAGCATTGCTTTTAAATGGCCAATGTGAGTTAAGTTCACTGCATAGTAAATGGCAAGTGCCAAGGAGATGTTTCTATGTGAATCAAGTGTGCATAAGAAAATGGTGCCTTGTGTTTTAAGGAGTGGCTCTGTTAGGATAGCTGGTCAAATATTAGCAGGTCTGAGGTTGACCTCTCCTCATGATTTGTAAACCCAGGAATTGAAATGATAGGACCTTGATCACTGGTCAAAAGAACAGGATGTAAGTGTACCTATGGTTCTGGGTAGAGACCTGACATTCTGTTATTGTTATAATAATTATTACTATTATGATCTTATGAAGCAGGGTCTCATGTAGCAGGTTGGCCTCAAATTTGCTACATAGAAGTGGTGGCTTGAATGTATAATGTCCCCAATAGCCTCATGTGTTTGTGATTAAGCCTCATACTCAATCCTCAGCTGGTGGAGCCTTTGGGAGGTGGACCTTTGCTGGAGGAGGTGTGTCACTGAGGCCAGAACTTGAGGAGTTATAGCTCAGCCCCACTGGTCACACTCAGCTCACTGCCTCTACTTCCTCACTGCTGCTGTGAAGACACGACTCCCAGCTCTCTGCTCATGCCATGCTTTCCTTACCATGATAGAAACTTCCTCTTGAAAGTTAGCAAGTAAGTTAGAAATAAACTCTTGCCTTCCATAAGCTGCCTATGGTCAGGTGTTTTGGCCCTACAATTCGAAGGTTAATAGCTACATGGCTGAGGATGACCCTGAACTCTGTTTTATTGTTGTGTGTGTGTGTGTGTGTGTAGTGTGTGTGTGTGTGTGTGTGTGTGCAGGCAGTGCATTGCACATGTATGTGCCCACACAGTACCCCATGTGCTCTCCTGAGGCACAATGCACTCCCCTGAAGTGGCTCAAGTGGAACGTTGGATGTCCCACTCCATTGCTCTTCTGCCAATTCTTTTATTTTTTATTTTTATTTTTTGAAAGAGACAGAGAGAGAGAGAAAATGGGTGCTCCAGCGGCCTCTCAGCCACTGTGAACGAACTGCAGACACGTGCACCCCCTTTGTGGGCAAGTGCAGCATTGCACCCTTGCATCACTTGTGTCTGGCTAAACATGGGACCTGGAGAATTGAACGGGCGTTCTTAGGCT
The DNA here is from genome assembly GCA_036365145.1 of Orientallactaga sibirica. Classification (NCBI taxonomy): domain Eukaryota; kingdom Metazoa; phylum Chordata; class Mammalia; order Rodentia; family Dipodidae; genus Orientallactaga; species Orientallactaga sibirica. The sequence goes on from JAEOAD010000888.1 coordinate 3,351,223, forward strand.
TGGCAGGCAGGCGCCTTAACCACTAAGCCATCTCTCCAGCCCTCCTCTGCCAATTCTTATTTGATTTGGATTTGGGTGGAGTTTCTTACTGATCTCAGAGCTTGCCTTCTTTTTGTTTGTTTGTTTGTTTGTTTGTTTGTTTGTTTGTTTGTTTGTTTGTTTTAGCCCCTGTGACTCTTGGAGTTCTGCTCCCCTACTGGACTCGGGTTACAGATGTGTGCAGCTATGCCCAGCTATTTATGGGAGTCCTGAACTTGGGTGTTTTCTTGGGCCCCCTCAGCCCACATGCTCTTAACTGCTGATCTCCAACTTTTTCTTTTCTCTGAGATAGGGTCTCACTCTGACCCAGGCTGACCTGGAATTCACTATGTAGTCTCAGGCTGGCTTCAAACTCACAGTGATCTTCCTAACTCTGCCTTCAAAGGGCTGGGATTAAAGGTGTGCACCATCACACCTGGCTGCAGATCTCCAACTCTTAATTCTCCTGACTCCACCTCCCTAACACTGGAATTATTAAGGTATGAGCTACCACAAATGGATGGTATCTAATACTTTATTTATTTAAAATATTTTAGCCAGGTGTGGTGGTGCACACCTTTAATCCCAGCACTTGGGAGGCAGAGGTAGGAGGATCACTGTGAGTTCAAGGCCAGGTCAGCCTGGGCCAGAGTGAGACCCTACCTCAAAAAATAAATATATATATTATTTATTATTTATTTGCAAGCAGGGAGATAAAAGAGAGAGACAGACTAAATGGGTGTGCCAGGGCCTCCAATCACTACAACAAACTTCAGAAGCATGTGCCACTTTGTGCATCTGGTTATATGTGGATACTGGGGAATGAAACCTGGGTTGTTAGGTTTTTCAGGCAGACCACTTTAATCACTGAGCTAAATGGAAGAATTTATCAAAAGCCATATTGCTCAGGCTGGAGAGATGGCTTAGCAGTTAAGGTACTTGCCTGTGAACCCTAAGGACCCATATTCAACTCTCCAGATCCAACATAAGCCAGATGCACAAAGGTAAGCCAAGCACAAGGTTACACATGCCCACTAGGTGGCACAAGTGTCTGGAGTTTGATTGCAGTGGCTGAGGCCCTGGCATGCCAATTCTTTCTCTCTCTTTTTCACTCTCTCTAAAATTAAAAAAAAATAAAAAAACATATTACTCGGGCTGGAGAGATGGCTTAGCAGTTAAGGTGCTTGCCTGCGAAGTCTAAGGACCCAAGTTCAATTCCCCAGTACCCACATAAGCCAGATGCACAAAGTGGCACATGCATCTGGAGTTCATTTGCAGTGGCTGGATGCCCTTGGTGCAACCATACCCACATTCCCTCTGTCTGCCTGTATTTCTCTGCTTGCAAATAAATAAATAAAATATATATTTTAAAAAAGAAATAGTATATAGCCTACCTAAGAATGTTGCTTGGCACAATGGTTTCTCTGGCAATGTCCACTCTTACCCTATGAGGGTGTTTTCCTCTATACAGCTGTTACCTTCTCATTGCTGGGACAAAACATCCAACCAGAAGCAGTTTATGGAAGGAAAGGGTTTACCTCAGGCTTACAATTTGGAGGGGAAATTTCATCAAGGTGAAGAAAGCATGGCAACCAGCTCACATCTTTATACACCAGCAGAGGGAGGTGCAGCAAGAGCAAGCTAGCACTGAGCACTCAGTGGGCTAGAATAATAGACCTCAAAACCCATCCCCAGTGACACCCCTCTTCCACAAGACTCCACCTCCCAAAGGCTCCACCATCCATTTTCCTGCAAATTTCCTAACTTCATTTTTCTTTACAGCAAAATAAAATTCCATTGTTTAGGGCTGGAGAGATGGCTCAGTGGTTAAGGTGCTTGTCTGTAAAGCCAAAGTTCAATTCCCCAGGACCCACATAAGCCAGATGCCTATGGTGGCACATGAATCTGGAGTTCATTTGTGGCAGCTGGAGGCCATGGTGTGCCCATTCTCTATCTGCCTAATTCTCTCTGCTTCATTCTCTCTCTCTCTCAAATATATGTTGTTGTTGTTTATTTTTTGTTTGGTTTGTTTTCAAGGTAGGGTCTCACTCTAGCTCAGGCTGACCTGGAATTCACTATGTAGTCTCAGGGTGGCCTCGAGCCTCGAACTCATGGCAATCCTCCTACTTCTGCCTCCCAAGTGCTGAGATTATAGGCTTACACCACCATGCCTGGCTTCAACACATACGTAAACACATCTTTTTTAGGTTACTGAAGCTTTTGCAATTGTTTTGCAATTGTTACACAGATTATAGTGGCAGGATGCCCTGGCACACCCATATTCATGCTCTGTCTCTCAAATAAATAAATAATCAACATATATTATTTATTTATTTATTTTTGGAGAGAGACAGAGAGAGAGGGAGAGGAAGACAGATAGAGATGGGCATGTCAGCAGTCTCCCAGCTGCTGCAAATGAAATCCAGATGTCTGCGCCCCCTTGTGGTCAAGTGCGGCATTGCGCCCTTGCATCACTTTGCATCTGGCTAAACGTGGGACCTGGAGATTGGAAACGCTGGAGATTGGAACCAGCGTTCTTAGGCTTAGGAGGCAGGCACCTTAACCGCTAAGCCATCTCTCCAGCCCTAACATATATTTTTTAAAAAGGGCTCTGATCACTTGGGAACTTCCAGCTGTGGGTGAGTTTTCCCCTTGGCTGTACCTGGGCTGGCTCTGCTCAGGCCCAGCCTGGAGGGCCCCCTAGCCCTTACTCTCCACATGGGTTCTTTATCCTTTCCAGCTCCCTACATGGCAGGAGCTCCTTGAACTTTCTCTTCTCTCTTTTCTTTCCACTGTTTTTCCAGGCCCTCCATGTGGGATCTTTAGCCATGTGAGTGCCTTTCCCTGGCTCCCTCAATAAATGTAATAATTTAACAATAAAAAAAGGTTGCACGCCTTTAATCCCAGCACTCGGGAGGCAGAGGTAGGAGGATCGCCAAGAGTTCGAGGGCCACCCTGAGACTTAATTCCAGGTCAGCCTGGACCAGAGTGTAGTGGTGCATGCCTTTAATCCCAGCACTCAGGGAGGCAAAGGGAGGGGGATTGCCTTGAGTTCAAGGCCACCCTGAGACTACACAGTGAATTATTACTGGTCAGCCTGGACTAGAGCAAGAGTCTACCTTGAAGAAAAAAAAAAAAACCCAGCCTGGAGGAATGGTTTAGCAGTTAAGGCTTTTTTTTACTTGGGAAGCCTAGGGACCCAGGTTGGATTTCCCAGAACCCACATAATCCAGATGCACATGGTAGCACATGCATCTGGAGTTTGTTTGTAGTAGCTACAGGCCCTGACACAACCATTCTTTCTCTCTATCTGCCTCTTTCTCTCGTTCTCAAATAAATAAATAAAATGTAAGGCTGGAAGATGGCTTAGCGGTTAAGGCACTTGCCTGCAAAACCAAAGGATCTCAGTTCAATTCCCCAGGACCCACGTAAGCCAGTTGCACAAGGTGGCACATGTGTCTGGAGTTCATTTGCAGTGGTTGGAGGCCCTGGTGTGCTCATTCTCTCCCCCCCCCCATTCTTTCTCTCTCTAAAATAAATAATTAAAAATAAAAATATTAAAATAAATAAATTTAAAAAAATTTAAGTTTGCACACATAGACCCCCCCTCTTCCCCACCCCAATTCTTCTGAGGGTCTTTGGTGGGGTTATTGGTATTCATTGTGGGGACCAAGAGGCCTCAGTTGGTCTCTGACAGGGATGGGGGAAACATGATTATCCCCACTCACCCTGAGGTTCTTATAATCTTTCTGTCCCCTCTTCAGCAACGCTTCCTGAGCCTTGGCGGGCAAGATAGAGATCTGATTTAGTGTTGTCTTCTCTGTAGACTGTGGATCTCTGTTTTTATGAGGTTTGAGTGACCACAGTGTCGGGTGCCATTTCCCTGGAACAGGCTGGTCTTGAGAGCATTGTATCATCACATCCCTGTAATTAATGACTTTTGGGCCGAGACAGATGAGGTGGAGGTGACCCATCTCCTGGTAGACAGTCGGCTCTCTCTTCTTTTTATATTATTTATTTATTTTATTTATTTTGTGTTTTGAGGTAGGGTCTCACTCTAGCTCAGGGTGACCTGGAATTGACTATGTAGTCTCAGGGTGACCTTGAACTCACAGTGATCCTCCTATCTCTACCTCCCAAGTGTTAGGATTAAAGGCATGCACCACCATACTCGGCCTGGCTCTCTCTTCTTGATGTATCCTTGTTCCCCACCCCCTACTCTCCTCCCTGCTGCATGCTAGCAGGGTCCTAGCAGCCCCACAACAGCCTGGGGACCTGGAACCTAGGTCTATTCACTGCACACCTCATCTCTACTTTAAAAATATATATTTTTAGCCGGGCATGGTGGCGCACGCCTTTAATCCCAGCACTCGGGAGGCAGAGGTAGGAGAATTGCCGTGAGTTCGAGGCCACCCTGAGACTACATAGTGAATTCCAGGTCAGCCTGAGCTAGAGTGAAACCCTACCTCGAAAAACCAAAATATATATATAATTTATTTATTTGAGAGAAAGAGGCAGAGAGAGAGAGAGAGAGAGAGAGAGAATTGTGCACCAGGGCCTCCAGCCACTGCAAACAAACTCCAGACGCATGTGCCACCTTGTTCATCTGGCTTATGTGGGTCCTGGGGAATCAAACTAGGGTCCTTTGTCTTTGCAGGCAAACACCTTAACCACTAAGCCATCTCTCCAGCCCCTCATCTCTACTTTTATTTATTTGAGTCTTCTCTTTCTTTTGGTTAGCTTGCCTAAGTGTCAATCTTATTTGTCTTTTCAATGAACCAACTATTAGTGTCCTTGATTCTTTATGTTGTTTTTCTTTTCATTTCCATTTCATTAATTTCTACCCTGATCTTAATTGTTTCTGCTTACTGATTTGGCTTATTCTTGTTTTCATTTTTTAAATATTTTAAATTTTATTTTATTTTTATTTGAGAGACAGGAAGAGAGAAAGAGGCAGACAGAGAGAGAGAGAGAGAGAGAGAAAGAGAGGGAGAGAGAGAGGGAGGGAGAGAGAGAAAGCCAGGGCCTTCAACTGCTTCAAATAAACTCAGATGCATATACCACCTTGTGCATCTGGCTTACATGGGTCCTGGGGAATCAAACCTAGGTCCTCTGGCTTCTCAGGCAAATGCCTTAACTGCTAAGCCATCTCTCCAGCCCTGCTCTGATTTCTTAATGTAAGCACTTATGACTTCTTTCATTGTATCTCATAAGTTTTGGTATGCTGTTTTCATTTTCATCTAGGAATTTATTGATTTCCTTCCTGATGTCTTCAGTGACCCATTCATTGTTCAATAATGTGTTTTTCAATATCCATGAGTTTGTGTATGTTCTATAATTTCTCTTGCTATTGATCTATAGTTTAGTTCATTGTGATCAGTTGGAGTACAAAAAATTATTTCAAATTTCCTTTATTTGTTAAGACGTTCTTTGTATTCCAATATATGATCTATTTTAAGGAAAATTCTATGAGCTACTGAGAAGAATACGTGTTTTACAGTGTTTGGATGGAACATTCTGCAGATGCCTGTGAAGTTCATTTGGTCTTTGTTGTTGTTTTTTATTATTATTATTATTATTATTATTATTATTTTAGTTTTTCAAGGATAGGGTCTCATTGTAGCCCAGGCTGACGTGGAATTCACTATATAGTCTCAGGGTGGCCTTGAACTCATGGTGATCCTCCTACCTCTGCCTCCCAAGTTCTGGAATTAAAGGTGTGCACCACTACCCCTGGCTCTTTTTTTTTTTTTTTTTTTTTTTTTTTTTTTTTAGTTTTAGAGGTTTTATTAGAATATGGATACAATTTAAGAGAAGGAAGGTAAAGGTCCTGTACAGCAGGAAGGGGATTCTGGAAATGGAGAAACTCACTGAGACACCTAAGCTGGAGTCTTTTCTAGGTTCTGGATAGAGCAGAACTCTAACTCTTAAAGGAGGGAATAAAAGTGGTCTCTGTTCTTTTTTTTTTCTTTTGGTTTTTCGAGGTGGGGTCTCACTTTAGCCAAGGCTGACCTGGAATTCACTATGTAGAGGCATGGCCTCTGTTCTTTACAGGAAAACTTCTTTTTTTTAAAAAAAAAAAAAAAAAAGATTTTAAAAAAATTTATTTATTTATTTATTTATTTATTTATTTATTTATTAAAGACAGAGAGAGGAAAAGAGAGAGAGAGTGAGAGTGAGAATGGGCATGCCATGTCCTCTAGCCACTGAAAACGAACTCCAGACACATGTGCCCCCTTGTGTATCTGGCTTATGTGGGACTTGAAGAATTGAACCAGGGTCTTTAGGCTTTACAGGCATGTGCCTTAACCAGTAAGCCATCTCTCCAGCCCTACAAGAACTTCTAACTTCTAAATAGATAGTAATCTTGTGGTCTTTCAGTTTAGAATTTTTAAAATATTTTATTTTATTTTATTATTTTATTTTATTTTATTTTATTTTGTTTTGTTTTGTTTTGCTTTACTTTACTTTATTTTATTTTATTTTATTTTATTTTATTTTATTTTATTTTATTTTATTTTATTTTATTTTATTTTATTTTATTTTATTTTATTTTATTTTATTTTGCCCAGGGCCACCAGAGACAGACTTAGATCCCATTCTGTTGACCAATAATCAATCCTACCACTTGTTTCTGGTTTTAAAAACTGCTGATTATGAGGGAAGAGTCCATCCTCATGACCACATCTGCCTGCTCATAACTGACTAGCTACTAACTTTTCCTGTTCCCATTGAATGCTCTGAAAACAAGCCAGAGTCCAGTGCACGTCCACCTATGCCAGTCACTGATTTTAGCATTCTCACGCTTCTTAACCATGTGTCCCTGTTGCAACATTTATGAGATCTACATACTTTGTAGTATCACCTCTTCTTCTCCCCACTCCTAACCTTCTTTCTTCTGTTTCTCTGACATAGGGTCTTGCTATGTTACCCAGGCTGGCCTCAAGCCTGTGATCCTCTTGTCCCAGCTTCCCTAATGCTGAGATTACAAACATAAGCCACTATCACTTTTTCATGTCCACTCACGTTGTAAAGGAGTAATGGCAAAATGCTCAAGCAGCCACAGATCACATTACATGGCTGAAGACAGACTGAACCTAATGTTAATCCAAGCACTTACTAGAGGGCATGATGTAAATATCTCCTGCCCTGGAGGGAATAACAGGGTTTTTTTTTTTTTGTTTGTTTGTTTGTTTTTTGCTTTTCCAGGTAGGGTCTCAAACTCATAGCAATCCTCCTACTTTGGCCTCCTGAGGGCTGGGATTAAAGTTGTGCACCACCACGCCTGGTGGGAATGACAGTTTTTTCTTTCTTTTTTCTTTATTGACAACTTCCATAATTATAGACAATAACCCATGGTAATTCCCTCCCTGCCTCACTTTCTCCTTTGAAACTCCACTCTCCATCATATCCCCTCCCCCTCTCAATCAGTCTCTCTCTTATTTTGATGTCATGATCTTTTCCTCCTGTTATGATGGTCTTGTGTAGGTAGTGTCAGGCACTGTGAGGTCATGGATATCCAGGCCATTTTGTGTCTGGAGGAGCACGTTGTAAGGAGTCCTACTATTCCTTTGGCTCTTACATTCTTTCCTCCCCCTCTTCCACAATGGACCCTGAGCCTTGGAAGGTGGGTTTGAGATGTTTCAGTGCTGAGCACTCCTCTGTCCTTTCTCAGCACCATGGTACCTTCTGAGCCATCCCAAGGGCAATGCCATCAGAAAAGGGAAGCTTCTCTAACCAAAAGTGAGAGTAGAGCCGGGTGTGGTGGCGCACGCCTTTAATCCCAGCACTCGGGAGGTAGAGGTAGGAGGATCGCCATGAGTTCAAGGCCACCCTGAGACAACATAGTGAATTCCAGGTCAGCCTGGGCTAGAATGAGACCCTACCTTGGAAAAAACAAAAAACAAAACAAAACAAAAAGTGAGAGTAGCATTAATATATGGGTATGAATATTAAGAGAAGTGACTGGGCAGTTTGGTAAGCATAGTATATACATTTAGTCAGATACCAGCAGACATTACACCCCTAGGGCTCATGACTACCCCTGTCATAGGTTTTCAGTATCAAGCATGTATTCCCTCCCATGGATCGAGCCTCCAGTCCAATTGGAGAGCAGTTAATTCCCCCCATAACAGACATGCCATTATTGCACCTGTTGGCTCATTTGGCCTGGCTGGCCAAATTTAAGGCTTGCAGTGTTCACTGTTGAGTATCTTCACTGGTGATTTCTCTCTCCCATTGAACTGTATGCAGCATAGCCTTTTCCGGCTTTCAGTAAGCTGGTCCACATAGAGGAGGCTTTCAGCTCAGCTCCAGCAGGATTTATCAATGACCGTGCAGCCCAAGTATGTAGAGTCTTCACCATCTATTCTGGAGAGGGGGGGACCAAGAGCCTCAGCAATAGCCTGTAATGCTTTATGGGCATCAGGGACCTCCCTGACCAACAGTTCACTGGAAGGTATCCCATCCCTGGAACGGAAAATTTTCTAATAACAATCTGTGGCTTCTGGTTGTTCCATTGTCCAAAAATATAGGTTTCCAGAGGGCTTGAAATATGGCTTAGCAGTTAAGCACTTGCCTCTGAAGCCTAAGGATCCCAATTCAAGGCTTGATTTCCCAGGACCCACATCAGCCAGGTGCACAAGGTGGCACATGCATCTGGAATTCGTTTGCAGTGGCTGGAGGCCCTGGCCTGCCCATTCTCTTTCTATCTGCCTCTTTCTCTCTCTGTCTGACAGTCTCAAATAAATAAACAAAAAAAAATGGGTTTCCATATGATTTATTTATACTCTCCTAGATTTTGATTAGCCCTTCCCCCACCTTTCCTTTACTCAGTCTCTTCCCTTGACCTCACTTGGGCCTTTCCACCCCCCATTAATCTGTTCTTCTACTTACACATATACAATACCATCCTATTAAGTCCCCCTCCCTCCCTTTCTATTCCCTTTATATCCCCTTTCTAGCTTACTGGCCTCTGCTACTGAGTTTTATTCCAACTCACATAGAAGTCCAATCATTTGTAACTAGGAACCACACAGACAGAGAACATGCTTTGGCTTTTTGGGCCTGACTAAGTATAATCCTTTCCAGATCCATCCATTTTCCTGCAAATTTCACGATTTCATTTTTCTTTACCACTGAGTAGAACTCCATTGTATAAATGTGCTACATCTTCATTATCCACTCATCAGTTGTGGGACATCTAGGCTGGTTCCATTTCCTAGCTATTGAGAATAGAGCGGCAATAAACATGGTTGAGCAAGTATCTCTAAGGTAGTGAGAAGAGTCCTTAGGATATATGCTAGGAGTGGTATAGCTGGGTCATATGGTAGATCTATTTTTAGCTGTCTCAGGAACATCCACACTGATTTCCACAATGGCTGTACCAGATTGCATTCCCACCAACAGTGTAGAAGGGTTCCTCTTTTTCAGCATCCTTACCACCATTTATTGTCATTTGTTTTCATGATGGTAGCCATTCAGACAGGAGTGAGATGGAATCTCAACATAGTTTTAATCTGCATTTCCCTGATGGCTAGGGATGTAGAACATTTTTTAGATGTTTATATGCCATTTATATTTCTTCTTTTGACTAATTTTTATTTTATTATTTTTATTTATTTATTTACTTTGGTTTTTCAAGGTAGAGCCTCGCTCTAGCCCAGGCTGACCTGGAATTCACTACGTAATCTTAGGGTGGCCTTGAACTCATGGTGATCCTCTTACCTCTGCCTCCCGAGTGCTAGGATTAAAGGCGTGTGCCACCATACCTGGCCCCATTTTTTAACTGGGTTGTTTGATTTCTTATTTAGTTTGTGAGTACTTTGTATATCCTGGATATTAATCCTCTGTCAGATGTATAGCTGGCAAAGACTTTCTCCCATTCTGTAAGTTGCCTCTTTGCTCTATTCACAGTGTTCTTTGCTGTATAAAAGCTCTGTGATTTCATGAGGTTCCAGTGGTTGATTAGTGGTTTTATTTCCTGAGCAATTGGGGTTATATTCAGAAAGTCTTTGCCTATACCAATATGTTGAAGGAGTTCCCCTACTTTTTCCTCTAGCAGTTTCAGAGTTTCAGGTCTGATATTAAGGTCTTTGATCCATTTGGACTTAATTCTTGTGCATGGAGAGAGATAAGGATCTCTTTTCACCCTTCTACAGATACATATCCAGTTTTCCCAGCACCATTTGTTGAAAGTCTGTCTTTTCTTCAATGGGTATTTTGGCATTTTTGTCGAAGATCGGGGGCTGTAGATGTCCAGACTTAAATCTGGGTCCTCCATTCTGTTCCATTAATCTATGTGTCTATTTTTGTGCCAGTACCATGTTGTATTAGTTACTATGGCTTTGTAATGTAGGTTAAAATCAGGTATGGTGACACCACCAGTCTTATTTTTGTTGCTCAAAATTTTTTGGGATATTTGAGGGTGTTTTTTTTGTGTGTGTGTGTGTGTGTGTGTGCTTCCAAATGAATTTTAAGATTGTTTTTTCTCTTTCTGTGAAGAATGTCATTGGAATTTTGATGGGTATTGCATTAAATGTGTAGATTACTTTTGGTAAAATTGACATTTTCACAATATTGATTATTCCAATCCAAGAACATGGGATGTGTATCCAAATGTAGGACATAAGTAAACAAATTCTCCCTCACTGTGCAGAGATATAACAGGCACAATCAAGCTCAGCATAGGGAATTTAGACTCTGCCTGTAGCCAGGTTACAGATGTAAGATTAGATTAGGCCACCCTGAGACTACATAATGAATTCCAGGTCAGCCTGAGCTGGAGCAAGACTCTATCTTGGAAAAACAAAAACAAAATCAAGAGAGTAAAAGGATTTTAGCCTTATATCAGAATACTGTGAAGTCCTGTAATTTTATGTCGTTCCAACATCCATTGGCTTGTGTGTGGTATGCATATATGTATGTTCATATGTGTATGGGTGTCTGTGTGTATAGGTGCACATGCACAAGTGTGTGCATGTGCATGGATCTCAGGTGTTATTCTTCATGTCCACTGCCCACCTCTTTTTTTTTTTTTTTAGCTTGGGGGTGTTCAAGGTAAGGTAAGGTCTCACTCTAACCCAGGCTGGCCTCAAACTCACAGTGATCCTCCTACCTCTGCCTTCTGAATGCTGGGATTAGAGGCATGCACCACCATGGCTGGCGCCTACCTCTTCTTGATATAAGGTCTTAAGCTTACAAATTAGGGTAGCCATGCTGGCCAGCAAGCTGTAGGGATCCACCTGTCTCTGCCTCCCCAGTTCTATGGCTGCAGGAGTTCATCACCATGCCTGGCATTTACACGGGTTGTAGGGATTAACCTCAGGTCTTCATGCTTGCAAGGCCAGTACTTTATTGACTGAGTTATCTCCCAGCCCCTCAGCTTCCACTGTGAATATAAGTTAAATTTCTCATTCCAGAAACAGGGCCTATTTACTTTTGATATACTGTCCTGTTTTCCCCCTCCTCCCAGTTCCTCGGTGTGGTCAAGCCAGATATCTGCCTTATACCACACCTCCTAGTGGCTACCTCCCTATGGGCCATCTACATACAACCTGCTTGACCCAGTCCACAGATCTTCACATTCTCTGTGGACTAGGCAGATATTCCATAGTGATCACCTCTCAGATACAGTGTCACTGCTTGGAACTTTGACCTGCTTGTACCAGTTAGCACTCTCCAGAAAACCTTCTTAGGTAACACTATGAGCCCCAGAAAAGACCTCAGCCCACAGATCTCTCTGTTACTGGTCGGTTGAGTCCGCATATCCCAGAAAGCATGCCCTTCCCATTAGCCCTGTGAAGGGTACTGCCCTCTTCTCTCTGGATTTATATGTGATTTTAAACAAATTGCTTCTGTTATTAAGTAGGCTTTGTTCTGTTGCATTCCCTCTGTTGCTCTTGACTGACATACTTGAACCTAACTTTCTTCCTGGGCAGAGATTCCCCCAGAGAGTCAATATTCTGGTTTATAGCCACTTTCCCAAGACAGATCTTAGGACCAGATTACACAGAGAGAAGTGAGTTGAAACCCAGTTCCTCTACTTCTTTCAGGCAGCTTATTCAACCTGTCTCCATGTTAGTAGGGGAAGGGTTGAGGACATAGCTCAGTGATGTTTGCCTACCATGCATAGGGCCCTGAATTTGATCCTCAGCTCAGAAACACAAAAGTAAAGAAATGATCAGTGCTGCTTCGTAGGATTAAATTAAATATACAATATGCCTAGCAAATTGTTAGGGACATAGAATTCTTGCAATCAATTCTGCCTAAGAGCAGTCGTGTGGGAGGTCAACAAGAGAGGTCAGCAGTGGGTACAAAAATCTTCCTACATCTTCCTATTGTAAGACAGCATCCAGACAGGTAAGGCTGTAGGACCCAGAGGGCATTCTCACTGGCAACAAGACAGGAGGAAGATAGTCAAAATGGTCCAAGGAAGATGATTAATGAGGAAAGTGCATGAGAAAGAAAAGACTAGGAAGCGCCAGAATGAAGCAATACACCATTAAGTCAATTTACAGAGGAAGCAGAGTGAAGTCAGAGAAGGCGGCTCATTAGTGATGGAGCCCATCCAGAAGGAGTTAGAGGAAAGCAAAGCCTCAGGACAATGGGCCAACACTGGTGTGGGCAAGGGCGAGGCTCAGGAACTCAGGAGTTCAATGGCTGATGTGGAACAATACCAGATGGTAAAAAGGTTTAGGATGAATCACTCAAGCAGAAGTACATATCCTCTCTTGGTCTTTCAGAGGTGACATGCATGGAAAACAACACCTTTAATCCCAGCACTCAGGAGGCAGAGGTAGGAAGATCACTGTGAGTTCGAGGCCACCCTGAGAATACATAGTAAATTCCAGGTCAGCCTGCACTACAGGGAGACCCTACCTTGGAAAACAAAAAAACAAACGAACAAAAAAACAACAAAAAAAAAAAAACAGCCAGTGGCTCACACCTTTGATCCCAGCACTTGGGAGGCAGAGGTAGGAGGATCACTGTGAGTTTGAGGCCAGCCTGGAACTACAAAGTGAATTCCAGGTCAACCTAGACTAGAGTGAGACCTGATTCAAAAACAAACAAACAAAAACTGGGCTAGAGATGAAAGAAGGCATTTGCCTGCAAAGCCAAAGAACCCAGGTTCTATTCCCCAGAACCCACATAAGTCAGATGCACAAGGTGGCACATGTGTCTGGAGTTCATTTGCAGCAGCTGGAGGCCCTGGCACACCCATTCTGTCTCTCTCTCTCTCTCTGCCTCTTTCTCAAAAAAAAAAAAAAAAAAAAACATAAAAACCAGATGCTGTAGCCGGGTGTAGGAGGCAGAGCTAAGGAGGATTGCTGTGAATTCGAGGCCACCTTGAGACTACATAGTGAATTCCAGGTCAGCCTGAGCTAGAGTGAGACCCTACCTCGAAAAATCAAAAATCAAAAAAACAAACAAACAAACAAAACCAGGTTGTTGGTCACGATGGCTGATGCCTTTAATCCCAATACTCAGGAGGTGGAGGTAGGAGGATCACTGTGAGTTGAAAGCCAGCCTGAGACTATATAGTGAATTCCAGGTCAGCCTAGGCTAGAGTGAGAACCAATCTCGAAAATCCCCCCAAAAATGTATCAATGTATTTGCAAGTGGGAGGTGGGGGAGAGAAAGAATGAGAATGGGCGCCCCAGGGCCTCTTGCCTCAGCAAGCCAACTCCAGATGCATGCAACACTTTGTGTGTCTGGCATTACATGGGTACTGCGGAATCAAACTCAGAATGGCAGGCTTTGCAAGCAAGCACTTTTAACCACTGAGCCATCTCCCTAGCCCCCAAAATGTCAATATTTAATGTGAGGATTGGTGAAAAGTAGAAACCTGATTTAAATTAAGTGGGTTGCCAAAGGTCTTCCAAGTGTAAGAGAGTAGGAGGCTGAGATTTAGTCCCCGGGAAACTCAGCTACCAAACCCAGACTCTTCCCCTTGCAACGAGGTGTACTTGAGGCCCTTCTCACTCACTCTCATCATTTTCCCCAGCAATCTAGTTTGGATCTTGGCAGCCAAGTAGAAGAGAGATCTAGAAGTCCTTAAGTGGTGACAAACTTTAGAGCTCGGCCCTGGCTTTCTCACTTCTGGCAGCATGACAGCTCTGGGTGGGGCTGGAGCTCTTTACTGGGTTTGGAGTCCATCGCAGAGAGGGCAAGGCTAAAGGCAGAACCACAGGAAGCACCTAGACTCTTGCTGACAAGCGAATGCTCCGTATGGTTGGCGCACTTGACAGTAACTCATTCAGCGGAGGGCGACTTTGGGAGCAGATCTGGGTTCAGTTTCTGCACGTGTTAGTTGTGTGGCTTTGGGTGTCATATGCCAACCTTTTCAGTTGTTCCAAGATCATGAGGTTCAGGGCTAAGACCAGAACAGTCTCAGGCAGCATGAGATAGACAATCATCCCAGACAGCATTGAGCCCTTCTCAGCCTCAGTCTCCAAGTATAACAGATGGCTATCCACTGCTTTCTTGTATTTAATTTGAGCCTGCCTTCTTTCTTCTTACCACCTGGGTTGTGCCTGTCAGAGAAGCAGTATAGACATCTGTCTGGACAGGAAGACGCTCAGGGTTGGCCACGTTTCCTTTGTCTGCTGAAGCAACTTTCCACCAGCATTCTGTTTGGAGGCTTCAGCTTTTACTCACATTGGGCCCTGGACTTCAAGACCCTGGACCCCCATTTTGATCACCTCCCCTATAGCCTTAGCTTCTATGGCAAGTCCAAGCATGTGATGCTCAGGAGGGAGAGTGTGCATGGATGAAACATATGACAGAGCTGAATATGGTGGCACATACCTATAATCCCAGCACTTGAGAGGTGAAGGGAGGCAGATTGGGAGCTCAAAGTCATCTCAGTTAAACAGTGAGTTTGAGACTAGTCTGGGCTACATGAGACCCTGTCTGAAAGAAAGAAAGAAAGAAAGAAAGAAAGAAAGAAAGAAAGAAAGAAAGAAAGAAAGAAAGAAAGAAAGAAAGAAAGAAAAGAAAGAAAGAAAGAAAGAAAGAAAGAAGAAGAAAGAAAGAAAGAAAGAAAGAAAGAAAGAAAGAGAGGAAAAAAGAGAAAGAGAGATAAAGAAAGAGAGAGAGAAAAAGGAAGGATGTGTATTCACTCTCAGCCCCTGTGCCTGCTCTCATTTCTTTTTTTTTTTTTTTTTTTTTTTTTTTGGTTTTTCGAGGTAGGGTCTCACTCTGGCCCAGGCTGACCTGGAATTAACTATGTAGTCTCAGGGTGGCCTTGAACTCACGGCAATCCTCCTACCTTTGCCTCCCGAGTGCTATTTATTTATTTGCAAGCAGAGAGCAATAGAAGAAGAGAGACAGTAGGAAGACTGCACCAGGGCCTCCAGCCACTGCAAATGAACTCTAGATGCATGTGCCACTTTGTGCAATTGGCTTTATATGGGTCCTGGGGAATCAAGCCCCTTAACTACTGAACCATTTCTCCAGCTCTGCCCTCATGTCTTGCATGAGGCTGGTGGCCTCCACCTTCCACCCAGTAAGTAATCAGGTTTGTTGTGGTTTTCTAGGTAATGTTGAGGACATGTAGAAGCTGTCGCTGATGAGTTCTGAGTAAAAAAAGCGAGAAGAGGATAAATTTAGCTGTTACAAATTTGTCCACCCACAGTTCCTCAAAGTTAAACATAGAATTACCGTAGAACCCAGCAATTCTACTACTGGGTATATGCCCAAGATAAACTGAAAATATATGTCCACATGAAAACTTGCACTACTCGTAACAGTCAGGAAATGGAAACACTCACATGCCCATCAAATAATGAATGGACAAATGTACTGTATCATATAATAAACTATTCTCCAGATAGAAAAGGAAATGAAATGAAGAAAGAAGGAATGAAGTATCAGTACTTTCTACAGTATGAATAAACCTTAAAAACATGTTCATGAGGGCCTGGGGAGATGGTTCAGCCATTAAAGATGCTTGCTTGCAAAGCCTCTGGCTTGGCTTTAATTCCCCAGTACCCACATAAAACCAGATGCACAAAGTGGGTTTGTTTGCAGCAGCCAGAGGCCCTGGTATACATGGTCTCTCTCTCCAGTCTCATTTAAAAATTTTTTATTTTGTTTATCTGTGAGGAGAGAAATATAGGGATGACAGAATGAACTCCAGACACATGCACCATTTTGTACATCTGGCTTTAGGTACTGAGTAATCAAAATCCAGGCCAGCAGGATTTGCAAGCAAACGCTTGTTTTTTTTTTTTTTCAAGGTAGGGTCTCACTCTAGCCCAGGCTGACCTGGAATTCACAATGTAGTCTCAGGCTGGCCTCAAACTCACAGTGATCCTTTGCCTCCCTCCCCAGTGCTGGGATTAAAGACGTGCATCACCAAACCCAGCAGAGGGGGAGTAGGAGCATTCCAGGGCCTCTAGCTGCTGCAAATGAACTCCAGACATATGAGCCACTTTGTGCATCTGGCTTTACATGGGGACTCGAACTTGGGTGGTTAGGCTTTGCAAGCACCTTAACTGATGAACCATCTCTTCAGCCCCCAAGCAAGCACTTTTAACCCCTTTAATCCCAGCACTTGGGAGGCAGAGGTAGGAGGATCACCATTAGTTCAAGGCCACCCTGAGACTACATAGTGAATTCCAGGTCAGCCTGGACTAGAGTGACACCCTACCTTGAAAAACAAAAACAAAAATAGGGCTGGAGAGATGGTTTAAACGTTAAGGCACTTGCCTGCAAAGCAAAAGAACCAGGTTCAGTTTCCCAGGACTCACGTAAGCCAGATGCACTAGGGGGTGCATGTGTCAAATAAATAAAATATTTAAAATAAATAAATGAATATTAAAAAAAAAACTTTTTTCAGGAGCAAGGCGTGGTGGCACACACCTTTAATCCCAGAATTTGGGAGGCAGAGATAAGAGGATCACCATGACTTCAAGGCCACCCTGAGACTACATAGTAAATTCCAGGTCAGCCTGGGCTAGAGTGAGACTCTACCTCGAAAAACAAAGAACAAAAAAACAAAGTAACAACAACAACAAACTTTTCTCAGGCTGGAGAGATGACTTAGCAGTTAAGGTGCTTGCCTGTAAAGCCAAAGGACCCAGGCTGATTCCCTAGGACCCATGTATGCCAGATGCACAAGGTGGCACATGTGCTGAGTTCATTTTCAGTGGTTGGAGGCCCTGGCATGTGTGCCGATTTTCTCTCTTTCTCTCAAATAATAAATAAATAAAAATAAAATATTATCCTCCTACCTCTGCATCCTGAGTGCTGGAATTAAAGGAGTGTACCACACATCAGTCTGGCAGCTCAAGTGTGGTTTTTTTGTTTTTTTTTTTAAGCTTGTAACTTGGGTCTTTAGCTGCCTAGCTGGAGGAGGTGTCACTGGGGTGGATCCTACAGTCCAGCCTAAGGTGTTACTGTGGCAGATCTATATTCTAGCCCAAAGGTATGCAGAGAGGTTTGAGTTCTGGGGGTCCCTACTTACTGTCTGTTTTGTGTTTGCTGCTTCTGATGTTTGTTGACTGGTGGTGGTTTCTCTCTCTGCTTGGATTTATGAATCCAAGTTAAGCCAGCTTCTTCTGCCAAAGATGGAACTTCCCCTGGATCTGTAAGCTGAAATAAATCCTATTCCTTCCATAAAATAAAATAAAATAAAATAAAATAAAATAAAATAAAATAAAATAAAATAAAATAAAATAAAATAAAAAAATATTTAAAGAAAATCTTTCCTCTAAAACAGCAAGTGTGACTTCCGAAGTCTGTCTAGGACATGCTCAGCTGCACAGAGGTCCTTGGGGCAGCAATGCAAGAGAAATGTCTGTGCAGTCTGCTCTGCTGGTTCTCTGTGGAGTCAGGCTCTGACTATTGGCACTGGTCCAGGTCCTCCAGTGTCCAACCAGTCCCAGACCACCCTGACTTCTCCAAAAGTCACCTAATGTGAGCCATACCAGGCGGTCGTGGGTTCATATCCAGGAAGAGCACTTCGTTGGGGCACTGGCATTAGCCAGGCACTTAGCTGCAATGCAGTTTCCACCTGTAAGCAGCTGAATTGTGGGTGGTGCCCACAGGCTCTGCATACAGCAGTTAGCAAAGCTCTTCACTAAGCTGCAAAGTCTTCTTCAGGAAGCCTTCAGCCAAGCTTTGAGGACAGGGCTGGGGCTCCACTGGGGCATCTACAATCTCCTGGAAGGGCCTCAGCAGGAAATCCAGGCTGTTGTCGTCTGGCCCAGCTCCCTATGTAGTTTCTGATTCTTTCTCCCACGTCCAGCAAGAAGGACCAAACCTGACGTTTTCTTGAGCACATCCATCTCCATCCAAATGTAGAAATCTCCATCACATGTAGAAATCAGGAGAGGATGGGATAGTCCCTTGAGTTCTCTTCTCCCTTGCGAACATCTCACGCACAGCACAGTGCCAGGCTGACCACTTCAATCCTGAGCCTGGAATGACTAAGCCATGACGAGTGGCCATGTAGGCAGGGTGTCCGTGTACATACTCAGCTCAATCAGTAGCTCCTCTCTGGTAGGCATCAGAAATCCATCAGGTCCTGTTATCTCCTAATTGTGCCTGTGAGTTTAAGCCTCCCCTTAGGTCTGCAAAGGACTGTGTGAAGGCACAGGGTGGCCAGATTGGCCAACACAAAGCAAAGAAGGTTCCTGGACTCAGTCAGCAAGCCCTTTAGACTGAAAGTAAGTAAAACCAACCTCCAAATATCTGTTCCTCTGAGAACTAAACCATTGGGTCAGCCATCTTCTGGACAGAACAGAGCCCAGAACTATGGCCTCCGTGTCTGGAAACACCTGTCCCTCAGAGAGGCTGTGCTACAGAAAAAGCTTCTTTCTTCCCTGTTTGCCTACCCCCTAGAAAAGCCAGGCACATTTGCCCAGGGAACCTTTCTAAGAAAGCCACACAGACAGGAGCTTCACAGCCTTACGATGTGCTGTGACCAGAGGAGCTTGGGCTATGTTGATTGCTAGGAATCAAGACGCCAGTCTATCATTGCTTGGTTTTTTTGTCTGGCTCCCCCAAGCACTCTCCTTGGGTGCAGGGCCAATGTTTGGTTATTCCCTAGAATCTTGGGGCCTAGGACATAGTAGATAGCCAATAAATACTGTCTGAATTTAAGTTTTACTGGTAGACAAGGAGTTCAAAACTGAGCTTAAGGTTGACAACTTATATTTTTCTGCAGCCATTGAGGAGTCCTTAAGGCAGGTGTGATAGGTGATTTTGGCTGTTCGCTTAGTTGGGCTTAGTTGGGCTGGAGAGATGGCTTAGTGGTTAAGGCACTTGCCTGCAAAGCCAAAGGACTCAGGTTAAATTCACAAGGTGGCGCATGCATCTGGAATTCATTTGCAGTGGCTAGAGGCCTTGGTGTGCCCATTCTTTCCCTCCCTCTCCCTCCCCATCTCAAATAAATAAATAAATGAATTTTTAAAAAAATTTTAAAGGCTGGACGTGGTGGCGCATGCCTATAATCCCAGCACTTGGGAGTCAGAGGTAGGAGCATCACCAAGAGTTTGAGGCCACCCTGAGACTGCATAGTGAATTCCAGGTCAGCCTAAGCTAGGGTGAGACCCTACCTCAAAAAAAAAAATTTTTTTTTAGCCGGGCGTGGTGGCGCACGCCTTTAATCCCAGCACTCGGGAGGCAAAAAAAGTTCGAGGCCACCCTGAGACTTTTTTAAACCAAAAAAAAAAAAAAAAAAATTTTTTTTTAAAGAATTCCCCTAGGAAGCTGGGCATAGCGACACATGCCATCAATCCCAGGACTTGGGGAGCAGAGGTAGGAGGATTGCTGTAAGTTCAAGGTCAGCCCAAGACTACATAGTGAATTCCAGGTCAGCCTGGACTAAAGAAAGACCCTACCTCAAGAAACCAAATAATAATTTTTTTAAAAAAAGAAAAGGCTGGGTATGGTGGTGCACGCCTTTAATCCCAGCACTCAGGAGGCAGAGGTAGGAGGATCACCATGAGTTCAAGGCCACCCTGAGACTACATAGTGAATTCCAGGTCACCCTGGGCTAGAGTGAGAGCATACCTTGAAAAAAAAAAAAAAAGAATCCCCTAGGGGAGGCAGAGGTAAGAGTATTGCTGTGAGTTTGAGAGTTTGAGCCCAGCCTGAGGCTCCAGAGTAAGTCTCACTCTATCTCGAAAAATTTAAAAATTAAAATTGGAAAAAAAATCCCATAGGAGGGGCTCAAGAGATTGCTCAGTGGTTAGGGCGCTTGCTTGCATAGGCTGATGGCCTGGGTTTGATTCCCCAGTACCCACATAAAGCCAGGTGCACCGAGTGCACATGCATCTGAAGTTTGTTTGCAGCAGCAAAAGGCCCTGATGTGCTCTCAAATATATGTGTATATGTATTTATGTATGTGTGTGTGTGTGTATATAATCCAGGGCTGGAGAGATGGCTCAGTGGTTAGGACACTTGGCTGTAAAGCCTAAAAACCAGAGTTTGATTCCCCAGTACTCACTTAAAGCCAGATGAACAAAGTGGTGCATGTGTCTAGAGTTCATTTGCAGTGGCTAGAGGACCTGGTATGCCATTTTCTCTCTCTTTCCTTCTCATAAGTAAAGAAAGAATCCCCTAAGAGATTAAGTAAAGCACACCTCTGGAAGTGTCTGTAAGAGCATTTCCAGAGAGTTAGATCATGAGAGTTCTAATGGATGGATTAATATCTTTTTATTTTTTGGATTAATATCTTGATGGATTCATAATATGATGGTGTTATTGGGAGATGGTGAAAAGGTTAAGAGGTGGAGCCTGGTTGAAGGAAGTAGGTGACTTGAGGACTGTATTTTTTCCTGGCCCCTTCCTGCATTCCGTCACAATATGAACTACTGTCCATACCCTCCCAACCATGATGGACTGAATCCTCTGAAACTGTGAGACAAAACCATTCCTTCCGCCTTCAAGTTGCTTTTCTCCAGTATCTGGTCACAGCAACAGAAAAGCTAAAGCAGCGGGGCTCTAAGTCTGAAATTGCCAGGCTCCTTTCTATCACAGAACCATCCCTTCGCGTGACTTCATTCTGTTGGTATCACCAAAGCTTGGACACCCTCAGGCACATGAAAGCACACCCACATGCACACACAAAGATGCAGAAACATACTCAGACACAGACCAGTCCACTTCTCATCTTGATAATGTGAAAATTGGGTATCTGTGGTGGTTTGAATCAGAGGTCCCCCATAAACTCATGTGTTTTGGAGGCTTGGTCCCCAGCTGGCAGTTGGGTGGCAGTTTGGGAATTGGAACCTTGCTAGAGGAGGTGTGTTGTTGAGGGTGGGCTTAGGGGTGTTATAGCCAGACACCCCCCTTTGTCAGAGTTTGGCTCACTCTTCTGCTGCTATTTTCTACCTGCTGTGGCAGAGGTGATGTCCAACCTCTGCTCATGCCATGCTTTCCCCTGCCCTCATGGAGCTTCCCCTGCAGATTATAAGCCAAAATAAACCCTTTCCACCCATCAGCTGCTTTTGGAGAGGGGCTTTGTCCCAGTAATGAGAAGGCAGCACCAACAGTATTGAATATCACTTCCAGAGTCATGGGTTTTCTAGTGAATTTGATTTATTTTTGGAAATCCAGGCCAATCCATCCACCCAGTTCCTGATAACTTTTCTTGGAATCAAGTCCAGCAGTGGAATTGTTTCTTAGGAAATCCCGAAGGAGCAGATGAGCATCACTTACTCTCAGAAGCCTTGTCTGTTCACAGGCTCTTTCTGCCCATCACACAGGGAACACCATCTCTTCTTAGTCTTTGGAGAAGTCACAGAAGGCTTCCAAAGGCACACTTTATAGCTGAATCTTGGTCTCAAGTACAAATGAGTCAAGCATTCCAACCTCAAGGGGGGACAGATAGGCATGGTGGTCAACACTTCTAATCCCAGCAGTAGGGAGGGAGAGGCAGGAGGATCTCAAATCCAAGGCCAGCAGGGACTACTTAGCAGGATCTTGTCTCAAAAAGGCGTTGCTACATTATCCAGCCTCTCCCATAAGAACTCATTGCCCCTACAGCCAACATGAAAAAATTAACCTTCATCTCTTATCATTAACAAAAGGCTGGAATGTTAGGTCTGACAGATCCCAAAATGGAGTCACCAAGGACAGCAGGATGGTGACAGAGACATAAAGAAGTGATTATCCATATTCCTCTAGAAACCCTGAAACCATTATCCCCTCCTTGCCTGAAATGCCCCCAGGTCATGGTTTCCTGCCCCCTTATTTTGTGGGTTGTTTGTTTGTTTGTTTGTTTGTTTGTTTGTTTGTTTGTTTTTCGAGGTAGGGTCTCACACTAGACCAGGCTGACCTGGAATTCACTATGCAGTCTCGGTGATCGAACTCTCGGTGATCCTCCTACCTCTGCCTCCCAAGTGCTGGGATTAAAGGAGTGTGCCACCACGCCCGGCTGGCCCTCTTATTTTATAAATCATCTGGTCTCTGTTCTGGTGTCACACCCTGGCTAACTTAGATCTCTCCTAAAGGACCCTTTCTTATTCAGCTCTTCCTGTTCTTACCTTCTCCCAACTGGCCCTATAAAGCCCACTACCTGAGGAACTCAGGTGGGCTGTGCTCCTCTCTTGTGAACCAACCCTGGCAGCTTGTGCTTTTCCCAAATAAAAGCTTTCATCTTTGCCTCAGGAAAAGCAAGGGGGGATTGCCGTTTACATATCTATCTTTATATCCATGGATTTGTGCTACTCTCAACCTTGCTCACAGAAGTTTCTATTAGTAGAGGTTAATATAGACACATATCTGGCAAAAGTGGTGAGAATAACTGACTGTTGCGTGCTCAGTCCTGAACAAGACATCTAAACCAGTCCCTCCAAGACTCAGGGAACATCATAGAAGAGAGGGCAGAAAGAATGTAAACGCCAGAGGATGGGGAGGAGTGCTGTGGAATAATGTCTTCTGGTTGTGACATGGCCATTATACTCATGAACTCATAGAAGCTGCGGTTTCCTGTACAAGGCTGAGTGGATGAGCCTCCACTCCTCCCCTCCCTGAGCAGTTATTGGCTGCTAATGGTTGATAAGGGAGGAGGAGCCATGTTCAGTGGTGTAGACATTAGTAAGTTGCCTATACTCCACTAAATAACCCTGAACCCATGCACGTGTAAGCAACCTGAATTTCACTCACAAACAAAAAAGAGGGATCTTCAAGAGGTAGTTCAGCTGTGAGGGCTCCTCTCTTGGGAATAGGATTAATATCTTTATAAAAGAGACCTCATGCAGCTTAATATATGGAACCACTTTCTCTTCCAGCTTCCTCCATTGTGAGGAAATGGTGTATCTCCCCATGGGTGGGCACAGTAACAAAGGCCGCCTTGGAAGCCCAGAATGCATTCCTTACTAGCCACCAAGCCTGCTGACCTTGAACTTCCTAGCTTCTAGAACTGTGAGCAATCAATTCCTATTTTTTTCTTTTTCTTCCTTCCTTCCTTCCTTCCTTCCTTCCTTCCTTTCTTCCTTTCTTTCTTTCTTTTTTTTTTTTTTTTGGTTTTCCGAGGTAGGGTCTCAGGCTGACCTGGAATTCACTATGTAGTCTCAGGGTGGCCTTGAACTCTTGGCGGGCCTCCTACCTCTACCTCTGCCTCCCTAGTGCTGGGATTAAAGGCGTGGACCACCTCTCCCAGCTAATTAATTCCTATTCTTTATAAATTATTCAGTCTGGGGTATTTTGTTATAGCAGCACAAACAAAGACAAGTATGCTCTGGAAAGAGATTCTCCAAATTTGGAACAAACAATAAAAAGGGGAAGGGGCAGATATTATGTATCCTACCACCTGGTAACTGCCAAATCACTGGTCCATGGATGGATGGATGGATGGATAGGAGTGAAGATAAGGAAGTCAGAGAACAAACTATGAGATTATTTGAATGTAGATTATGGTGCAAGCAGTAAAGCTGAAGCTAGAGTTGGGTTTGGAGACAGATTTATGAAGGGCCTTGCATGCAGCAGTAGACCTTCATTTTAAAACAGGAAGAGAATGGGATCAAATCTATCAATTTTTTTGTTTATATTTTTTTTATTTATTTGAGAGAGAGCAGCAGAGATAGAGAGAGAGATAGAGAGAGAGAGAGAATAAATGGGCAATCCGGGGCTGCCAGCCACTGCAAATGAACTTCAGATGCATGAGCCACCTTGTGCATCTGGCTTACATGGGTCCTGAGGAATTAAACCTGGGTCCTTTGGCTTTGGTGGCAAGTGCCTTAACCACTAAGCCATTTCTCCAGCCCAAAATCTATCATTTTTAATATATATGTTTATCTGTTTATTTGCAAGCAGAGAGAGATAGAGAGAAGAATGACAGACAGAGGGAATGGGCATGCCAGGGCCTCCAGCCACTGCAAACGAACTCTAGATGCATGTGCCATCTGGTGCATTTGGCTTTACATGGGTACTGGGGAACTGACCTCCAGTCGTTAGCTTTTTCAGGCAAGTTCCTTAAGTGCTGAGCCATCTCTCCAGCCCAAATCTATCTTTTTAAAAGATTATCCTTAAATAAAAAAAAAAAGATTATCCTAGCTAAAAACAAGTTGGGGTAGAAATGAGAGTAACAGAACCTTGGAGGAGGCTGGAGAAACAGACATGGGAACCTGAATGGAGATGGTACTGGGGGATAGAGAGGAATAAACACAATGGGGGGCATTTTACATATGTGATCACCTTAGTCAGGTGACTGGTGAAAGGGGTGAGAAGAGGGAAGAGGCTGGGATATAATGCATGTTTCTAGCTTAGCAAACTCTACAGGCCCTTGATGCTGTCAGATAAACACCAAGAGAAATAGGTTTAGAGGGAGAAGATGATGGGTCTTCCCAAAACTTTTTGGAGGGGTGTATTTTTGAGGTAGGGTCTTGCTCTAACCCAGGATAACCTGGAATTCACTATGTAGTCTCAGGTTGGCCTCAAACTCACAATGATCCTCCTACCTCTGCCTTCCAAGTGCTGGGATTAAAGGTGTATGCCATCATGTCTGGCCCCAATTTTTTTTCTTTTTTTTTGTGTGTGTTTTTTTTTTTTTAATTGACAACTTCTTTAATTGTAGATAATATCCCATTTATTTCCTTCCTTCCCCCCACTTTCCCCTTTGAAACTTCACTCTCCATGATATCCCCTCCCCCTCTCAGTCTCTCTTTTCAGTTTGATGTCTTGATCTTTTCCTCCTATTATGATGGTCTTGTGTAGGTGGTGTCAGGCACTATGAGGTCATGGATATCCAGGTCATTTTGTGTCTGGAGGAGCACGTTGTAAGGAGTCCTACTCTTCCTTTGGCTCTTACATTCTTTCTGCCCCCTCTTGCGCAATGGACCCTGAGCCTTGGAAAGTGGGTTTGAGATGTTTCAGTGCTGAGCACTCCTCTGTCACTTCTTCTCAGCACCATGGTGCCTTCTGAGTCATTCCAAGGTTGGTCTGGCCCAAATTTTATTTAATATTTTATTTATTTTTATTTATTTATTTGGGAGAGAGAGAAAGGGGATGTGAGAATGGGCACGCCAGGGCCCCTAGCTACTGCAAACTAACTCCAGATACATGCGCCACTTTGTGCATCTGGCTTACATGGGTCCTGGGGAATCAAACCTAGATCCTTTGCAGGCAAGCACCTTAACTTCTAAGCCATCTCTCCAGGCCCCCAATTTTAAAAAAATATTATATTTATTTACTTGCAAGGAAAGAGAGAGAGAATGGGTGTGCCCTGGCCTCTAGCCAGTGCAAATGAACTCCAAATGTATACACCACTTTGTGCATCTGGCTTTATGTGGGTACTAGGGAATTGAACCCAGGTCTTTAGGCATTGCAGGCAAGTACTTTAATTGCTGAGCCATCTCTCCAGCCCTAACAAAAATTTTATTATGAAATATTACTCAGACATCAAAAATTACAAAAATGTACTGTACAAAAAAATAAAACTTAAGGGGCTGAAGAGATGGCTTAGCAGTTAAGGTGCATGCCTGCAAAGCCAAAATACTCAGGTTCAATTTCCCACAAAAGCCAGATGCATGCTCTGGCGCACCCATTCTCTCTCTCTCTCTCTCTCTCTCTGCCTCTCTCTCACAAATAAATAAAAAATAAAAAATATATATTTAAACCTGGGGCTGAAGCTGGGCATGGTGGCACATGCCTTTAATCTCAGCACTCAGGAGGCAGAGGTAGGAGGATTGCCATGAGTTCAAGGCCACCCCAAGAATATATAGTGAATTCTGGGTCAGCCTGAGTTAGAGTGAGACCCTGTCTCGAAAAAACAAACAAACAAATAAACAAAAAACCTTGGGGCTGGGGAGATGGCATAGCAGTTAAAGAGGCTTGCTTTGCAAAGCTTACCTGCATGGACTCAGTTCCCCAGCCAGCCACATAAACCCATTTGTTTTTCAGTGGCAAGGGACCCTGGTGAACCCATACACACACACACATGCAAATAAATACTTTTAAAAACACAACCATTTTTTTGTTTTTTGTTTTTTTCAAGGTAGGGTCTTGCTCCAACCCAGGCTGACCTGGAACTCACTCTGTAGTCCCAGGCTGGCCTTGAACTCACAGAGATTCTCCTATCTCTGCCTCCCAAGTGGTGGGATTAAAGATATGTGCCACCATGTCTGTGATAAAATAATAAAACTGTTTTTAAACAGGCCTGCAGTATCATTCTTACCATCCTCAGAAAAATGCCTTCTGGGCTGGAGAGATGACTTAGCGGTTAAGGAGCTTTCCTGCAAAGCCTAAGGACCTAGGTTCAATTCCCCAGAACCCATGTAAGCCAGATGCACATGGTGGCGCATGTGTCTGGAGTTTGTTTGCAGCAGTAGAGGCCCTGGCGCTCTCTCTCTCTCTCTCTCTTTCATAAATAAAAAAAAATAATAAAAGCGAGGCATGGTAGCACATGCCTTTAATCCCAGCAGTCGGTAAACAGAGGTAGGAGGATCACCGTGAGTTCGAGGCCACCTGAGAATACAGAGTGAATTCAAGGTCAGCCTGGGCTACCGTGAGACTCTATCTCAGAAAACCAAACAACAAAAGAAAAATAAAAGAAAAAGTCTTTTGTTTTGAACAGGGTCTTTTACTATAGGCCAGGCTGGCCTTGAGCTCATGAGTCTACTGCTTCAGCCATCCCAGTGCTGGGATTAGAGATGAACACCACCAAGCCCACCTCTAAAACTGTTTGGGGGCCAGAGAGATTGCTCAGTGGTTAGGCACTTGCCTGGAATGCCTAACAACCTGAGTTTGATTCCCCAGCACCCACATTAAAGCAGATGAACAAAGTGGTGCATGCATCTGGAGTTGATTTGCAGTTGCTAGAGGCCCTTGTGCACCCATTCATTCTCTCTCTCCTTGCAAATAAATAAAGTAAGAATGTTGGGCTGGAGAGATGGCTTGGCAGTTAAGGCAATTGCCTGGCCAAAGGAGATGGCAAGGTGGTGCATGTGTCTGGAGTTTGTTTGCTGTGGCTAGAGGCCCTGGTGTGCCCATACACTCCCTCCCTGTCTCTCTCTGTCTCTGTTTTTCTGCCTCTTTCTCTTAAATAAATAAAAAAATATTTTTTAAAAGAGAGGAAAAAAGCATGTTTAGGGCTGGAGAGATGGCTTAGCAGTTAAAGCATTTGCCTGCAAAGCCAAAGGACCCAGGCTTGATTCCCCAGAACCCACATAAGCCAGTTGCACAAGGTGCCACATGCGTCTGAAGTTTGTTGCAGTGACTTGAGGCCCTGACATGCACATTTTCTCTCTATATATCTATCCCTTTCTCTCTCAAAATAAATAATTTTTTAAAAAGAATGTTTAGTGCCAGGCATGGTGGCACACGCCTTTAATCCCAGCAGTCAGGAGGCAAAGGAGGAGGGAGTTCAAGGCCACCCTGAGAATACATAGTGAATTCCAGGTCAGTCTGGGCTAGAGGGAAACCCTACCTTGAAAAACCAAATAAATAAATAAATAAATAAATAAATAAATAAATAATAATAATAATAATGTTTAAAGCTGTTTGGGGGGACCATGAGCCTCTTCCTGCTTACTTTGAGTTGTCCATGGGATTTAACTGGCAAGTCTGCTCTGGAAGCTAGAAAGAGTCATAGGATTCTATACATGCATTATTAGTTGCAAGTCAGAGCCACGCATGGTGGTGAATGCCTAAAAGGCCAGCTCTTGGAGGTAGAGGCAGGAGGGAGAGAAGTTCAAAGTCATCCTTGGCTAACATAGTAAGTTAAGGCCAGTCTGGGCTAGAGATCCTGTCACTAAAATCATCATCATCATCATCATCATCCAAACGAAAGAGGGAAAAAAATCCAACAAAAGTAAAGCATTCGGCCCAGGAACTTGCAGCTAGGTGTGTGTGGAGGGCTGGGAGGGTGGGGGAATCCTGCTATAGAAACCCAACAGCTCTTACTGCAACAATCAGGAAAGACAGTTCCTCAAATAGAGGTGCAGGCCAAATAATCCAACAGAGCAGAAGTTGTTGGACTCCTAGAGATTACAGGTTAGAGCCGTGGTTCTCTCTCTCTCTCTCTCTCTCAATATATATATAAATTATTTATTTATTTGAGAGAGAGAAAGAGGCAAAAAGAGAGAATGGACACACCGGGGCCTCCAGCCACTGCAAATGAACTCCAGACACATGCGCCCCTGTGCATCTGGCTTATGTGGGTCCTGGAGAATCGAACCAGGATCCTTTGGCTTTGCAGGCAAACATCTTAACCACTAAGCCATCTTTCCAGCCCCCAGAGCAGTGGTTCTTAATCTTTGTTACATGTTAAAATCACTTGGAATAACTTATGGAAGCCTGGACCCTGGATCTCACCGAAAACATTGTTTTTCTTAGTCTTGGATGTGGCCTAAATATGTGGATTTTGTTACTGTTTTTAAGAAGAGAGGGTTGGGGCTGGAGAAATGGCTTAGCGGTTAAAGCATTTGCCTGCAAAGCCAAAGGACCCAGGTTTTATTCCCCAGGACCCACGAAAGCCAGATGAACATGGGACACATGCATCTGGAGTTCATTTGCAGAGGTTAGAAGCCCTGGCACGCCCATTCTTTCTCTGTCTCTCCCCTATCTCTGTATCTCTGCTTGCAAATAAATAAATAAAAATTTTTAAAAAGGAGAGGGTTTTACTATGTAGCCTAGGTTGTCCTGGAACTTGTGATCTTCCTGCCTCAGCTTCCCAAGTGCAGGCATTTGCTACTATGCCCAGCTGTGGACCACATTTACTTTTTAATATTTATTTACTTATTTGCATGCGGTGAAGGTCAGAGGACAATTGTGAAGTGTCTGTGCTCTTCTTCCACCTTCTTTGAGACAAAGTTTCTTGCTACTACAAATAAATGCCAATCTAGCTAGCCCACGAGCCCTGGCATTACATTGGTACTGGGGAATCGAACTCAAGTTATCAAGCTTTGCAAGCAAGTGCCTTTCACTGCTAAGCCATCTACTCAGTTCTAGACCCTGTTTTTTTTAATATTTTATTTTTAAATTTTTGTTTATTTATTTATTTAGTTAGTTGGTTGGAAGGTAGAGAGAGAGAGTGAGAGAGAGAGAATGGGTGCACCAGGACCTCCAGCCACTGCAAATTCCCCAGGACCCACGTAAGCCAGATGCACAAGGTGGCTGGAGTTCGTTTGCAATGACTGGAGGCCCTGGCACACCTATTCTCTCTCTCTCTCCCTCTCTCAAATAAATAAAAAAAATATTTTTAAAAACTGAAAAACGTGAAGGAGGTCAAAACAATACAGAACCCATGTAAAGCCAGAAGCACAGAGTGGCACATGCGTCTGGAGTTCGTTTGCAGTGGCTGGAGGCCCTAGCCCACCCATTTTCTGTCTCTCTTCTCTGTCTCTCTCTGTCTGTCTGTCTCTCTCCTTACAAACAAATAAAACATGAAGATACAAAACAAAAACTGAAGTAAGACTAGGTGGCAGGACAGGATTGCAGAGGCCCGCTTGGAGGAGAGGGATGGGGCAACCTCAAAAGACCGAGCAGAGGACGCACTGCGGTCCTCTGGGAACAGACGAATCGTTTCTGTACATCTTTCTCCTGGGGTGAGGCAGAGTTCAACAAAGCTGCCGCCCATTCTGGCCCCACCTTAGGCAGGAAAAGCCTTCTCACCACAGTGACCACATCCTCTCAGGTTGCCCTGGAAACACTCCATGGGGGTAGGCAGAATTGGGGCATAGTTGCCCAGCAATAGGTGGTGGCCTCCCTTCCGCCTTCATCTGAGGCCAACCCTCCAACCCGTTGTTGAGACAGCCGCCTGCTCTGTCGCAGTATTCGTGGGGAAGGACAGCTCTGAAGACAAAGAAACTGAAGAAAGACTGACCCAAGGTGAGGGGTGCTGAAGCCTCTGCAGATGGTGTGTGTGTGTGTGTGTGTGTGTGATATGTGGGTAGAGACAAACAAGGGAAATAGACTGGGCAAAACCGGATAGGCTGGGACAGGTGCAGAGGTGGCAGACCGGGCCCAGTCGCAAATGCAGCAGAGCCAACAGGAGGGCGCCCTAAGAAGAGTGGCAAGGGGCAGAGGAGTACTGAAATGCCAGTGAAGGCAGCTGAGATGGGGCTGTACGTGCAGGAAAGGGAGTCAGGAAGCGAGATGCTCTCGTGTTTCCTCTGTCCCCACTTCCTCTCTGGGCTGGAGCAAGATCCAAGGCCTTTGGTCTGTGGCCCCCTGGGGCCTGGGAAGGGGAATAAGGCCTCTGCCAAGGTGCTGGAGAGCCACAGGCCAGCTCTGCTTATCCTCCGGGCCCACCCGGCTTGCTGTTGTCCTCTCTCTCAAGCCGCTTAGGACTTCCTTCCTCTGTCACTCTGTCCCGCCCCCCCCTTTTTTTTTTTTTTTTTTTTTGGTTTTTAAAGGTAGGGTCTCACTCTACCTCAGGCTGATCTGGAATTCACTAGGTAGTCTCAGGTTGGCCTCGAACTCACAGCAATCCTCCTACCTCTGCATCCCGAGTGCTGGGATTAAAGGCCTTTGTCCCTTTCTTGCAGTCTCTCTTGTCTCCTCCATCCTGCCGACCCTAAACCATCCTCTTCCTCTTCTCATCACCCAGATGCCTTCCACTCCCGAGCAGCTGGGGCAAGAGGGGCTACCTGCCACCGAGGGAGCCTTGTGGCCCCCGCTCCCTTGTGGTCCCTGCATCCCCATCATGCTGGCCCTGGCCTCCCTCGCTGCCTTTTTCATCATAACTACCGCCGTGCTGGCCGAGCGCCTGTTCCGCAGCTCCCTGCGCCGTCATCCCAGCCAGCACGCGCCCACCCTGGTCTGGCGGCCAGGAGGAGAACTGTGGATCGAACCCGCGGGCACCACCAGGGAGCGCTCCGAAGACTGGTACGGCTCCTCTGTCCCCCTGCTGATGGACAGGGCCCCAGACCCCCCCACCCCTGGGGGCACCTTGGAGGGCCGAGCCACTGCCCCACCAACCCCTTTAGTCCCTTCAGCTCCACAGTCTGCTCCCAGCTCCTTGGTCCTCCACACCCCCACTGAAGCGCCACCAAGAAGTACCTTCTGGAGACCGCAGACAGAGGAAGAGAGGCCCGCCGCTGCAGGCCTGGTGAGCTGGGTCGGGCCCGAGCAGAGACCGGAGGAGGACAATGTGCCTCTTGCAAGCCCCCAGGCCTGGAGGCTGAGGCCAGGGAGCCCTGAGCCAGACTGGGGTCTCCAGCCTCGGGTCACACTAGAACAGATCTCTGCGTTCTGGAGGCGGGAAGGTCGGACCAGTGTGGGCTTCTGAACCTCCTAGGCCGGTGGTTCTGGCTTGAAACCTCAGAGGGGCTGTGAGACCCAGGCTCCAGCCTCCAGACTGGTCTGCAGCCTGGATGCTCCTCAAGGACCTTTTATATTGGAATTTTCCATCTCCTGCAACTGGATGGTGGATGGGGATTGTGCTGAAGGCTGACCTTGGTCTGACTTCCTAGACTGTGGCTCAGAGATTGGCAGAGCTGGCTCTGAGCCAGAAGGCTCCACGATGGCATTCCAGGAGATGTAAGAACTCAACGTCAAAACCGGGCATGAAATGGCTAAGATGCCAATATCAGAATAGAAGGATCCTGCATGGAATGGTGACCAAAGGCCTGGATGGATACTGTGATGACAAGGGCCAGTCGCATGAGCCAGAGATGGAGATGGCAGGAATCCAGATCCCCAGAGCTACTGACCTCTGTCCCAGCCACTGTCACCTCCAGCACTGTGAGGTCTTCCAGGAAAATGCAGGGGACAAGAAGTGACAGAGGAGTCTTCTATTACATACAAATCATGACTCTGACCACCACATAGCAACAAGGAATTTGCTGAGCCCAACTGAAGAGGCCCCTCTCTTGACTGGAGCTGAAACATACCCTCAAAGACCTCCAGCAGGCTTCTCTGCACATCCTCATAGTTGCACATGTGGTAGGACTCAGGATCTTACAAGGCCATGGTGAGGAAAGCCTGCGCCAAACAGAGCTGAATTTGATCCAATGAGCTCATGAGAATTGTTCTGGGGTGGGCAGCTCCCATAACATGGCCCCTGGCCATCTTCCCTTCTGGCTTGCTGGAGTGGTCCAGAGACAGGTTTGTCACAACACAGACTTGCTTAAAATGATCCAGTCCACAGGAATGGAACCCTAAATGCCTATGTACCCACTAGGTGACCTCCCCTTAGGAGAAGACCTCAGGAGTCAGGAGAACAAAGGAGTTTCCATTCCCTGGGGAACTGAGTTCCCAAAGTTTAGTCATGAATATGAGCAGTTTTGCCATATCACTCTACCACCTTATTATCATGTACTTTATATGTTTACTGAAATTGGCTCACTGTTTGCTTAATAAATTGTTTTTAAAGGAATCTTTTTGTATGGCTTCTAGAAATGGAAAATCCCTGTCATTTGCCATTGTCAAACATAAAACCTGAAAATAAATACAATGTAGACAATGTAGTTCTAAGGAGACATTGTTGCCCACTGGAAGCACTGACCTCAAATTGTTTTTTCTTTGTTAAAAGTCAAGGAAGGGCAGTGGCAGTGGCACTTGTCTTTAATCCCAGCACTGGGGAGGCTGAGGAAGGAGAATGGCCACGTGTTAGAGGCCATCTTGGGGCTACAGGGTGAGTTGGTCAGGGGCTGGAGAGATGGCTCAGCAGTTAAAGGCGCTTGTTTAGGTTGGACTGGGCTAAAGTAAGGCCCTGCCTCAAAACAAAAGGAAAGAAGAAGAGCCAGGGGTGGTGGGCATACCTTTTATCCCAGCGCTTAGGAGGCTGAGGCAAGAGGATCCTAAGTTCAAGACCAGCCTGGGCTACATAACAAGACCCTGTCATGAAAGGAAGGAAAGCAGAGAGGAAGGGAGGAAGGGAGGGAAGGAAGGAAAGAAAGACGAAGGAAGGGACAGGTTCTGTCCTCTGTGACTCATGAGCTGGGGAACTATATCCATTCTCATTGTCACCATCAGCTGACAGCACTGGGTTGTAGGGACTGTACCCATGAGGAGTGAATAGACCTTAGATGTCTGCTTGCCAAGGGCTCTGAGGAGGCAGCATGGGGTGGAAGGGAAACCCAGGCAAGGCTGTGGCTATTTTTTTAAGTGCTTTTAACCAAT
The DNA here is from genome assembly GCA_036365145.1 of Orientallactaga sibirica. Taxonomy (NCBI): domain Eukaryota; kingdom Metazoa; phylum Chordata; class Mammalia; order Rodentia; family Dipodidae; genus Orientallactaga; species Orientallactaga sibirica. The sequence goes on from JAEOAD010000888.1 coordinate 3,384,760, forward strand.
GTTCAATCTCCCCAGCTCATGATCTGTATAACTTCTTTTATAATTTTTTATAATTTTTTATAATTTTTTAATTTTAACTTTTTTATTGACAACTTCCATAATTGTAGACAATATCCCATGGTAATTCCCTCCCTCCCCCCACTTTCCCCTTTGAAACTTCACTCTCCATCATATCCCCTCCCCCTCTCAATTAGTCTCTTTTAGTTTGATATCATTATCTTTTCCTCCTATTATGATGGTCTTGTGTAGGTAGTGTCAGGCACTGTGAGGTCATGGATATCCAGGCCATTTTGTGTCTGGAGGAGCACGTTGTAAGGCGTCTTTTCACTCTTATATTCTTTCTGCCACCTCTTCTGCAATGGAGCCTGAGCCTTGGAAGGTGTGTTAGAGATAGTTCAGTGCTGAACACTCACTCCTTTGTCACTTTTTCTCAGCACCATGGTGCCTCAAAGTCATCTCAAGGTCACCATCTGAAAAGGGAACCTTCTCTAACCAAAAGTAATAGTAGCATTAATACATGGGTATGAACATTAAGTGAAGTGCTTACTGGACAATTTGGTGAGCATAGTGTATATATTTAGCCAGACACCAGAAAACGTTATACCCCTAAGGTTCATGACTACCCCTGTTGTAGGTTTTCAGTATCAGGGATGTATTCCCTCCCATGGAGCGGGCCCCAGTCCAATTAGAGAGTGGTTGGTTTCCCTCATAACAAACATGCCCGTATTTGCACTTGTTGGCTCATTGGGCCTGGGTGGCCAAATTTAAGACTTGCAGTGTTCACTCTTGAGTATCTTCACTGGTGATTTCTCTCTCTCCCATTGAACTGCATGCAGCATAGTTTTTGTGTTTTGTTTTGTTTTGTTTTGTTTTGTTTTGTTTTGTTTTTTTTAGCTTTCTGTCAGCTGGTCCACATGGAGGAGGCTTTCAGCTCAGCTCCAGCAGGATTTCTCAATGACCTTGCAGCCCAAGTACGTGGAGTCTTCAGCAATAGGGTCTTATCATCTATTCATGGTGGGAAACCAAGAGCCTTGGCAACAGCCTCTAATGTTTTGTGGGTATCAGGGACCTCCCTGGCCAACAACTCACTGGAAGGTATCCCATCCCTGGCACTGAACATTTTCTAGTAACAATCTATGGCTTCTGAGTGTTCCATTGTCCAGAAAAGTAGGTTTCCATAAAACTTGTTTATATCCTCTTAGATTTTGATTAGCCCTCCCTCCATCTTTCCTTTACTCAATCTCTTCCCCTGATCTCATTTATGCCTTTTCACCTCCATTAATCTGTTCTTCTACTGACATATATACAATACCATCCTATTAAGTCCCCCTCCCTCCCTTTCTATTCCCTTTATATCCCCTTTCTAGCTTACTGGCTTCTGCTACTGAGTTTTATTCCTACTCACATAGAAGTCCAATCATTTGTAGCTAGGATCCACATATGAGAGAGAACATGTGATGTTTGGCTTTCTGGGCCTGGGTTACCTCTCTCTCTCTCTCTCTCTCTCTCTCTCTCTCTCTATATATATATATATATATATATATATATATATATATATATATATATATATATGCATTTGTTTCTTTTCTTTTCTTTTTGAGGTAAGGTCTCACTCCAGCCCAGGCTGACCTGGAATTCACTATGTAGTTTCAGGGTGGCCCCGAACTCACAGTGATTCTCCTACCTCTGCCTCCCAAGGCAGTGGGATTAAAGGCGTGTGCCACTGTGCCTGGCTCTTTTTTTTTTTTTTTTTTACTGCTGTTGCTATTTTGTTTTTCGAGGTAGAGTCTCACTCTAGCCCTGGAATTCACTCTATAGTCTCAGACTGGCCTCGAACTCATGGCAATACTCCAACCTCTGCCACCCTAGTGCTGGAATTAAAGGTGTGTGCCACCATGCCCAGCAGGGCTCTGGCTTTTTAAAAAATTATTTATTTATTTACAAGCAGAGAGAGAGAAAAGAGACAGAGAGAATGGGTAGGCCATGGCCTCTAGCTGCTGCAAAAACTCCAGATGCATGCATGCACCACTGTGCGTCTGGCTTTACATGGGTACTGGGGAACTGAACTCTGGCCATTAGACTTTGCAGGCAAGTGCCTTAGCTGTTGAGCCATCTCTCTAGCCTGGCTCCAGCTTTTGAGGTGGCTCTGTCATCATCCACTTGGAGACTTCAGAAAAGTGGTTTCTATTATGTTGGGCATCACGGTCTTTTTCTGTACAACAAAAGCTCAGAGTTGAGCAAGATGCTCTTTAGGGAGTTTCTAGCTGTGACACTGGAATGGCAGGTAATGGTGGGTGGGTGGAAGAATGGACAGGTGGGTGAGGGGCTGTGTGAATGAGTGGATGGCTAGATAATGTCTGCATGGATGTATATATGTGATCTTCCTTTTCTTTTTTGGGGGAGTGGGCAGGGGCAGAGGGTTGTTTTAGTTTTTCATTTTGTTTCCTTTTAATTTTATTCTTTTGGGGTTTTGTTTGTTTGTTTGTTTGTTTTTCAAGGTAGGATTTCACTGTAGCCCAGGCTAACCTGGAATTCACCATGTAGTCTCAGGGTGGCCTCAAACTCACAACAATCCTCCTACCTCTGCCTCCCAAGCACTGGGATTAAAGGCTTAAAGGCATGCACCACCACGCCCGGCCTTTTTTTTTTTTTTTTTTTTTTTTTTTTCACTTTTTTTTTCTTAGGTTTTTTTTTTTTTAAGATTTTATTTTCATTATTTACTTATTAGAGACAGAGAGAGGTCAAAAGAGAGAGAGAGCATGAATGGGCATGGCAGGGCCTCTAGCCACTGCAAATGAACTCCAGATGCATGTGTCACCATCTGCATCTGGCTTACATGGGACCTGGAGAATCGAACCTACGTCCTTAGGCTTCCCAGGCACCGGCCTTAACCGCTAAGCCATCTCTCCAGCCCTTAGGCACGTTTTTATTGTAGCCCAGGCTGGCCTTGATAATCCTCCTACCTCATGATAATCCTCCTACCTCAGCCTCCTGGGATTAAAGGTGTGAGGCACCTCACCAAATCAGTTTATATTTTAAAAATTATGTGTGTGTGTGTTGGGGTTTTTTATTTATTTATTTGAGAGAGAGGCAGAGAGAGGGAGAATGGGCGCACCAAGGCCCATAGCCACTGCAAACGAACTCCAGATGCATGTGCCACCTTGTGCATCTGGCTTATGTGGGTCCTGGGGAATTGAACCTGGGTCCTTTGGCTTTGCAGGAAGAAGCCTTAACTGCTAAGCCATCCCGCCCATGATGGGGTTTTAAAAAATATATTTTATTTATTTATTTATTTATTTATTTATTTATTTATTTATTTGAGAGAGAGAATGGGCACTCCAGGGCCTCCAGCCACTGCAAACGAACTCCATGCATGCACTCCCTTGTGCATCTGGCTTACGTTGGTCCTGAAGAATTAAACCAGGGTCCTGTGGCTTTACAGGCAAATACCTTAACCATTAAGCCATCTCTCTAGCCCCTATATTGTGGTTTTTTGAGGTAGGGTCTCACTCTAGCCCAGGCTGACATGGAATTCATTATGTAGTCTCAAGGTGGCCTTGAACTCCTGGCAATCATCCTGCCTCTGCCTCCTGAGGACTGGGATTAAAGGTATGTGCCACCATGCCTGGCTATATTTTTTATTTTTATTTGAGAGAGAGAGAGAAAGGGCACACTAGGGCCTCCTGGCACTGCAAATGAACTCGACACATGCACCGCTTTGTGCATCTGGCTTTATGTAGGTACTGGGGAATCAAACCTGGGCCACCAGGTTTTGCAAGCAAGTACCTTTAAACACTGAGTCATCTCTCTCCAGCCCCTCCTACCATTTAAAAAAATATTTTATTTTTTATTTATTTGAGAGAAAAAGAAAGAGGCAGAGAGAGAAGGAGAGAATGGGCACATCAGGACCTCCAGCTGCTGCAAACAAACTACAGATGCATGAACCACCTTGCACATCTGGCTTATGTGTGACCTGGGGAATCAAACCTAGGTCCTTTGGCTTTGCAGGCAAGCGCCTTAACTGCTAAGCTATCTCTCCAGCCCTATCCTCCTCCTTTTTCAATTTTATTTATTTATTTGAGAGAGAGAGAGAGAATGGGCCCCTCAGAGCTCTAGCCACTGCAAACAAACTCCAGATACATGTGTCACCTTTGCAGCTGACTTTACATGGGTACAGGGGAATCAGACCTGGGTCCTTTGGCTTTGCCAGCAAATCCCTTAACTGCTAAGCCATCTCTCCAGCTCCCTCCTCCCCCCTTTTAAAGACAGGGTCAAACTATGTAACTTTGACTGGCCTTGAACTCCCAATCCTCCTGCCTCAGCCTCCCAAATGCTGGGATTATAGTTATGTACTATCACACCTGGTTCAAAAGAACCATTTTCAGCCTTGTACACTAGCACACACCTGTAATTCTAGTACTTGGGAGGTAGAGGCAGAAGAATCAGGAGTTCAAGATTATCCTTAGCTACATATCAAGTGCTAGGCCAGTCTGGGCCACATGAGACCCTGTGGGAAAAAAAAAAAACTTAATTAATTAATTAAAATAAAACACAAAATCAAAAGTTAATCATTTTTCTCTTTACAAGTCAATTATCTCAGATATTTCATTCCAGTAATGGCAAGCTAACACAGCTTCCTGAGAGGTTTGCAGGTCAGCCAGTGACACTCCAAGCCTGTTACTAACCCTGGACCACGTTGTTTGGGTTTCCTGGACCTCAGGAAGATGGAGTGGGGATGCAGTTCTGTAGAAGAATGTCTGTCTGGCATGTGCAAGACCCTGGGTTCAGTCACCAGGCAAACAACAACAAAAATGAACCTATGAAGATGGGGTCAATTTGAACCCTAAAGAGGTGAGGTCAAGCCTTTGATTCTGAATCCACAGGTATCCCCTTTATTGTCATCAGATCTCAGTGTGAGATAGAGAAGGTCCTTTTGTGCTCCCTGGGGGGTCAGCTTGCTTGCTTGCTTGCTTTCTTCATTTCTTTCTTTCTTCTTTCTTTCTTTCTTTCTTTCTTTCTTTCTTTCTTTCTTTCTTTCTTTCTTTCTTTCTTTCTTTCCCTAGGTAGGGTCTTTCTGTAGCCCAGACTGGCCTGAAATTCACTATGTAGTCTCAGGGTAGCCTCAAACTCACAGCAATCCTTCTGCCTCTGCTTCCCGAGTCCTGGCATTAAAAGCGTGCACCACCATATCCGGCTCTAGTGTCCTTTTTTATTGAGGATAACACCTTTGAAGAGTCTGAGTTTAGCCAGGCATGGTGGCATACGCCTTCAATCTCAGCACTTGGGAGGCAGAGACAGGAGAACTGCCGTGAGTTTGAGACCCTGAGACTACATAGTGAATTTCAGGTCGGCCTGGGCTCAAGTGAGTCCCTACCTCCAAAAAAAAAAAAGTCTGAGCTTTCTATTAGGGTCTTAGTATTCAATCTGGGGCAAAGGCCTTGTTCCCAATCTTTAGATAGGAACAAAACCCACGTCTTAGGGGCTGGAAAGATTGTTTAGTGGTTAAGGTGCTTGCCTGTGAAGCCTAAGAACCCTGATTTGACTCCCCAAGACCCATGCACGTGGTGTCACATGCATTTGGAGTTTGTTTGCAATGGCTAGAGGCCCTGGTACACCATTTCTCTCTCTCTCTCTCTCTCTCACACACACACATAAATAAGTAAAATAAAAAATATTTTTAAAAATTATAAAAACCCAAGTTGCCTCATTGCCAGGAGTTGTAAGCCCCCAGCAGCTGTTGTAGCTCTGACTTCTTCGTTCTTCTTCATGGGATTCCACTTCCTTTCTTGCAACTATCCCACGTTGATCTTGAACTTCCTCTATATCCCAGGCTGGTCTCAAACTCACTGCAATCCTACTACCTCAACTTCCCCAACATTATAATTATAGGCATGAGCCACCACAGCTGGCTTTCTTTTATTTTATTTTATTTATTTTTTTTTTGTGTGTGTGCAGGGAACTAAGGACTTAATAACTATCCCTAAAACTAGCAGGCAATAAAGAAGTCACATAGGGGCTGGAGAGATAGCTTATCAGTTGGATTTTCCAGGACCCCCATAAGCCACATGCACAATATGGTACATGCGTCTGGAATTCGTTTTCAGTGGCTGGAGGCCCTGGCACACCCATTCTCTCTCTCTCTCTCTCTCTCTCTCTCTCTGCCTCTTTCCCTCTCTTGCTCTCTCAAATAAATGCATAATTTAAAAAAAAAAATCACAGAGGTATTTGGCCTCATTAAGTTTGACACATTCCCTGATTGACATACTCCCCTTAAGCTCAGATGGCCATGAAGGACCAGAAACCATCTGAGAGTCCTCCTGTAGTCAATCCTGGCTGAAGAAGTCTATTCTGAACAAGGACACAAACAGCTACGATTTTCTTATCAACTGCACCTGGTCCAGTCTGTTTCTTAGGATCCTCCTTATAAGTCTGAGCCCCAGCCCAGCTCGAGGTTTCAGCCTTCATCTCGAGGAAAGGTTGCTGCTCCTTGCTGTTTCAGTAAACAGTCTGTCTGTAGAGATCAAGTCCACTGTTCTCTTTTGCTTTTCACTTACACTTTACTTTCAGTTTGTTTTTTTGAGACCTTGACTCAAAAAATAAAAAATCAAGCTGGGCATGGTGGCGCACGCCTTTAATCCCAGCACTCGGGAGGCAGAGGTAGGAGGATGACATGAGTTTGAGGCCACCCTGAGACTATATAGTGAATTCCAGGTCAGCCTGGGCTAGAGTGAGACCCTACCTCAAAAAACCAAAAACAAAAAATAAAAATAAGTAAAAAAGCACACATTGGGAGCTGGAGGGATTGCTTAGTGGTTAAGGCACTTGTCCACAAAACCAAAGGACCCAGGTTCGATTCCCCAAGACCCACATAAGCCAAATGCACAAGATGCCACATGCGTCTGGAGTTTGTTTATAGTGGCTGGGAGCCCTGGCATATGCCCATTCTCTCTGTCTCTCTCTCTCCAATAGATAAATAAAAATTAAAAATATTTTTTAAAATAGCACACGTTTGTTTTAGTTCCTGATTTCCTGCCTCCACTTCCTGAGTGCTGGGATTACTGGCATATGACATCACACCAGGCTTGGTTGTGCACTTAAAGGATGTTTGTTTAATTTTAAGCAGAATATCTAGTTGTGTTATGAGGAGAGCACGCCTGTCAGGTTATTCTATTTGCAATGCACACTCATACAAATACACCTCAAACTATTTTTTTTCTTTTTCTTTTTTGTTTTTTCAAAGCAGGGTTATATGACACCCTGTCTCAAAAACAGACAAAATAGGGCTGGAAGAGGTGGTTCGTGGTTAAAGGCACTTGCTTGCAAAACTTGCATGCAAGCAGGGCGTGGTGGCGTATGCCTTTAATCCCAGCACTCGGGAGGCAGAGGTAGGAGGATCGCTGAGAGTTCAAGGCCACCCTGAGACTACATAGTTAATTCCAGGTCAGCCTGGACCAGAGTGAGACCCTACCTCAAAAAAAAAATAAATAAAAATAAACTTACATGCCTGAGTTTGATTCACCAGTACCCATGAAAAGCCAGATACACTAAGTGGTGCATATAGCGGTAAGAGGCCCTGACAAGCCAGTTCTCTCTCCCTCTTTCTGTGTCTTTGATTTTCTCCCTCAAATAAATTGTCGTTTTTTTTGAGGTAGGGTCTCACACTAGCCCGGGCTGACTTGGAACTCACTCTGTAGTTCCAGGCTGGCCTCCAACTCACAGTGATCCAACTACCTCCGCTTCATATGCTGGGATTAAAGGCATGTACCACCATGCCCTGCTAATAAAAATATTCTCTCTGTGATGACTGCATAACACATCACTTCTTGCCACAGCAATTGGCCAAAAGCAGCAAGAGAGTAAGCTGGGCTCTGGCAAGGGCTAAGTGGGACTATAACACCCCAAAGCCCACCCCCCAGAAACACAATTCCTCAAGCAAGGCTCTATGTCCCAAATTATTTCCAATTGAGAACCAAGTATTACGAACACATGAATGTGGTTATTGTCTAAAATTATGTAAGCTGTCAATAAAAAAGTTTAAAAAGAGAACATATGAGTTTATGGGGAACACCTGATTCAGGTCACCACATTCCACCTTTGGCCTCCATGAACTCAGAACCATCTCGTAATGAAAAAAAACACAAGGACAACTTAAAAAGCCCCCATAGTCTGTACCAGTCACAACGCTACTTAACCATTCCTATAGTCCAAAGTCTCTTAACTGTGAGCCTGTAAAATTAGATAGAACACAAGTTCCATATACATAAGAGAACAGAATAAGCATTCCTACTGCAAAAGAAGATATTAAAAGACATGATCAAATGAATGCAAGGCCTAAAACAAGCAGGCCAAGATATAAAATCCTGAAGCTCCATGTTTAGCATGTGGCAAGTCTCTCGGGTTCTAATCCTACCCGTTAGTTGGGCTGCTTACAGTCTGGGGAGAAAATCCATGGTGAGCCAGTAGCTCCCTGTGGTAGCCATCCCATAGTCCTGTCATCTCCAAAATCAAATCCTGGAATCTCCACTGTAACCCATGGTTGCATGCCATGGACCCTAATGTCCTTTATTCAGGGACTTTGACCCTGCTCCACATTGCGTAGGGGCCACCTCCAAATTACATAAAAAGTGGCTGCTTTTGGCCACTTGCTGTGGCAAGAAGTGATGTGTTATGCAATCATCATAAAGACTGAATTTCATAAGGGCTGAGGGTTAATTCCAACCCTAATTCTAGGAATTGCTTGAACGTGAAATGCTGACTATGGAGACACCACTTAGTTTCTGGAAGTAAGGTGACTAAATTGATACTTTAAAAATTATGATTTTGCCAGGTGTGGTGGTGCACGCCTTTAATCCCAGCACTTGGGAGGCAGAGGTAGGAGGATCACCATGAGTTTGAGGCCACCCTGAGACTACATAGTGAATTCCAGGTCAGCCTGGGCTAGAGTGAGACCCTACCTCGAAAAATCCAAAAAATTATGATTTTGGACATGTTATCAAAAACAAAATTTATATCTGGCATATAACTTGCTCACTTAAAAGAACTAAATGTGCCTTCAAGATGAAAAACAAGTTAATACAAATTTCAAATGAAACTGAAATTATTATTAGGTAGACTGTCTATATTGGTCAGAAAGGACATGTGGAGGAGTGTGAGAGGTTTGAGACCTGTAACTAAATCTGGTCTGAGCACATACCTAATGTCTTTCCAGGAACCCCTGGAGATTGGAAGAATCACTTCACAGTAGCTCAAGCTGAAGCCTTTGATGAAATATGCTGAGAAAAGATGGCATATTTTCCTCCAGGGCTGTTTCCATGGGAATAAGGTCCCAAATCTTTAAATTTATGGGAATACTGATATTTGTTTTCATCTTTGAACATATGTATGGCTGGGTTATGTCATGGAATAAAACCTGCTAGTTAATCTTTGAAAAAAAAATTCTGTCTTTCAAATAAATCAATAAAAATAAAACAATTAAAAAAATTTTTTTAATCTAACCAAAAAAATTTTTAAAGATTTTATTATTCATTTATTTATTAGAGACAGAGAGAAAGAGTGAGAATGGGCGCACCAGGGCCTCTAGCCACTGCAAATGAATTCCAGACGCATGCGCCACCATGTGCATCTGGCTTACGTGGGACCTGGAGAATTGAACCAGGGTCCTTGGGCTTCACAGGCATGTGCCTTAACCGCTAAGCCATCTCTCCAGCCCCCAAAAAAATTTTTTTAAGAAAACAAACAAAGTAACCATCTTAAAACAGCCAGCCAGGAGAGATAAGTTAGTGGTTAAGACACTTGCCTACAAAGCCAAAGGACCAAGGTTTGATTCCCCAGGACCCATGTAAGCCAGATATACAAGGTGGCACTTGCGTCTGGAGTTTGTTTGCAGTGACTGGATGCCCTGGCATGCACATTCTCTTGCTCTCTCCCTCCCTCTCTATGCCTGTTTCTCTCTCTCTCTCTCAAATAAATAAATAAAAATAAAATATATTTTAAAAGCAGCCAGCCAACCAACATTTGTAGTACTTTTCATCCCCTTTGCAGCCAATCCTCTGGAAAGTATCACTTATCTGAGCAGTCTATATTTTCCTACTTCCTATCATTGTGGGTTTCTTCATACTTCTAGAACTCTGCAGAAACTGCTTTCCCCAAAATCATGACCTGTATTGTTTCATCCAAGGACACTTGTAAGCCTTTTTGTCTTGTTTTCTTTTTAGAATTTTATTTTGTTTTGTTTTGTTTTTTGAGGCAGAATCTCACTCTAGCCCAGGCTGACCTGGAACTCACTCTGTAGTTTCAGGCTGTCCTTGAACTCAAAGTGATCCTCCTACCTCTGCCTCCCAAGTGCTGGGATTAAAGGCGTGCACCACCACGCCCAGCAAAAAGAAAGAGTATGGGCACAGCATGGCCTCTAGCCTCTGCAAATAAACTCCAGATGCATGGGCTACTTTGTGCATTTGGCTTTTACATGGGTCCTGGGGAATTGAACTCTGGTCGTTAGGCTTTGCTGGCAAGTTCCTTAACTGCTAAGCCATCTCTCCAGCTCTAATTCATTTATTATTCCCTTAGAGTTGAACTTTCCCATACTTGGGTTTTTCTGTTTTGTTTTTTGTGTGTGTGTGGTACTCAAGATGAAACCCAGGGCTTCCTCCTAGTCAAGTGCTTGACCACTTTCTCTACATAAATTTTTTGGGGGGAAGGGGCAGTTTTTGAGATAGGATCTCACTCTAGCCCAGGATGACCTTGATCTCACTTTAGTTTCAGGCTGGCTTCAAACTCACTGTGATCCTTCTTTGCCTCCTGAGTGTTGGAATAAAAGGCATGCACCACCACATCTGGCTATAATTTTTTTTTAAATACATTTTAATTGAGAAAGAGAGAGAATGAGCATACTAGAGCCTCTTGCTGCTGCAAACAAATTCCAGACACATGTGCTACTTTGTGTATCTGGCTTTACATGGGTACTGGGAAATCAAACCTGGGCCAGCAGGGTTTTGTAAGCAAGCACCTTTAAGCACTGAGCAATCTCCCCTATTCTTTTTGGAATCTTCTTTGTGAGATAGAGTCTTGCTATGTATCCCAGGCTGGCCTTGAACTTGTGGTCTTCCTGCCTTAGCTTCCCTGAATTGCTGGTATTACAGATCTATAACACCATGCCCAGCAGCATCAGATATTTTGATTCTCCTCTCAAAACTTTCTCTTCCCTCAGCATTTGTGACCCCATGTCTGACCACCGCCCCTTGAGACCCATCTCAGAATGTACCCTAGTCTGGTCTCAAACTCATAATAATCCTTCTTCCTCCATCTCCTAAGTGCAATTACAGGTGTGCACCACGATGCCAGAGCCATTCTGATTTTCTAGAAGATCAAAATGAATTTTTAGGTGAACTCAGATAAAGCATTAATAATTTCATGAATATATGTTGTATGGCATATTCCTCTGCATTGAAAGGAGTGAACAACCTTTGCCAGCTTTATCAGAAGCAGCTGGGACAACTCATGAGAGACTCTTGAGATTGGGCCTGTTGACATTCTCCATAGAAGGAAAGGCATGGGGAGGGCCACGGGAGCCCACCTGAGGTCCTCGGCATCCCCTGTGCCAGCTATACGGAGGTCTCACGGCCTCAGGGGGAGATGGAGGGTAAAAGATTAAGGGACAAGGGGCTCCATTGCTGCTGTGGGGTCTCCATGCTCTGAGACTGAGGGAAGAGCATCCATGGGGTAATCCCCACACAGTGAGCTCCATCTAAGTAGCCATGGAATGGGCTTTCTTGGTGATGTGGCTGCCTTGGGGTCTCCATGCTTTCTAAGTAAGCCCTCACCCCAAGGCTGGAAGAGCTTCCACCATGATGATCCCGACACAGCGAGCTTCATCTCAGCAGCCTGTGGAGGTCATAATCAGTGCTTGGCTGAGCCTTCTTGGTGGTACAGCTGCTTTTTTTTTTTTTTTTTTTTTTTTTTTTTTTTTGAGGTAGGGTTTTACTCTAAGCCAGGCTAACCTGGAATTCACTATGTATTCTCAGGGTGGCCTTGAACTCATGGCAATCCACCTACCTCTGCCTCCCAAGTGCTGGGATTAAAAGCAGGTGCCACCACACCTGGCAAAAAAAAAAAGTTTGAAAAAAATTTTTAAGGAAAATGGGCTGGAGAGATGGCTCAGCAGTTAAGGTGCTTGCCCATAAAGCCTAACCACCAGAGTTTGATTCCCCAATACTCACTGTCAAAGCCAGATTCACAAAGTGGCACATGCATCTGGGGTTCCTTTGCAGTGGCTAGAGGCCCTTGTGTACCCACTCTCTTCCTTTCCTTCCCTCTCTCTCTCTCTCTCTCTGCCTCCTTTCCTGTCTTTCTCTCTGTCCCCCAAATCCAGGCGTGGTGGCTCATACTAACTATAATCCTAGCATTTGGGAGGCTTAGGTAGGAGGATCGCTGTGAGTTTGAGGCCAGCCTGACACTACAGAGTGAATTCCAGGTCAGCCTGAGCTAGAGTGAGACCCTACCTCGAAAAGGGGAGGGGCCTGGAGAAATGGCTTAGCAGTTGAGTGCTTGCCTGTGAAGCCTAAGGACCCCAGTTTGAGGCTCAATTCCCCAGGACCCACATAAGCCAGAAACACAAGGTGGTACATGTGTCTGGAGTTCATTTGCAGTGGCTGGAGGTCCTGGTGCACCCATTCTCTCTCTCTCTCTCTCTCTCTCTGCCTCTTTCTCTCTGTGTCTGTTGCTCTAAAACAAAGGGGGGGGGGAGAGGGCCGGGCATGGTGGCACACACCTTTAATCCCACCACTCAGGAGGCAGAGGTAGGAGGATCGCTATGAGTTAAGAGGCCATCCTGAGAATACATAGTGAATTCCAGGTTAACCTGGGCTAGAGTGAGATCCTATCTCAAAATAGAAAAAAAAGAGGGGGGGGAGGAATATAAAGAAAAGTTGATCAACTCATTTAATATATATGTAACAAAAATTCCAGAAAGAATAGCAGAAATGGAGGTGTGGCAATAACCCAAGACTGCATTCAATTGGGAAGAAAATTTCAGGCAGAAAACAAGCTCTGTGGGGGTGGCGTTCCCTCCACGTTGGAATCACTTGAGACTTTTAAACCTTCCATAAAGAGGAATCCTACTGCCAGGTAAAATAGAGAACCGGCTGGATTTCTTCTGGGGACCGAAACAATGTTGCCACAGCCACCACAACAAAGATAGGTAAAATGCCTGAGAGGACAGCTCTACATGACAAAAATCAAGCGATGACCAGACAGGAAAATCCCAGAGAGACAGGAAGCAAACAAGTTTGTGAAGTGCAATTCAGAGGACTTTCTGAGGTTGAGAAGAGTCCAGGAAGACTACAATAGCTGTGGCTCAGGAAAAAATACAGAAAAGAGGGCTGCCCAGACAAGGAGCCCAAGGGACCTTCAGAGGGCTCCTGAGTGCTCAGCAGGGAGTTAATCAGCACACGTGTGAGGAAACTACTCAAGGCCAGGGAAAGAGCCACCTGAAGGACCAGACTGACCAGTGCCAACACTCACACAAGGCCAGGGTGTTTCCCTTCAGCAGACAAAACATTCAAAATTCCCAAGGTATTGGACAGACTCTTCAGGAAGGCCTTGCCTCAGTGGTGGGAATAGTGAACCCTAGACTGAACACTGCTCTGGACATGTCAAACAAATCATAAAGATTATATAAATATTTGTGTTTAACACAGTAAAACTTATCATCTCTAGCAAGCAATAAAAGATTTCTAGGCATTAAGAAAGCCAGGTGTGGTTGTGCACGCCTTTATTCCCTGCATTTGGGAAGTAGGAGGATCATTGCCTTGAGTTCAAGGCCAGCCTGGAACTATAGAATGAGTTCCAGGTCACCTTGGGCTAGAGTGAGACCTCAGAAAAAGAAAGGAGGGATGAAAGAAAGAAAGAAAGAAAGAAAGAAAGAAAGAAAGGAAGGAAGGAAGAGAAAAAAGGAGGGAGGGAGGGGGAGAGAAGGAAAGGGAACACACAGTTGGAAGACAATATTTACAAGCAACATCTGATAAGGGAGTAACATGTAAAATACATAAGGAAGGGCTGGAGAGATGGTTTAGCAGTTAAAAGCACCTGTCTCCTAAGCCTAAGAACGCTGGTTCCAATCTCCAGGTCCCACGTTTAGCCAGATGCAAAGTGACGCAAGGGCGCAATGCCGCACTTGACCACAAGGGGACGCACACATCTGGATTTCGTTAGCAGCAGCTGAGACACTGCTGGCCGGCCCATCTCTGTCTTCCTCTCCCTCTTCTCTGTCTCTCTCTCAAAAAAAAAAAAAAAAAAAACCAAAAATACATAAGGAAGTGAGGCAGGTACAGAAAGACAGAACCACATTCTCATTTACTTGGCTTTCCAGTCCCACCTGAAACAATTGAACCTACAGAAGCAAAGAGGAAAATGACAGGTGCTAGAGGATGGGGACCTAGGGAGAAATGGGGAGATAAGGGTAGAAAGTATAGGATCGCAGTTAGAAAGGGTAAATGAATAAGTATTCAATGCGATGCATATATTAATTAGTTTAATTCAGTCATTTGGCATTGTGTACACTGAAGCAGGATAAAAAGATAGGAATATTGAGCTGGAGAGATGGCTTAGTGGTTAAGGTGCTTGCTGCAAAGCCTATGGACCCAGGTTTGATTACCTACATAAGCCAGATGCACAAGCTGGCATATGTGTCTGCAGTTCGTTTGCAATGGCTGTGTGCCCTGGTGCGCCCATTCTCTCTCTCCCTCTCTCTGCCTGTTTCTCTTCTCTCTCATAAATAAATAGAAATTGAAACAAAAAAAATAATAGGAATATTAAGGGGACATGGGAGGGGACAGCTATCCCTTACCCTGGGATCTAGTTTGCATTTCCTGCTGGCTAAGATTTAAAAAACTTCAATACAACCGACAATGTGGGCTACAAATGCAGTAGTTGTTTTCCTAAAGATTCCTCAAGCAACAACCCAGCCAGGCACGATGGCACAAACCTATAATTCCAGCACTGGAAGCAGAGGAAAAAGGGTTGCTGTAAGTTCTAGGCCAGCCTAGTCTACACATCTACAGCTGGGCTACAAAGCAGACCTTGTCTCAAAAACCAAACCAAGCCGGGTGTGGTGGCGCACGCCTTTAATGCCAGCACTCAGGAGACAGAGGTAAGAGGATCACTGTGAGTTCAAGACCAGCCTGGGCTAGAATGAGACCCTACATCAAAAAACAAAAACTAAAAATAAAAAAACTAAACCAAATCAACAACAAACCATGCTTACTTAGGGGACTGGAGAGATGGTTTAGTGGTGAAGGTGCTAGCCTGCAAAGCCTAAGGATCCAGGTTCAATTCTCCAGGTCCTATGTAAGCCAGATGCACAAGGTGGCGCATGTGTCTGGAGTTCGTTCACAGTGACTAGAGGCACTGATGCACCTGTTCTCTCTCTCTCTCTCTGCCTCTCTCTCTCTCTCCCCCTCAAATATAAATAAATAAAATAATTTAAAAAAAAATAAAGCCAGGCGTGGTGGTGCACGCCTTTAATCCCAGCACTCAGGAGGCAGAGGTAGGAGGATTGCCGTGAGTTCAAGGCCACCCTGAGAATACATAGTGATTTCCAGGTCAGCCTGGGCTAGAGTGAAACCCTACCTCGGGAAACCAAAAAATAAAAAAATAAGAAATAAATAAAACTATGCTTACTTAGGGCCAGAATGTTAGCACTACTCTCTAATCCCTAAATCTAAGCAACACTTCATAAAAACACCTTGATTTTAAAAAAATTACTTATTTATTTGCAAGCAGAGAGAGATAGAAGAGAGGCAGAATGGGCACTCCAGGGCCTCTAGCTGCCACAAACGGACTCCAGATGATTGTGCCACTTTGTGCATTCAGCTTTATGTGAGTACTGGGGAATTAAGCCCTGGTCAGTAAGCTTTGCAGGCAAGAGCCTTAATCACTAAGCCATCTCTCCAGCCCTTTTCTTTTGTTTTTGTTTTTGTTTTTGTTTTTGTTTTTGTTTTTTGAGGTAGGACCTTGCTGTACAGGCTGACCTGGAATTCACTCTGTAGTCTCAGGCTGGCCTTGAACTCACAGCAATCCTCCTACCTCTACCTCCCGAGTGCTGGCATTAAAGACGTACTACACGCCCAGCCTTTTCTTAATCTCTCTATCAACAGCTATGCTTAAATCTAAAATATGTCCTATCCCTTACTTTACTTAATAAATTCACTACCTTCACTCCATTCCGACTCATTTTTTCCTACAGTGTTGTAGAGGAACTGTTGTTACGTGAGTGGTGGTCCCTCAGGCTGCTGGCAGCAGACTGTATCTCCTTGCCACCATTGACATACTCCATAATTACTTATGATTATAATTTGCCAAAAAACATTTTAAAAGCACATGCAGATGAATTTCAATGGAAAGATGAATTTCAATCCCCACAATGATTAAGAATTAAAAATATATGTTAAGGCATCTGCCTGGCACCCCGGTTCTAAGACATCCCCGTTAGCCAGATGCACAAGGGGGCACAATGATTATCAGACATACTCTCTCCCACTTTCTCTGCCAAATAAATTAATAAAAATAAAAAAAATAAAAAAAATAAAAAAAATAAAAAGAATACAGGAAAGCATGAACCACCAGAAAGAGAATGATCAATCAACTGAAACCAACCCAGAACCATCATCAAGGTCAGAATGAGGAGACAAGAATATGAGCTCGAGGCCAGCCTGACACCACATAGTGAATTCCAGGTCGGCCTGGGCTACAGGAAGACCCTACCTCAAAAAAAGGGGGGAGGGGGAGGGGAGCCAGGCATGGTGGTGCACACCTTTAATCCCAGCACTCAGAAGGCAGAGGTAGGAGGGTCACCATGAGTTTGAGGCCACCCTGAGACTACATAGTGAATTCCAGGTCACCCAGGGCTAGCGCAAGACCCTACCTCTAAACCTCCCCCCCCCAAAAAAAGAATATTAAGGAAGTTGTGTTATATCTTCTATGTGTTGATTAAGTTGAGATTTGGAGGGTTGTGGATGTAACTCAGTGGGTAGAGTGCTTGCCTAGCATGCTGAAGCCTTGAGTCACTCCTCAGCACTGCATAAACCAGGCACTGGGAAGATGGAGGCAGAAGGATCAGAAGTTTAAGGTCATTCTTGGCTATATAGTGAGTTTGAAGCCAACCTAGGATACATAAAACCCTGCCTTAAAAATTAAAATAAAAACTTGCCGGGTGTGCAACCATTAATCCCAGCACTCGGAGGGCAGAAGTAGGAGGATCACCATGAGTTCGAGGCCACTCTGAGACTACAGAGTGAATTCAGATCAGCCTGAGCTACAGTGAGCCCCTACCTCAAAACAAACAAACAAACAAAAAATAATAAAATAAATTTAATTTAAAAATAAAAAAGGGGGCTGGGGAGATGGCTTAGCAGTTAAGGCGCTTGCCTGTGAAGCCTAAGGACCCATGTTCTACTCTCCATATCCCACATAAGCCAGATGCACAAAGGCGAGGCAAGTACAAGGTCGCCCATGCCCACTAGGTGGTGAAAGCGTCTGGAGTTCCATTGCAGTGGCTGCGGCCCTGGTGGGCCAATTCTCTATCTCTCCTCTCTCTGTCTCTAGAAAGAAAGAAAGAAAGAAAGAAAGAAAGAAAGAAAGAAAGAAAGAAGGGAAGGAGGGAGGGAAGGAAGGAGGAGGGAGGGAGGGAGGGAGGAAGGAGGAGGAGGAGGAGGAGGAAGGAGGGAGGAGGGAGGGAGGGAGGGGAGGGAGGGGGAGGGAGGAAGGAAGGGAGGGAGGGAGTTGAGATTTGAGAGGGGGAAGAAGAAGACAATCTAAACCGGGTGTGGAGGTGCACACCTTTAATCCCAGTACTCAGGAGGCAGAGGCAGAGGTAGAAGGATTGCCATGAGTTCTAGACTACATTGAGACTACATAGTGAATTCCATCCATGTCAGCCTGGACTAGAGTGAGACCCTACCTTGAAAAATCAAAAAAAAAAAAAAAAAAAGGGCTGGGGAGATGGCTTAGTGGTTAAGGTGCTTGCTTGTGAAGCTTAAGGACCCAGGTTTGATTCCCCAGTATCCATGTAAGCCAGATGCACAAGGTGGTACATGCGTCTGGAGTTCATTTACAGCAGCTAGGGGCCCTGACACACTGATTCTCTCTCTCTCTCTCTCTCTCTTTCTGCTTGTAAATAAATAAAAATATTTTTAATGTGCCACATTCATGCAATGAAATCTTATTCAGCCTTAAAAGGAATGGAGTGCTAATATGTGCTGCATGGATGGTCTTTGGAAACTAGTAAAAGCCAGACACAAAGACCACATGTATGATTCTGTTGACATCAATACAGGTGACATAAATCAGTGATCATAGGGATTACACAGTAGCATAGCTGCCTGGGGCTGAGGGAGGGGCATGAGTGACTGGTAATAGGTGCAGAGTTTCTCCAGAGGTTGATTACAATTTGCTAAAAGTAGGTGATGATGTTGGTTGCACACCTTTACCACTGAGCTGAAGTCTTTAAAGGGGTGGATTTTTTGTTGTTTTTCAAGGTAGGGTCTCACTTTAGCCCAGTTTGCTTCTTTTAAAAAAATATTTATTTTATTTATTTGAGAGAGAGAAAGAGGCAGAAAAAGAGGGAATTGGCGGGCCAGGGCCTCAGCCACTGAAAATGAACTCCAGGTGCTTGCACCACCTAGTGGGCATGTGTGACCTCACACTTGTGTCACCTTGTATGCTTATGTGGGATCTGGAGAGAGATCAAACATGGGTCCTTAGCCTTCACAGGCAAACACCTTAACCTAAGCCATCTCTCCAGCCCTATTTATTTATTTATTTATTTATTTATTTATTTATTTATTTTTGGTTTTTCGAGGTTGGGTTTCACTCTAGCTCAGGCTCACCAGGAATTCATTCTGTCGTCTGAGGGTGGCCTTGAACTCATGGCGATCCTCCTACCTCTGCCTCCTGAGTGCTGGAATTAAAGGCGTGTGCCACCATGCCCGGCTTCCAGCCCTATTTTATTTGAAAGAGGAGAGAGAGATTGGGTGCCTCCTGCTGCTGCAAACTCCAGATGCATGTATCACTTTGTACATCTGGCTTTACATGGGTTATGAAGAATCAAATCCGAGCCATCAAGTTTTGCAAGCAAGTGCCCTTTAACCACTGAGCCATCTACCCAGCCCCCAGTTTCGCTTCTTGAGCAGATGCTGTACTTAGTATTCATGGCCACAGTGACTTAATGTCTTACACCCAAAAGAGCACTGAGATCCAGTGATGTGGTCGCAGCGCCATCTGGTGGTCATGAGAGGATTTGGCCGTCTATGTATTAACGACTATATCTTTGTTCAGGTCAGCCTGGGCTAGAGTGAAACCCTACCTCAAAAAACCACACACACACACACACACACAAATCTCCAGACTGGAGTGGTGGCGCACACCTTTAATACCAACACTTGGGACTCGGAAGGCTGAGGTAGGAGCATCGCTGTGAGTTTGAGGCCAGCCTGCAACTACAGAGTGAGTTCCAGGTCAGCCTGGACTATAGTGAGATCCTACCTCGAAAAAACAAACAAGAGAATATAATCTTTATAAAGAAATATTCTATCTGTTCACTTGTTGCTTTATTTTTTATTTTCTTAAAAATTTATATTTGAGCTGGGCATGGTGGCACACGCCTTTAATCCCAGCACTCTGGAGGCAGAGGTAGGAGGATTGCCGTGAGTTGGAAGCCACTCTAAGACGACATAGTGAGTTCCAGGTCAGCCTGGGCTAGTGAGACCCTAACTTGAAAAACCAAAAAAAGAAAAATTTATATTTGCACATATATTTATTTGTGTGTGTGTATGTGCACATGCACGCACACGTGTGTATGGGCATGTCAGGGTCTCTTGCAGTGGCAAGAGATCTGACAAGTGCTCAGATGCACATGCCACTTTTTGTGTCTGACTTTACATGAGTGCTGGGAAATTGAACCCAGGCTGACGGGCTTTTCAAACAAGCACCTTTGACCACTGAGCCATCTTCTAGCCCCTACCTATTGTATATGCAGCATCTGGGAAACAGCCTGGCATATAGCGGTGTCGATAGACCTGCATCAGATGAGTGCCAGGCTTCAAGTTGTGGTCCTCCACTTGCCTGATGGGTAATGTAGAACAGCTTGGTCTTTTAAAAATATTTTTTATTTATTTATTTGCAAGCAGAGATGGAGAGAAGAGAGACAGAATGTGCATGCCAGACCCTCTAGCAACTCAAACAAACTCTAGACACATGCGCCACTTTGTGCATCTGGCTTTATGTGGGTACTGGGGAATTGAACCTGGATTGTTAGGCTTTGCACTAACCACTGAACCATCTCTCTAGCCTCGAGCAGCTTGCTTTCTTTCTCTTTCTTTCTTTCTTTCTTTCTTTCTTTCTTTCTTTCTTTCTTTCTTTCTTTCTTTCTTTCTTTTTTCTTGAGGTAGGGTCTCACTCTAGCCCAGGCTGACCTGGAAGTCACTATAGTCTCAGGATGGCGTCAACTCAGTTATCCTCCTACCTCTGCCTCCCAAATCTGAGATTAAAGTTAAATGCTGAGATTAAAGGCGTGCACCACCACACCCGGCATTGAGCAGCTTTTTTAACTTCTTAAAGTTTCAGTTTCTTTGTGGGTGAAATGTTAACCGTTCCCACTCCCCACCCAGCACCTGCCCAACATTAATTGATGGAAGGGCACTTGCTCATGGTGGGCCAGAGCACTCAGATCCCGCTCGTTCCTTCTCATCCACTAGCCGCATTGATGACGCATTATAGACTGACGGCAGCCACTGTCATTTCCATCTATTGGGAACATTTGCCAAATGGGCCTCAGGCCAGGCAAGGGGCAAAGCAGGGAAATGATCCGAGCCTGGGAAGGATAGCCAGGTGGACAGAGGACTAAACAGGAAGTGAAATGGGAAATTCCTCCTCTGCCACTTCCTCCCTTCCCATCCACAGCCATCTTCCTGTCTGAACCACAGGCTCCCTCTCACCTCTCTGCCTGCATTACTGCCCCATTGGCGTGACTGGAATTCAGGTTTTCTTGGACAGCCTCCTCCCAGCTCTGGCAGCCACTCTGCCCCCTCAAATGCATCTTTCTTCAGTGAGCTGAACCTAAATTGGAAATATGCTTATCTCATTTTCCAATTTGAACATGATTGTTCTTAGGACAGAGTCCAAGTCTTCTGATGACCACTTTGTGATCTGGAGTCAGCCCATCTCCTGGCCATCTTTCTCTCCTAGCCCAACTTCAAATCTTACACCACATAATGCAAGCCGCTGTCATTCTCTGAGCCTTTGCCCATGCAAGTCTCCTCTACCTAGAAATCTAGCCCCTGCATGAGGGGATTGCTGCTTTGGCTTGCCTGGACTATGTTTCCTTTGCTCTGGGAATGGGTCCCCTGCCCAGCTCACAGATCCAGAGGTTTCTGGAAAGGAATACTTGTCTTCTAAGGTCAAGGTTAAGCTTAAGTTTCAGTCAGGAAGATTTCCCTTTTAAAAGATTACAACAGTCGAAATGTAAATTAAATATAAATGTTCATGCTTAAAAAAGAAAAGATTAGGGCTGGAGAGATGGCTTAGGGGTTAAGGTGCCTGCCTTAACAGTGATGCAGGGGGGCGCACACATTTGGATTTCATTCTCAGCAGCTGAGACACTGCTGGCACTCCCATCTCTGTCTTCCTCTCCCTCTCCCTCCCTACCTCCCTCTCTCTCTCTCCAAAAAAAATTTTTAAAAATTAAAAAAAAATTTTAAAAGATTACAATGCTGCCAGGTGTGGTATTGTATGGCTTTAATTCCAGCACAGGGGAAACAGAGGTAGGACGATCAAATAAATAAATAAATGCTTTATTTATTTATTTACTTGAGAGAGAGAGAAAGAGGCAGAGAGAGAGAAAAGAGGAAGAGAATGGGTATAACAGGACTTCCAGCTGCTGCAAATGAACTCCAGACGTATGTGCCACCTTGTGCTTATGTGGGTCCTGGGGAATCAAACCAGGGTCTTTTGACCTTGCAGGCAAGTGCCTTCACCACTAAGCCATCTCTACAGCCTAAAAATATTTTTGTTAAAAAAAGGTGTGGATAGGCTGGAGAAATGACTTACTGGTGAAGGCACTTACCTGCATAGCCTAAAGACCCAAGTTTGATCCCCCAGAACCCATGTAAGCCAGATGCACATGTATCTGGAATTTGTTTGCAGTAGCTAGAGAGGCCCTGGTGCACCTATATTCTATCTCTCATAAATAAATGAATTAATTAATTTAAAAAAAGATGTGGTGGGGCTGGAGAGATGGCTTAGCGGCTAAGGCGCCTGCCTCCTATGCCTAAGAACGCTAGTTCCAATCTCCAGCGGTTCCAATCTCCAGGTCCCACGTTTAGCCAGATGCAAAGTGATGCAAGGGCGCAATGCCGCACTTGACCACAAGGGGGTGCAAGCATTTGGATTTCATTCGCAGCAGCTGAGAGGCTGCTGGCATGCCCATCTCTGTCTTCCTCTCCCTCTCTCTCTGTCTCTCTCTCTCAAAAAAAAAAAAAGATGTGGTGGCAAATGTCTTTAATCCCATGGGAAGCTGAGGTAGGAGAATATCTACAAGATCAAGGCCAGCCTGAGACTACATAGTGAATTCCAGTTCAGCCTGGGCTAGAAAACCCTACCCCGAAAAACAAAAGCCAAACAACAAAATAGATTTCAGGGCTGGAGAGATGGCTTAGTGGTTAAGGTGCTTGCTTGCAAAGCCTAAGGACCCATGTTCGATTCTCCAGACCCCACATAAGCCAGATGCACAAAGGTGAGGCAAGTGCAAGGTCACATATGCCCACTAGGTGGTGCAAGCATCTGGAGTTTTCAGTAGCTGAGGCCCTGGTACACCAATTCTCTCTCTCTCCCTGTCTCTCTCTCTTTCTTGCTTTTTCTAAAAATAAAAATAAAAAAAAGATCGCAATGCTGCCTCCTAAACAATACAGGCTATTGCTAGTGCTCTTGGTTACCCATGAGAAGTAGATGGGAAGACTCCATTGCTGAAGACAGCACATGCTTCAGTTGTAGGACACTGAAAAATCAAGCTGCAAAGGAGCTGGAAGCTTTGTACCTGCTGGCTAGCCATCATAGTGCTGGAGAAGTGTAGAGAGCTGCAAGGTGCCGCGCCTTAAAGATGGAGCTGGCTTCCGCCTTCCGCCTTCCCGATGGCGAGTGCTCTCCTGGATAAACAAGTCCTTATTTGGCTTGGGCCGTGATCTAGGCTTGCTTCCGCATGTGTGGACCTATCTGCATTCACCACGTGGCTTACCAGGGTTGGCTGTTCAAAGGCTTCTTAAGTTTCGGGCGGGCTTTTCCCCGGGTCAGAAGATTGTTCAAGGTTCCTGAATAAACTATTGAAAGAAGAGTCCGAGCGTTGCGTCTTCCTTGCTGGTCGAGGTGGTCGCGACAGAGAAGTACCATGCAGGATGTGGCAGGGTGGGGTAGTCATCAACAATCTTTGGTTTTTTTGAGAATTGGATTTTATTCATCAACAATCTTAACTAACAGTGGACCCTGTGAGCTACACAACTGACCAACCAGGCAAGATGTGCCCAATTGTGCAAAGGTGGTGTGACTTTGGTTTGACACATATCTGATTGAATCTGAGTCCACTTCATGGGAGGGAATTCATGCCTGGTACGGAAAACCTCATCAAAAAACCTATGGCAGCCGTACTGAAGCTAGAATCCTTCTCTCTCCTTGCTAGTTGTCATAGTGCTGGAAAGTACTATGCAGCCTGCTGGGGGAGAAAAGTCATCAACAGGTTTATCTCACTATGGATCCATCCTGCTGCTACACAAGTGGCCAGCCAGGCAAGAGGTGTCCACCAGTGCAATAGTGGCATGACTGTTAGGGAGGTAACCAGCTTCTCTTTGAGAGGGAATTCATTTCCAGTACTGAAAACCAAGTCTAAGATCTATGACTGGGAAAGTCATGGACCCCAGGGAGGGAGCCACTACTAGTACTTGACTAAAAGGATGAGTTAGGTCCCTCAAATTGCCCTGTAATATTATATCATGTTTATGCCCATAAATTAGTGCTGCTCTCATCTTTAGTAGAAACGCTTCCTTTTTTTTTTTTTTTTTTTTTTTTTTTTTTTTTTGGAGAGAGACAGACAGACAGACAGACAGATAGAGAATGGGCATGCCAGCAGCCTCTCAGCAACTGTGAATGAACTCCAGATGCATGCACCCCCTTGTGGGCAAGTGCAGCATTGTGCCCTTGTATCACTTTGCATCTGGCTAAACGTGGGACCTGGAGAATCGAACAGGCATTCTTAGGCTTAGCAGGCAGGCGCCTTAACTACTAAGTCATCTCTCCAGACTGAGAAGCTTCCTTTTGAAGACAATGGTAACTACTCAGAACTCATCAAAGGCCAGGCATGGTGGCACATGCATTTAATCCCAGCACTCAGGAGTTCGAGGCCAGCCTGGGACTAGCCTGGGCAAGACCCTACCTTGAAAAAGAACTCATTAAAAGGCTGGAGGAATGGCTTAGCAGTTTAAGCACTTGCTTGCAAAGCCAAAGGACCCAGGTTTGATTCCCCAGGACCCATATAAGCCAGAAGTACAAGGTGGCTCATGCATCTGGAGTTCATTTGCAATGGCTGGAGGCCCTGGTGTGGCCATTCTCTCCCTCTCCTTCCCTCCCTCCCTCCCTCTCTCCCTCCCTTTCTCTCTATCTCTGTCTCTCAAATAAATAAATAATAAAATTTTAAAAACTTATTATTTATTTGAGAGAGAGAAAGAGGCACATAGAGGGAATGGGCATGCTAGGGCCTCTAGCCACTGCAGATGAACTCCAGATGGATGTGCCACTTGGTGCATATGGCTTTATGTGGGTACTTGGGGAACTGAACCCAGGTCCTTAGGCTCAGCGGTTAAGGTGCTTGCCTGCAAAGCCTAAGGACCCATGTTTGACTCTCTAGATCCCACATAAGCACAAGGTGATGTAAGCACAAGGTCGTACATGCACACAAGGTGGCACACGTGTTTGGAGTTTGATCACAGTGGCTGGAGGCCCTGGCACACTATTTTTCTCTTGTTCTTCTTCTCTCTCATTTTTTTTTAATAAAAAAGGCCAGTCTATTGGGCTTGCCTTTAAAAAAAATTATTTATTTACTTGCGGTGCGGGGGGCACCCAGTCAGCCTCGCCACTACAAACTTTGGCTTTATGTAGGTACTGGGGAATTGAACTCGGGTCCTTAGGTTTTGCAGACAAATGCCTTGATTGCCGAGCCATTTCTCCAGCTCACAAAATTCTTTTTTTTTTTTAAGTTTTTATTTATTTAGTTGCAAACAGAGAGAGAGAGAGAGAAGAGATACACATAGATAGAAATAATGGGCATGCCAGGGCCTCTAGCCACTGCAAATGAACTCCAGATGCGTGCACCACTTTGTACATCTAGCCTTACGTGAGTACTGGGGAATCAAACCCTGGGTCATGAGGCTTTGTGGGCAAACATCTTAACCACCACTGAGCTGTCTCTCCAGCCCACACAAAATTCTTAATAACTTGGCATCAACCAAGTGGAATGTCCCTGCTGAATAGCTGACCTGATGCTACATACCTTCATTCTTCATTTTTTCCCCTTTATCTTTTTGTTTTTTTTGTTTTTTTTGGTTTTTCAAGGTAGGGTCTCACTCTGGCCCAGGCTGACCTAGAATTTACTATGTAGTCTCAGGGTGGCCTCGAACTCTTGGCAATCCTCCTACCTCTGCCTCCCAAAGTGCTGGGATTAAAGGCATGCACCACCATGCCCAGCTACCCTTTCTCTTTTAGAGATAGGGTCTCACTCTAGCCCACGCTGACCTGGAATCAGTCTCAGGATGGCCTTAAACTCACAGAGAACCTCCTACCTCTGCCTCCCAAATACTGGGATTAAAGGCATGTGCCACCATGCCCAACTATTTTGGGTTATTCACAGTTTTCTCCTGTATGCACCTCCAAGCTGCACAGACAGGCCATGGCTGCTGTCTGCTGTGGACTTGCTTGAAACTCCATCTGTTAAAGGGGCTCTCTTTCTAGAAGGCAATGTTTGAAACTGTACACCTTGAAATAGATGAACTATGGAAATTTCTAACATTTACTGACCACTTACTAAGTGGTAGTCATTGTGAAAAAGCCTCTTATGTTGAGCATTTGTTAAGCCCATTTTACAGATGAGGAAACTGAGGTTAGCAAAATCAAAGGCAGCTCTGGCAGGTCACACAAACAGGAGGTAGAAGAGCTGGTGCAGAGTTCAGGCTAACACTAGGTGTATCCTCTTGACTATTGAACTTAAAGTGGGTGACTTGAGGGCCCCAGCAAGCCACTATGGTGACATTATTTTTCTTTAGGATGGGTGGGCATGGGGTACTGGAGTGGCCCCTTCAGCAAACAGTTTGAGGGAGAAATCCAGGGCTGGGGCAGCTTGGGTCAACATCCCCAGGGAGATGACATCAATGTGGGTTCCGCAGAACTGGGGGAGGTTGCCCAGGGTGACACCCCCACTGGCTTCCACAACCACACTCGGGAACCTGGCCTTCAGTGCTGCAGCTGTGGGGTGCAGTTCCTGCAAGACACAAGCCAAGGGGAGGTGACAGCCTTCTGTGGGCCCTTTCCAGAAGTTAAAATATACATACATGCATGCATATAAATATATATATATATGTATTTTTTTCAAGGTAGGGTCTCGCTTTAGCCCAGGCTGACCTGCAATTCACTCTGCAGTCTCAGGGTGACCTCGAACTCACAGAGATCCTCCTACCTCTACCTCCCCAGTGCTGGGATTAAAGGCATATGCCACCACATCCAGCCCCCTAAAGCATTTAAAAATTTTGTATAAAATATTTTTAAAAAAGAAAAACAACAACAAAAGGGTTGGAGAAATGGCTTAGCAGTTAAGGTGCCTTCCTGAGAAGCCTAAGAATGTAGGTTCAATTCCTCAGGACCCATATAAGCCAGATGCATAAGTTTATTTGCAGTGGCGTGCCCATAGTCTCTCTCCTCCTCCCATTCTTTCTCTGTCAAATAAATAAAATATTTAAAAAGACAAAAAATGTAATTTTTTTATGACAGCAAGAGAGAAAGAATTAGCACTCCAGGGCCTCCAGCCACTGCAATCAAATTCCAGATGCATGCACCACCTGTGACCTTGAGTGCTCATGTCACCTTGTGTGTCTGGCTTACATGGATCTGGAGAGTTCAACATGGGTCCATGCTTTGCAGGCAAGTGCCTTAACCACTAAGCCCTCTCTCCAGCCCTTTTTTTTTTTTTTTTTTTTACAATTTATTATTTATTTATTTATTTGAGAGAGAGAGGCAGAGAGAGAGAATGGGCACACAAGGGCCTTCAGCTACTTCAAACGAACTCCAGATGTGTGCGTCCTCTTGTGTGCATTTGCCACATTGCACACTTGCGTCCTCCCTGTGTGTCTGGCTTGATACCTGGAGATTCAAACATGAGTTCTTACATAAAATATTTTTTAAAATATTTATGTATTTTAGAGAGAGTGAGGAGAGAATGGGAACACTAGGGCATCCTGCCACAGCAAAGGAACACCAGATGCATGTACCACTTTGTGCATCTGGCTCTGTTGAGTGCTGGGGAATCGAACCTGGGTCATCAGTCTTTGCAACTGTTGAGCCACCTCTCCAATCCCATGAAATAATTTTTTTTCTTTTATGAAGAGAGAGAGACAATGAGTGAGAGAGCACTCTCAGAGAGCATTTGCCACTGCAAATGGACTCTGGCAGACTGCAAGCAAGTGCATTTAACCACTGAGCCATCTTCCCAGCCCCCTTCCCCAGAAGTCAGATCCCACCTCACCTCAGGTTTGAAGTTGTCCAGCAATACTAAGTCTGCCCCAGTCTCTGCTGCCTGCAAGGCCTCTTGCAGGCTGCTGCATTCCACCTCCACCTTCAGAGTAAAGTCGGCTTGCCGGGCCCTCTGCACTGCCTGTCAGACCAGGAGGGTGAGGGTAAGGACAGGTGGCCCAGCACCTGGCCCCGGGCCCACCGCAAGCAGCCAGCACAGCAAAGAAGCAAGTCTGACTCCCGCGTTCTGCCGATGGAAGGGCCTGAGCTGGGGAAGGTGTTGCATGCCTGACTCTGCAGTCACGGTGGGTGTGGGTGGGGATAGTGGCTGGTGGTCTGGGAAGGACTACGCTGAGGGTTGGGTCTTCACCTGAGAGAGAACAAGCCAGACATACCTTTTCCATGCTGCCAGCTGCCACCACGTGGTTGTCCTTCACCATCAGCAGCCCTCCCAAGTCGTAGCGGTGGGATGCAGCCCCGCCTACCAGGAGCCCATACTTTTCCACCAGTCGGAAGCCTGGCGTGGTCTTCCTCGTGCCCGCCACCTGCCCAGTCCAGCCGGTGCCCCTGGCGACCTCCACAGCCGTGGCAGCCGCGGTGGCGATCCCACTGCAGCGGGCCAGCATGTTCAGGGCCACCCGCTCGCCCAGCAGCAGGTTCTGGGCTGGCCCCCGGACCTCGGCCACCATGACCACAGGTGCCAGCTTCGATCCCTCCGGAAGGAGCCAGGACACCTGGCAGCTGAGCTGAGCAAAGATGGCATCGAAGAAAGGCCGCCCGGCCAGGACCCCGGGGGATTTGGCCCACAGTGCAGCCTGCGAAGGGGCGTCCCCGGTTACCATGGCTGCCAAGTTGAGGCCCGGGCAGTCCTCTCGGAGCCAGCTGTCTGCCAGGCTTGCCAGGGTGGTGGGGGGCAGCAGGAGCGGCAGGCCTGGAAGAGAAAAGACATCTGCTGTGGGCGCCCTTCCTCCCTTGCAGCTAGGGGGATAGTCAAAACGTTTTTTTTTTTTTTTTTTTTCCTTTTATGAGGTAGAGTCTGGCTCTTGACCAAGCTGGCCTGGAATTCACTATGTAGTCTCAGGCTGGCCTCGAACTCACAGTGATCCTCCTATCTCTGCCTCCCGAGTGCTGGGATTAAAGGCATAGGCCACCATGCCCAGCAGTCAAAACATTTTAACAAGCCTGATGGCACATGCCTTTAATCCTAGCACTCAGGAGGCTCTGAGGTAGAGAAGGATGGGGGAGGGGGAGCTGCAGGCAGACAAAAACATGTTAACAACATGTTGGATTGGGCATTATCCAGTCCCAGGAGCTAGCCAATCCCAGGAGCAGGGCTGGGGCCGAGCATGGGGTCTGTGCACCAACAAGATTGCCAGGTTGCCAGATTGAGCAAATAAAAATGGCTCTGGGTGAGCCAGGCATGGTGGTGCATGCCTTTAATCCCAGCACTTGGGAAGCAGAGGTAGGAGGATCTCCGTGAGTTCGAGGCCACCCTGAGACTACATAGTTAATTCCAGGTCAGCCTGGGCTACAGCAAGACCCTACCTCAAAAAAAAAAAAAAAAAAAAAAAAAAGGCTCTGGGGAGCTGAAGAGATGGTTTATGGGTTAAGGTGCTTCCCTGCAAAGCCTAAGGACCCAGGTTCAATTCCCCCAGTACAGATGCACAAGGTGGTGCATGTGTCTGGAGTTAATTTGCAGTGGCTGGAGGCCCTGGTGCACCCATTCATTCTCTCTCTTTCTTTCTTCCTCTTTCCCAAATAAATAAATGAAATATATATTTTTTTTTTTTAAATGGCTCTGGGGCTTGAGAAATAGCTCAGTGGTTAAAGGAGCTTGCTTACAAAGCCTGACATCACTGGTTCCATTCCAAAGTTTTTTTTTTTTCCTCCCTTGTTTTGTACAAAGTAACAATGGGGAGACTGGGGGAGGAAACAGGCTACAGTGCAGATCTTGCTGGGGGGGGGGTATGCTGTCCTGCTGGTGGCTGGTGGTTGGTAAGAAAAAGTTAGACACTAGGGCAGATCCAGCTGCCTCTGTGGCTGCTGCTTTGTCCTCTCTGCACCTCCCTCTTCAGGTGGTGGGTGTCAGAGCCCACCCCTGGGAATATCCCTGATAGCTCTACTCTTTGGCTTCCCTGTCTGGCAGAGCCGGGGGCAGGCTGCAGGCCTGAGGAATCTTAAGGTCTTGGCCCAGGATGATGATGGGTGAGTCCCAAGTTGCTGCAGACAGATGGAGACTTCTTTAAGAAATGTGTTACAACTGTTGAAAGTTTACTTTATCTCTCTATGATTCCAAAGGAAGCCCCAGGGTTGGCACGGCCTTGACTTCCTAGCAGATGACACGATGCTGGGAGTCCTAGAGCTCTTCACAGGTTCCTAAGCATTCTACAGAGCCATAACTGACCTCTGAAAATACAATACATTGCTAATTTTGGCTGCCTGCATGGTCTTAAACACCCAGTAAGAGAATATGACTGCAAAATATTACACTATAAACAAAGATTCTGACTAATAGGCCTCCCCTGTCTGATGTTGGCTTACAGTACTGAGCTCTAACAATAACTCATGTCTTCTGTCTCTGATTAGTCAGCCATTGTTTGCCTTTTAATAAAAACTCAGAATTTAAAGCCGGGTATGGTGGCGCACGCCTTTAATCCCAGCACTTGGGAGGCAGAGGTAGGAGGATCACCGTGAGTTTGAGGACACCCTGAGACTACATAGTGAATTCCAGGTCAGCCTGGGCCAGAGTGAGACCCTACCTCAAAAAAAAAAACCAAAAAAAAAAAAAAAAAACATGAGAGAGCTGGGCGTGGTGGTACACACCTTTAATCCCAGCACTTTAGAGGGAGAGGTGGGAGGATCGCCATGAATTCGAGGCTACCCTGAGACTATATAGTGAGTGCCAGCCTGGGCTAGAGTGAAACCCTACCTTGAAAAACAAAACAAACAAACAAACAAAAGGCCTGGATATTCATGACCTTGCAGTGCCTGGCCTGACCTACTCAAGACCATCATAATACAAGGAAAAGATGATGACATCAAAATAAAAGAGACTGATTGGCGGGTATGATAGAGTGTAGGAGTTGTGAAGGAGAAAGTGTAGGGGGAGTGAATTATCATGGATTATTGTCTATAATTAGGGAAGTTGCCAATAAAAAAATTAAATTAAAAATAAATTAAGATAAAATGGGCTGGAAAGATGGCTTAGCGGTTAAGGCAACTGCCTGCTAAGCCTAAGAACCCGGTTCCAATCTCCAGGTCCCACGTTTAGCTAGATGCAAAGTGACGCAAGGGCGCAATGCCACACTTGCCCACAAAGGGGCGCACACATCTGGATTTCGTTCACAGCAGCTGAGAGACTGCTGGCACGCCCATTCTCTATCTGTCTCCTTCTCCCTCTCTGTCCTCTCTATGTCTCTCTCCAAAAATAAATAAAATAAAATAACTTAAAAAAATAAAAATAAAAAAAATAAAATAAGGACTGGAGAGATGGCTTAGTGGTTAAACACTTGCCTGTGAAGCCTGAGGACCCCGGTTCAAGGCTCCATTCTCCAGGACCCACATAAGCCAGATGGACAAGGGGGCGCATGCATCTGGAGTTCGTTTGCAGTGGCTGGAGGCCATGCCACGCGCATTCTTTCTCTTTCTCTCCTCCTGCCTATTTCTGTATCTCTCTCTCAAATAAATAAATAAAATAAAAAATGCTAAAATAAAGATAAGCCAGATGTGGTGGCGCACGCCTTTAATCCCAGCACTTCTTGGGAGGCAGAAGTAGGAGAATTGTTGTGTTTGATGCCACCTTAAGACATAAATATATTTTTATTTTATATTATATTATAAAATATTTTATATTTAAAAAAATAAATTTTTTTTTAGCTGGGCGTGGTAGGGTCTCACTCTGGTCCAGGCTGACCTTAATCCCAGCACTCAGGGGAGGCAGAGGTAGGAGGATTCCTCCTCTGCCTCTGAGTTCGAGGCCACCCTGAGACTACATAGTTAATTCCAGGTCAGCCTGGACCAGAGTGAAACCCTACCTCAAAAAACCAAAATAAATAAATAAATAAATAATATAAATATTTTAATATTTTAAATATTTAAAGAAGCATGTGCTTCTTCCTTTTGTAACCATGCCCCTTATTTTTAAACTTTTTGGTTTTTCAAGGTAGGGTCTCACTCTAGCCCAGGCTGACCTGGAATTCACTATGTAGTCTCAGGGTGGCCTCAAACGCATGGTGATCCTCCTACCTCTGCCTCCCAAGTGCTGGGATTAAAGGTGTGCTCCACCATGCCTGATTTCTTTTTTTTTTTTTTTTTTTTTTGGAGAGAGACAGAGAGAGAGGGAGAGAAAGACAGATGGAGATGGGCATGCCAGCAGCGTCTCAGGTGCTGAGAACGAAATCCAGATAAGTGCGCCCCCTTGTGGTCAAGTGTGGCATTGTGCACTTTGCATCTGGCTAAACGTGGGACCTGGAGATTGGAACCACTGAAGATTGGAACCAGCGTTCTTAGGCTTAGGAGGCAGGTGCCTTAACCACTAAGCCATCTCTCCAGCCCTCTTTTGATTTTAAAAAAATATTTTATTTATTTGAGAGACAGAGAGAGAGAGAATGGGTGTGCCAGAGACTCTAGCCACTGCAAATGAACTCCAGATGCATGTACCACCTTGTTCATCTGGCTTTATGTGGATTCTGAGAAATCAAACCTGGATCTTAGGCTTCACAGGCAAGCGCTAAACCATTTTCCACTAAACCATTTCTCCAGCACTATCTTCTGATTTTTTGAAGGACCGTCTCACTCCACTCCCAGCTCACCTGGAACTTTTCTGTAGCCCAAGCTGCCCTTGAAGTCACAGTGATCCTCCTACCTCAGAAATCCATGTGCTGGGATTAATGTCGTGCTCCACCATGCAGGGTTTTTCCCCCCCAATATTTTGTTGTTATTTTTGTTTGCATTTGTTTGTTGCTTTGACACATGGCCCAGGCTAGCCTGGAATTCCCCATGGGTCTACCTCCTGAGCACTGGTATTACAGGAGTGCACCACCATGCCCAGTTTATATTTCAATATTTTAACCAGACACAAACAACTTATATGCACCTGAAAGTCACGCTGCCTCCGTTCCATCTGCCTTGCCTAGAAGGATTAGTTCCTATGCCCTGGGTGGAATGTGAGCTTGCATCTCTGCATCCTAGCCTTCACTGCAACTCAAGTATTTTCTTTTTTATGGTGCTTGGGATAGGAACCAGGACCTTGAGGTTACTAGGAAAGTGTTCTACCCACAACAAGTATTTTGAAGCTGGAATTTCAGACTGTTAGAGGAGGCAAAGAACTGCAGGAGATAGACCAGTGTAGCAGCTAAGGGACCTTGCAGCCTTGCAGGACTTTCTGGCAACTGCACAGCAGCAATGCAGCATCACCACCTGTCAGCCAGAGAAAGAAATGCAGTTTTATTACAGGCATCCTTAGACCACATTTTGATTTCCCTGTCTCTCCCTCTCTCCCCAAATCACTCTTCTCATACCTCAATAACACACTCTCTCGTTCCCTCCCTCCATCCCTCTCTCTCATTCCCTCCTCTTCCCTTTTAAAAAATATTTTTATTAATCCCAGCACTCGGGAGACAGAGGTAGGAGGATTGCAGAGAGTTCGAGGCCACCCTGAGACTACATAGTGAATTCCAGGTCAGCCTGAGCTAGAGTGAGACCCTACCTCGGAAAAGCAAAAAAAAAAATTTATTTATTGGCGGGCGTGGTGGCACACACTTTTAATCCCAGCACTTGGGAGGCAGAGGTAGGAGGTTTGCCACAAGTTCGAGGCCACCTTGAGACTACATTGTGAATTCCAGGTCAGCCTGAGATAGAGTGAAACCTTACCTTGAAAAATAAAAATATATATTTTTATTTATTAGAGAGAGAGAATGGGCATGCCAGGGCTTCTTGGCACTGCATACAAAATTCAGACACTTTATACGTCTGGCTTTATGAGATGGGTAGTGAGAAATCAAACATGGACTGTCAGGCTTTGCAAGCAAGTATCTTATACCCCTGAGCCATCTCTCCATCCCCTCTGTCCACCCCCACCCCCTGCTTTAACTTTTTTTTTTTTTTTTTTTTTTTTTTTTGGTTTTTCAAGGTAGGATCTCATTCTGGCCCAGGCTGGCCTGGAATTAACTATGTAGTCTCAGGTGGCCTCGAACTCATGGAAATACTCCTACCTCTGCCTCCCAAGTGCTGGGATTAAAGGCGTGCACCACCACGCTCGACAACTCTTTTTTTTGAAGCAAGCTCAACAGACAAGAGGATTGCAGCAAGTTTGAGGCCAGCCTGGCTTAGTGGTTAAGGACCTTGCCTGCAAAGCCAAAGGACCCAAGTTCAATTCCCCAGTACCCATGTAAAGCCAGATGCACAAGGTGGCCTGTGCATTTAGATTTTGTTTGCAGTGGCTAACATACATAGGGCCTATGCATATATATGTATATATGTTCAACTCCCCAGAACCCACGTCAGCCAGATGTACATGGTGGCACATGCATCTGGAGTTCATATACAGTGGCTAGAAGCCCTGACATGCCCATTCTCTTTCTCTATCTTAAATAAATAAATAAATTTTAAAAAAAAAAGAGTTTAGGGGCTGTAGAGATGGCTTAGTGGTTAAGGCATTTGCCTGCAAAGCCAAAGGATCCCGATTTGATTCTCTAAAACCCATGTAAGCCAGATACACAAGGGGGTGCATGCATCTGGAGTTTGTTTGCAGTGGAGGCCCTGGAGTGCCCATTCTCTCTCTCAAATAAATAAATTAATTAAAAAATAGTCTAGTGGGGTGACTCAAAAGTCACCATAGTGCTAAGAAGAAGTGACAGCAGACAGGCTGGAGCGATGGTTCAGTGGCTGAGGTGCTTGCTGGTGAAGCCTAAGGACCCAGATTCGATTACCGAGTAGATGTAAACCAGATGCACAAGGTGGTGCGTGCTTCTGAAATTCATTTGTAGTGGCTAGAGGCCCTGGAGTGCCCTTCTCTCTCTCTCTCTCTCTCTCTCTCTCATAAATAAATAAATAAATAAATAAATAAATAAATAAATAATTTTTTCCAGGCATGGTGGCACACACCTTTAATCCCAGAACTCAGGAGGCAGAGGTAGGAGGATCACCATGAGTTCGAGACCACCCTGAGACTGCATAGGGAATTCCAGGTCAGTCTGGGCTAGAGTGAAACCCTACCTGGAAAAACCACCACCACAACAATAGTAATAATAATAATAATTTTTAAGAAGGGCTGGTGAAGGGTTAATAGCCTTCCTTGAAAACTAGAGGGAACTGAAGAGTTAATAACTAACCTTAGATGAGAAGGCCATAAAGAATGGAGACATCCATTCCTCCGTAGTCAACTCTGCTAAAGAGCCTGTTATGAGCAAATAACTTTGATGTCTTATCTACTTCCCTTGGACCTGCAGCTAAGTCAGTCTGTTTATCTTAGGCTCCTCCTTATAAGTCTGAACCCCAGCCTGGCTCAAGGTTTTAGCCTTCATCCCATGGGAAGGCTGCTGCCTCTCGCTGTTTCTCTCAGTAAATAAGTCTGTCTGTAGAGATCAAGTCTGGTGTTCTCTTTTGCTTTGCTCTTACATTTTCCTTATATTTGGTACCATGACTCAGATCGGAGCCTGAGGCTTTCAGGGTGTTCCCCTCTTTCTCTTTCCCTCTCCTCCTCTCTACCTATCTGCCAATGTTTCACTCCTTCAGGAGCACTAAAACTGGCCCTGCTCACTACTCTGAACTAAACAGCTGCCTATGACCTGAAACCTCCAGCCTTTTCAGCTTAATACCTAGGGGCTTCTTCCTCTTCTTCCTCTTCTTCTTTCACCCTCTCTTACCAAACTTTTGAACTGTAGACAAGAGGCCACTCACCATGTGATCCGCTAGGTCCACGCCCTCATCAAATTACAGCTTCAGGACAAGGTACTACTCTCCGTATGTGATGGAGGTACCGCATCTCAAGACCTTAGAAATCCTAGGAGTTTCTCACTTTTCGGTCCATGGACGATCGGAGGCTCCAGGAGCCCCCGACGTATCACTCCACTGGACACCCCAAGCATTATGAGTGTGGGACACTCCCTCCTAATCCTTGGGTTTGGTTTGCCCTCCTTAAGCCTGGGAGATGTCCCTGGTAGCCAGCCACTCCATTAATCCTTGTCCTCCAAAATGGGCTCTAAATTATCAATTCCAAAAGACATTCCATTAGCATGTCTTAAAACTAACTTAAAGAAGGCAGGTGTGGGGGTGGGGGTCTCTAGAAGGCAGTGCCTGAGCTTTTCTGTGGGGGAGGGGCAGGAGTGAATGTATTGGGGATGGGAGGGAAGCAGGAAAAGGAAATGGAAGTGTGAGTGGGTGTCAGATTGTGTCAGAAATTCACTATAACCCTTCCCTCATGTCTAGCAAGTGACAGCTGTTTGATGTATTTTATTCACCACTGCAGCGTGCACGTACTTGTTTCTTCCACATTTTCTAAGCTCACACTCAAAGGATTCATCGAATCTTGTTCAGATGGCTCAGGATTGTATTTCTTTTGCTTATTACCCTGTGCTCTTGGGTTCTATAGTATTTCTATAATTATGAATAGTGTTGCACTGTAATCTATCATATAGAGCTATATGTATGGAAAATTTTGATCAGTTTTTTAAGAGATGTATCCTGTTTGCAAGGCACAATAAAGTTGCATCTTATAGAATTATAGGCAATGAAGCTAACAGTAAACTGTGTTTAATAAATCATACTCATACTCTGCTCATTTGAATTTGGAAAAAGTCTAGCATATCCAGTAGTTTCAGGGACTTCATTTTAACTTAAAAAGTTCTGATATATTTAATTTATAAATTTTGGACTGATATAATAGAATTTTGGAAAACTATAAGAAATGCTTTGTTAATGTGTGTATTCCTATGTAAAACACATGACTTCTCCTGTGTATATTTTTAAAAATTAAAGAAATGCACATTTAAAAGTAAAAAAAAAAAAAAAAAAAAAAACTAACTTAAAGAAATTCATACTAGCCAGGCACGCCTTTAATCCCAGCACTCGGGAGGCAGAGGTAGGAGGATTGCCTTGAGTTCAAGGCCACCCTGAGACTACATAGTGAATTCAGGTCAACCTGAGCTAGAGTGAGACCTTACCTTGAAAAAAAAAAAAAAAAAAAAAGAGAAAAGAAAGAAAGAAACTCAGACTATCTGAGCTCCGGCCTACCAAATTATTCCAACTCTCTGTTCAAATTTGCTACAATATTCTCTAAACAATGGCCAAGGCTGACTTGAATTTGGTAACTTTCTCCGATGGCACTACAAATGCCACAACAAATGGTACACGAGGTTCCCTCCCCTGCCCCTGCCCCTCCTAAAACTATCTCTCACACACAGTTCTGTCAGCTGCCATGACTTGCCAGGGTCTCTCCCTCTCACACCAAGTTCAAGCCATCTCACTAAATCAAATTCAAATCCTGCTTTCTCAAAGGAACTCCTATCTTTACTGAGCCTCTTTAACTTCTTCTGTGTGTGGATACCTAATTTCTTTCCTTGCTTTTCCCCTTTCCTGCCAGAGAAAAACCTACAGGGGAGGCAGGACAATCACAGTAAACCAGCAACTGCCTCACAACTAGTTAAAATAAACAAACACTGGCACCTGGGGAGGTCCTTGCCTGTGGCTAATGTCTAGTAGAAAAAAAAGAAATGTCAATTTTAAAATTCAAACTAAAGACACCGATTGCTCTGTTATTATGGTGGCTGCTTATCCCAGGCCCAAACCAAAATCCCATACAGTTTCTGGCATCCACCCCATCTCTCTCTCGCTCTCTTCTTTCACCATGATAAGTTGTTTGAAAATTTCAACTCCCCTGGGCTCTCAAAACTTCCAGATGGTTGGAACAAATCTCCAACAGCCAGATAGAATAATTCACCTGCCCTACCTCCAACCATAGAGAGGCCATTTGCCATATCTACTTCATCTTTCGCCCTAAGAGGGGGTGAGTAATCCTCCGTCTGTCTGTCTGTCTTCCTAAGGTACCTAGAAAGACAGACCCGGCTTCCTTGTCTTGTGCTGGGAGGACTGCCCTGGAAGCCTCCAGTCAGAATGCCTGCGTGCCTTCTGAACCCCCGTCCTTCTCCAGGAGAAGGTCTCTGACCTCTGTCTTCAGATTGGGACTCCTGATCCTCAGACAGACACCCCGGCACTTCTCACCCCTCTATGGGTTCCCAAATTTCCAAAGTCCACTGGCCTCCCTGCTGGGTTGTCTCCTGACCAATCTTAAAACTCTTGGCCTTAAAGGAGACATAATGTCCAAGAGCCTCATTTTTTACTACAATATGTTTTGGACACAAAAGAAATTGGACAATGATTCCCTTTGGCTGAAAATGACACATTTGGTTTTCAAATTCTTAAAGATCTTGATAACTTTATAAACTGGATTGGCAACTGGCTCTGTTCTTCTACCCCTGATCTCCTCTGTCAGTTCTGCTCTCTGACCCAGGCCCTCCTGAGGAAACAACCTTCCTTCCACCCCATTAAACAGTTCCTAATTAGTGACCCACCCTTCCTTAGCCCAAGAGGATGACCAAAGCCCTCCTTTGCTGTGACACTATAAAACTGGCCTTTGGAAATGGCCTCCAGCCCATTCTCCACAGGTTTCCTTGCGCCTCTTGTTCTACCTTGAAGTTTTCTAACATGTTTCCTTTCCTAGAGAAATCTACCTCTGAGCAACAGCCACATGGTGAGATGGGGACTCTGTCCTCTCCTGGGTGGGCCTTCCTTTACCATCATAAACAGTGGCCACTCAGATTGTTCTTTATGACTCCAGATAAAATCAATTGGACCTGCTCATCCACTCCACGCCTTCCCAGAGGGCATGCAGGCCTCTCCCACATGTTAGAGTCTTCCCAAAGACAAAGTAAAAGTAAAATCTTCAGAAAAAAAAAAAAAGACATCTCTTTGCGTTTCATGTTCTTTGTCATGTCTAATGCTAGCCAGCCATGTCATGTCATGTATTCTATGTTTCATGTAGTCTGTCTTTATGTTTGACTAAATTCATGGTCACTAATTATTCTAATGCTTATGATCATTAAGTGTTCTGATGTTTATAGATACATTTTAAGATAATGTTAAATTACTAAAACCAGGTTTATGATATATTTCTGACTTTATGCTTGTTCATGCTCACTATAAACATAGACCATGTTTATATGACAGGGTTTGATCCTGCTTCTAATAATGCCTTCTGAATGTTTTTGATGTAAATCTTTAGAGAAATGATTAATTTGGGTGTTCTGACAAAACACAAATATATTGATATGTTTCACCTATATTTATCAATGTTAAAATATGGTATACATGTTTTCTGTTGAATGAAATTATTGAAAAATGTTATTATATTTCTAATGTTCCTAGCCTATATCAGTCTGGATGGAGTATAATCAATGTAGCTATGAAAACGTGTGGGTGCACCTAAGACTTTCAGTGAGGCAATAGATATTGCACTTCCCTCTTCTGAAACTGCTGCAAGGAAGATTATTTTATGATAACCAATAGAAAACAAAAATTCTGTAACAGTTTACAACTAAAGTTAAACAAGTAGGAACTGACTCCGGGCCTGGCCCTTTTTAGAAAACATGTAACTACCTT
Organism: Orientallactaga sibirica; assembly: GCA_036365145.1. Lineage (NCBI taxonomy): Eukaryota > Metazoa > Chordata > Mammalia > Rodentia > Dipodidae > Orientallactaga > Orientallactaga sibirica. The sequence goes on from JAEOAD010000888.1 coordinate 3,424,225, forward strand.
ATCTCAGGAGACAGCAACCTGTCATATTTGACAAAAGAAATGTCTTAACCCTCACAAACCATAAATCTCTTTCCTCTACAAGCATGGGAAAATTCAGACAGGATTGTCAAGGATGTGGAACTGGGCACAACCTGTGTTTGGGAACGCCATGCATGAAGCTTCAGTGGAAGCTCTCTCCCTTTATCTCTCTGAAGTGAATTCTGCCTAAAAGTGTGTCTTCAGTTAAGGTGTTTTCAGTTAAGATAAGATGGGTTAACATAAAAGGTTGTTTTATGTTTAAGTCTGTACTTCTCTCGCCTTATTTGTTTAATTCAAACTTAACTCTCTGTAATAAATTGGTAAATTTGTTTATATTGAGATAAAAACCGGGATTAGAAAATGTAAAAGCCCTGACCCTAAGTTATGTCCTGTATTGTAACAGACTTTTGTATTGGTGATGTTCCACATTGCATAGTCTCTTGTACTGGCATTATAGTTTTTGTACTGTTTCAAGACCATAATTTGTTTTACAGCTTCTGAACTGTACTGAAAATCATGTTGTGTTTCTTCTTATAAGATTGATATAAATGGGGCTGGAGAGATGGCTTAGCAGTTAAGCACTTGCCTGTGACGCCTAAGGTCCCCGGTTCAAGGCTCGATTCCCCAGAACCCACGTAAGCCAGATAGATGGACAAGGTGGCACATGCATCTGGAGTTTGTTTGCAGTGGCTGGAGGCCCTGGTGCACCTATTCCCTCTCTCTCTCTCTCTCTCTCTCTCTCTCTCTCTGCCTCTTTGTCTGTCTGTTGCTCTCAAATAAATAAATAAATGATTGATGTAAATGACCTTCTGGACCTTTACAGTTCCACCAGTTCACCTCAGAGGGCCCTATGACAGACTAACTCCCTCTATCTGGGCCCCTGTTGGTGGTTCTCCAAGGCCTGAGCTAGAGTGAGAACCTACCTCAGAAAAACCAACCAACAAACAAACAAAAAAAAAAAAACTATAAGCTTCCCATATTAAGAACTTAAAAAAAAAACCCTTAAGTTTCAAAATTAGTTAATTTATTAATCTCTACCATATTTAAATTTAAAATTGTTTAAGATGTTTTAAATATTGCTTGAATACTAGTCTCTTATACTTTCTATCTTATCTAAACCAAATCTTTATATTTCCAAAAATCCCAGTTAACTCTTCATCCAAGTTAAAAATTCCTTCTTTCTTACAGGCAGCACCTCTGTTTTCTTATCTACCACCCATGATATTATTTTTATATTTATATATTCAATATATATTATATTATTTTTCAACCTCAGATATAATATTCATGTCACCTATAAATGTCATGTCACATACAAGAAAATTCATACATAGATATTAACCAGATCGTAATGGCTAACAGATTTAATGTGATCTAGGAGTTTCTTTACTAATGGCTCAGATAATTAACACTCTCCTGAACAGCTGCCACCTTGCCTGTTCATAAAAGCCATGTGAAACCACATGCTTTCTGTCGTATGTGTAATTTAGTTTTAAAAGAAAAGATATGAAAGTAGATGGGGGAGGCAGACATGGGGGCTCACACCTATAATCCCAACACTAGGGAGGCTGAGGCAGGAGGATGCCGTGAGTTTGAGTTCAGCCTGGGCTACAGAGAGTGAGACTCAGCTCCTCACCAAAAACAGAAAGTAGAACTGTGTATGAAGAGGAAAAAGGGCAGTGAGAGGAGCAAGAGAGGAACAAGATAGGGTAAATGGGGACTGAATAGGATCAAAGTACATTATGTTGGGCTGGAGAGATGGCTTACTGGTTAAGGCACTTGCCTGCAAAGCCAAAGGACCTCAGTTCAATTCTCCATGACCCATGTAAACCAGATGCACAAGGGGCACATGCATCTGGAGTTCGTTTGCAATGGCTGGAGGCCCTGGTGCACCTATTCTCTCTGTCTCTCTCATTCTTTGCCTATTTCTCTCTCTCTCTCAAATAAATAAATAAAAATATTTTTAAAGTACATTATGTTGATGTATGATGATGTATGAACCAATTCTGTACAATTAATATATGCTAATTAAAAGGGCAAGTATGGGGCTAGAGAGATGGCTTAGCAGTTAAGGCACATGCCTGCAAAGCCTAAGGACCCCAGTTTGATTCTCCGTTCCCACGTAAGCCAGATGTATATGGTGGCACATGCATCTGGAGTTCGTTTGCAGTGGCTAGAGGCCCTGGCATGCCATTCTCACTCTCTCTCTCTCTCTTTTTCTTTCTCCCTCTCTCTGTCTTAAATAAATAAATAAATATTTTTTATTTTAAAAAGGGCAAGTATGGACAGGAATGTAGCCCAGTTGCTAGAATGCTTGTCTAGCATGTTCAAAGCCCTGTGTGCTGTTCTCAGTATCACATGAACAAGGTGTGGAAAAGTGAAAATAAAGAAAATCAAGCGCAAAGTCGAGCTCAGGTGGAGACAGCTCATAGAGCACATGTGTGGCATGCACAAAGTCTTGGGTTCAGCACCCCCCACCCCCGTATTCTCCCCACACACCAGAGACATCTTTTTATAGTGTTGGGAAATCAACCCAGAGCTTTAAGCATTCTAGCTAGGCAAATGCTCAAGTATAAGCTATACTCCAGCCCATCATTGCTATTTTTTTTATTTATTTATTTATTTATTTATTTATTTTTGGATTTGCAAGGTAGGGTCTCACTCTGGTCCAGGCTGACCTGGAATTAACTATGTAGTCTCAGGGTGGCCTCGAACTCTCAGCGATCCTCCTACCTCTGCCTCCCGAGTGCTGGGATTAAAGACGTGTGCCACCACACCTGGCTATTTTTTTTTTTAATTGATTGATTACTGAAGCAGATTCTAACTGGTCTCAACTCACAGCAAACCTCTTGCCTCAGCCTCCTGAGTACTGGAATTAAAGGAGTGAGCCACCACACCCAGCTCAACACTGCATTTTTTTGTTTTGTTTTGGTTTTTCGTTTTTCAAGGTAGGGGCAGAAGCAGCAAACTCAATTTTAATAACACCCTAGTCTATTAGGGGATACATAGATTCAAACTGCCACAGATCCCTTAGCCTTCGGAGACCCAGACAGTTGCTAATGAGATCCCTTGTATTTTTCCACTGTTTATAATTTGCAAGTTCCAATGGCAATGTTCATGTCTATTTGTGTCCTTGGGACATGTCTAATATTCAACCTTCAAACAGAGCCCTCTGGTAGTGCATGAACCACCATGTTCAGTTTCAAATTGACTTTTCCATATATTTATTCATTTTTGAGAAAGAGAGCAAGAAAAAGAGAGAGACACAGAAAGACCTGGTGTGTCAGGCCCTCCAGCCATTGCAATTGAACTCCAGAAGAATGCGAATATAAGACCTTGCACTTGTGCCACCTGTGCATCTGGCTTACATGGGACCTGGAGAGTCATACATGGGTTCTTAGGCTTCTCAGGCACTTAGCTTAAGTGCTAAACCACCTCTCCAGCTCTGTTGTTTTTTGTTTTTGTTTTTATGAGGAAGGTTCTTGCTCTAGCCCAAGCTGACCTGGAATTCTCTATGTGGTCTCATGGTGGCCTCAAACTCACAATGATCCTCCCACCTCTGCCTGCTAAGTGTTGGGATTAAAGATTAAAGGCGTGCACCACCACAACTGGATTAAAATATATTTTTTGTTTGTTTGTTTTTGTTTTGAGGGTTTTGTTTTTGTTTTTGGTTTTGGTTTTTCAAAGTAGGGTCTCACTTTAGCCCAGGCTGACCTGGAATTCACTATGTAGTCTCAGGGTGGCCTCGAACCCATGTCAAGCCTCCTTCCTCTGCCTCCCAAGTGTTAGGATTAAAGGTGTGCACCACCACACCCAGCTTTGTTTTTTATCTTTGAGGTAGGGTTTTACTCTAGCCCAGGATGACCTGGAATGTACTATGTAGTCTCAGGGTAGCTTTGAACTCACAGTGATCTTCCTACCTCTACTTCCCAAGTGCTGGGATTAAAGGCATGCACCACCATGCCCAGCAAAATATATGGGTTTTTTTTGGTACTTTTTTTAATTATGAGAGAGAGAGAGAGACAGAGAGAGAGAAAGAATTGGCACGCCAGGGCCTCAGCCACTGCAATCAAACTCCACACATGTGTGCCATCTTGTGCCCATGTGCGAACTTGCACGCTTGTATCACCTTGTGTGTCAGGCATATGTGGGTCCTGGAGAGTCAAACATAGGTCCTTTGACTTCACAGGCAAGTGCCTTAACTGCTAAGCCATCTCTCCATCCCTAAAATATATTTTTATTCAAAATAGCAGCATAAAAAATAGCAGCATTTAGCTGGGCGTGGTGGCACACGCCTTTAATCCCAGCACTCGGGAGGCAGAGGTAAGAGGATCGCCGTGAGTTTGAGGCCACCCTGAGACTACATAGTGAATTCCAGGTCAGCCTGGGATAGAGTGAGACCCTACCTCGAAAAAAAAAAGAAAATAAAAAAAATAGCAGCATAATAAAATAGAGCAGTGGCTATCAGCCTCTGCTACACAGACGAATCAGGAGGAGAGCTGTGCAAAGTGCTCATTCTTGGGCTCCTGGGGCCCACTCCTGGGATTTTGATATAATTGGTCTGGAACGTGACATGGCTAATTCACAGCAGAGCCTAGAGCGTCTGAGTACAGGAAGAGAATAACAGCCACCATACATAAGTGTCTACCACACCCAGCTACTTTCAGTACATTGTCTTTCACAGATCCTACCCACAATCCTTCACAGTGCATAGCATTTGCATTTATAGAGGAAAAAGAATATTTGAAACGTAGAGGGAAATTTCTTGAAGTGAAGAGCTAGAAAATAAGGTTGAGAAAAAACAAACCAAAACAAAACCAAGACAAGGAGCTGGAAGGATGGTTCAGTGGTTCAGGCATTTGCCTCCAAAGCCTAATGACCCACATTCCAACCCCCAGGACCCACGTAAAGCCAGATGTACAAAATGGTGCATGCATCTGGAGTTTGTTTGCAGTGCCTAGAGGCCCTGGCATGCCAATTCAATCTCTCTCTCTCCTCTCTCTCTCTCTCTTCTCTCTCTCTTCTCTTCTCTTTTCTCTCTCTCTCTCTCTCTCTCTCTCTCTCCCTCTGCTTCAAATAAATTGAAAGGATAAACAGAATAGTTACAAAGTAAAAGTATATAGATAGAAATGTAAAGAATGTAAGCAAGAAATGCCCAAACTAAAGTAACGCCATGACAGGCTCTAAGGATATTCACAGGCCTGAGTTTCTATTTCCGGGCTGAGCTGACACAGCATTTTTGCAGTTACTGGAAAACCCCCCAAACTGCCCAGTACCCAAAATAATCCTTGAAATGAGCCAGTCAGAAGAAACCAAGCAAATGTTATACATACTTGTGGTCCTCAAGTTATAGATAAGTTGGCTCAAAATGCCATAGTAACCACATAACCAATGAGCATACTACATGTACATTATTTTTAATTGTTAACCAATCATGTTATAAATTCTCCTCTCCTTTGTTTGAATCCAATAAAAGCTGCCCTGATTCTACCCTTGGGGCCTCCAGTCCTCTACCCCTGCGTGGTATATGACTGGGGGCCCCAGCGCGCTTGGAATAAAAGTCCTCTTGCTGTTTGCATCAAGACCATTTCTCGGAGTGATTTGGGGTGTCGCCTTTCCCGAGACAGAGCCCGGGAGTCCTCACTTCCAGGGTCTTACAAAATAAAGAAAAATTTTAAGGGGAAAAAAAGAGTAAAAGAAAAAGATTACGCTAGAGACCTGATGGGCAAGGACTGCTCTGCGCTTTCCACAGCCAAGTACTTTTAGGACACGCCTGCAGCATTTCCCCCAGGCTGACTTCTTGAAGATCAACTGTGTTGATTGCCTGATGTAGGTGCACACTGTTCATTCTAATGCGTCCCACTGGCAAGAAGGAAGCAAACACATCTGGTTTCTTCAAGCCCCACTGGCTCACACATTTCCAACAAAGGGGATTTCTGAGGGTGCCTTTGAATATTCAGGCTTTCATATTTAGCAGCTGTACCCAGAAGCCACTAACTTCAGAGGGAAGCTGCACTGAGCTGCAGCGGGAGGAGAACTGGCACAGCGAGCTGCCTTGAGTGGACAGATGGGCCTACTGTGACCGATGCGCATCCTTGCTGTGCCGAATGTACCAGTTCCTCCAAGATGCCTGGACTGCAAAGATTTCATTCTGTGCAATGTAGTCCTGATCTGTCAAGGGGATACTTTCTTAATTGGTTGTCTGGGCTAAACAAATTTCTAATAAAATTGGCTTATCAGGAATGGAGATATGGCTCAGTTGTAGAATGCTGTAGCATGCACAAGCCCTAGCGGCTTTGATCCCCAGCACCACATAAGTCAGATACAGTGGCCCATGCCTGTAATCTCAGTATTCAGGAGGTTGCGGCAGAAGGATCAGACCTTCAAGGCCAGCCTGGGCTACATAGCAAAATTCTAGCTCAAAAATAATAATAATAGGGCTGGAATATGGCTCAGCAGTTAAAGGCACTTGCTTGTAGAGCCTGATGGCCTGGATTCGATTCCCCAGTACCAACATAAAGCCAGATGCACAAAGTGGCATATGCACCTGAAGTTCATTTATAATGATGGCAAAAGGCCCCAGCATCTCTCTCTATCTCTTCTTGCAAATAAATCAAAAAGAGAGGGGCTAAAAAGATGGCTTAATGGCTAAGGCATTTTCCTGCAAAACCAAAGGACCCAGGTTTGATTCCCCAGTACCTACATAAAGCCAGATGCACAAGGTGGTGTATGTGTCTGGAGTTTGCAGTGGCTAGAAGCCATGGTGTGTCCATTCTTCTCTCTCTCTCCCTCTCTCTCTCTCTCTCTCTCTCTCTCTCTCTCTCTCTCTGCCTTTCATAAATAAATAAATAAAATGTTTTTTAAAAAATCATTGACACACCTTTAATCCCAGCACTCTGGAGGCAGAGGTAGGAGGATTATCATGAGTTAGAGGCCACCCTGAGACTACATAGTGAATTCTAGATCAGCCTAGGCTAGAGTGAGACCCCACCTCAAAAAAACAAAACAAATCAAAAAGAGAGGCTCAACCAAGCACCTCAACCACTAAGTCATCTCTCCAGCCCCAGATTTTTTTTTTTTTTTTTGAGGTAGGGTCTCACTCTAGTCCAGGCTGACCTGGAATTCACTATGTAGTCTCAGGGTGGCCTCGAACTCACGGTGATCCTCCTACCTCTGCCTCCCAAGTGCTGGGATTAAAGGCGTGCGCCACCATGCCCGGCGAGCCCCAGATTTTTATTGGGTTTCTATGTTGCTCTTAAAAGTGGCTCTTTGGCAAAGGGATGATGTCATAATCACACCTCCTATCCCTCCATCATTCATTTAATCATTTAACAAACACTTTTGGTGGAAATTCATGAACAAATTCAGGCCCAAAATGATTCAAACTTATAATCTCATAGCCATTGAGATCCTAAGGCAGGAGGATCCCAAGTTTTAGGCAGTCTGGATACACACGTAACCATGACTCCAAAAAAGTGGGTGAGGCTGGAGTGATGGCTTAGCAGTTAAGGCGCTTGCCTGGGAAGCCTAAGGATTCAGGTTTGATTTCGCAGTATCTATATAAGCCAGATGCACGAGCTGGCACTTGCATCTGGAGTTTGTTTGTAGTGGGTGGAGGCCCTGGCGTGCCCATTCTCTCCCTCTCAAATAAATAAAAGAAAAAATAAGAGGGCTGGGAAGATGGCTGTGCAAATATGAAGACTTGAGTTCAGATCCCCAGTGCCTAGGTAAAAAGTGAAGCATGGCTGGGTGTGGTGGTGCACACCTTTAATCCCAGAACTTGGGAGGCAGAGGTAGGAGGATCACCATGAGTTCAAGGCCACCCTGACACTACATAGTGAATCCCAGGTCAGCCTGGGCTACAGTGACACCCTACTTCAGAAAACAACACCACCAAAAACAAAAAGTGGAGCATATCTGTAATCCCAGTGCTGGGGAGGTAGAGATAGGAGGTTCCCCAGGGCTGACTGGCTAGCTTATCTAGGCAAATAGTGGAGCTCTGGATTCAGTGTGCGTTCTTGTCTCAATGTGAGGTAGAGAGTGATAGAAGACAACCCCACCCCATGTCGACCTCTGACCTCTACACTCACATATACACATATACACATATACTTGCATACATGTCCACCCTCCCAAACACGCATATGCATACATCCCAAACACACATACACGTGCAAAAGAAAGGAAAGAAAGGAAGCGCTGGGGAGACAGCTCAGTAGATAAAGAGCTTTCTGTTCAGTGCTGAGCATTTGAGTTTGGATCCCCAGACCCCATGTAAAAGCTGGAAGTTATGGTAGACTTGTGTGATTCCAGTGTGTCTATGGCCAGAATGAAGGCAGAGACAGGAGAATTTCCCAGCTCACAATGACAGACCTGCCTCAAAAGAGGTGGAAGACGACAGACAGACCTGAAAGCTGTCCTTTGACTCTAGCACAGGCACATTTGTGCACACTCACTCACACCAAATAAATACATTTTTTAAAAAAGAAAGAAAAAAGCCGGGCGTGGTGGTGCACGCCTTTAATCCCAGCACTCGGGAGGCAGAGGTAGGAGGATCGTGGTAAGTTCGAGGCCACCCTGAGACTACATAGTTAATTCCAGGTCAGCCTGAGCTAGAGTGAGACCCTACCTCGAAAAACCAAAAAAAAAAAAAAAAAGAAAGAAAGAAAGAAAGAAAGAAAGAAAGAAAGAAAGAAAGAAAAGCAGACATGACTTTATAAAGGCTCATGAATACACAGAAATGAGTAGAACAAGTTTTCACTTGTAATTACAACACCTAGTGGTGTTAGATGGGGTTGGCCCCACAACTAAAAACAAATGATTTTTCCCAATTTAAAGAAAAAAATTGAGGATCAATCAAAATTCAAGATATTCTGAATAAGACATATGAAAACCTACTTTTTTGAATGATGGCAATCCAGATGCCATAGATCATTACTAGAAAATTTTCAGTGCCAGGGACGGGATACCTTCCAATGAGTTTTTGGCCAGGGAGGTCCCTGTTGCCTCCAAAACATTACAGGTTATTGCCAAGGCCCTTGGTTTCCTTTGAGAAACAGATGGTAAGACCCTATTGCTGAAGACTTCACTTGTCTAAGCAGCAAGGTCACTGAGAAGTCAAGCTGGTGCTGAGCAGAAAATCTTCTCCGTGTAGACCAGCCGACTGAAAGCTGGAAAAAGCTGCACTGCATGTAGCCCCATGGAATACAGAAGTCATCAGCAGTGAAAACAGTGGACTGGTAACCTCAAGTTTGGCCAGACAGGCCAAATGACCGAATGAGTACAATAGTGGCATGTCTGCTCTGGGGGAAACCAACTGTTCTCTAATTGGACTGAAGGCCCGCTTTATGGGAGGGAATACATGTCTGGTACTGAAAAACCTAATCAAAAGCCTATGACAGGGCTGGAGAGATGGCTTAGCGGTTAAGGTGCCTGCCTCCTAAACTTAAGAACGCTGGTTCCAATCTCCAGTAGTTCCAATCTCTAGGTCCCACATTTAGCTAGATGCAAAGTGATGCAAGGGCACAAAGCTGCACTTGATCATAAGGGGGCACACACATCTGGATTTCGTTCACAGCAGCTGAGAAGCTGCTGGCGCGCCCATCTCTCTCTGTCTTCTTCTCTCTGTCTCTCTCCAAAAAAAAAAAAAAAAAAAAAAAAAAGCCTATGTCAGGGGCAGTCATGAGCCTTACGGGTATAAAGCCTTCTCTTGTCTAGCTAAATGTATATATTTTTCCCACCAAACTGTCCTGAAAGCACTACGCTTAATGTTCATATTCATGTATTAATGCTACTCTCACTTCTGGTTAGAGAAGCTTCTCTTTTCAGATGGTGATGACCACTGGGATGACCCAAAAGGCAACATAGTGCTGAGAAGAAGGGATGGAGGAGTGCCCAGCACTGAAACATCTCTGTCACACCCTCCAAGGCTCAGGGTCCATTGTGGAAAAGGTGGTGGAAAGAATGTAAGAGCCAAAGGAAGGGAACGACTCCTTACAAAGCAATTATCCAGACAGAAATTGGCCTCGATATCCATGACCTCACAGTGCCTAGGAATACCTTCGGGAGGCAGAGGTAGGAGGATCGTGGTAAGTTCGAGGCCACCCTGAGACTACATAGTGAATTCCAGGTCAGCCTGGGCTAGAGCAAGACCCTACCTTGAAAAACCAAAAAAAAAAAAAAAAAAAAAAAAAAAAATTAAAAAACACACTTGATGTTCACAACCACCCTATCAGATGAGTGCTACTATAATTATGCCCATTTTACAGATAAGGAAACATAGGCACTAAAAGGGCAAGTAAACTAAAGTTTATGCAGTTGGGAAGTGTGAGATTGGGATGATAAAACCAATCAGGTCAGATTGGGGCTCATTTATTCACCCCACCTCACCATGAAGAAGGGCTAGTCATTGGCTTAACCAACTCCATTTTGTCCCTGTCTGGCTCTACTTTTGCCTCTAATGTTTCTCTTGAGTCACTCCTGAAGTCACCTTAGATTCCAGGAGTAACCTCCCCCTAGAACACACACACACACACACTCACACACACACACTACTGGCTCAGTAGTCATCTTGGGAGAACCAGATAGCTTCCTGAAACACTAAGAACTTCTTCCAGTCACCTTGAAGAACAGAAGATAAATGAGGGCTCACTGAGCCTCTTTATCGCTTCCCCTTCTCAATAAAGCCACACTCATGCTCGCTTCAACAGCACACATACTAAAATAAAGCCACACATTGGGCTGGAGAGATGGCTTAGTGGTTAAGGCATTTGCCTGCAAAGCCAAAGGACCCAGGTTCAATTCCCCAGGACCCATATAAGCCAGATGCGCATGTGTCTGGAGTTCGTTTGCAATGGCTGAAGACCCTAACATGTCTATTCTTTCTCTCTCTATCTGCCACTTTCTCTCTCTCTCTCTCAAAATAAATAAAATAATAATAAATAAATAAATAAATAAAGCCACACTGACTAAATCTTCTTCCTCTGCCTTCCATCATTACCCAATTTTTTAATTTATTTTAATTAATTTATTTATTTAGGAGAGAGAAAGAGGCAGAGACAGAGAAGAATGGGTGTGCCAGGGCCTCCAGCCACTGCAAACAAACTCCAGATGCATGTGCCCCCTTGTGCATTCTGGCTTACATGGGTCCTGGAGAATCAAACCAGGATCCTTTGGCTTTGCAGGCAAACGCCTTAACCACTAAGCCATCTCTCCAGCTCCCATTACCCAACTTTTTTTAAATTTAATTTTATTTATTTATTATTTGCAAGGAGAGAGAGAGAGAGAAGAGACAGACAGAGAATGGGCACACCAGGGCCTCTAGCCACCGCAAACATACTCCAGATGCATGTGCCCCCTTGTGCATCTGGCTTACGTGGGTGCTGGGGAATCAAACCTGGATCCTTTGGCTTCGCAGACAAGTGCCTTACACATTAAGCCATCGCTATAGCCCCCATTACCCAACTTTTTTTTTAAATTTTTTATTTTTTATATTTTTCAAGGTAGGGTCTCACTCTGGCCCAGGCTTACCTGGAATTAACTATGTAGTCTCAGGGTGGCCTTGAACTCACAGCGCTCCTCCTACCTTTGCCTCCCAAGTGCTGGGATTAAAGGCGTGCACCACCACGCCCGGCTCCATTAACCAACTTTTTAACTGGAGAATTGGGACAGGTGACTAAGCCTAGGAGATGATACCAGAATGGTCACCGTTAGATCCTTAACAAGTTAGTCCACCCAGTACAGACCAATTAAACAGGTAAAATATAGTGAAAAGAAGAAAAAGGAGATTTAGTTAATGTGATTAAAGTGTGAAGGGAACCAAAGAGGTGACACACAGGCACTAGCATAAGGTTTAGGTTTAAATAGAAGGCAAAAGGTATGCAGAACTGAGTCACAGAGGTCAAGGTGTGGCCCTACACATCATATCATTGTCTGGGATCCTGTCTGTCCTGCAAGATGGTTCGACAAGTAGTAAATTAAGTGAAATCTCTTTCTTCCTTCCTTCCTTCCTTCCTTCCTTCCTTCCTTCCTTCCTTCCTTCCTCCCTCCCTCCCTCCCTCCCTCCCTCTCTCTCTTTCTTTCTTTCTTTCTTTTTCAAGGTAGGGTCTCACTCTAGCCCAGGCTGACCTGGAATTCACTCTGTACTCTCAGGGTGGCCTCGAACTCTCAGCGATCCTCCTACCTCTGCCTTCCAAGTGCTGGGATTAAAGGTGTGCAACACCACGCCCGGCAAAATTTCTTTCTTGAGTCTTCAGCCTTTTCCTTCTCCCAGCATGAGATTCCTGGGGAAATTCCAGTTTCATGGGGAAATAGTCTGAGAGTCAAAGGAAAGGGCACAAATATCTCTAGAACTTCTTCATTCCTGCCCATCTGCTGGGGCTCCCAGAGCTGGACTTTCCCCCCAAAAAACTCTGCTATCAACCATGATGCCAATGAAGTTAGCAATACATTCGACTTTGGGTTATTATTGTTTGTTATAGCAATGTCCACAGAGTTTTGCAAGCCATATGCAAGATTCCAGGTCTCTGTCCCTGTTATACCAAGAATAGGTTGGCTGGGCTGGGGAGATGGCTTGGTTAATTTCACCCAGAGATCACAGGGTTGCCTCCTGCTACAAAGACAAAGGGAGACATCCCATACTATGCTCAAGACTAACTCTGGCCAGTGATCTCAGAACCCAAGAGTCTTGGTTTGACAGCTTTGTTCTTCCTTTTGTTTGGTGATTCATTCAAAAAACACAAGGTGGGCTGGGTGTGGTGGCACACGCCTTTAATCCCAGCACTCAGGAGGCTGAAGTAGGAGGATCACCATGAATTCAAGGCCACCCTGAAACTACATAGTAAATTTCAGGTCAGCCTGGGCTAGAGTGAGACCCTACCTCAAAAAAAAAAATAAAATAAAATAAAACGGCCGGGCGTGGTGGTGCACGCCTTTAATCCCAGCACTCGGGAGGCAGAGGTAGGAGGATCGCTGTGAGTTCGAGGCCACCCTGAGAATACATAGTTAATTCCAGGTCAGCCTGGACCAGAGTGAGATCCTACCTCGAAAAACCAAAACAAACAAACAAAAAACCGCAAAGTGGGGCTGGAGAGATGGCTTAGTGGTTAAGGTGCTTGCCTACAAAGCCAAAGGACCCAAGTTTGATTCTCCAGGACCCACGTAAGCCAGATGCACAAGGTGGTGCATGCATCTGGAGTTCATTTGCAGAAGCTGAAAGCCCTGGTGCACCCATTCTCTCTCTCTATCTACCTATCTATCTGCCTCTTTCTCTCTTTTCAAATAAATAAAACACCAGATAGAGATAGAGGCTGATCTGTGGCATTCCAGTATGTTTTCATTCCATTCTTTATCACTCCCTAGAGAAATAGAGCCCAGTATGGCCCCCATCACCAAATGCTGAAAACATCCAAAAAGAGATGGCCTGCTATTAAATATTAAAGTATGAGAGGCTGGAGAGGGCTGGCTCTGAAAATAGGTCAGGCTGAGGAGATGGCTCAGTGGTTAAAGGTGCTTGCTTGAAAGCAGGTCAGGCTTTGACCAGAGAAGATGTTTAAATGCAGAGAATAGAGAGGCCACAGGCTACCCGGGGAGGATGGGACATTTGTAGATGGGGCTCAGGCATGGAAGGAGGAATGAGAAATAAGGTAGAATTGCAGAATAGGGCTGAGCAGGCTTTGGAGGAGAGCCCAGGATCAGCATTCTGCTCACCAGGCAGTAGGAAATCAATTAGAAATCTTTTTCCTTACCTTCCTTCCTTTCTTTCTTTCTTTTTTGTTTTTTTGGATTTATTTTTCAAGGTAGGGACTCACTGTAGCTCAGGCTGACCCGGAATTCACTATGTTGTCCCAAGCTGGCCTCCAACTCACAGGGATCCTTCTATCTCTGCCTCCTGAGGATTAAAGTTATGCACCACCACACTCACCTAAATAAAGAATCTTTCTTTTACATATGTTTTATTTATTTATTTATTTATTTATTTATTTATTTATTTATTTATTTAAAAGAGTGAGAAAGAAAGAGAATGGACATATCACGGACTCTAGCCACTGCAAAGGAATTCCAGACACCTGGTTTTGCTGGGGAATTGAACTTGAACCCTTAGGCTTTGCAGGCAAGTGCCTTAACCACTGAGCCATCTCTCTAACCCCCTCAATAAGGAATCTTGATCAGAAGTCAGAGGATTGAAAATGAACATTAAATTTGGTATGTAAGATTAAAAGTCAATAAAAATAAATTAAAAAAAAAAAAAAGAAAATGAACATTAAAGCTTACACATTTAGAGCTGAAGAGATGGTTTACCAGTTAAAGGTACTTGCTTACAAAGCCCGATGGCCTGGGTTCAATTCCCCAGTACCCACATAAAGCCAGATACACGAAGTGGTGCATGCATCTGGAGTTTCTCTGTGATGGCAGAAAGGTCCTGGCATGCCCATTCCCACTCTCTCTTTCAAATAAATAAATAATATTTTTAAAGTTTGCTTATAAATGAATAAATCCTAATTGTCATCAATGAAAGTTACTTATTTAAAAAAAAAAAAAGAAGAAGAGCTGGAGAGATTGTTCGGTGACTAAGGCAGTTTCCTGCAAAGCCTAATGACCTGGATTCGATTGCCCAGTGCCCAGTACTCATGTAAAACCACATACACAAAGTGGAGCATGCATCTGGAGCTTGTTTGCAGTGGCTAAAGGCTCTAGTCTGTCCATTCTCTCTCTGTGTCTTTCTCTCCCCCTTTCTGCTTACAAATAAATAAGTAAAAATATTTTTAGGGCTCGAGAGATGGCTCAGCTGATAAGGTGCTTGCTGGCAAAGCCAAAGGACCCAGGTTCAATTCCCCAGTACCTACATAAAGCCAGATACACAACGTGGAACATGCATCTAGAATTCATTTGCAGAGGCAGGAGGCTCTGGCACACCCATTCTCTCTTTCTCTCTCTATCTGCCTCTTTCACTCTCTCACTCAAATAACTTAATTTAATTGTATTCATTTTAAATATATATATATATATTTTAAAAATTTAAAAGCTGAAGGCTGAAGAGATGGTTCAGCAGTTAAGGAGCTTGCCTGCAAAGCCTAATGAGCAGCGCTGAATTCCCCAGTACCCACCTAAAGCAGATGCACAAAGTGGCACATTGATCTAGAGTTCATTTGCAGTAGCTAGAAGCCCTGACATGCATATTCTCTCTCTCTCTCTCTCTCTCTCTCTCTCTCTCTCCTTGCAACTAAATAAAACATATTTTTAAACTGGGCATCAGGTTGGAGAGATGGCTTAGTGACTAAGGAACTTGTCTGCAAAGCCAAAGGATCCAGGTTTGATTCCCCAGTACCATGTAAGCCAGATGTACAAGGTGGCACATGTGTCTGGAGTTTGTTTGCAGGACTAGAGGCTCTGGCACACCCATTCTCATTCTCTCTCTCTCTCTCTCTCTCTCTCTCTATCTCTATCTGCTTCTTTATCTCTCTCTCTCAAATAAATAAAATATTTTTTTGTTGTTTGTTTTTTGGTTTTGTTTTTTGTTTGTTTGTTTGTTTGTTTTTTCGAGGTAGGGTCTCACTCTAGCTCAGGCTGACCTGGAACTCACTATGTAGTCTCAGGCTGGCCTCGAACTCTTGGCCATCCTCCTACCTCTGCCTCCCGGGTGCTGGGATTAAAGGCATGCGCCACCAGCCCGGCTTTCAAATAAATAAAATATTTTAAAAATAAATAAATAAGATGGATGTGGTGGCGCATACCTTTAATCCCAGCACTCAGGTGGCAGAGGTAGGAGGATTGCTGTGAGTTCCAGGACAACCTGGGACTACAGAGTGAATTCCAGGTCAGCCTAGGCTAGAGTGAGACCCTACCTTGAAAAAAAAATAAAGAAAGAAAGAATTTAACTACACATTCTTTTCAACAGCACATGGTACATTTTTAAAAATAGAACATTTATTAGGACAAAAAGAAAATCTTAAGAACAAGGCAAACCAAAAATCAGTAGATGGGAAGAAATAATAAGGATTAGGGCAGAAATTAATGAAATAGAAACAAACAAAAAAAAGAATCAATGAAACCAAGAGTTGGTTCTTTGAAAGGATAAACAAAATTGATAAACCCTTAGCAAATCTGACCAAAAGAAAGAGACACAAATGAATAAAATTAGAGATGAAAAAGGCACCATTGCAAAAGATGCCAAAGAAATCCAGAAAATCATAAGGACATACTTTAAGAACATATACCCCACTAAGTTTGAAAGTCTGAAAAAAAAGTATGATTTTTTAGATATAGATGACCTATCAAAATTAAATCAAGATGAGATAAACCATTTAAATAGACCTATAACAAGTATGGAGATCCAAGCCCTTAAAAAAAAAAAAAAAAAAATCCCAACTAAACAAAGTCCAGGCCCAGATGGATTTACTGGTGAATTCTACCAGACATTATATAAAAGGACCTATAACAAGTATGGAGAACCAAGCAGTTATAAAAAAATCTCCCAACTAAAAAAAGTCCAGGCCCAGATGGCTTCACTGCTGAATTTTACCGGACCTTCATGGAAGAACTAACACCAATACTTCTTAAATTTTTCCATAAAATAGAAGAGGAGGGAGTCCTATCAAACTCCTTCTATGAAGCCAGCATCACCCTGATCCCAAAATCAGACAAAGCTAGAACAAAAAAGGAAAATTACAGGCCAATCTCCCTCATGAACATAGATACAAAAATTCTCAACAAAATATTGGCAAACAGAATGCAAGAATATATTAGAAAGATCATTCATCCCAACCAAGTAGGCTTTATCCCAGAGATGCAGGGATGGTTCAACATATGCAAATCGGTAAATGTAATACCTTGTATAAATGGACTGAAGGACAAAAATCACATGATCATGTTATTAGATGCAGAAAATCATTTGACAAAAATCCAACATCCCTTCATGATAAAAGTCCTACAGAGACTGGGAATAGAAGGAACATATCTCAGCATAATAAAGGCTATTTATGACAAGCCCACAGCCAACATAATACTAAATGGAGAAGAACTTGAAGCTTTACCACTAAAATCAGGCACAAGACAAGGGTGTCCACTGTCCCCACTTTTATTTAATATAGTACTAGAAGTCTTAGCCATAGCAATAAGGCAAGAGACACACAAAAAAGGGATACCATTGGAAAAGAAGAGATCAAGTTATCATTATTTGCAGATGATATGATTCTATACATAAAGGACCCTAAAGACTCTACCAGCAAACTGTTAGAGTTGATAAACAACTATAGCTATGTAGCAGGATATAATGTAAACACACAGAAATCAGTAGCCTTCCTATATGCTAACAACAAACACACAGAGGATGAAATCAGAGCATCACTCCCATTCACAATTGCAGCAAAAAAAATAATAAAGTACCTTAGGATAAATCTAACCAAGGAAGTGAAGGATCTCTACAAGAAGAACTTTAAAACACTCAAGCGAGAAATTGCAGAAGACACTAGGAAATGGAAAAACATCCCCTGTCCTTGGATTGGAAGAATCAATATTGTGAAAATGGCAATCCTACCAAAAGCAATCTACACATTTAATGCAATCCCCATCAAAATTCCAATGGCATTCTTCACGGAAATAGAAAAAAAACAATCCAAAAATTCATTTGGAAGCACAAAACAACCTTGGATATCTAAAATAATTTTGATCAACAAAAATAAGGCTGATGGTAGCATCATACCTGATTTTAACCTATATTACAAGAGCCACAGTAACAAAAACAGAATGGTACTGGCACAAAAACAGACATGTAGATCAATGGAACAGAATAAAGGACCCTGATGTAAGTCCAGGTACCTAAAGCCACCTGATCATTGACAAAAATGCCAATAATACTCATTGGAGAAAAGACAGCCTCTTCAGCAAATGGTGCTGGGAAAACTGGATATGCATCTGTAGAAGGATGAAACCAGATTCTTATCTCTCTCCATGCACAAGAATCAAGTCCAAGTGGATCAAAGACCTTCATATCAGACCTGAAACTCTGAAACTGCTGGAGAAAAAAAGTAGGGAGAACCCTTCCACATATTGGTCTTGGCAAAGACTTTCTGAATATAACCCCAATTGCTCAGGAAATAAAACCACAGATCAACCACTGGGACCTCATGAAATTACAAAGCTTTTGTACAGCTAAGGACACTGTGAATAGAGCAAAGAGGCAACCTACAGAATGGGAGAAAATCTTTACCAGCTATACATCTGACAGGGGGTTAATGTCTAGGATATACAAAGAACTCAAAAAATTAAATAATAAGAAATCAAACAACCCAATTAAAAATGGGCTATGGAATTAAATAGAAAGTTCTCAGAAGAAGAAATACAGACAGCATATAAACATATAAAAAATGTTCTACATACCTAGTCATCAGGGAAATGCAGATTAAAACTACCTTGAGATTTCCACCTCACTCCTGTCAAATTGGCTACCATCATGAAAACAAATGACTGTAAATGCTGGCGAGGGTGCGGAAAAAGAGGAACCCTTCTACACTGTTGGTGGGAATGCAATCTGGTCCAGCCATTGTGGAAATCAGTGTGGAGGTTACTGAGACAGTTAAATATAGATCTACCATATGACACAGCCATACCACTCCTAGGCATATATCCTAAGGACTCGTCTCACTACCTTAGAGATACTTGCTCGACCATGTTTATTGCTGCTGTATTCATAATAGCTAGGAAATGGAACCAGCTTAGATGTCCCTCAACTGATGAGTGGATAATGAAGATGTGGCACATTTACAATTGGACTGGAGGCCTGCTCCATGGGAGGGAATATATCCCTGATACTGAAAACATATGACAGGGGTAGTCATGAGCCCTAAGAGTGTAATGTCTGCTGGTGTCTCGCTAAATGTATATATTATGCTCACCAAACTGCCCAGTAAGCACTTCTCTTAGTGTCCACACCCATATATTAATGCTACTCTCATTTTTGGTTAGAGAAGCTTCTCTTTTCAGATGGTGGCAACTTGGGATGATTCAGAAGGCACCATGGTGCTGAGAAGAAGTGACAGAGGAGTGCTCAGAACTGAAACATCTCAAACCCACCTTCCAAGGCTCAGGGTCATTGTGGAAGAGGGGGCAGAAAGAATGTAAGAGCCAAAGGAAGAGTAGGACTCCTTACAACGTGCTCCTCCAGACACAAAATGGCCTGGATATCTATGACCTCACAGTGCCTGACACTACCTACGTAAGACCATCATAATAGGAGGAAAAGATCATGACATCAAGCTGAAAAGAGAGACTGACTGAGAGGGTGAGGAGATATGATGGAGAGTGAAGTTTCAAAGGGGAAAGTAGGGGAAGGGAGGGAAATAGCATGGGATATTATCTATGATTAAAGAAGTTGTCAATAAAAATAATAAAAAAGAAAAAAAGAAAAAAAAGAAAAATGAACTTATGAAATTTGCTGGAAAATGGATGGATCTAGAAAGGATTATACTTAGTAAGGTAACCCAGGCCCAGAAAGCCAAATGTCACATGTTCTCTCTCATATGTGGATCCTAGCTACAAATGATTGGACCTTTGTGTGAGTAAAAATAAAACTCAGTAGCAGAAGCCAGTAAGCTAGAAAGGGGATGTAAAGAGAATAGAAGTGGAGGGAGGGGGACTTAATAGGATGGTATTGTACATATATAAGTAGAAGAACAGATTAATGGGGGTGAAAAGGCCTAAGTGAGGTCAGGAGAAGAGATTGAGTAAAGGAAAAGTGGAGGGAGGGCTAATCAAAATCTAAGAGGATATAAATAAGTCTTATGGAAACCTACTTTTCTGGACAATGGAACATTCAGAAGCCATAGATTGTTACTAGAAAATTTTCAGAACCAGGGATGGGATACCTTCCAGTGAGTTGTTGGCCAGGGAGGTCATAGATACCCCCAAAACATTGTAGGCCATTGTCGAGGCCCTTGGTCTCCCACCAGGAATAGATGGTAAGACCCTAATGCTGAAGACTCCACATACTTGGGCTGCAAGGTCACTGAGAAATCCTGCTGGAGCTGAGCTGAAAGCCTCTTCCATATGGACCAGCTGACAGGAAGTTGGAAAAAGTTACACTGCATGCTGTTCAATGGGAGAGAGAGAACACCAGCGAAGGTACTCAACAGTGAACACTGCAAGCTTTAAATTTGGCCAGCCAGGCCAAATAAGCCAATGGGTACAATAGTGGCATGTCTGTTATGGGGGAAACCAACTGCTTTCTAATTGGACTGGATGCCTGCTCCATGGGAGGGAACACATCCCTGATACTGACAACATATGACGGGGTAGTCATGAGCCCTAGGGGTGTAACGTCTGCGTGTGTCATGCTAAATGTATACACTATGCTCACCAAACTGCCCAGTAAGCACTTCTCTTAATGTACACACCCATATATTAATGCTACTCTCACTTTGGGTAGAGAAGCTTCTCTTTTCAGATGGTGGTGACCTTGGAATGACTCAGAAGGCACCATGGTGCTGAGAAGAAGGGACAGAGGAGTTCTCAGCACTGAAACATCTCAAACCCACCTTCCAAGGCTCAGGGTCCATTGTGGAAGAGGGGGAGGAAAGAATGTAAGAGTCAAAGGAAGAGTAGGACTCCTTACAACGTGCTCCTCCAGACACAAAATGGCCTGGATATCTATGACCTCACAGTGCCTGACACTACCTACACAAGACCATCATAATAGGAGGAAAAGATCATGACATCACACTGAAAAGAGAGACTGATTGAGAGGGGGCGGGGATATGATGGAGAGTGAAGTTTCAAAGAGGAAAGTGGGGGGATGGAGGGAAGTACAATGGGATATTGTCTACAATTAAAGAAGTTGTCAGGGCTGGAGAGATGGCTTAGCAGTTAAGGCGTTTGCCTGCAAAGCCAAAGGACCCTGGTTCGATTCTCCAGGACCCACGTAAGCCAGAAGCACAAGGGGTGCTTGCATCTGGAGTTCGTTTGCAGTGGCTGGATGCCCTGGTGCACCCATATTCTCTCTCTCTCTGCCTCTTTCTCTCAAATAAGTAAATAAAATAAAATATATTTTTTAAGTTGTCAATAAAAATAAATAAATAAATATAATAAAATAAAGAAAAAAAGAAACTGAGAATAGAAGGAACATATCTCAGCATAATGAAGGCTATTTATGACAAACCTATAATCAACGTTATACTACATAGAGAAAAACTTGAAGTATTTCCACTAAAATCAGGAACAAGACAAGGGTGCCAACTGTCCCCATAATGTGAGAGACACCAAAAAAAGGGACACAGGGCTTGAGAGATGGCTTAGTGATTAAGGCACTTGCCTATGAAGCTAAAGGACCCAGGTTTGATTCCCCAGGACCCACATAATCCAAATGAACAAGAGGTACATGCATCTGGAGTTCATTTGAAGTGGCTAGATATCCTGGCGTGCCCATTCTCTCTGTGTCTGTCTCTCTTCTCTCTCTCTCCTTGCAAATAAATAAATATTTTTTAAAAAATAAAAGGGGTACAAATTGGAAAGGAAGAGATCAAATTATCATTATTTTCAGATGATATTATTCTATACATAAAGGACCCTAAAGACTTTATCAGTAAACTGTTAGAGCTGATAAACACTTTTAGCAACATAACAGGATACAAAATTAACACACAGAAATCAGTAGCCTTTCTATATACTAACAACAAACATGCCAAGGATGAGATCAGGGAATTACCACTATTCACAATTACCTTAAAAAAATAATGTACCTTAGGGCTGGAGAAATGGCTTAGTGTTTAAGGCGCTTGCCTGCAAAGCCAAAGGCCCCGGTTCGATTCTCCAGGACCCATGTAAGCCAGATGCACAAGGGGACACGCATTTGAAGTTCATTTGCAGCGGCTGGAGGCCCTGGCATGCCCATTCTCTCTCTCTCTTTCCCTGCTATTTCTCTCTCTCAAATAAATAAAGAAAAATAAAATTTAAAAAAACAATAATAATGTACCTTGGGAAAAATCTAACCAAGGAAGTAAAGGATCTCTACAATGAAAACTTTAAAACACCCAAGACAGAAATTGCAGAAGACACTAGGAAACAGACATCCATGTTCTTGGATTGGAAGAATCAATATTGTGAAAATGTCAATCTTTTTTGGTTTTTCAAGGTCTTTAATCCCAGCACTTAGGAGGCAGAGGTAGGAGAATCGCCATGAGTTCAAGGCCACCCTGAGACTACCGAGTGATTTCCAGGTAAGCCTGGGCTAGAATAAGACCCTACCTCAAAAAAAAAAAAAAAAAAAAACAAAATATAATATATATATATATAAAATATATATATAAATATGAGCAACAAAAATAAAGCTGGTGGTATCACCATACCTGATTTTAACCTGCATTACAGAGACATGGTAACAAAAATTGCATGGTACTGGCACAAGAACAGACACATAGATCAATGGAACAGAATAGAGGACCCAGATGCAAGTCCAGACAGCTACAGCCATCTAATCTTTGACAAAAATGCCAAAAATACCCACTGGAGAAAAGACAGCCCCTTCAACAAATGGTGCTGGGAAAACTGGACATCTATAAATAGAAGGATGAAAATAGATCTTTAGGGGTTGGAGAGATGGCTTAGCGGTCAAGGCACTTGCCTGCAAAGCCAAAGGTCCTTGGTTTGATTCCCCAGGACCCATATAAGCCAGATGCACAAGGTAGTGCATGCATCTGGAGTTTGTTTGCAGTGGCTAGAAGCCCTGGCATGCCCATTCTCACTCCCCCTACCAAATAAATAAAAATAAAATATTTTTTTAAATAGATCATTATTGCTCTCCATGCACAAAAATGAAGTCCAAATGGATCAAAGACCCTAATATCAGATATGTAACTCTGAAACTGTTAGAGGAAAAAGTGGGGAAAACACTTCAACATATTGGCCCAAGCGATGACTTTCTAAATGTAACCCTAGTTTCTCAAGAAATAAAACCAAAGCCGAAGGCGTGGTGGCCACTTTAATCCAAGCACTTGGGAGGCTCAGGTAGGA
Source organism: Orientallactaga sibirica (assembly GCA_036365145.1). Classification (NCBI taxonomy): domain Eukaryota; kingdom Metazoa; phylum Chordata; class Mammalia; order Rodentia; family Dipodidae; genus Orientallactaga; species Orientallactaga sibirica. The sequence continues at coordinate 3,447,241 of JAEOAD010000888.1, forward strand.
GGATTTCAAAAGTTCGAGGCCACCCTGAGACTACATAGGACATTCCAGGTCAGCCTGGACCAGAGTGAGACCCTACCTCAAAAACCAAAAAAAAAAAAAAAAATTTTTAAAACCACTAATCAACCACTGGGACATCATGAAATTAAAAAGCTTTTGTATAGCAAATAAACAATAGAACAAAAACTAACATGAGGGGAGAAAAATTTTGCCTGTTTTACATCTGATAGAGGATTAATATCCAGAATAAACAAGCCACAAAACTAAGTGAGGGCTGAAGAGATGGCGTAGTGGTTAAAGGCGCCTGCCTCCTAAACCTAAGAACGCTGGTTCCAATCTCCAGGTCCCACGTTTAGCCAGATGCAAAGTAATGCAAGGGTGCAATGCCGCACTTGACCACAAGGGGTGCACACATCAGGATTTCGTTCAGAGCAGCTGAGAGGCTGCTGCTGGCGCCCCATCTCTATCTGTCTTCTTCCTCTCTCCTCTCTCAAAAAAAAAAAAAAAATATTTAAAAAAACTAAATGAGGGCTGGAGAGATGGCTTAGCAATTAATGCTCTTGCCTGAGAACCTAAGGACCCATGTTCAACTCTCCAGGTCCCATGTAAACAAGACACACAAGTTGATGCAAGCATGCAAGGTTGCACATGTGCACAAGGTGGTACACACATCTGAAGTTTGATTGCAAAGCACTTCTCTTAATGTACACACCCATATATTAATGCTACTCTCACTTTGGGTAGAGAAGCTTCTCTTTTCAGATGGTGGTGACCTTGGAATGACTCAGAAGGCACCATGGTGCTGAGAAGAAGGGACAGAGGAGTTCTCAGCACTGAAACATCTCAAACCCACCTTCCAAGGCTCAGGGTCCATTGTGGAAAGAGGGGAGGAAAGAAATGTAAGAGTCAAAGGAAGAGTAGGACTCTTACAACGTGCTCCTCCAGACACAAAATGGCCTGGATATCTATGACCTCACAGTGCCTGACACTACCTACACAAGACCATCATAATAGGAGGAAAAGATCATGACATCACACTGAAAAGAGAGACTGATTGAGAGGGGGCGGGGATATGATGGAGAGTGAAGTTTCAAAGAGGAAAGTGGGGATGGATGGAAGTACAATGGGATATTGTCTACAATTAAAGAAGTTGTCAGGGCTGGAGAGATGGCTTAGCAGTTAAGGCGTTTGCCTGCAAAGCCAAAGGACCCTGGTTCGATTCTCCAGGACCCACGTAAGCCAGAAGCACAAGGGGTGCATGCATCTGGAGTTCGTTTGCAGTGGCTGGATGCCCTGGTGCACCCATATTCTCTCTCTCTCTGCCTCTTTCTCTCAAATAAGTAAATAAAATAAAATATATTTTTAAGTTGTCAATAAAAATAAATAAATAAATATAATAAAATAAAGAAAAAAAGAAACTGAGAATAGAAGGAACATATCTCAACATAATGAAGGCTATTTATGACAAACCTATAATCAACGTTATACTACATAGAGAAAAACTTGAAGTATTTCCACTAAAATCAGGAACAAGACAAGGGTGCCAACTGTCCCCATAATGTGAGAGACACCAAAAAAAGGGACACTGGGCTTGAGAGATGGCTTAGTGATTAAGGCACTTGCCTATGAAGCTAAAGGACCCAGGTTTGATTCCCCAGGACCCACGTAATCCAAATGAACAAGAGGTACATGCATCTGGAGTTCATTTGAAGTGGCTAGATATCCTGGCGTGCCCATTCTCTCTGTGTCTGTCTCTCTTCTCTCTCTCTCCTTGCAAATAAATAAATATTTTTAAAAATAAAGGGGTACAAATTGGAAAGGAAGAGATCAAATTATCATTATTTTCAGATGATATTATTCTATACATAAAGGACCCTAAAGACTTTATCAGTAAACTGTTAGAGCTGATAAACACTTTTAGCAACATAACAGTATACAAAATTAACACACAGAAATCAGTAGCCTTTCTATATACTAACAACAAACATGCCAAGGATGAGATCAGGGAATTACCACTATTCACAATTACCTTAAAAAAATAATGTACCTTAGGGCTGGAGAAATGGCTTAGTGTTTAAGGCGCTTGCCTGCAAAGCCAAAGGCCCCGGTTCGATTCTTCAGGACCCATGTAAGCCAGATGCACAAGGGGACACGCATTTGAAGTTCATTTGCAGTGGCTGGAGGCCCTGGCATGCCCATTCTCTCTCTCTCTTTCCCTGCTATTTCTCTCTCTCAAATAAATAAAAAAATAAAATTTAAAAAAACAATAATAATGTACCTTGGGAAAAATCTAACCAAGGAAGTAAAGGATCTCTACAATGAAAACTTTAAAACACCCAAGACAGAAATTGCAGAAGACACTAGGAAATAGACATCCATGTTCTTGGATTGGAAGAATCAATATTGTGAAAATGTCAATCTTTTTTGGTTTTTCAAGGTCTTTAATCCCAGCACTTAGGAGGCAGAGGTAGGAGAATCGCCATGAGTTCAAGGCCACCCTGAGACTACCGAGTGATTTCCAGGTAAGCCTGGGCTAGAATAAGACCCTACCTCAAAAAAACAAAACAAAACAAATATATATATATAAAAATTTTTGAGCAACAAAAATAAAGCTGGTGGTATCACCATACCTGATTTTAACCTGCATTACAGAGACATGGTAACAAAAATTGCATGGTACTGGCACAAGAACAGACACATAGATCAATGGAACAGAATAGAGGACCCAGATGCAAGTCCAGACAGCCACAGCCATCTAATCTTTGACAAAAATGCCAAAAATACCCACTGGAGAAAAGACAGCCCCTTCAACAAATGGTGTTGGGAAAACTGGACATCTATATATAGAAGGATGAAAATAGATCTTTAGGGGTTGGAGAGATGGCTTAGCGGTAAAGGCACTTGCCTACAAAGCCAAAGGTCCTTGGTTTGATTCCCCAGGACCCACATAAGCCAGATGCACAAGGTGGTGCATGCATCTGGAGTTTGTTTGCAGTGGCTAGAAGCCCTGGCATGCCCATTCTCACTCCCCCTACCAAATAAATAAAAATAAAATATTTTTTTAAATAGATCATTATGCTTTCCATGCGCAAGAATGAAGTCCAAATGGATCAAAGACCCTAATATCAGATGTGAAACTCTGAAACTTTTAGAGGAAAAAGTGGGGAAAACACTTCAACATATTGGCCCAAGCGATGACTTTCTAAACGTAACCCTAGTTTCTCAAGAAATAAAACCACTAATCAACCACTGGGACCTCATGAAATTAAAAAGCTTTTGTACAGCAAAGGACATTATGAATAGAACAAAGAGGCACCCTACAGAATAGGAGAAAATTTTTGCCTGTTATACATCTGATAGAGGATTAATATCCAGAATAAACAAAGAATTCACAAAACTAAATGAGGGGCTGGAGAGATGGCATTGTGAATAGAACAAAGAGGTTAGGAGGCGCCTGCCTGTTTTCATCTAAGGATTAATATCCAGAATAAACGCTGGTTCCAATCTCCACCTAAGAACGCTGGTTCCAATCTCCAGGTCCCACGTTTAGCCAGATGCAAAGTAATGCAAGGGTGCAATGCCGCACTTGACCACAAGGGGGCGCACACATCAGGATTTCGTTCACAGCAGCTGAGAGGCTGCTGGCGCGCCCATCTCTATCTGTCTTCCTCTCCCTCTCTCTCTCAAAAAAAATATTTAAAAAAAAACTAAATGAGGGCTGGAGAGATGGCTTAGCAATTAATGCTCTTGCCTGAGAACCTAAGGACCCATGTTCAACTCTCCAGGTCCCATGTAAACAAGACACACAAGTTGATGCAAGCATGCAAGGTTGCACATGTGCACAAAGTGGTACACACATCTGAAGTTTGATTGCAGTGGCTCACCCAGAAGCCATAACTGTTGCTAGAAAAATTTCAGTACCAGGGATGGGATACCTTCCAGTGAGTTGTTGGCCAGGGAAGTTCATGATGCCCCCAAAACATTACAGGCCATTGCCAAGGCTCTTGGTTTTCCACCAGAACTATATGGCAAGACCCTATTACTGAAGACTCCATATGCTTGTGCTGCAAGGTCACTGGGAAATCAAGCTGGAACTGAGCTGAAAACCTCCTCCCTGTAGACCAGCTGACAGAAAGCTGGAAAAGCTATGTTGCATGCAGCCCTATGGGAGAGAGAAGTATTCAACAGTGATAAACAATAGTGGACACTGCAAGCCTTAAGTTTGGCCAGCCAGGCCAAATGTGCCAACAGGTACAATAGTGGCACGTCTCTTATGGGGGAAATTAATCACTCTCTAATTGGACTGGAGGCCCGCTCCACAGTAGGGAATACATGCCTGGTACTGAAAACCAAGTCAAAAGTCTATGGCGGGGAAGTCATGAGCCCTAGAATGTAGCACCTGCTATTGTCCGGCTAAATGCATATATTATGCCTACCAACTGCCCTGTAAGCACTTTTTGTTTGTTTGTTTGTTTGTTTTTTTGTTTTTCGAGGTAGGGTTTCACTCTGGTCCAGGCTGACCTGGAATTAACTATGTAGTCTCAGGGTGGCCTCGAACTCTCAGCGATCCTCCTACCTCTGCCTCCCGAGTGCTGGGATTAAAGGCGTGCGCCACCACACCCAGCTTGTAAGCACTTTTCTTAATGCTTCTACTCATATATAAATGCCACCCTCACTTTCTTTTTGGTTTGTGTGCGTGTGTTTGTTGTTGTTGTTTTGTGGGGGGTTGCTTGTTTGTTTGGGGTTTTTTTTGGGGGGGGGTGGTTTCGCAGTAAGTTCTCGTTCTAACTGAGGCTGACCTGGAATTCACTATGCAGTCTCAGGGTGACTTCAAACTCATAGCGATCCTCCTACCTCTGCCTCCCAAGTGCTGGGACCAAAAATGTGTGCCACCATGCCTGGCTCACTCTCTCTTTTGGTTAGAGAAGCTTCTCTTTTCAGATGGTGGTGACCACTGGGAAGACTGAAAAGGTATCATAGTGCTGTGAAGAAGTGACAGAGGAGTGCTCAGCACTGAAACATCTCTATCACACCCTCCAAGGGTCAGGGTCCATTTTGGAAGAAGTGACAGAAAGAATGTGAGAGCAGGGCTGGAAAGATGGCTTACCAGCTAAAGCACTTGCCTGCAAAGCCAAAGGACCCAGGTTTGATTCCCCAGTAAAGCCAGACACACAGGGTGGTGCATATGTCTGGAGTTCGTTTGCATTAGCTAGACACTCTGGTGCGCCCATTCTCTCTGTCTCTCTCTCTCAAATAAATAAATAAATAAATAAATAAACCATTTTAAAAAAGAAGAATGTAAGCCGGGCATGGTGGCACACGCCTTTAATCCCAGCACTTGGGAGGCAGAGGTAGGAGGATCACTTTGAGTTTGTGGCCACCCTGAGAATACAGAGTGAATTCCAGGTCAGCCAGAGCTAGAGTGAGACCCTACCTCAAAAAAAACAAACTCAAGGACTGGAGAGATGGCTTAGCGGTTAAAGCACTTGCCTGTGAAGCCTAAGAAGGCTTGTTCAAATCTCCAGATCCCACATATAGCCAGACGCAAAAGTGACGCAAGTGAGCAATGTCGCATATGCGCATGGGGGCACATGCGTCTGTAGTTCATTCACAGCACTGAAAAGGCCCTGGAGCTCTCATTCTTTCTCTGCCCCTTACTCTCTCTCTCTCTCTCTCTCTCTCTCTCTCTCTCTCAAATAAAAGAAGAAGAAGGGCTGGAGAGATGGCTTATTGGTTAAGCGCTTGCCTGTGAAGCCTAAGGACCCTGGTTCGAGGCTCAATTCCCCAGTACCCACATAAGCCAGATGCACAAGGTAGTGCATGCATCTGGAGTTTGTTTGCAGTGGCTGGAGGCCCTGGTGTGCCCATTCTCTCTCTGTCTCTATCTCTTTCTGTCTGTCTGTTGCTCTCAAATAAATAAATAAAAATAAAAATAAAGAAAAGAAAAAACAAAAGAAAAGAAAACAAAGAAAGAATGTAAGAGCCAAAGTAATCTTCCAGACACAAAATGGCCTGGATATCCATGACCTCACAGTGCCTGGCACTACCAACACAAGACCCTAATAATAGGAGGAAAATATCATGACATCAAAATAAAAGAGAGACTTGCCAGGTATGGTGGCGCACGCCTTTAATCCCAGCACTTGGGAGGCAGAGGTAGGAGGATCACTGTGGGTTTAAAGCCAGCCTGAGAATACAGAGTGAATTCCAGGTCAGCCTGGACTAGAGACATACCCTACCTCAAAACACCAAAAAAATAATTATGGAAGTTGTCAATAAAAAAAAAAAGTTTAAAAAAAAAAAAACCAGAAGGGGGACTAGTTGGGAAAAAGAAGGGATGCAACATAGTCCAGGAAAGCCTGCTCCTAGTAGAAACAAACTTTCCAGATAACTAGGCCCTGAGCAGCCAGCAACTACAAGTGACTCCTTGCATAATGGGTCACATATTAACCAAAGCTTCTCTCCCAGGGAACAGAAGAAGAGTGACCTAAGTCACGCAAACCTAAGTCACATATTCCCTGATCCTCCACATCTCTCACATAGCCTAGGTCACATATTAACTAAGCCCACTTCCCGGTGATGTAAGACCTCCCTTTCCCTAAGAAATGTTAAAAGGTATACCTCTGCTTTCACTGGCGTGGGCTAAAGCCTCCACTTCAACTCCCACTTCCTCCTGAAGCCTAACAAGTGGCCATGGGGAAGGGACAAGATAAAGTAATTGCAGGAAGTGAATATCAAATACATTATGTACATGTTTGAAAATGTCAAAATGTGAAAAATTTGTTAAGAATTTAAAAAGAAAAGCTATTAGAAAGGCCTTGTCAGGAATTAGCAAACCAGAATGAACTGTGACAGCAAAGACTATCCCCCAAGGCCATGCCCAGTTGCTTCTGTCCTGCTTTTGGCAGGTACCTTTGCTTCTCAGATGCCCCAGGTTGTAGTAGACTCCCTTTATTTATCTAATTCTTCCTGATTTATTTCAGAAAAGTCATTGTGTGGGCTGGAGAGACTGCTTAGTGGTTGAGGCGCTTGCTTGCAAAGCCTAAGGACTCAGGTTCGATTCCCCATTGCCTATGTAAGCCAGATGCACAAGGTGGTGTATGCATTTGGAATTCATCTTCAATGGCTAGAAACCCTGGTGTGCCCATTCTCTCCCTCTCTCTGTCTCTCTCTAAAAATATATATAAATCAAAATTAAAACGATTTTTTTCAATTTTTTAAATTATTTTTATTATTTATTTTTGGAGAGAGACACAGAGAGAGAGACAGACAGACACACAGAGAGGGAGAGGGAGACAGATAGAGATGGGCGCGCCAGCAGTCTCTCAACTGCTGTGGATGAAATCCAGATGCGTGCGCCCCTTGTGGTCAAGTGCGGCATTGCGCCCTTGCGTCACTTTGCATCTGGCTAAACATGGGACCTGGAGATTGGAACCGCTGGAGATTGGAACCAGCATTCTTAGGCTTAGCAGGCAGGCTCCTTAACTGCTAAGCCATCTCTCCAGCCCCCTAAAAAAGATTTTTTTAGGACTGGAGAGATGGCTTAGCACTTAAGGCGTTTGCCTGCAAAGCCAAAGGATCCCGGTTCAACTCTCCAGGACCCATGTAAGCCAGATGTACAAGGGGGTACATGCATCTGGAATTCGTTTGCAGTAGCTGATGGTCCTGGAGTGCCCAGTCTCTCTCTCTCTCTCAAAAAGAAATAAATAAAATATATATTAACAAAACCAAAAAACTTTAAAAAAATTTTTTTAAAAAGAAAAGTCACCAGGTGTGGTGGCACATGCCTTTAATACCAACACTTGGGAGGCAGAGGTAGGAGGATCGCCAAGAGTTCAAGGCCAGCCTGAAACAACATAGCGAATTCCAGGTCAGCCTGGGCTAGAGTGAGACCCTACCTCGGAAAATCAGAAAAAAAAAAAATGTTGGCCAGGGAGGTCACAGATACCCCCAAAACATTGTAGGCCATTGCTGAGGCCCTTGGTTTCCCACCAGGAATAGATGGCAAGACCCTGTTGCTGAAGACTCCACATACTTGGGCTGCAAGGTCACGAGAAATCCTGCTGGAGCTGAGCTGGGCCAGCTGACAGAAAGTTGGAAAAAAGCTATGCTACATGCAGTTCAATGGGAGAGAGAAAACACCAGTGAAGATACTCAACAGTGGACATTGTAAGCCTTAAATTTGGCCAGCTAGGCCAAATGAGCCAACGGGTGCAATAATGGCATGTCTGTTATGGGGGAAAACAACTGCTCTCTAATTGTACTGGAGGCCCTCTCCATGGGAGGGAACACATCCCTGATACTGAAAACCTACGACAGGGATAGTCATGAGCCCTAGGGGTATAACGTTGTCTTGTGTTCCCCTAAATGTATATACTATGCTCACCAAACTGCCCAGTAAGCACTTCTCTTAATATCCACACCCATATATTAATGCTAATCTCACTTTGGGTAGAGAAGCTTCTCTTTTAGATGGTGGTGACCTTGGAATGACTCAGAAGGCACCATGGTGCTGAGAAGAAGGGACAGAGGAGTGCTCAGCACTGAAACATCTCAAACCCACCTTCCAAGGCTCAGGGTCCACTGTGGCAGAGGAGGAGGAAAGAATGTAAGAGCCATAGGAAGAGTAGGACTCCTTATAGCATGCTCCTCCAGATACAAAATGGCCTGAATATCCATGACCTCACAGTGCCTGACACTACCTACACAAGACCATCATAACAGGAGAAAAGATCATGACATCAAACTGAAAAGAGAGACTGATTGAGAGGGGAAGGGGATATGATAGAGAGTGGAGTTTCAAAGGGGAAAGTGGGGAGAGGGAGGGAAGTACCATGGGATATTGTCTACAATTAAAGAAGTTGTCAATTAAAAAGGGGGGAAGGGGGCATTGGTCCTTGAGTTAACCTTCTGGCTCACAAGAGTCAAACATCAAATGTCACATATGCAGGGCAGCAATGCCTAGAAATTCTTCTGACAGGTTGCTCCCACAGGGCAACGGAGGTTGTGAAAACAAAAAGGTACCTTCTGATCAGGGGTACCATAGGATGCAACGACTACACTGGGGGATGAGGGAGAGCGAGTAGTCACAGGGTACCTCGGGTTTCCAGTCCAAAGAGTCTAGCGAGTCCCAGTGTAAGCGAGGCAGGAAGAGAAATGCAGATACAAGAAGGAAGAGCTGGCAACAGGGAAGTTTGACATACCAAGAAGATTACCAAGTTAAAAGGGACCACCTGGAGCTCCAAGAATGGGAGTGGAACCCAGTGGGGACCCAAGGGGCAGTGGTAGAGTGACGAGACATCACTGGCCAATTTCTGGGTTTGGCCCTTTGCTATGATACGTAGTCCCCACGGTCCCATGGGGAAGCTACCTCCTTACTTTACCAGTGAAGAAACTCAGCAGCCGAGGCTTAGGATCTATCCCAAAATGCACAGGTGGCAGGGATGGGACTCAAACACAAGCTTCCAACTCAGGCTATCTCTCAGCTTTGTGGTGGGGAGATGGCAGAGTGGGTGTCGTCAGTGAGCATCCTTCTTGTTTTAACGCAAGGTCTCACTCTAGCCCAGGCTGACTTGGCATTCACTCTATAGCCTAGGCCTTGAACGCATGCTGATCCTCCAACCTCAGCCTCGTGAGTTCTGGGATTAAAGGCATGTGCCACCACACCCAGCTACATCCTTGAATTTTTAAGGTTTTTATTCACTCTTAATAAGAATATGGCCATGGGATATGATCTACAATTAAGGAAGTGGTCAATAATTTTTTTTAAAATTAAAATGACAGCAAAAAAAAATGCTATTTTCAGGCTGGAGAGATGGCTTAGCAGCTAAGGCACTTGTCTGCAAATCGTAATGACCCAGGTTCAATTTCCTAGTACCTAGATGCACAAAGTGGCACCTGTATCTGGAGTTCATTTGCAGTGTTTAGAGGCCTTGGTGCACCCATTCTCTATCTTTCCTCTCTCTGTCTCTCCGGGCGTTCAAATAAATAAGTAAATAAAAATTTTAACTGTTAAAAAAAAAAAAAGAACATGGCCTCTCCTGGCTACTCTCCTGATGGCTCCTGAACTTCCAGGTTCTGGTAAGCTTCCCTCATCTTGGCCCAGAAGTTTAGGCACTTGCTTGCAAAGTCTAACAACCCCAGTTCGATTCCCAATTCCCCAGTACCCATGTAAATCCAGCTGCACAAAGTGGCACATGCCCCTGGAGTTGGTTTGTAGCAGCTAGAGGCCCTGGCACACCCATTTCTCTCTGCCTGTCTCGTCTCCTCTCCTTTCCTCTCGTCTTCTCTCTCTCTCTCTCCTTGCAAACAAATAAGTAAAATAAAAAATAAAAACAGCCGGGCATAGTGGCAGATGCCTTTAATCCCAGCATTTGGGAGGCAGAGGTGGGAGGATCACCATGTGTTCGAGGCCACTCTGAGACTACATAGTGAATTCCAGGTCAGCCTGGACTAGAGTGAAACCCTACCTCAAAAACCCTAAATAAATAAATATAAAAAGTCCAGTGGTTGGGTTGGAGTGATGGTAAGAGACTGCCTGAGTTCTATTACCCAGCACCCACATAAAGAGCTGGGGATGACCACACTTGCCTGTCTGTAATCCCAGTCCTGTGGGGGGGTAGAGATCAAAGAGTTGCTGGGGTTTGGGAAAACTCTATGGTCAGAGAGAAACTCCATCTCAAGGAAATAAGCAGATGAGCAATAGAGGATTCCAGACATTCTCCTGTGGCCTCTGCACATGTGCACAGATGCACACGTCATCACATACACCACATACGCGCACACACAGACGCCACACCATACATAGTACACACACACAGCCAAGTGAGTGGTGTATGCCCATAATCTGCTGAGGCAGCAAAGGTAGGAGGCTACTTGAGGTTCGATGACTAGCCAAGATAGCCTAACTGGCAACTTAGAGGCCAATGAAAGGTCTCAAAAAGTGAAGATGAGGGCTGGAGAGATGGCTTAGTGGTCAAGGTGCTTGTCTGCAAAGGCTAAGGACTCAAGTTTGATTCCCCAGTACCCACTTAAACCAGATGTACAAGGTGGTGCATGTGTCTGGATTTTGTTTGCAGTAGCTGGAGGCCCTGCATGCCTATTCTCTCTCTTTTTAGCTGCCTCTTTCTTTTAAAAAAAAAAAAATTAAGTTTAAATGAAAAAGGGTAGATGATGCCCGAGTAATGACACTTGAAGTTGTACTCTGGCCCTCCACAAGCATGTATACACACTTCACTTACACATACACATACGAAAATAATAAATAAAGACAGGTGTAGTGGTGCACACATTTAGTCCCAGCACTCTGGAGGCTGAGATATGAGGATCACCAGAGTTCCAGGCTAGCCTGAGTTAGAGTAAGACCATGCCTTGAAATAACAAAGCAAATGTATAAATAAAAGAAAACAGGAAGCCAAGCGTGGTGGCTCACACCTTTAATCCCAGCACTCAGGAGGCAGAGGTAGCAGGATCACCATCACCATGAGTTCGAGGCTACCCTGAGAGTATCTAGTGAATTCCAGGTTAGTCTGGGCTAGTGTGAAACCCTACCTCGAAAAACCAAGAAAAAAAAAAAAAGTAAACAGGGCTGGTGTGGTGGTTTAATTCAGATGTCCCCCATAAACTTAGGTGTTCTGAATGCTAGTCTCTCCGGCAACTTGAAATTAAAGCCTCCTAGAGGCAGAGTATTATTGGGGGCGGGCTTATGGGTTTTATAGCTGGTTTCCCCTTGCTAGTGTTTGGCACACTCTCCTGTTGCTATGGTCCACCTTATGTTGGCCAGGGGGTGATGTCCACCCTCAGCTCATGCCATCATTTTCCCTGTCATCAGGAGCTTCCCCTCGAGCCTGTAAGCCAAAATAAACTTTTTTTCCCCCCACAAGCTGCTCTTGGTTGGGTGATTTCTACCAGCAATGTGAACTTGACTGCAACAGTGGAGAGATGGTTTATCGGTTAAGGCACTTGCCTATGAAGCCTAAGGACCCAGGTTTGATTCCCTAGTACCCAAGTAAGCCAAATGCAAAAGGTGGCACATGCGTCTGGAGTTCATTTGCAGTGGCTGGAGGCCCTGGAATGCCCATTATCTCTCTCTCTCTCTCTCTCTAATAAATAAATTAGTAAAATATTTAGAAAATAAAATATAAGTAAATAAACCAGTGGGTCTGATGAAAACGATGAATGTTCTCAGCAAAATGCATTAACATGTTCTCACAATTTCACATACACAGGCTGGAGGCTCATGGACTCCCTGAAAGCCCATCCATGTTTCCTCAGGGCAGAACTCCAGTCCTACAGGAACCAGGCCAAGACCCCTTAACTCCTGCTAAGACAGTTAACCCTCCCTACAGTCCTGTGAGGTGGCCCCCAGCTTCATGTTTCCAGTTGCGGAAACTCAGGCCCCTACGTGGTAAACAACACCCCAGGATCCCCACAGCTTGGAGAAGGGCAGTTGGGACTCAAATCCAGGTGGACATTACTTGAGAAAGGAAAGGCACAAGGGAGCTGGGCAGGCCCTCAGCCAGAGCAGGCTCCACAGCCAAGCCAGAGGGGTCACATGGGAGGAGGGAGCCCTAGGGAGGGAAAGTGAAAATGCAGGGAACCCAAAGAGAGGCTTCCTGTACCCCAACCCTGACCACACACCTACCAGCTTCCCTGTCATCTGTCCTCTTGCAAGCGAGCAGGGAACTATTCCTTTTTTATTTTTATTTTTTTCTTGTTCCTTTTTCTGTGCTGATGGAACCCAGGGCCTTAAGCAAGCTCAGTAGGTGCATTCCAGCCTCAATATCATCGTCATTTTTACAAATGTGAGGAAAGGAGGCTCTGGGAAAGCTGGGACCTACTTACAGCCTGTTCAGGTGAAGCCTGGATTCAGATGGGTCCTATTCTGGAGCCTGACTCCTCTGGCTCGGCATGCAGGCTGGCTGCCATGCACCGACAGAGGACCCCAGCGCCCTCCTCCACCCAGTGGGGATGGGGCAGCTGCTCCTGGCCCATAGCAAGGAACAGAGTCCAGGGCGGCTCTCTCATCCATGCCCCTACCACTGGACCCCATGTTCCCCCAGCAGACAGGCCTCTTCCAGCCTCCCACCCCCAGCCTCTGCTCCATCTTCGGGCTCAATAAGGAAGCAGCTAGAGGGGTTCAGAGGAGGCCTGGGGGTGAGGGGGGCAAGGTCAGAGGGAAATAGAGTAGGGAAGAAGGCCAGAGGGAGAAAGGGGACTCCAGAGGTGAGAAAGGAGCAGACATGGCTGGAACGGGGAGAAAGGCGGGCAGTAGGGAACATGGGAGATAGAGGGACCCAGGGCAGAGATTGCCTTTACCTTCAGGGTCCATGGCGACTTGGAACAGCCAGTAGAGTGTCCACCACGGCTCAGATCTGGTGTTCTCAGAGGCCAAGGCTGGGGGTGGGGCTGCCAGAGGGAGGAGGGAGAAGCTGCAACCAGTCAGGTTTGGGCTCCCAGAGGGGCTTCTCTGCCCGCGCTGGGAGGGGGTGCTCATCTGTGGAATTTAGAACTCCTCCCCAACCTACCAGATCTCCTCTAGCCCCAGCCCTCCTGCCTTGCACTGGGGTGGAAGGCCTTGCTTTCTCCTGCGGATTAGGAAGCCCTTTTGGTTGTGCACTGGGAAAAATCGTGGACTTTAGGCCTGAGGTTAAGTCCTAAGTCCATTCTCTTGTATTTCAAATACCCTTTTCTGTGTCTCAGTTTCCTTAACTATAAAATGAGAGACACGGGCTGGAGAGATGGCTTAGCAGTTAAGGCATTTGCAGGCGAAGCCAAAGGATCCTGGTTCAATTCTCCAAGACCCAAGTAAGCCAGATGCACAAGGGGCACATGCATCTGGAGTTCGTTTGCAGTGGCTAGAGGCCCTGGTGTGCCCATTCTCTCTCTGTCTGCCTCTCTTCTCTTTCTCTCTCTGCTTGCAAATAAATAAATAAATAAATAAATAAATAAATAAATAAATTGTTTAAAAAAGTATTTAAAATGAGAGACACACTGACAGAGACAATCATGTGAGAAGACTCTGCAAGGGACACAGTAGACCCTCCACAAATGTCCACTCGCTTCCACATTCCTCCTCCCACAGCTATGAGTTGAATGTGTTTCTCCAAAGTTAATGTATTGAAAACTTAATCCCCAAATTCATGTTTAAGGTATGTGGAAGTGAAGCCTTTGAGAGGTACTCAGAATTAGATGAGGTCATAGATGTGGGGTCTCCATGAAGGCAACTATGGCTTTATAAGAAGTGAGAGCATGCCAGCATGATAGCTCACGCCTTTAATCCCAGCACTCGGGAGGCAGAGGTAGGAGGATTGCTGTGAGTTTGAGGCCACCCTGAGACTACAGAGTGAATTCCAGGTCAGCCTGGGCTAGAGTGGAACCCTACCTCAAAAAACGAAGAAGAAGGAGAGGGAGGGGAGAGAGAGGGGAGGAAGAGGTGTGTGGTGCACACCTTTAATCCCAACTGGAGGCAGAGGTAGGAGGATTACCATGAGTTCAAGGCCACCCTGAGACTACATAGTGAACTCCAGCTCAGCCTGGGCTAGAGCAACACCCTACCTCGAAGACCAAAAAAGAAGTGAGAGCAGAGCTGGAGAGATGGTTCAGCTGTTAAAGGCACTTGCTCACAAAGCTTGATGCCCCTGGTATGATTCCCCAGTCCTCATGTAAAGCCGGATGCACAAAGTGGCTGATGTGTCTGGAGTTCATTTTCAGTGGCAGGAGGCCCTGGAGCACCAATACTCATTCTCTGTCTACTTCTTTCGATCTCTCCAATAAATAAATAAAAATATTTTTAAAAATTATATCCAGGGCTATTAATATATTTTGCCTATACTATAAAAATTGTGTGTGTGTGTGTGTGTGTTACAAAATAATGTTAAAGGGTTTTGTTGTTTGTTTTGTTTTGTTTTTTAGTTTTTTTTTTTAAGTTTTTTGAGGAAGGTTCTTACTCTAGCCCACGCGGACCTGGAACTTACTATGTAGTCTCAGGGTGGCCTTGAACTCACAGTGATCCTCCTACCTCTGCCTCCTGAGTGCTGGGATTAAAGGCATGTGTCACCACGCCCATCTCAATGTTAAGTTTTTTAAAAATATTTTTATTTATTATTTGCAAGGAGAGAGAGAAAATGAATGGGTGTGCCAGGGCCTCTAGCAGCTGCAAACAAACTCCAGATGCACAAGCCACTTTGTTCATTTGGCTTTTTGTGGGTACTGGAGAAACAAACCTGGGTCATTAGGCTTTGCATGCCTTAACCACTAAACCACCTCTCCAGCCCAAGGAATTTCCCTTCTTAATCCCAGATGTCAAATGATAAAAATACAACTTTAGGGCTGGAGAGATGGCTTAGTGGTTAAGGCGCCTGCCTCCTAAGCCTAAGAACACTGGTTCCAATCTCCAGGTCCTACGTTTAGCCAGATGCAAAGTGATGCAAGGGTGCAATGCTGCACTTGACCACAAGGGGGTGCACGCATCTGGATTTTGTTCGCAGCAGCTGAGAGACTGCTGGCATGCCCATCTCTATCTGTCTTCCTCTCCCTCTCTCTCTGTCTCTCTCCAAAAAAAAAAAAAAAATACAACTTTACAGCCAGGCATGGTGGCACATGCCTTTAATCCCAGCACTCCGGAGGCCAAGGTAGGAGGATTGCTTTGAGTTTGAGGCCAGCCTGAGACTTCATAGT
The DNA here is from genome assembly GCA_036365145.1 of Orientallactaga sibirica. Classification (NCBI taxonomy): domain Eukaryota; kingdom Metazoa; phylum Chordata; class Mammalia; order Rodentia; family Dipodidae; genus Orientallactaga; species Orientallactaga sibirica. The sequence goes on from JAEOAD010000888.1 coordinate 3,462,916, forward strand.
GAATTCCAGGTCAGTCTGAGTTAGAATGAGTCCCTACCTCAAAAAGGAGAAGAAAAAAAAATGGGGTCAGACCATGTCAGACACCACTGTACCATTTGGTGCATGTATGTTTATGTATATGGGTCTGCACATGCCACAGTGTGCATGTACAATCTCAAGATATTGGCCCTCTCTTTCCACCTTGTTTGAGATAAGGTCTATTTAATTAGTTAGTTAGTTAGTTAGTTAGTTTTGGTTTTTCAAGATAGGGTCTCACTCTATCCCAGGCTAAACTGGAATTCACTATTGTAGTCTCAGGCTGGCCTCAAACTCACAGCATCCTCCTACCTCTGCCTCCCAAGTGCTGGGAATAAAGGCGTGTGCCACCACGTCTGGCTGAGACAAGGTCTCTTTTACTGTTATTTTTTGTGATTGTCAGGCAGCTACCTGGTGCTGGGAGCTCTGGGATTCTCCTGACTCTGCCTCCCACTGTCTTTGCTATAGGTATGTAAGATGACACATGTGTGTGCCATTTTGTGTCAATTTTGTTTGCTTATATGTTTGGCTTTTTGAGGCAGGGTCAGCCTACAACCCGGACTCATCTAAAACTTGCTACAGAAGCCCAGGCTGGCCTTGAACTCATGATGATTCTGATCCTTCTACCTCAGCTTCCCCAAGTGCCCAACATTGTTTTGTTTGTTGATAAAGTCTCATGTAGCCCAGGCTGACTTTGAACTTGCTATGAGCCAAAGATGATCTTGAACTTCTGATCCACCTGCCTCCACCTCCCAAGTACTGGAATTACAGGTGTATGTCACCTACTTATTTATATTTTATTTTTTTTTTTTTTTTTTTTTTTTTGGCTTTTCAAGATAGAGTCTTGCTCTAGTCCAGGCTGACCTGGAATCCACTCACAGTGATCTTCCTACCTCTGCCTCTTGATTGCTGGGATTAAAGGTGTGCGCCACCGCGCCCATCTTATTATTGATTTTTATCCCCTGCCAAAGTTGGAGATAGCACTGTGCCACTGAACTACACCTCCTGGTCCAAAACTTGTATTTTAAAACAAAAGATGGCCTGGATATCCATGACCTCCCAGTGCCTGACACTACCTACATAAGACCATCATAAAAGATCATGACATCAAACTGAAAAGAGAGATTGATTGAGAGGGGGAGGGGATATGATGGAGAGTGAAGTTTCAAAGGGGAAAGTGGGGTGAGGGAGGGAAATAACATGGGATATTGTCTACAATTAAAGAAGTTGTTAATATAAATAAATAAATAAATAAATACAAAAACAAAAGAAAAGCCGGGCATGGTGGCGCACGCCTTTAGTCCCAGCACTTGGGAGGCAGAGGTAGGAGTATCTCCGTGAGTTCAAGGCCACCCTGAGACTACATAGTTAATTCCAGGTCAGCCTGGACCAGAGTGAAACCCTACCTTGAAAAAAAAAAAAAAAAAGATGAAGGACTTGGGGATAGCTCCGTTGTAAAAGTAAACTGCTTACCTTGAAAGCAAGAGGACCTGAGTTTAAGTAAGCACATTAACTTCTCAGCCATTTTCTAGCTCCCAAGGACCTGTGTTCAATCCCTAGCACCCACCTAAAATTTTCCAACCTGATAGCACATGCTTGTAATGTCATCACTGGAGTGGCAAAGATGGGAGCATCCTTAGGGCTAACTGACCTGCCAGTCTAGCCTAATTGTTTAGCTCCAGGCCAGTAAGAGACCCTGTCTCAAAGGACGTGGACAGTGGTCCTGAGGATGACACCCAACATTGTCCTCTGGTCTCCATATGCACACACACAAACACACACATACGTGCACATGCATACACGTGAACACATAGCCACAAAAAATAATTTAAAAAAAATTTTAAAGATGAACTATAATACTCTGTATGATTGTGTGTGAATTAAGAATTATGTATGATTATGTGTGAATTAAGAATTAGAATTAGGCCGGGCGTGGTGGCGCACACCTTTAATCCCAGCACTCGGGAGGCAGAGGTAGGAGGATCGCCATGAGTTTGAGGCCACCCTGAGACTACTGAGTGATTTCCAGGTCAGCCTGGGCTACAGCGAGACCCTACCTCAAAAAAAACAAAAAATATATATATTATTTTTGAGGCACATGTGTCTGCAGTTCCTTTGCAGTGGCTAGAGGCCCTGACACACCCATTCTGTGTCTCTCTCTGACTCTTTCTCTCTCTCAAATAAATTTTTAAAAATCTTTTTTTAAAATTTTTAAAAAGAGCCAGGTGTGGTGGCGCACGCCTTTAATCCCAGCACTCGGGAGGCAGAGGTAGGAGGATCACTGTGAGTTCAAGGCCACCCTGAGACTACATAGTTAATTCCAGGTCAGCCTGGGCCAGAGTGAGACCCTACCTCCTTGAAAAAAAAAAAAAAAAAAAAAAAAATTTTTTTAAAGAAGAAGGAATAGTATAACCTAAAAGGGATATGACCAATATGCAATATGTTCATAAAATAAAGTTCTCAATAAAAAAAAAAATAGAAGAGGGCTGGAGAGATGGCTTGGTGGTTAAGGCGCTTGCCTGCAAAGCCAAAGGACTCAGGTTCCATTCCCCAGGACCCACGTAAAGCCAGCTGCACAAAGTGGTGCATGCATCTAGAGTTTGTTTGCAGCAGCTGGAGGCTCTGACATATCCATTCTCTCTCTCTCTCTCCCCTCTCTCTAAAGTAGAAGAGGGATGAGTGGGAAAGAAGAAGGGTTCAGTAGAAAGGGTGAGGGACAAAAGAAAGGAGGGAGGCAGGAACGTTCATGCTGGGCTCTGGGATCCTAGTTGCAGACTCAGGTTCTTGGGGTTGCATTTGGTGGATATAGGATCCAAATTCCAGTATGTGGTGGTCATTGGGCTTTGCTGCCTGCTGGCACTGACCAGTGCCTAGGGCAAGCCTTCCTTCCACCTGCTGTGGATGAACTGATTAATTACATCAACAAACAGAACACCACGTGGCAGGAGGATGCAACTTCTACAATGTGGACATGAGCTCCTTAAAGAAGCTGTGTGGCACTCTCCTGGGTGGCCCCGAGTAGCCTGAAAGGGTTCGCTGAGGACATAAAGCTGCTCACAAGCTTTGATGCACAGGAACAGTGGCCCAAGTGTCCGACCGTTTAAGAGATCCGAGACCAGGGTTCCTGCTGCTCTTGCTGGGCATTTGGGTTTGAGGAAGCCATTTCTGACCGGATCTGCATTCCCACCAATGGTCATGTCAGCGTGGAAGTATCCACGGAGGACATGCTCACACGCCGTGGGCCAGTGGGTAATGGCAGTATCCCTCTGGAGCCTGTAACTTCTGGACCAAAAAGGCCTGGTTTCCGGCAGACCCTACGACTCCCATACAGGCTGCAGACCATACTTCCACCCCTCCCTGTTCGCACCATGCCAACGCCCTGCCCCAGTGCACAGAAGAAGGCAATACCCCAGGTGCAGGACTGGCTGCTCGCCATCCTACAAAGAAGGCAGGCACTGGGGTACGGTTCCTACAGCAACGAGAAGATCATGGTGGAGATCTACAAAAAGGCCCAGTGGGCGACCCCTTCACTGTGTTTTTGGACTTGTTGGCGTTCAAGTGAGGAGTGTACAAACGCGAGGCGGGAGTCATGATGGCCATCCCATGGGCTGGGGAGTTGAGAATGACACCTCTATTGGCTGGTGGGCAACTCCTGGAACACTGACTGATGTGACACAGTTTCTTTAAAATCCTCAGCAGTGGCCCACGCCTTTAATCCCAGCACTCAGGATGCAGAGGTAAGAGGAGTTCAAGGCCAGCCTGAGACTACATAGTGAATTCAGGTCTGCCTGGACTAGAGAGAGAACCTACCTTGAAAAAAAAAAAAAAAAAAAAAAAAATATATATATATATATATATATATATATATATATATATATATATGGCTAGAGAGATGACTTAGCAGTTTAGGTGCTTGCCTATAAAGCCAAAGGACTCAGGTTCAATTCCCCAGGACCCACATAAGCTAGATGCACAAGGAGGCGCATACTTCTGGAGTACCTTTACAGCTGCTGAAGTCCCTGGCATGCCCATTCTCTCTCTCTCTCTCTCTCTCTCTCTCTCTCTCTCTCCCGCTCTCTCTCCCTCTTTCTCTCACAAATAAATAAAATAAAATATTTTAAAGAATATTTTACTTATTTGAGAGAGTGAGGCAGATAGAGACAAAGGGAGAAAGAGAGAGAACGGGTGCACCTCTAGCCATTGAAAACAATACCAGACACATGTACCACCTTGGGCATCTGGCTTACATAGGTGCTAGAGAATTGAACAGGTCCTTAGACTTCACAGACCAAGCATCTTAACAGCTGAGCCATCTCTCCAGTCCTAAAAATATTTTTTAATTGGTCTCACTCTATGCCAGGCTGACCTGGAATTCATTATGCAGTCTCAGGGTGGCCTCAAACTAATAGCAATCCCCCTTCCTCTGCCTCCTTAGTGCTACCACACCTGGTTTTAAAGATTTTTTTTTAATAGAATATTACTGAAATAACATGTAAGTATTAAAATGCTCACTACCCTGGAACAAAAAGAAATTGAGCCAGGCATGTTAACTCATGCCTATAATTCCAGCATATGGTACATTAAGGCAGGAGAATTGCAGTGAGTTCCAGCCCAAGCTGGTCTACATAGTGAGTTCCAAGACCGCTAGGGCTATAGTGTGTTGAGACACTGTCTCAAGAAACACCTACAGCCATGTAGCAGGATACAAAATAAACACACAGAAATCAGTAGCCTTCCTACATGCTAACAACAAACACACAGAGGATGAAATCAGAGAATCACTCCCATTCACAATTGCATCAAAAATAAATAAATAAATAAAGTACCTTGGGATAAACCTAACCAAGGAAGTGAAGGATCTCTACAAGGAGAACTTGAAAACACTCAAGCAAGAAATTGCAGAAGAAACTAGGAAATGGAAAAAATCCCCTTTTCTTGGATTGGAAGAATCAATATTGTGAAAATGGCAATCCTACCAAAGCAATCTACACATTTAATGCAATCCCCATCAAAATTCCAATGACATTCTTCATGGAAATAGAAAAAAAACAATACAAAAATTCATTTGGAGGAACAAAAAACCTCAGTTATCTAAAACAATTTTGAGCAACAAAAATAAGGCTGGGGGTATGACCATAGCTGATTTTAACCTATATTACAGAGCCACAGTAACAAAAACAGCATGGTACTGGCACAAAAAGAAGATATATTGATCAATGGAACAGAATAGAGGACCCTGATGTAAGTCCGGGTAGCTACAGCCACCTGATCTTTGACAAAAATGCCAATAATACTCATTGGAGAAAAGACAGCCTCTTCAGCAAATGGTGCTGGGAAAACTGGGTATGCATCTGTAGAAAGGATGAAACCAGATTCTTATCTCTCTCCATGCACAAGAATCAAGTCCAAGTGGATCAAAGACCTTCATATCAGACCTGAAACTCTGAAACTGCTGGAGAAAAATTAGGAGAACCCTTCCACATATTGGTCTTGGCAAAGACTTTCTGAATATAACCCCAATTGCTCAGGAAATAAAACCACAAATCAACCACTGGGACCTCATGAAATTACAAAGCTTTTGTACAGCTAAGGACACTGTGAATAGAGCAAAGAGGCAACCTACAGAATGGGAGAAAATTTTTGCCAGCTATACATCTGACAGAGGGTTAATGTCTAGGATATACAAAGAACTCAAAAAATTAAATAATAAGAAATCAAACAACCCAATTAAAAATGGGCTATGGAACTAAATAGAAAGTTCTCAGAAGAAGAAATACAGATGGCATATAAACATATTAAAAATGTTCTACATCCCTAGTCATCAGAGAAATGCAGATTAAAACTACCTTGAGATTCCATCTCACTCCTGTCAAATTGGCTACCATCATGAAAACAAATGACTGTAAATGCTGGCGAGAATGTGGAAAAAGAGGAACCCTTCTACACTGTTGGTGGGAATGCAATCTGGTCCAGCCATTGTAGAAATCAGTGTGGAGGTTACTGAGACAGTTAAATATAGATCTACCATATGACACAGCTATAACACTCCTAGGAATATATCCTAAGGACTCGTCTCACTGCCTTAGAGATACTTGCTCAACCATGTTTATTGCTGCTGTATTCACAATAGTTAGGAAATGGAACCAGCCTAGATGTCCCTCAACTGATGAGTGGATAATAAAGATGTGGCACATTTACACAATGGAGTTCTACTCAGCGGGAAAAAAAAAAATGAAATTTGCTGGAAAATGGATGGATCTGGAAAGGATTATACTTAGTGAGGTAACCCAGGCCCAGAAAGCCAAACATCACATGTTCTCTCTCATATGTGGATCCTAGCTACAAATGATTGGACTTTTGTGTGAGTAAAAATAAAACACAGTAGCAGAAGCCAGTAAGCTAGAAATGGGATATAAAGAGAATAGAAAGGGAGGGAGTGGGGCTTAATAGGATGGTATTGTATATATGTAAATAGAATTAATGGGGGTGAAAAGGCCTAAGTGAGGTCAGGGGAAGAAATTGAGTAAAGGAATGGTGGAGGGAGGGCTAATCAAAATCTAAGAGGATAAGGCCGGGCGTGGTGGCTCATGCCTTTAATCCCAGCACTCGGGAGGCAGAGGTAGGAGGATCGCTATGAGTTCGAGGCCACCCTGAGACTACATAGTTAATTCCAGGTCAGCCTGGACCAGAGTGAGACCCTATCTCGAAAAACCAAAAAAAAATAAAAATAAAATTAAAAAATCTAAGAGGGTATTAAAAAGTCATATGGAAACCTACTTTTCTGGACAATGTAACACTCAGAAGCCATAGATTGTTACTAGAAAATTTTCAGTGCCAGGGATGGGATACCTTCCAGTGAGTTGTTGGCCTGGGAGGTCACAGATACCCCCAAAACATTATAGGTCATTGCTGAGGCCCTTGGTTTCCCACCAGGAATAGATGGTAAGACCCTATTGCTGAAGACTCCACATACTTGGGCTGCAAGGTCACTGAGAAAACCTGCTGGAGCTGAGCTGAAAGCCTCCTCCATGTGGACCAGCTGACAGAAAGCTAAAAAAAGCTACACTGCATGCAGTTCAATGGGAGAGAGAAAACACCAGTGAAGGTACTCAACAGTGAACACTGCAAGCTTTAAATTTGTCCAGCCAAGCCAAATGAGCCAATGGGTATAATAGTGGCATGTCTGTTATGGGGGAAACCAACTGCTCTCTAATGGGAGGGAATACATCCCTAATACTGAAAACCTATGACAGGGGTAGTCATGAGCCCTAAGGGTGTAATGTCTGCTGGTATCTGACTAAATGTATATGCTATGCTCACCAAACTGCCCAGCAAGCACTTCTCTTAATGTCCACACTCATATATTAATGCCATTCTCACTTTTGTTTAGAGAAGATGGCGACTCAGAAGGCACCATAGTGCTGAGAAGAAGGGACAGAGGAGTGCTCAGCACTGAAACAACTCAAACACACCTTCCAAGGCTCAGAGGGTCCATTGCGGAAGAGGGGGGGAAAGAATGTAAGAGTCAAAGGAAGAGTAGGACTCCTTATAACGCGCTCCTCCAGACACAAAATAGCCTGGATATCCATGACCTCACAGTGCCTGACACTACCTACACAAGACCATCATAATAGGAGGGAAAGATGATGACATCAAACTGAAAAGAGAGACTGATTGAGAGGGGGAGGGGATATGATGGAGAGTGAAGTTTCAAAAGGGAAAGTGGGGGGATGGAGGGAAGTACCATGGGATATTGTCTACAATTAAAGAAGTTGTCAATATAAAAAATAAATAAATAAATAAATAAATAAATAAATAAATAAAAAGAAACGAAACACAAAACTAGCATGGTGGTGCACACCTTTAGTCTTAGCACCCAGAGACTGGGTAGGAGGATCACTGTGTGTTGAAGGCCAGTCTGGGGCTACAAATGAGTTCCAGGTCATCCTGGGCAACAGTGAGTCCCTGCCTTTAAAAAAAAAAAAAAAAACACCAAACCCATAGGGCTGGGCATACAGCTCAGCTAGTAGAGTGCTTGCCTGTGCTGAGTCCCAGCACTGCATAAACTAGGCATGGTAGTATATGTTTGTAATCCCAAACCCTTGGAAGATGAAGGCAGGAGGATCAGAAGTTCAAAGTCATCATTGGTTTATACCAAGTTCAAGTCTAGCCTGGGCTACCTGAGACCCTATCTCAAAGAAAAAGAGCTTGCCTAGCATGCTTGAGGCCTTGAATTCAATGCCCAGTACTTAAAAACATAAAGAACTTATATTGTCTACACTTAAAGAAGCTGTCAATAAAAAATAAATAAATTTTTAAAATTAAAAAAAACATAAAGAACTTGTAATGCGCTGGCAATTAACATTCACCTGTTTGTTTGTTTGTTTGCTTGCTTGCTTGCTTGCTTGCTTGCTTGCTTGCTTATAGAATCTCGATATGTAGTCCTGGCTAGCCTGGAACTTGCTATGTAGACTAGGCTGGCCTTGATCTTGCGGACATTTTTCTGTCTCTGCCTCTGTTGGTGTAAACCTACAACTGTTAGAAGAGAGAAAAAGAAAAGGGGGAAAGAAACAGTACTAGGGCTGGAGGGATGGCTTAGCGGTTAAGACATTTGCCTGCAAAGCCAAAGGACCCAGGTTTGATTCCCCAGGACCCATGTTAGCCAGATGCATAAGGGGGCACATGTGTCTGGAGTTCGTTTGCAGTGGCTGGAGGCCCTGGCATGCCCATTCTCTCTGTGTCAAATAAATAAATAAATAAATAAATAAATAAATAAATAAATTAATTAAAAATATTTTTAAAAAACAGTACTAGCTTGCTGTCCGGAGAAAATAAATATTTTCACAGTAAATTATAACACAAAAACACATGGCTTACTCAAGCAGCAACAAGAATATGCTGAAGATGGACAGAATGGAGTGTTATTTGAAAAAGATGGAGAGTGTGTGACAGAGTGAGTATGGGCATGCCAGGGCCTCTTGCCACTGCAAGCTAACTCCAGGTGCATGTGTCACTTTGTGCATCTGGTTATTTTTTTAAATATTTAGGACCAACTTTTTTTTCTTTTTAAGGCAGGCACAACAGACTGGCCTTTATTTTTTATGAGAGAGAATGAGAGCAAGAGTGAAAGTGAGAGAGAGAATCGGTGTGTCAGGGCCTTCAGCCACTGTAATCAAACTCCAGATGAGTGTGCCATCTTGTGTGCATGTGCAACCTTGCTTACATGGGGGATCTGGGGAGTCAAACATGGGTCCTAAGGCTTTGCAGACAAGCACCTTAACCACTAAGCCATCTATCCCGCCCAGGACCAGCTTTTATTTATTTATTTATTTAATATATTTTTTTATTTATTTGAGAGAAAAAGAGGCAGACAGAGAGAGGAAAAGAATGGGTGTGTCAAGGCCTTCAGCCACTGCAAATGAACTCCCGAAGCATATGGCCCCTTGTGCGCATATGCAACATGGCATGCTTGTGTCACTGTGCATCTGGCTTACTTGGGACCTGGAAACTCGAACATGAGTTCTTAGGCTTCACAGGCAAGCACCTTAACCGCTAAGCCATCTCTCCAGCCAGGACCAGCTAAATATACATATATATATTATTTATTTATTTGCAAGCAGAGAGAGATAGAGAGAAGAGAGACAGAGAGAATTGGTGCACCAGAGCCTCCAGCCACTGCAAATGAACACATGCACCACTTTATGCACATCTGGCTTTATGTGGTGGGGAATTGACTGGGGTTGTCAGGATTTGCAGGCAAGAGCCTTAACTGCTAAGCCAACTCTGCAGCCCAGAACCAGCTTTTTTGTTGTTTTGTTGTTTGTTTTTTTGAGGTTGGGTCTTGCTCTAGCCCAGGCAGACCTGGAATTCACTATGTATTCTCAGGGTAGCTTTGAACTCATGGTGATCCTCCTACCTCTGCCTCCCAAGTGCTGAGATTAAAGGTGTACCCCACCATGCCCAGTTTAGGACCAGATTTTTTTTATATATAAAAGTATTAAACAGCTTTAAAGGACCAGATTTTGGGGGGAGCGGGGTTCAAGGTAGGGTCTCACTCTGGTCCAGGCTGACCTGGAATTAACTATGTAGTCTCAGAGTGGCCTCGAACTCACAGCGATCCTTCTACCTCTGCCTCCCAAGTGCTGGGATTAAAGGCGTGTGCCACCACTCCTGGCTTAAAGGACCAGATTTTAAGAAGTCTTACATCATGATTAGGAAGGAGAGCTCTGCCCTAATGGCATTAAGGGTGCAGAAATAATACTGGACAGAGTGGCTTTTTAGAAGGATCCTTCGTAGACTTCATACCTTGGCTGTTATGAATATTATTTCAACATGGTGGTGCAGATATCTTTTCAAAATACTAATTTCATTTGGTTAGAGCACATACCCATAAGTGAGTATGCTGGGTCACATAGTTAGTTGTATTGTTAACTTTTTGAGGAACCTCCATTCCATTTTCCATAATGGCTATACTAATTTACCTTTTTTTTGAGAGAGAGAGTATGTGTGAGAAAGAGACAGAGAATTGGCGTGCCAGGGCCTCAGCCACTGAAATCAAACTCCGGATGTTTGTGCTACCTGGTGGGCATGTGAGACCTTCCACTTGCCTCACCTGAGTGTGTCTGGCTTATGTGTGATCTGGAGAGTCGAACATGGGTCCTTAAGCTTCACAGACAACTGCCTTAATCACTAAGTCATCTGTCCAGCCCCTAATTTACATTTTACCAACAGTTGCAATCTGTTGCCTTTTTTCCACATCATTGCCAGTAATTGTTGCCTCATCATTTTTTCTTTTTTTATGGAAACTTTTAAAAAATATATTTATTTGATATATATATTTGATAGAGAGGCAGATAGAGAATGGGCATGCCAGGACCTCTAGCCACTGTAGATGAACTCCAGATGCATGTGGTGTCTTGTGCATCTGGTTTATGTGGGTCCAGGGGAATTAAACCTGGATCCATAGGCTTTGCAGGCAAGCACCTTAACCTCTAAGCCATCTCTCCAGCCCCCGTTTTTTTCTTTTTTGGGGGGAGGTCTTTATTTTTTTTTAATATATTTTATTTACTTATTCATTTAAGAGAGAAGGAGAGGGGGTGGAAAGAGAGAGAGAGAGGCACGCCAGGGCCTCTAGCCTCTGCAAACGAACTCCAGATGCATGTGCCCCCTTGTGCATCTGGCTTACGTGGGGCCTGGAGAGTAGAACCGGGATCCTTTGGCTTTGCAGGCAAATGCTTTAACCGCTAAGCCATCTTTCCAGTTCCTTTTTTAAAAATAGATTTTATTATTTATTTATTTATTTTGAGAGAAAGCAGCAGAGAGAGAGAATGGGCACACCAGGGCCTCCAGTCACTGCAAACAAACTCCAGATGCATGCGCCCCATTGTGCATCTGGCTTACATGGGTCCTGGAGAGTCAAACTGGGATCCTTTGGCTTTGCAGGCAAACACCTTAACCACAAAGCCATCTCTCCAGCCCCTTTTTTGGTTTTTCAAGGCAGGGTCTCACTCTAGCCCAGGCTGACCTGGAATTCACTCTGTAGTCTCAGGGTGGCCTAGAATTCACGGCAATCCTACCTCTGCCTCCCGGTTGCTGGGATTAAAGGCGTGCGGCACCACACCCAGCTTGACAACAACATTCTAACTAGGGTGAGGTGACATCTTATTGTAGTGATTAGTGATGTGAACAATTTTTCATATAACTGTTGGCCATTTGTATATCTTTCTTTCTTTCTTTCTTTCTTTCTTTCTTTTTTTTTTTTTTTTTTTTTTTTTTTTTTTGAGATAGGGTCTCACTCTAGACCAAGCTGCTGTGGAATTTACTCTTTAGTCTCAGGCTGGCCTCGAACTTATGGTGATCCTCCTACCTCTGCCTCCCGAGTGCTGGGATTAAAGGCATACGCCACCATGCCTGGCATCTAGCCTAATTTTTAAAATACTATTTGAGAGAGAGAATGAATGAATATGGGCACACTAGGGCCTCTTGTAGCCCACACCTGGACTACATAATGAATTCCAGATCAGCCTGGGCTACAGTGAGACCCTACCTAGAAAAACATAAATATATATATATTTAGAGAGAGAAGCTGGACATGGTGGTGCATGCCTTTAATCCCAGCACTTGGAAGGCAGAGGTAGAAGGATCACCATGAGTTCGAGGCCACCCTGAGACTACATAGTGAATTCCAGGTCAACCTGGGCTAGAGTGAGACCCTACCTCGAAAAACCAAAAAAAAAAAAAAAAAAAAAAAAAAAAAAACAAGAAGAAGGAGGAGGAGGAGAAGGGGAAAAGGAGAAGAAGGATCCAGTATCCAGTAGTTCTTCAGGAGCAGAAGATGGAAGGAGTTGGGGGTGGGTCAGGAAAAGAAGTCCTAGCAAAGACGTGAGTAAAATGTGGTGGGGTCTGGAGAAAAAGGACAGGCAACCTAAAAGCCGGGGACTGGTGTAAGAGCCAACTGGACTTTAGACCTGGGAGCAAGGGCAGAGGGGGGATGAGGACGGTTCTAAGACATGTTGCCTGGACAAGCAGACAGGCCATGCAGCAGACATGTCTACTGACCATCCATGACTTTCAGAACTAAACAAACTCTTCAGACCTCCTCCACGACCCCAACTTGTCCCCCACAGCTCTCCTCCAACCAGACCCTCCCATGAAATATCTTTTTTACCAATACTTTTTCTAATTGAGAAATAATTTTTATTGTGTGAAATTTGGAAAAGAGAAAAGTTACAAACAAAATGAAAATCACATTTAAACTCACCACCGTTTACATTTGGGAAGTTTTCTTTGTATGAGCATGTTTATTTTTGGCTTTTTATTACAAAGCTAGATGCATATGTAGTTACTGATCAATAACTTGCTTTTTCCCACTTGACATACAATTTTTTAAAAACATGATTCTTATGACAATGATAATGAGCCCGTTATAATTATTTTCATTGCTGATAATTCTGTGGGAGTATTCATGTGTGTGAATGTGGACACGTGCACACCACAGTGCACATGTGGAGGTCACAGGAAGAGCTGCGCGTCAGCCCTGGCCTTCCACCTTGCTTTGAGTCCACGACTCTCTTGTCCGCCAGAGCTCACCAGGCTAGTTGGCCTGGGTGGGGGCTTCCAGGGATTCTCAGTGTTCACTCCCAGAAATGCCCTGGGATTGCACACATTCAGACTATGACTACGGCCGTGGCTTTACATGAGTTCTGGCGATCCAAACTTCACTTTACATGTGAGCCATCTCCCCAGGACCCTTCCTTTTTTTTTTTTTTTTGGTTTTACTAAATTTACTGCTTCCTCTGATTTTTTTTTTCCTCTAGCAAACTGAAAAGCAACTATTTCTTGTCTCTACTTACTGTATTTTTGCACCTCTAGCCCCTTTGCCGAAAATACCTTTCCCTTCCTAGCCTCTCTTCATTCATTCGTTTATTCATATGAAGAGTCACCATGGACCTGCTACCTGCCAGGCATAGCTGTCACTAGACAGCAGTGAACACCAGCAGACTTGGTGAACCCTCCGAGCCTTCCTTCAGGGGTAGTATGTCCCTGTCCTCTTTTGGTGCACTTTTAACATTTGTTTGTGACTCAATTTAACACTCGTGACATTTTGTCATTGTCTGGGTTGCTGTCACTGTTTGGTGCCTTCCCCATTTCTTCAGGAGTCACCCAGTACCTAAAAGCCAGTAACAGCTCAGATGACTTGTCTTCAAATGAGAGAATGGCAAAGCCAATGACCTCTCAGTTTGGTGACATTTTCTAAACCTGAACTTGGTATACTTGGCTTGACACATAATTGCTATATCCCCTATGGGATTCACTTCTGTCTTTTTTTTGTTTTGTTTTGTTTTGTTTTGTTTTTCAAGATAGGGTGTCGCTCTGGCTCAGGCTGACCTGGAATTCACTATGTAGTCTCAGGGTGGCCTTGAACTCCTGGCGATCCTCCTACCTCTGCCTCCAAGTGCTGGGATTAAAGGTGTGCGCCACCACGCCCGGCTTCACTTCTGTCCTTTCTGGTACATTTGGTCCAAACAGAGAATGTGAGCAGTAGCAACAGGCTTCGTGTGATGCCCGGCCTGGTTGGGGGGAGGCTGGGTGTTCATGCCAGTCCATCCCTATCCCACAGACCAGGCACAGGCATCCTGACATGGTGGAGCTGATTCATGGCCACTTTCCATCCCTCCCCTGCCATCTCCCACTTCGTCATCTGAGCCACCTGACTTTCTCCCACCTTCCCCTCTCCTATCCCTGCCACATGCAGTCACACGCCCACATCTCCTTTTGTAGGTCAGTCTGTCTGTTCTCCGGGACTGCAGCATCTGACTCAACAACTTCCTCTTGCAAATTTCCTCTACTGGAGGAAATAACAACCACCTTCGGACCATGTGCCACCATGGGTTGCAGCCTGGAGGTTGCAGCGGTCTCAGAGGCTGCACAGACCTGTCACCTCTCTACACCTCAGACCCTCAGGGGAAGTCCCTGGCTCCTGTTTCATCCCCTGATCCTGTCTCTTTTCACTTCTTAACTCTCCCACCTCTCTCCCTCCTTCCCGCTTCCCCTTCTTCTCTTTCTTTGATTCTGGGTAGAAAGGGAAGGAATTCCTGGGATGGAAGAGGAAATACAAAAGGAGCATGTGAAGTACCAGCAGCAAGACCAGTGATTTTGCAGTGTCCAGTCCCTGCAGTTGAGGCTGATTCCTCTCCCCTTCCCACAGGAGCACATGTGCGGGTGCGTGCACACGTGCAGCGGAGGGAGGGAGCCTTTGAGGAAGGGAGCCTTTGAGGAAGGGAGATGGTACTTAACTGAAGAACCACCCCCTTAGTCGCATTCTTTTAGAGGCTACAGACAGACTTGCACTTTCAGCAAAGATGAGGGCACCTGTGACCCTCACTCTGGAAGTAACATCTCCTAGGTCTCTGCCCCATAGACTCCCACTGTCTCTACTCAATACCCTTAACAACCACAGCCTAATTGTCATGTCTTGCACACAAACTGCAACCCTGAGTGGACCTCAGTTGCAGGGAGGGGGCGGTCTGTGAGCTCACCTTGGCTGCAAACACTTCTTATCTCTGTCCTTGGGAGAACTAACAGTCTCTGGCAGCTTCGATCCATAGGTGGGGAGAGTGTTGTGGTACCGGCTATAGGTCAGCCCATAGCATAGTCAGGGTGCTCTGGGGAAGGTCACAGTCCACCAGAGAGCACAGCTAGATGGCCCCACTCAGCCAGGTTCCAAGCTGGCCCAAAAGCAAATGCAAGTTCAGGAGCTGGCCCAGTAGGGTGGTCCTGACCAGAAGACACCATGTACTTTATAAATTTTAATCCTAGGGAATTTGTTGGCCTGTCATTTCATTCTCCCTTCAAACCCAGGGGGATCCTTGGAGAAATCCTAGGTCAATTGAGATTGTTCCAAGGATAAGAGGTGAGGAGCAGGGAGGGGGAAGAACGAAGGGGAGGCGAGCCTTCAGTCCACAAATCTTCAGCAGTCAGTCACAGGCACTGGCCAGATGCTAGATGCAGGCGCTGGGTGAAGATGCTGGTTACAGAATCCAGGGTTCAGAAGCTAGCTAAAGTTTCCAAGTAAAGCAGGGCATAGTGGTGCACGCCTTTAATCCCAGAACTTGGGAGACAGAGGTAGGAGGATCACTGTGAGTTTGAGACCACTCTGAGACTACACAGTGAATTTCAGGTCAGTCTGGGCTAGAGTGAAACCCTACCTGGAAAAACCAAACCAAAAAAAAAAAAAAAAAAAGTTTCCAAGTGAAGATGTTAGGTGGGAACCCAGAAAGTTCTGGGTGAACATGCCAGTGAGGATGGGGTTGGAGGTGCTTCTATAGCAGGAAGGCGAGCGAAGCTTCAAGATTTCTAGTCTCTTCTTAGTCACTAGCACTGAAGTGCAGCCCCATCTCCCACTTCTGGCTCATCGGAAGTGGGGGCTTCCATGGCCTCATCATCACAGCCCACCAGTGGCTCTTCCTCCCTCTTTAGGGTGGGGCCTGACCCACACTTTAACTCTTCCAGCTCCAAAGAGCCCTGGTGAGACTTCCGTCTGCTGAAAAAAGTGGTAAGTACAGGACGTTGCCCAGAGGCCTCTGTCTCAGGGACCCTAGATCCCTTGTCACCACCTGCGGTTACTGCTGTCATGGCCTCCTCATCAGGGACCCGCGCTGGCCCAGCCCAGGCATCCACCACCCCATTGTACTTCCCACCTTTGCTGAGGGTCAGGACCCCCGTCCTCTGCTTCTGCCGCCGGCGCCACAGCAGGAACAGTGCCACAAGGGTCATGACCACCAGCAAGGCCACAAGCACGGGCACCAACAACATGCCATTTGACTCATCAGACCCAGTGCTTGTATTGATGGAAGTCACTGGAGTGGACATCATGGATATTTCAATGCTGGAGACTGGGGAGCTGATGAGCACATTGGAGGTCTCGGGAGAGCTGGCTGCTGTGGTGCCAGGACCTCCATGAGTCTCATAGGAGGGCTCCAAAGAACTTGTACCCATGGTGACAGGGGAACCACTGATTGTGGTGGAGCTTGTTGCCATGGTGACAGAGGATCCACTGGTCCCATCTGAGGTTTTCAGAGAGTTAAATGTCATGGTTCTATCTGTCACAGTGGGGTATCCCAGCGTGTTCACTGTTTCATTGACAGCAGGGTCACTAGGTACAGTAGATATTTCTGGAAGCAATGATTTCCTAGTGGAAATTTCCTGATCTGTTGTTGGCTCAAGTACAGGGGTGCTGCTACTGGCAGCAATGGAAGTTCCAACAGGAAACACTTCACTAGCTCCAAAGGGAGTTGAGGAAGATGCGGCTGAGGTCTGTGTCCACACACTGACAGCCTCCTTAGGGTCATTTGTCACTGGCCCAGTAGAGATCGTTGAGTTGAGGTTTAGGGCCTCCGAGGTAACTGGGACCAAAGAAGCTGGCCCTCCTGAGGTAGATAGCATCATCACTGTGGTTCCCAGAATCTGGGTCCAGAAGCCCCCAAAGAGGAGAAGAAGTAGAGCCATCTCCAGGCAACAGGCACCAGAAAGAATTGGAATCTGAGGGTTGGAGAGATTGCTTAGTGGTTAAGGCTCTTGTCTACAAAGCATAAGGTTCAACTCCCTAGTACCCACGTAAGCCAGATGCACAAGGTGGCACATGTGTCTGGAGTTCGTTTACAGTGGCTTGAGGCCCTAGCACCCCCTCTCTCTCTCTCTCTCTAATAAATAAATAAATAAGTAACACATTAAAATACTTAAAAGGAGGCTGGAGAGATGGCTTAGCAGTTAAGTCATTTGCCTGAAAAGTCAAAGGATCCAGATGCACAAGGGGGCACACACATCTGGATTTCTTTGCAGTGACTGGAGGCCCTGGTGCACCCATTCTCTCACTCACTCACTCTCTCTTTCTCTCTGCCTCTTTCTCTCTCAAATAAATAAAAATGTATTTATTTTTTTTAAATGCTTAAGGGCTGGGCATGGTGGCACATGCCCTTAATCCCAGCACTAGGGAGGCAGAGGTAGAATTGCTGTGAGTTCAAGGCCACCCTGAGACTACAGTTAATTCCAGGTCAGCCTGGGCCAGAGTGAGACCCTACCTCGAAAAACCAAAAAAAAAAAAAAAAAAAAAAAAAAAAAAAAAAGAGCCGGGCGCGGTGGTGCATGCATTTAATTCCAGCACTTGGGAGGCAGAGGTAGGATTGCCTTGGGTTTGAGGCCACCCTGAGACTACATAGTGAGTTCCTGGTCAGCCTGAGCTACAGTGAGACCCTATGTGGAAAAACCAAAAAAAAAGGAGAGAGAGAGAGAGAGTTGGGATCTGAGCCTGTAGGAGAAACACAGCACAGAGAAAAGGTTGAGGGAGAACCTAGCCAAGCCTTCCCCTCCTGCCCACTTCCCTGCCAACTGCCAGGGCCCATCTTGTGGTTTAACGGCTTTTTCCACCCTTGCTTTTACTATTTTCAGAAATAAGAGTACAGAAACCAGCAGTCCCCCTTCTGGCCTTGGCAGCTCAGACTTCAGCAATGGTCATGTACTCCTGGCCTTACCTGACTCTAGTTTTGACTCTCCTTTTTCATCCACCTATTTATCTTTTCAAACCACAAGCTCATTCCCAGTGATACTGTGAGCCCATCCCCAGTCATGCCCTCTTACCAGCGCACTAGATAAGGCACAGGATCAGGGCCAGCTGCTCCAGCTCCTCCTGAGGCTCAGGCAGGACTGGGGCAACTGGGCCCCAAGGGGAAAGGAAGTGGGCCCTGGCTCCACCCACCCCACCCTTGCATCCTGCCACACCCACTCCTGCTCCCACTGCTGCCTTCTGATGAGACCCTGAGATGGTGCCTGGCCAACCTCAGGTGGAGGCAGTGGGCAATGCCTGGAGTCCAGAATGGGAATACCTGGGTATTTTCTAGGATATAGAATGGTAAGGGGGTCAGAGTGGAGTGATGAGAGAACTCAAGAACTCCAGGAGGAGCCGGGCATGGTGGCACACCCTTTAATCCCAGCACTCAGGAGGCAGAGGTAGGACAATTGCAGTGAGTTCGAGGCCACCCTGAGATTACATAGTGAATTCCAGGTCAGCCTGAGCTAGAGTTGAGACCCTACCTCGAAAAACCAAAAAAAAAAAAAAAAAAAAAAAAAAACTCGGGGAGGACAAGGGAAGGCATGGTTTCCTTTGTGTCTGTGGTCCCCCAAGCTGTTAGGCCAGGACCTGGGGTGATGCATTTCCTGCCCAAGAGCTCCCAAGTTGTAACAGGGCCAAGGGAAAGCCCTGAAAGGTTTTGCAGGCTGGTGAGCCCTTGACTGTGCCACAAAGAGCTAAGGGCACTACAGTGGCCCCCAGTTATACCAATACTAAGCACTGGCTATTCAGTGGTCTTTCTTATTTATTTATTTATTTATTTATTTATTTATTTATTTATTTTTATTTATTTATTTATTTATTTATTTATTTATTCAAAAGCAGAGAGAGAGAGACAGACCATAGAAAGAATGGGCAGGTCAGGGCTTTTTGCCCCTGCAGACAAACTGCGGACTCCACTTTGTGCATCTGACTTTATGTAGGTGCTGAGGAATCAAATCCAGGTTGTCAGTCTTTGCAAGCTTATACCTTAATCACTGAGCCATCTCTCTAGCCTTCAATGGTCTTATTTTTACAGAAGACTAACAGGTATGAGCGTCTATCTGAGAACTATCTGGAAAAATCTCTACCTAGAGATTAACAAAATTGTCTTCAAGCAGGTGAGCCTTGGGGATCTAGGGTCATCTTTGCAGTGTTGGAGTTTGGGGCCTTGTGCATGCCAGACAAGTGCTCTACCACTGAGCCAAATCCCTAGCCTTAAGTAAAGGGCTATTTATTTTCTTTCTTTAGTTTCTGTAGCCTGACTTTAATTAGCAAACTCTGACTTTTTAACTCTGATTTGGTGTGTGCCACCAATCCCGGTGTCTTTCTTTTTTTTAAAAAAAAAGGAGCCGGTCATGGTGGCACACGCCTTTAATTCCAGCACTTGGGAGGCAGAGGTAGGAGGATTGCCGTGAGTTCTAGGCCACCCTGAGACTACATAGTTAATTCCAGGTCAGCCTGGACCAGAGTGAAACCCTACCTTGAAAAACAAAACAAAACAAAAAAAGGGGCTGGAGAGATGGCTTAGCAGTTAAGGCATTTGCCTACAAAGCCAAAGGATCCCAGTTCGACTTTCCACGACCCACGTAAGCCAGATGCACAAGGGGGCGCATACATCGAGTTCGTTTGCAGTGGCTGGAGGCCCTGGCACACCCATTCTCTCTCTCTCTCTCTGTGCTTCTTTCTCTCTCTCAAATAAATAAAATATTTTTTAAAAAAGTCATCTGGGCATGGTGGTGCAGCCTTTAATCCCAGCACTTGGGCAGCAGAGATTGGAGGATCACTATAAATTTGAGGCTAGCCTGAGACTACAAAGTAAGTTTCAAGTCAGCCTGGGCTAGAGCGAGACCCTACCTGGCCAAAAAAAAAAAAAAAAAAATTCAACTGCAAATTAATTAGAGGTCAAAAAAGTTTTTAGGGATGGAGAGATGGCTTAGCAGTTAAGACACCTGCCTGCAAAGCCAAAGGACCAAGGTTCAATTCCCCAGGACTCATGCACAAAGTGGCACATGCATTTAAAGTTCTTTTGCAGTGGCTGGAGGCCCTGGTGTGTCCATTCTCTCACTCTCTCTGCCTCTTTCTCTCTCTCAAATAAAAATAAAATATATTTTAAAAGTTTTTATTTTTTAAAATATTTTATTATTCTATTTATTTATTTGAGAGAAAGACACAAGGAGAGAGAAAGAGAGGGAATGACTGCAAATGAACTCCAGACGCATGTGCCACCTTGTGCATCTGGCTTATGTGGGTCCTGGGGAATCGAACCAAGGTCCTTTGGCTTTGCAGGCAAATGCCTTAACCACTAAGCAATCTCCCAGCCCCTAAAAGTTTTTAAATTGTAGAATAGAGACTAGAGTGGTGGCTCAGTGGTTAAAGGCACTTGCTTCCAATGCCTGATGGCCTGATTCATCATTACCTATGTAAACCCAGATGCACAAAGTGACATACATCTGGAGTTCATTTGCAATAGCAGGAGGCCTTGACATGCTTGCCCTGTCTCTCTCTCTCTCTCTCTCTCATCCTCTCTCTCTGCTTGCAGGTAAATAAAAATATTTTAATACAGGGCTGGAGAGATGGCTTAGCAGTTAAGGTGCTTTCCTGCAAAGCCTAAGGACCCATGTTCGATCTCTCTCCAGATCCCACATAAGCCAAAAGCACAAAGATGAAAAGCACAAGGTCACACATGCACACTAGGTGGTGCAAGTGTCTGGAGTTCAATAGCAGTGGCTGAGCCCTGGCGCACCAATTCTCTTTCTCTCTTTCTCTCTAAAAATAAAAAAAATAATAATAATTTTTTGTTTTTGGTTTTTTCAAGTAGGGTCTCACTCTAGCCCAGGCTGACCTGGAATTCACTATGTAGTCTCAGAGTGGCCTCGAACTCATGGCAATCCTCCTATCTCTGCCTCCTGAGTGCTGGGATTAAAGGTGTGTGCCACCATGCCTGGCTTAAAAAAAATAATAATAATTCATAAATTATACAATATAGACAAAAATGTTGTAAGACTGCACATATGGCAGATGAGGTCATGAGCCTTAGGGGTATAAAGCCTGCTCTTGTCTGAAAGCACTACACTTAATGTTCGTGTTCACATATTAATGCTACTCTCACTTCTGGTTAGAGAAGCTTCTCTTTTCAGATGGTGATGACCACTGGGATGACCCAAAAGACAACATAGTGCTGAGAAGAAGGGACAGAGGAGTGCCCAGCACTGAAACACCTCTGTCACCCTCCAAGGCTCAGGGACCATTGCGGAAGAGGGGGCGGATAGAATGGAAGAGCCTAAGGAAGGGTACGACTCCTTACAATGCAGCTGCCCAGACAGAAATTGGCCTTGATATCCATGACCTTGCAGTGCCTAGCAATACCTTTGCAAGACCCTCGAAATGGAAGAAAAAGATGATGACATCAAATTAAAAGAGAGACTAATGGAGAGAGGGAGGGGATATGATGGACATTGGAGTTCTAAAGTGGAATGGGGGGAGGGGAGGGAAATATCATGTGTTTTTTGTATGTAAGTATAGAAGTTGTCAATAAAAAAATTAATAATAAAAAAGACTGCACAAATATTTACAACCTTAGAAAAAATCACCAAGGCAAAATATATATTTAACAAAATGGTCATTTCAACCAAAATGCTGTTGACAAAGTTGGTAACTCCCTGTGTGTACTGAATGTTGGCCTTGACCCAGTGGGCAGTGGAGGAGAGAGTAGGTCCAGGCTCCAGGCTGAAGCACCCATCAGCCAGGGCCTGGCCAAGACAGATGGCAGACTGTGGAGTTCAAGGGGAGACGCTAGGGCAGGAACAAGGGGCAAGTGTCGCCTCAATCACAGAAAGGAGACACTGAGAAAGCTGGTTGTAGAAGCATGGACCCACACTCACCAATTGCCAGGTACAGCAAAGAAGGTTCCAGAAGGCCTCATTTTACTGCTCTTGCAGCAAAGTCACCAGAAGGAGAGGAAGACAAGGAGTAGAGAGGCTAAATAGCTGCCCGAAGCATTTTTTAAAGTTTTAAAAAAATATTTTTATTTATTTATTTGAGAGAAAGAAGCAGAGAGAGAGAGAGCGTGGGGTGCCAGGGCCTCCAGCCACTGCAAATGAACTCCAGATGCATGTTCCCCCTTGTGCATCTGTCTTACGTGGGTCCTGGAGAATTGAACTGGGATCCTTTGGCTTTGCAGGCAAACGCCTTAACCACTAAGCCTTGCCCAAAGCATTTTGAATGGGCCAGTCTCAGTGTCACTTATGTTCCACCCACGTAGCATTTGCTCCTTGCAATAGCCCTGGGAGATAGCTGTCATTACCCTAATTTTACAGGTAATGAAACCAAGAAAGAAATCCGAGAAACAAAACAGCTAAGAAATTTGCCCAGGTTCATTCAAGCAGTAAGTACTAGAAATGAGATTCAAAACAAGGGTTATTGCTGGGCATAGTGGTGCTCACTTTTAATCCCAGCACTCGGGAGGCTGAGGTAGGAGGATCACTGTGAGTTTGGGGCCACCCTGAGAACACAGAGTGAATTCTAGGTCAGCCTGGGCTAGAGCAAGACCCTACCTCAAAAAACCAAAGGGGAGAAAAAAAGGGTTATTTAGCTGGGTATGGTGGCAGACACCTTTAAACCCAGTACTCAGGAGGCAGAGGTAGGAGGATCGCCATGAGTTGAGGCCACCCTGAGACTACATAGTTAATTCCAGGTTAGCCTGAGCTAGAGTGAAACCCTACCTCAAAAAACCTAAAAAAAAAATTATTTATTTATTTGAGGGAGAGAGAATGGGTGTGTCAGGGCCTCTAACCACTGCAAACGAACCCCAGACACATGTGCCACCCTGTGCATCTGGTTTACATGGGTCCTGGGGAATCAAACCTAGGTCCTTAGGCTTCACAGGCAAGTGCTGTAACTAGTAAGCCATCCTCCCAGCCCTTAAATCTTTTTAAAAAATATTTTATCTTGAGCTGAGCATGGTAGCAAATGCCTTCAATTCCAGCACTCGGGAGGCAGAGGTAGGAGAATCACCCTGATTTCAAGGCAACCCTGAGACTACAGTGAATTCCAGGTCAGCCTGGGCTAAAATGAGACCTCAGAAAAAAATTATTTTATTTATTTGAAAAGAATGAGAGAGAAAGAAAGAGGCAGATAAAGACAGATAGACAATGGCATGCCAGGGCCTCTAACCACTGCAAACAAACTCCAGATGCATACACATCTTGTTCATCTGGCTTTATGTGGGTACTGGGGAATCGAACCTGGGTCCTTTGGCTTTACAGGCAAGCACCTTAACCGCTAAACCATCTCTGCAGCCCAGATGCAATATTTTTGAGCCTGATCTTTACAAATCTAATAATAGGGATTCCTCTCCTCCTCTTATTCCCTCATCTAAACTATCTATGACTTCTTCCATCTCTAGTTTTAACCTGGATGTAGTACCCACCACTATGTTCTTGGCTTCTAATGCCACTGTCCTTGAAGGAACCAAGGTTTCTTGGAAAGTGGCTGACTCTAAGACTGGGATTCAGAGAGCATGAGCTAAGCCTGGAAAAACTTTCTGCCTCAATGATGCCCCCAAAGAATGATGGAGTTATGTCAAAAGATGGGGGGAGGGGGAAGGTGGTGGTGCACACTTTTTTTTTTTTTTTGGTTTTTTCGAGGTAGGGTCTCACTCTAGCCCAGCCTGACCTGGAATTCACTCTGTATTCTCAGGGTGGCCTTGAACTCATGGCGATCCTTCTACCTCTGCCTCCCGAGTGCTGGGATTAAAGGCGTGAGCCACCACGCCCGGCGTGCACACTTTTAATCCCAGCACTCAGGAGGCAGATGTCAGAAGACTGCTGTGAGTTCCAAGCCAGGCTGGGACTACAGAAAGGTGGAGGTCAGCCTGGGCTAGAGTGAGACCATACCTCAAGTAAAAGGGCTGGAGAGATGACTTAGTGGTTAAGGCACTTGCCTGTGAAGCTTAAGGACTCAGATTTGATTTCTCAGTACCCTTGTAAGCCAGATACACAAGGTGGCACATGCATCTCGAGTTCATCTGCGGTGGCTGGAGGCCCTGGCATTCCTATACTTATTCTCTCTCCCTGCCTTTCTCTGTACCTCTCTGTTTGAAAATAAATAAAGAACAGCTGGGCATGGTGGCGCACACCTTTAATACCAGCACTCGGGAAGCACAGGTAGGAGGATCACCATGAGTTCAAGGCCACCCTGAGACTACATAGTGAATTCCAGGTCAGCCTGGACTAGAGTGAAACTCTTCCTCAAAAAAAAAAGAAAGAAAAAATATTTTTACAAAAAAAAAAAAAAAAAAAAACACTGAGTGGGCGCTGGCGAGATGGCTTAGCAGTTAAGGTGCCTGCCTGCCAAGCCTAAGAATTCCCATACGATTCTCCAGGTCCCACATTTAGCCAAATGTGTGACACAAGCACACAATGCCATGCTTGCCCACAAGGGGGCACATGCATCTGGAGTTCATTCACAGTGGCTGAAATGGCCCTGGCACACCCATATTCTCTCTCTCTCTCTCTCTCTCAAAAAAAAAAAAGAAAGAAAAGAAAAGAAAAACACAGGGGTGCTGGAGAGATGGCTTAGCAATTAAGGCCTTTGCCTGCAAAGCTAAAGGATCCCAGTTCGACTCTCCAGAACCCACGTAAGCCAGATGCACAAGGTGGCACATACATCTGGAGTTCGTTTGCAGTGACTGGAGGCCCTGACATGCCCATTCTCTCTCCCTCTCTCTCCCTCTCTCTCTCTTTCTCTCTCTCAAATAAATAATATTTTTTTAAAAACACTGAGGGCTGGAGAGATTACTTAGTGGTTAAGGTTTTTTCCTGTGAAGACTAAGGACCCATGTTTGACTCTCCAGACCCCATGTAAGCCAGACACACGAAGGTTGAGGCAAGTGCAAGGTCTCACATGCCTACTAGGTGGTACAAGCATCTGGAGTTTGATTTCAGTGGCTGAGGTCCTGGCATGCCAATTTTCTCTCTCTCTCTCTCTCTTTCTCTCTCTCTCAAAATAAATAAGTAATAAATCATTTTAAAAAGACAAACTATAAGCAAGTGTTGGGCTATGTGGCTCCTTGTAATCCCAGCATTCAAGAGCCTGAGGCAAGGATTACCCATGAGTTTGAAGCCAGCCTGGACTACAAAGTGACTCTGTTTCAAAAAACGCAAATGAGGGGCTGGATAGAGAGTTTAGCGGTTAAGGCGTTTGCCTGCAAAGCCAAAGGACCCCAGTTTGATTCTCCAGGACCCATGTAAGCCAGATGCACAATGAGGTGCATGCATCTGGAGTTCGTTTGCAGTGACTGGAGGCCCTGGTGTGCCCATTCTCTCTCTCTCTCTCTCTCTCTCTCTGCTGCTTTCTCTCTCTCAAGTAAATAAATAAATAAAATATGTTTAAAAAAAAAGCAAACGAAAAAATCCTGGGGAGGGTGAGGGAAAAGAGGAACTCTCATGCATTGTTGGTAAGAATGCAAATTAGTACAAATATCATGGGAAAATATTACAGTTCCTCAAAACATAAAAATACAGGCTTGCTGAATGTGGTGGCACACGCCTTTAATCTCAGCACTCGGGAGGCAGAGGTATGAGGATTGCTGAGAGTTCGAGGCCACCCTGAGACTACATAGTTAATTCCAGGTCAGCCTAGACCAGAGTGAGACCCTACCTCGCAAAACCAAAAAAAAAATACAGGCTAAGCTGGGCATGGTGGCACACCTTTAATCCCAGCACACAGGAGGCAGAGGTAGGAGGATGCCATGAGTTCGAGGCCACCCTGAGACTACATAGGTAATTCGAGGTCAGCCTGGACCAGAGTGAGACCCTTCTTCCAAAAACGAAAAATAAAATAAAATAAAAAATACAGGCTAAGAGCCAGACAGGTGTGGTGGCACACGCCTTTAATCCCAGCACTCTCGGGAAGTAGAGGTAGGAGGATGCCATGAGTTCAAGGCCACCCTGGGACTACATAGTGAATTCCAGGTCAGCCTGAGCTAGAGCGAGACCCTACCTGAAAATAAAAATACATCTCAGTGACAGTGCTCACCTAATGAGAGGCCCTTTTCAAGCCCTAACACACACACGAAATGTCATTTGAAAGGGTTGGGCCCAGTGCTAGATCACTAGAAAAACCATGTGAAGGGTGGGCCTTGTTGCCATTGCACAAGTCTGTAATCCCAGCATTAGGGAAGCAGAGGAAGGAGGAAGTTCAAGGCCATCCTGGTCTACATAGAGTTCTAAATCAGCTAGGACTTCACAGTGTCTCAAAAAAATTTTTTTAAATAGAGCTGCAGAGATGGCTCAGCAGTTAAGGCACTTGTCTGCAAAGCCTGGCAACCTGGGTTCAATTCCCCGTACCCACATAAAGCCAGATATACAGCCCGGCGTGGTGGCGCACGCCTTTAATCCCAGCACATGGGAGGCAAAGGTAGGAGAACTGCCGTGAGTTCGGGGCCACCCTGAGACTACATAGTGAATTCCAGGTGAGCCTGGGCCAGAGTGAGACCCTACCTCGAAAACAACAACAACAACAACAAAAAAGCCAGATATACAAAGTGGTGCATGAGTCTGGAGTTTGCTTGCAGTGGCTAGAGGCCATTGCACTCACATTCTCTCGCTCTCTCCCTCCTTATCTCTGTTTGCCCTTTAGTCCCAGCATTTGGGGTGGGGGAGAAGCCTGAGATAGCAGGATTGCCTTAAGTCTGAGACCACCCCGAGACTACATAAGTGAATTCCAGGTCAGCCTAGGCTAGAGTGAGACTTTATCTAAAAAAAAAAATTAATCAATTAAATAAGTCCTGATAATAGATATGTTATTAGAATGGTTAGTGTCAGAGCTGGTGAGATGGCTCAGCTTGCCAGGAGTAGTGGTGCACGCCTTTAATTCCAGCACTCAGGAGGCAGAGGTAGTCAAACCGTCTTGAGCTCAAGGCCACCCTGAAACTACATAGTGAATTCCAGGTCAGCCTTGGCTAGAGTGAAACCTTACCTTGGAAAACCAAAAAAAAAAAAAAAAAAAAAAAAAAAAAAAAAAAAGGCTCAGCTGTTAAAGCACTTGCCTGCAAAGCCTAAGGTCCCGGGTTCAATTCCCCAGTACCCATATAAAGCCAGATACACAAGGTGGTGCATATGTCTGGAATTCATTTGCAGTGGCTAGAGGACTGGGATGCCCATTCTTCAACCCCCCCCCAAATAAATATTTTTTAAAATAACAAAGAATTGAAGCTGGGTATGGTGGCACATGCCTTTAATTCCAGCACTTGGGCAGCAGAGGTAGGAGGATCACCATGAGTTCAAGGCCACCCTGAGACTACAAAGTGAATTCCAGGTCAGCCTGGGCTAGAGTGAGATCCTACCTCAAAAAAAAAAAAAAAAAAAAAAAAAAAACAAAGAGAGAAAGAAAAGAAAAAAAAATAGCGGGGCATGGTGGCACACACCTTTAATCCTAGCAGTTGGGAGGCAGAGTTCGGGGCCACGCTGAGACTACAGAGTTCCAAGACAGCCTGGGCTAGAGTCATACGCAAGACCCTACCTCCAAAAAAACAAAAAGAAAAGCACTGCATGCAGCCGTATGGGAGACAGAAGTCATCAGCAGTGAAAACAGTGGACACTGAATATTCAAGTATGGCCATACAGGCCCAATGACTGAATGGGTGCAATAGTGGCATGTCTACTCTTGGGGTAACCAACTGCTCCATAATTGGACTGAAGGCCCTCTCTACGGGAGGGAATACATACCTGGTACTGAAAAACCTAAGCAAAAGTCTATGGCAGGGGAGGTCATGAGCCTTAGGGGTATAAAGCCTGCTCTTGTCTGACTAAATGTATATATTATTCCCACCAAGCTGCCCTGAAAGCACTACACTTAATGTTCATATTCACATACTAACGCTACTCTCACTTCTGGTTAGAGAAGCTTCTCTTTTCAGATGGCGATGACCAATGGGATCACCAAAAGGCAACATAGTGCTGAGAAGAAGGGATGGAGGAGTGCCGAGTACTGAAACACCTCTGTCACACCCTCCAAGGCTCAGGGACCATTGCGGAAGAGGGGGCGGATAGAATGGAAGAGCTAAAGGAAGGGTATGACTTCTTACAATGCAACTGCCCAGACAAACTGGCCTCGATATCCATGACCTTGCAGTGCCTAGCAATACCTTTGCAAGACCCTCGAAATGGAAGAAAAAGATGATGACATCAAATTAAAAGAGAGACTAATGGAGAGAGGGAGGGGATATGATGGACATTGGAGTTCTAAAGTGGAATGGGGGGAGGGGAGGGAAATATCATGTTTTTTTTTGTATGTAAGTATAGAAGTTGTCAATAAAAAAATGAACAGGAAAAAAAAGAAGAGAAAAAAAGAAAGAAAAGAATTGTTAACATCAGAACCTAGGCACTAGTAGCCCTGACAAGCTAGGTTGGGCCACCCATCTTCTACAGGCCAATTCAAGGGACAAATGGTGAAAAACAGAGAAAGGGGATTTACTCAATGTGGCCACATTAAGAAGAGGAACCAAGAGGACCAGCAACCTCCACCCCACTTCAAGTCCATCTTCCAGGTCCTGGTTATGTTTGTGTAGAGTAACTGGACAATTCTGATCCAGGTGTGGTCCCACCATTGTCTCTGCTCCAGTCTCCTACAAGGTGGTCTGACAAGTTGTGTGACATCTCTTCCAGGGAAACAAATCGTCCTCTGGCTGATGCCACACTTCAACCTTTTCCTACTATGAGATTCCTAAGGGAATTCTCACTTCTTGGGGTCCATCTGTATCAAAAGTTTCATAGCCAGCTGGGTGTGGTAGTGCACACTTTTAATTCCTGCACTCAGGGGGCAGAGGTAGGCGGATCACCATGAGTTCAGGACCAACCTGGGACTATAGAGTAAGTTCCAGGTCACTGGGCTATATAAGAAGATCCTATCTCAGGGATAGAGATATGGCTCAGCAGATAAAGGAACTTTCTTGAAAGCATGAAGGCTTGGGTTCAATTACCCAGTACCCACTTAAAACCAGATGCAAAAAGGGGTGCATGTATCTGGAGTTCATTTGCAGTGAGTGACTGGAGGCCCTGACACATGTGCCCATTAATTCTTTTTTGAAAATATTTTATTTAGCCAGGCGTGGTGGCACACCCCTTTAATCCCAGCCCTCAGGAGGCAGTGGTAGGATCGCCATGAGTTCAAGGCCACCCTGAGACTCCACAGTAAATTGTAGGTCAGCCTGGGCTCGAGTGAGACTCTAACTTAAAAATAAACAACAAAAAATTAAAACATTTTATTTGAGAGAAAGAAGAGGCAGATAGAAGGGGCATGCCAGGGCTTCCAGACACTGCAAAGGAACTCCAAATGCATGCACCACCTTGTGTATCTAGCTTACATGGGTACTGGGGAATCAACCTCGGTCCTTAGGCTTCACAGGCAATTGCCTTAACTGCTAAGCCATCTCTCCATCCCCATCTCTTTTTTTCTCTCTCCCTTATAAATAAAAAATATTTTTAAAGTTTTTATTGACCACTTCCATAATTATAGGCAATAAAATATGATAACCCCTCTTACTTTCCCCTTCGCAACTACACTCTTCATCATATCTCCATCCCCTCTCAATTAGTCTCTTATTTTGATGTCATCTTTTCCTCCTGTTATGATGGTCTTGTGTAGATAGTTCCAGGCACTGTGAGATCATGAGTATCCAGGCCATTCTGGGTCTGGAAGAGTGCAATTGTAAGCAGTCCTACCCTTCCTTTGGCGCTTACATTCTTCCCGCCACCTCTTCTGCAATCGACCCTGAGCCTTGGAAGGTGTAATAAAGATGACAAACATATTTTTTTTTTTTTTTTTTGGTTTTTCGAGGTAGGGTCTCACTCTGGCCCAGGCTGACCTGGAATTAACTATGTAGTCTCAGGGTGGCCTTGAACTCACGGCGATCCTCCTACCTCTGCCTCCCGAGTGCTGGGATTAAAGGCATGCACCACAACGCCCAGCTGACAAACATAATTTTTAACTAGTGTGTATTAATTGTAAAAATTGCAAAAGTAGCCGGGCGTGGTGGCACATGACTTTAATGCCAGCACTTGGGAGGTAGAGGTAGGAGGATCACTGTGAGTTCAAGGCCATCCTGAGACTATAGAGTGAATTCCAGGTCAGCCTGGACTAGAGTAAGACCCTACCTCGAAAAACAAAAAAAGTAAAAATAATACATTTTAAAGTCAGGTGTGGTGGTGCATACCTATAATCTCAGCACTTGGGAGGCAGATATAGGATGAGCAAAGTTTGAGACCACCTTGGGCTACATGAGGCTGTCTCAGACCAACAAATAGTTTCACAATGGCATTTTCATAAGTATACATAAAGTGTTTTGATCATATCCCCCTGTTACTGGGGTTCTCTAGAAGAACAGAGCCAGTAGAATGAATATCTATAACCACGAGGCTTTATTGGGTTGCCTTACACAATACCGTTCAGGTGGAACAGCCAGTACAATGGCTATCCCCATGCTCGAGAGGCTCAGATCTAGGGAGATGATTGATCCACAAGGCCAATTGCTGCAGCAGTCCCAATTTGGTGCTGAAGGCCTAGAAGATTCCTGGAGAGCTGCTGGTCTTTGGTCCACATTGAAAGGCCAAAGAAACTGGGTTCAGAGGTCGGTGAAGGATGGCAGTGAAAGAGTCAATGCACTCACCAGCAAGAGACAAAGGCAGGCAAGCCTTTCCCACAGACCTCTTCGCATGTGGACTGAGGCTAGAGGGGCTCTCCACTCTGAGGGAGGGTCTCCCTCCCTTAGTTAACCATTCTAGAAAATGTTCTCACAAACTAGCCTAGAGGTGTCTCTTAGTTGGTTCTGTTCTAATCAAGCTGATAGTCAAGGTTAACCATCACATCCATCATCGCCGTCTTGTCCTTCCCACTGGTCCCCTTCTTCTTCCCAAATACTTTTCTTTTCTTTCTACTTTCTTTTTTCCCCTTCCACTTTCTATTTATTATTTAAATAATTTTTTTAAATTTTATTTTATTTATTTACTTGAGAGAGGGAAAGAGGGAGGGAGAGAGAGAGAATGGGCCCACCAGGGCCTCTAGCCACTGCAAATGAACTCCATATGCATGCACCCCCTTGTGTATTTGGGTCCCGAGAGAGTCAAACCAGGATCCTTTGGCTTTGCAGGCAAACGCCTTAACCGCTAAGCCATCTCTCCAGCCCAAATAAAATATTTTTAAAAGATCCTATTTCAAAAAAAGTATATTAAAAAATTCTAAAACCAGATTTTATTATAGAGACAAAGAAACTCGGCCACGTGGAAAGCACCAAAACAAACCAATTTCACCACCTGTTCTGTGTCTCTCCTCCATAACAAAGCCCCATTTTGAGCAGATAAACCCACTATCATCCATTAGGGATATTGACCCCCTACTCCAGCCTTCAGAGAAAGGTTAATGCTCTGGATATGGTCCCAATAGGCTTGTGTGTGGAGGCCTAGTTTCCAGCAGGTGTCACTATTGAGAGGCAATTCAAGTCTTCTATTGACTTGATGGCTATGATGGGTTTAAGTCTGAAATGTTTCCCACGGGCTCATGTTTTGAGTGTTTGTTCCCCAGCTAGTGGCCCCATTTGGGGGACCTTGGAATACTTAGTACAAGAGCTGTAGAAGTATGTCACTAGAGGTGGGGCTTTGAAGATTTTAGCTCAGCCCCTAGTTCGGGTCTCACTGCCTGCTCTCTGGCCTGCTATTATGTGCACAGCCTCTGCCATCCACTCCTGTTGCCATGGGCTGAGATACTCTGCCAAGCCTCCCCTGGCATGGTGAAGTGAAACCCCTCTAAAACCATGAGCCAAAACTGTCCTTGAGTTGTTTCTGTCAAAGATTTTGGTCAAGGGCTAGAGGGATGGCTTAGCCATTAAGGTATTTGCCTGCAAAACCAAAGGACCCAGGTTTGATTCCCCAGGACCTACTTAGCCAGATGCACAAGGTGGCACATATTTAAAAATATAAAGTAGCCGGGCGTGGTGGTGCATGCCTTTAATCCCAGCACTCGGGAGGCAGAGGTAGAAGGATTGCCATGAGTTCAAGGCCACCCTGAGACTACATAGTGAATTCCAGATCAGCCTGGGCTACCTCGAAAAACAAAAACAAAAACAAAAAGTAAAATAAAATAAAATAAAAAATATAAAATAAATTAAAAATACAAAGTAAAATAAAGTCTGGGCTAGAATAAGGCCATGAGTTCAAGACTACATAGTTAATTCCAGGTCAGCCTGGACCAGAGTGAGACCCTACCTTGCAAAACCAAAAATATATATATATATATATATATATATATATATATATATATATATGTATATATAAAGTAAAGCTGGGCGTGGTGGCGCACGCCTTTAATCCCCCAGCCCTGGGGAGGCAGAGGTAGGAGGATTCCCATGAGTTCAAGGCCACCCTGAGACTACATAGTGAATTCCAGATCAGCCTGGGCTACCTCGAAAAACAAAAACAAAAACAAAAAGTAAAATAAAATAAAATAAAAAATATAAAATAAATTAAAAATATAAAGTAAAATAAAGTCTGGGCTAGAATAAGACCCTACCTCGAAAAACCATTAAAAAAAAGAAGATGAAGGGGGAAGGGGTACGATGGAGAGTGGAGTTTCAAAGGGGAAAGTGTCAGGGGGGAGGAAATTCCCATTTTACAATTTTAGAAGTTGTCAGTAAAAAAAAAAAAAATTAATTAAAAAATAAATACAATAAAATGGAAAAAAAGAAGAAATTAAGCAGAGTATGGTGTGGCACACCTTTAATCCCAGCACTTGGGAGGCCAAGGTAGGAAGATCACTCTAAGTTTGAGGCCAACCCAAGACTACATAGTGAATTCCAGGTCAACTAAATAAAAGTGTTGAAACAAAAAGAACCCCAATACACAAAAGTGGGATTGAGGACAAAATATGAAATTACGTTATGTCAGATAAATCTATGCTGCTGTGACATAAAGAACCAGTAAGGTTGTGGCTTTTTTTTTTTTTTTTTTTTTTTTTTTTTTTTTTTTTGAGGTATGGTCTCACTCTAGCTCAGGTTGACCTGGAATTCATTATGTAGGCTCAGGGTGGCCTTGAACTCACAACTATCCTCCTACCTCTGCCTCCTGAGTGCTGGGATTAAAGGCGTTTGCCGCCACGCCCGGCAAGTTTGTGGACTTAAGCACAAACTAGCTCGATTCTTCTTGACAGACCATGTCCAAATTAAATGATGATGGCAAGGGAGGCAACTCCTCCTGTCATTATTCAGAGGCTCTGGTGTCTGTCATTACTTCTCTGCTATCCATTAGTGTTTGCCCAATGAAAAAGACTCTGTACCCACACACATCCAAACCCCTAAGATGTCATTTTCCACTTACATCTTCCTTAAAGGAACAGGAAGCAGCTGATGATGAAATTAACATAAATAAGAGATGGACAGAGCTGGAGAGATGGCTTAGTGGTTAAGGCACTTTCCTGAAAAGCCAAAGGACCCAGGTTCAATTCCCCAGGACCCACATAAGCCAGATGCACAAGGTGGCGCATGTATCGGGAATTCATTTGCAGCAGCTGGAGGCCCTGACACACCCATTCTCTCTCTCCCTCTCAAATAAATAAATATTTTTGTTTTGTTTGGTTTTTCAAGGTAGGGGTCTCACTCTAGCCCAGGCTGAGCTGGAATTCACTATGGAGTCTCAGGGTGGCCTCGAACTCACGGCAATCCTCTTATCTCTGCCACCATACCTTGCATTTTTATTAATTAAAAATAAGTTATTTTTGCCAGTTGTGGTGGGGCACACCTTTAATCCCAGCACTCAGGAGGCCCCCTTGAAAAAGCAAAAGAAAAAGAAAAGAAAAAAAAATCCTGTTATCTATTTGCAAGCAGAGAGAGATAAGAGAAAGAGAGGGGGAGAGAATTGGGCACACCAGGGCCTCCAACCACTACAGATGAACTCCAGATACATGCGCTACTTTGTGCATCTGGCTTAACATGGGTACTGAGGAATCAAAGCAGGGTTATTGGACTCTGCAGGCAGACAAGTGCCTTAACCACTAAGCCCTCTCTCCAGCCCCTACCCTGGCTTTCTAAGCCTTGTTATCATCAAGATGCAGAAAATGGATAGCTAAACAAGGAGCTGGGAAGATGAAACATAATACCCCTAATTTATTTAGGTATGCTAAAATGAAACATTTTCCTGTTCCTTACTGAATCTACATGGGTTGGGATTCCAAGCCATGGCAGGCTGAGCCAGGTCAAGGATGGGTGAAGTGGTAGAGCCTCTGAGAACTGCATGGCAGAGGTGGGTGGGTACGTGGAGTGGGGGCCTAGAAAATGAGGAAAGCCAGAGCAAATCTGACAGCATCAGAACAGGAAACTCAGAAGCTGTTCAAACTGACTCAAACAGCACCACCTTGGTTGCACGGCGTCAGCACATGCAGGGTTTCAGACAGCGGGGTCTCACCGAAGGGGCAGCTTTGGCCAGATAAGTCTATAGAGACAGAGCCCTGATAGGTACAGTGTTGCAGAAGCTCATCCAGCTGACTAAATGTGTGGTAGACTGAACCCCAGAGAGGGCTGAGGTCTGGGGTAGCTGAACAACATATCCCTCAGGAATGGCCAAGAAAAATGAAGGGCAGCCTGGTCTCTACCGGAAGCTCAGAAGTGACTAAAGTCCCAGAGCACTAGCACCACCTGTGGGCCCTATGCACACTTGCTCTAAATCCTCCCTGGAGGGGTGTTCTTTTCAGCTCTCAGCATCAGGAAGGGCTGAGCACTTTTCCCAGTCTCCAGCTTGGTTCTGGGTGTGGACAGCATAGAAGGCTAGCTGCCCAGGCTTAGGCCCCAGTGCCTGGAACCTGGGATCAGCAACTGGTAAGAGTGGGACATGATGGGCCACGCCTGAAAAACCAGCACTTAGACAGAAGCAGGAGGATTACAAGTTGGGAGGCCAGCCTGGGTTGCACAGCATGACCACCTCAAAATAATAACAGAGATGGCTCAGCAGTTAAGGGTACTTCCTGTGCAAGTATGAGGGCCTTGAAGACTGCTTGAGTTTGACCCTCAGGAACCACATAAACAGCTGGGTGTGACCACACACATATTTATAACCCTAGACTTAGTAAAGACCAGAAGGCAAGTTCCAGAGCAAGAGACGCTACATCAAGCAAGAATGGTGGAATATTTAAGCCAGGCATGGTGGTGCATGCCTTTACTCCCCACACTTGGGAGGAAGAGGGAGGAGACAAGGTCTCCCATAACCAAGGTTAGCCTTGAACTTGCTAGGTAGCTGAGGAAGACCTTGAATTCCTAATCCTTTTGCTTCCACTCCTAAGTGCTGGGATTACAGGTATGGGCCACCACACTAACTGTTGTCTGATGTTTTGGGACAGGGTCTTGCAATCAATGTCTGTCCTGACACATAGGAACAGGAGCTAGCTCATTTCCTTTCTCAGTCACCAACCCCCACCCGGCCCAGGCTAACTGCTAGACAGCTGGAAGGAAGGGTTTAGGTGTTGGATCACAAATCTGTGCCATAGGACAGTGAAAGAAGCACCAGCCAAGCTAGCAAGTGGGGAGTGTAGGTCCAGGAAGCCTGGAGAAGGAAATCTAAAGCCAAGGGTCATTCTCTTTCTGATAGAAGAGAGAACTCTGGTTTTTGTTTTGGATTTTCGAGGTAGGGTCTCACTCTAGTTCAGGCTGACCTGGAATTCACTATGTAGTCTCAGGGTGACCTGGAACTCAGGGTTATCTTCCTACCTTTGCCTATCAAGTGCTGGGATTAAAGGCATGCGCCACCACGCCCAACTATTTTGAACATTTCTCTTTTAAAAAACATTATTTATTTATTTATTTGAGAGAGGTAGATACAGACAATAGGTCTGCCACAGCCTCCAGCCATTGTGAGCGAACTCCAGACGCATGCGCCACCTGGGTCCTTTGGCTTTGCAGGCAAGTGCCTTAACCACTGACATATCTCTCCAGTCCCTATTTTGAACATCTTAAATGCAGCAGGTAACCATTATGTTTTAAGTGAAGAGCAAGAGACTAGCTGGGCATAGCAGCACATGCCTATAATCTCAGAAGTCAGGAGGCTAAGTAAGGCAGGACTGAGTTCAAGGCCAACTTGGGCAAGGTAAAGAGACCATCTTAAAAATTTAAAAATACATACAGGGCCAGGTGTGGTGGCACACACCTTGAATCCCAACACTTGGGATTAAAGGTAGGTGGATTGCTATGAGTTTGAGGACACCCTGAGACTACAGAGTGAATTCCAGGTCAGCCTGGGCTAGAATGAGACCCTACCTAACAACAACAAAAAATAATAATACATGCATACATAGGGCTGGAGATGTAGCTCAGTGGGAAGAGGTGCCTAGCATAAGCACAAGTCTCTGGGTGTAATTTCTAGCACCTCCCTGCCATCCACCTCCAAAACAAATTGGGTTGAGTTATAGCTCTGTGATAAAGTGCTTGCCTAACCTAGCAGGTACAAGCCCTGGCCTGGTTTCCATCTCAGTACCTCACACAAAAATAAGACATTAGGGGCTAGAGAGATGGCTTAGCAGTTAAAGCCTTTTGCCTGCAAGCCAAAGGACCCCGGTTTGATTCCCCAGGACCCACGTAGCCAGATGTGCAAGATGGTGCGTGCATCTGGGGTGTATTTGCCGTGGCTAGAGGCCCTAGTGCATCCACTCTCTCTCTCTCTCTCTCTCTCTCTCTCTTGTTATAAATAAAAATATTAAAAATAAGACATTAGAGCCAGACATGGTGGCACACACCTTTAATCCCAGCACTCGGGAGGCAGAGTTAGGAGGATCGCTGTGAGTTCGAGGCCACCCTGAGATGACATAGTGTATTCCAGGTCAGTCTGTGCTAGTTAGACCCTACCTCGAAAAACTAAAAAGACATTAGGGGAAACTAGCAAAATACAACTATAATTTAGTTAATACTGTACATCCATCCAATAGACAATCATGCCATAGTAAAGAATAAAGCACTGTTAGGTACTGTACCATCAATGAACCTTGGGAACTGCCCGGTGGAAGAAGCCAGAATGTTGTATGATCTGATTTGTCTGCAATGCCCAGAAGACAAAACTAGAAACAGGAAGTAGATAGGGGTTCCCAAGGCCTGGAGGGTAAGGGTGACAAAAAGAAGGGACTGTTCTTTTATTTTTTTAAAGTTTTTTTTTTTTAAACTTATTAGAGACAGAGAAAGGGAGAGAGAGAGAGAGAGAATGGGTACATTAGGGCCTCTAGCCTCTGCAAACAAACTCCAAATGCATGTGCCACCATGTGCATCTGGCTTATGTGGGACCTGGAGAATCAAACCTGGGTCCTTAGGCTTCACAGGCATGCGCCTTAACCACTAAGCCATCTCTCCAGCCCATGACTGTTCTTTTATAGATTCTAAAATTAGATTGTGGTAACACAATCCTGTGACTATACTAAAAGCCACTGAATTGTTCGTTAAATGGGTAGACTAAATCTCAAAAGAGGCATCAAGAAATACCAATGTTGGGCAGCAGAGATGGCTCGGTGGTTAAAGGTGTTTGCTTGCAAAGCTTGCTGACCTATGTTCAATTCCTTGGCACCCATCTAAAGCTATTGATGGGCCACTCATGTGCAGTGGTAAGAGATGTCTCAAAGGTGGGACACAAGCTGGGCGTGGTGGCTCACACCTTTAATCCCAGCACTTAGGAGGCAGAGGTAGGTGGAGTGCCATGAGTTCAAGGCTACCCTGAGACTACATAGTGAACTCCAGGTCAGCCTGGGTTAGAGTGAAACCCTACCTGGACCGGGGGGGGGGTGGAGAAGGTGGGGCACAGGCAAATTCTGACCTTTTGCATGCCAGGATGCATGCACACACAAACAGAAATACTTCTTTCCTCATTCTTTTTTTTTTTTTTTTTCCAAGGTCTAAGGTCTTGCTCTAGCTCAGGCTGACCTGGAATTCACTATGTAGTCTCAGCGTGGCCTCAAACTCATGACAATCCTACCACCTTTGTATGGTGGTTTGATTCAAGTGTCCCCCATAAACTTAAGTGTTCTGAATGCTAGGGCCCCAGCTGATGGAGATTTGGGAATTAACGACTCCTGGAGGTAGTGTATTGTTGGGGGCGGGCTTATGGGCATTATAGCCAGTTTCCCCTTGCCAGTGTTTGGCACACTCTCCTGTTGCTATTGTCCACGTTATGTTGGCCAGGGGGTGATGTCCAACCTCTACTCATGCCATTATTTTCCCCGCCATCATGGAGCTTCCTCTGAAAGCCAAAATAAATCATTTTTCCCAAAAGCTGTTTTTGGTCAGGTGATTTCTGCCAGCAATGTGAACCTGACTGCAACACTTTGCCTCCCAAGTGCTGGGATTAAAGGCGTGCGCCACCACACCCGGCCAGAAATACTTTTTTAAAAATAGCAATGTTGGGCTGGAGAGATGGTTTAGCAGCTAAGGCACTTGCCTGCAAAGCCAAAGAACCTCAGTTCAATTCCCCAGGACCCATGTAAGCCAGATGCATGGGGGCACATGCATCTGGAGTTTGTTTGCAGTGGCTGGAAGTCCTGGTGTGCCCATTCTCTCTCTCAAATAAATAAGTTAAAAAAATAAATAAATAAATAGCAATGTTGGGCTAGAGAGATGGCTTAGCTGTTAAAGCACTTGCCCTCAAAGCCTAAGGACTCAGGTTCGATTCCCCAGAACCCACATAAGCCAAAGGCACAAAGTGGTGCATGTGTACACCCGGCCAGAAATACTTTTTAAAAATAGCAATGTTGGGCTGGAGAGATGGTTTAGCAGCTAAGGCACTTGCCTGCAAAGCCAAAGAACCTCAGTTCAATTCCCCAGGACCCATGTAAGCCAGATGCATGGGGGCACATGCATCTGGAGTTTGTTTGCAGTGGCTGGAAGTCCTGGTGTGCCCATTCTCTCTCTCAAATAAATAAGTTAAAAAAATAAATAAATAGCAATGTTGGGCTAGAGAGATGGCTTAGCTGTTAAAGCACTTGCCCTCAAAGCCTAAGGACTCAGGTTCGATTCCCCAGAACCCACATAAGCCAAAGGCACAAAGTGGTGCATGTGTTGGAGTTCATTTGCAGTAACTGGAGGCCCTGGAGTGCCCATTCTCTCTCAAATAAATTATATAAATTACATATATAATTAATTTGAGAAATTTTTTGTGTGTGTGTGTGTGTGTGTGTGTGTGTGTGTATGACACAACAATGTTAGCCAGGCATGGTGGTGCATACATTTAATCCCAGCACTCCATCTTTTGAGAGGCAGATCTTTTGAGAGGCAGAAGTAGGAAGATCACCATGAGTTTGAGGCCACCCTGAGACTACATAGTAAATTCCAGGACAGTCTGAGCCAGAGCGAGACCCTACCTCAAAAAACAAACAAGCCAGGCATGGTCACACACACCTTTAATGCCAGCACTCGGGAGGCAGAAGTAGGAGGATCACCGTGAGTTCAAGGCCACCCTGAAACTACATAGTGAATTCCAGGTCAGCCTGAGCTGGAGTGAGACCCTACCTCAAAAAACCAAAAACCTGGGCTGGAGAGATGGCTTAGCAGTTAAGGCGCCTGCCTCCTAAGCCTAAAAACACTGGTTCCAATCTCCAGGTCCCACATTTAGCCAGATGCAAAGTGACGCAAGGGCGCAATGCCACACTTGACCACAAGGGGGCACACGCATCTGGATTTCATTTGCAGCAGCTGAGGGGCTGCTGGCACGCCCATCTCTATCTGCCTTCCTCTCCCTCTCTCTCTCTCCCCCCAAAACAAACAAAAACCTAAGGGAAGTTGGGCATGGGTAGGAGCAGTACAGTGAGTTCAAGGGCACCCTGTGACTACATAGTGAATTCCAGGTCAGCATGGGCTACAGCAAGACCCTACCTTGAAAAACCAAAAAAAAAAAGAAAACTAAATGAATTCTGACTACTGAAAAAGTTTCTATAAAGCTAAAAAGCTACTATAAAATATAAAAGCCTTACTTGACTTGTAAGTGTATATAATTCTACTGAGGAGACAGTGGAAGAAAACTCTCTTGAGCTCAGGAATTCAAGGGAAGCTTGGATTACCTAAGTGGCTCTAGGTAGCCAGGTGTGATAGCTCATGCCTTTAATCCCAGCACTTGGAAGCAGAGATAGAAGCATCGCTGTGAGTTCAAGATCACCCTGAGATTACATAGTGAGTTTCCAGGACAGCCTGGGCTAGACTGAAACCCTATCTCAAAAAAAAAAAAAAAAAGTAAATCTAAGATGTTATGAATAAGTCATATGGAAACCTACTTTTTTGGACAATGGTGCATCCAGAAGCCATAGACTGTTACTAGAAAAATTTCAGTGTCAGGGATGGGATACCTTCCAGTGCGCTGGTGGCCAGGGAGGGCCCTGATGTCCCCAAAACATTACAGTCCATTACCAAGGCTTTTGCTTTCCCAACAGGAATAGATGGTAAGACCCTATTGCTAAAGACTCCACATGCTTGGGCTGCAAGGTCACTGAGAAATGAAGCTGGAGCTGAGCTGAAAACCTCCTCCGTGTAGACCAGCTGACAGAAAGCTGAAAAAGCTACATTGCATGAAGCTCCATGGGAGACAGAAAAGTCATCAGTGGAGATAAACAACAGTGGGGGCTGGAGAGATGGCTTAGCGGTTAAGGTGTTTGCCCACAAAGCCAAAGGATCCTGGTTTGACTCTCCAGGACCCATAAGCCAGTTGCACAAATGAGGTGCATGCATCTGGAGTTTGTTTGCAGTGGCTGGAGGCCCTGGTGTACCCATTGCCCATTCTTTCTCTCTCTCAAATAAATAAAATATATTTTAAAAAATAAAAGAGATAAACAACAGTGGACACTGCAAGTCTTAAGTTTGGCCAGCCAGGCCAAATGAGCCAACGGGTGCAATAGTGGCATGTCTGTTATGGGGGAAACCAACCACTCTCTAGTTGGACTGGAGGCCTGCTCCATGGGAGGGAATACATCCCTGATACTGAAAACCTATGACAGGGGAAGTCATGAGCTCTAGGGGTATAATGTCTGCTCCTGTCTGAATAAATAAATATATATATACATACACACATACTATGGTCACCAAACTGCCCAGTAAGCACTTATCTTAATGTTCATATTCATATATTAATACTACTCTCACTTTTGGTTAGAGAAGCTTCTCTTTTCAGATGGTGGTGACCTATGGCATGACTGAAAAGGCACCATAGTGCTGAGAAGTGACAGAGGAGTGTTCAGCACTGAAACATCTCTAACACACCTTCCAAGGCTCAGGGTCCATTGTGGAAGAGGGGGTGGGAAGAATGTAAAAGCCAAAGGAAGGATAGGAGT
The DNA here is from genome assembly GCA_036365145.1 of Orientallactaga sibirica. NCBI lineage: Eukaryota > Metazoa > Chordata > Mammalia > Rodentia > Dipodidae > Orientallactaga > Orientallactaga sibirica. Next base: position 3,504,359 of record JAEOAD010000888.1, read on the forward strand.
CCTTTCAATGCACTTTTCCAGACACAAAATGGCCTGGATATCCATAACCTTGCAATGCCTGGCACTACATACACAAGACCAGTATAATAGGAGGAAAAGATGATGACATCAAAATAAAAGACTGATTGAGAGGGGGAAGGGATATGGAGAGTAGAGCTGTGAAGGGGAAAGTGTGGGAGGAGGGACTTATCATAGTTTATTGTCTATAATTATGGAAGTTGTCAATAATAAAATGTATTACAAAAAAGAAAAAAAAGTGGCTCTATCTCAAAAAGGAGGGAGGGGGGCTGGAGAGATGGTTTAGTGGTCAAGGTGCTTGCCTATGAAGCCTAAGGACCCAAGTTCAATTCCCCAGAACCCACATAAGCCAGATGCGCAAGGTGGCACTTGCATCTGTAGTTTGTTTGCAATGGCCAGAGGCCCTGGCAAGCCCACTGTATCCCTCTCTTTCTCTAATAATTAAAATAAAATATTAAAAACAAAACAAAGCCGGGCGTGGTGGCGCATGCCTTTAATCCCAGCACTCGGGAGGCAGAGGTAGGAGGATTGCTGAGAGTTCGAGGCCACCCTGAGACTACATAGTTAATTCCAGGTCAGCCTGGACCAGAGTGAGATCCTACCTCGAAAAACCAAAAAAAAAAAAAAAAAGCCAGGCATGGTGGTGCACGCCTTTAATCCCAGCACTCAGAAGGCAGAAGCAGGAGGATCACTCTGAGTTTGAGGCCAGCCTGAGACTACACAGTGAATTCCAGGTCAGCCTGAGCTACAGTGAGACCCTACCTTGAAAAAAAAAAAATTAGGGATGGGGAGATGGCTCAGCAGTCAAATGTGCTTGCTTGCAAAGCTTGCAGGCCTGGGTTGACCAAGATTCAATTCCTCCATGCCCACATATAGCCAGATACACTAAGTGGCATATGCAGCTAGAGCTCATCTACAGTGGTAAAGGCCCTAGTGTGCCCATAATTTCTTTCTCTCAAATATTGATCATTATATGCTAAGTTATAGTTTTATATATAATTAGCTATATACAGTAGTCTGAAAGAAAAGAGTACTGGCTTTATGTTCAAGTGAGTTATAAAGTCTATGCCTGTAGCACCCTGAATGTGCCCAATCTCAGAAGCTAAGCAGCCTGGTCAGCATGGATGTGAGAGCTATGAAGAACACTGTGGTACAAGGCGAAAGAGAGACATTGGGCTGAAGAGATGGCTCCATGGTTAAAAGTGCTGACTTGTAGGCTGGAGATGGCTAAGCAGCTAAGGCGCATGCCTGCGAAGCCTAAGGACCCTGGTTCGATTCTCCAGGTCCCACGTAAGCCAGATGCACATGGTGCATGTATGTGGAGTTCATTTGCAGTGGCTAGAGGCCCTAGTGTGCCCATTCTCTCTCTAATAAGTAAGTAAAAATGAAATCTTTAAAAAAATTCTTTTAAAAAGAAGCACTTGCTTGCAAAGCCTATTGACCAGAGTTCGATTCCCCAGTTATCTTTGTAAAGACAGATGCACAATTTGGTGCATGCATCTGGAGTTCATTTGGAGTGGCAGGAAGCCCTTGTGCACCCTCTTTTCAAGGATTTTCAAGGTAGTGTTTCACTGTAGCCCAGGTTGACCTGGAATTCACTCTGTATTCTCAGGGTGGCCTCAAACTCACAGTGATCCTCCTACCTCTCTGCCTCCCAAGTGCTGGGATTAAAGGCATGTGCCACACTGGGCTCAAATAAATTTTTTTGTGGGGGTGGCTTTTCAAGGTAGGGTTTCACTCTAGCTCAGGCTGACCTGGAATTCACTATGTAGTCTCAGGGTAGCCTCGAACTCTGGGAGATCCTCCTACCTCTGCCTCCCAAGTGCTGGGATTAAAGGCGTGTGCCACCACACCCACTTCTCAAATAGTTTTTAAAAAGGGCTGATGGGATGGACAGCGAGCTCAGTGGTTAAGATGCTTAACCTGCAAAGCCTAGAGCCCCAGGTTCAATTCTCCAGTACCTATGTAAAGCCAGATGCACAAGGTGGAGCATGTGTCTGGAGTTCGTTTGTAGTGGCTGAGGCCCTGACTCTCTGTGTATATATATCTGCCTCTTTCTCTCTAAGATAAATAAATAATTTAAAAAATAACATACTGGGCATGGTGGCGCATGCCTTTAATCCCAGCACTCGGGAGGCAGAGGTAGGAGGATTGCTGTCAGTTCGAGGCCACCCTAAGAATACAGAGTGAATTCCAGGTCAGCCTGGACTAGAGTGAGACCCTACCTTGAAAAACCAAAAATAAATAAATAAATAAATAAATAAATAAATAAATAATAAAAGCACTTCCACAGTCATAGTCACTAATGGGTTTAAACAGTAGCCACAGAGAGAAGCTAGTGACTGCTGCCGGCCCCACAGGCTCTGGTGCTTATTCACTTCCTACTGGGATTTTAGCAAATTACAACTGGAGGCGGAAACAACACAAATTTATTATCTGACAGTTCTAGAGGCCAGAGGTCCAAATTGGTTCCACTGGGTGCCAGAGGGCTACATTTGTGTGGATACTCTGGGGACAAATCTGTCTTCTGCCTCTTCCAGTTTTTCTCTAGGTCACCTATATCCTGTGGCATATGGTACTTTGTTTTCAATCAGCTTTATAAAGTCCCCCCTCCCTTGCAGGGAGTCTTCAACTTGTTTCACTCACAGGGACCTCTGTGATTACATTGGGCCCACCTCAATGAGTAAAGGTAATCTCCCTGTCTCAAGTCTTAAGTTGCCCAGCTCTACAGTTCCCCTTTGTCATGTAAGTTAATAATCACAGGGTCTGTTATTCAGGATGTATCTCTTTGGGGACCATTATTCTGCCCACCCCAGGCTATCATCAATGAGATAGGCTGGGAAGAAAAGATGAAATCATCTTTGGATAGGTCACATCTGAGAAGACTGGAAGACACCAGGGGGAACTGCTTTTGGCATTCATCCATTTGCCAATCACTACTATCTAAGCATTTCTCAACAGTCACTGGAGCTATAAAGACGAACACCAGATTTCACTCATCCTAAGACACCTGTTTTTCATGGTTCTGAAATAAGTACATCTTTTAATCAATAACACCTTACAACTATAACTGGCAGGGTTCTTTTCTTTCTTAGTGACACATAAGGTCAAGACTCTTATCACTAATGGGTTCTTGGAGTCAAAGAATTTGTGGTCTAGGCTGGCAGTAAAAGGGGTCTAATGACTAAAGAAGCTTGAAGCCTCCTAAGACCATCAAGCACTCCCACCCAGGCTCCCCATCTTTCTGAGTTCAAGCCTGTCACCTACCACTTGCAGCTCCCAAGGTAGCTCTCATGTATCCTGGGGACCTCTACAGCTAATGGGACTCCACCTGGAGCCACTCATGTTCTTAGCTCTGCTACAGCACCAGGGTCTGAGACGCGGCCCTCTCTCCAGATGCACCTCAGCCACAACAGTCACCCCAGGGGATCTCAGCTGACTGCATATTGGAAAAACCTAGGGAACTTCTACAGGGATCATCACCTGGGCCACAGGCCAACTTGCACCTGTCCTCAGAGAAGATTTTACAGTTCCCCAGGAGATTCCAGTGGGCAGCCAAGAGGAAAAGTGGAAGAATCAATCTACCTTGGTACAAGCAAGCATAAGGCAGCACTTGGTGGGGGTGAGGACTGTTAGGTCCATGACCCCTCCACCAGACTTGGGATTTTTGGAAAGGCACCAGCCCAGTGATCTAGTTCCTCAAAACACTAGCCCTGCACGAGACACATGTAAGAGCCTGGGAAATGGAAACTGCAGGGCCTCAAAGGCCAAGCAGAAAAGGCTTTGTGCCAAGGAAGGCAAGGGAAAGGAGCCCATTAGATCTGGGATGATTATGTGTGTGAGCTCCAGTGAGTCACTGCCTCTCTCAGTGCCTGGCCTAAACTTCATCTAAGGACTGTGGGAACACAGGAGAAAGCAGATTAGAGAAGGCTCTGGATACTCTTGGCCCAACATTTCACTTCTGTGCTCTATCTAAAGAGCAGGAGGGCAAGTGGGGGCAGCTAGAGCATAAGAGACTTCCTGTTCACCCTCATCAGGATCCCAAATTCATGAAGTCCTTTCAACTCTAAAATCCTCACTTCTTGGGCTCCACCTCCTGGGGTTTTCAAGGACAGAGCATCTGAGATCCTAAAAGCCAAAGAGTGAAGACCAGCTGAACAAGGCCCCACAGAGAAGACTGGAGAAAAAAAGGAATTTTACATGGTGAATAGTCTCGGCAGGGAGGCCACAGGACACCAACAAGCCCTAGCTCTGCCACTAAAGATGGTCGACAAAACTGAGATGGTCCAAGGTACACAGAAAAACACCCAAGGGGAGTTCATGGGAGAAAACATTTAAGGACCCAGACAAGACCAAAGATGCTATGGAGAGGCCCATGGCTCTTGGCCCTCAGCACAGCCAAAGTCCTGATGCACACTCAAGACTTTTATTGGAAAAGGGAATCTGACTGCAAAGTGGCCTCCAATATTTCCACTGCTGAGGCAGCTGGGGCCTCCTCCACTGAGTCCAGGAAAGGGGCCATCAAATTGGGCCCTCAGCAGGCTCATGTGTAGAGGTCAAAATCAATGCGTTTGGAATTGTAGAACTGACCACCAGGGGGGTCCAGCTTCCGACAATAAACACCATCTGGGAAGTAGCCTTCACTCACCCAAGTCTGCAAGAAGAAAGGGCAGAAATGAGGAAGGTGGACAGTACTAGTGGAGGGAGAAGAGAGAGCAGAAAGGGTCTTACCTGCATCTGGGCACTGGTAAAGGGCCCATAAAGCTCAGCATCCCCAGTGTTCTCCCACTTATATTCCCACATCACATCCACCAGACCATCTCCTGGTGACTCTGTTCCTAAAATAACAGACACAGCCATTTGAGCAACAAGGGCCCTGTCTCCTGCCCACAAATGCTCCTCCTTTGCCCTCCAAGCCTACCTTCTCTCGGGGTAGGGGTTGGGGTCTCCAATTCTCCCTCTGTTACTTCCTCAGCAAACATGTCCAGGGAGGGTGGAGGTGTGGGGTTCTGAGATCCCTGGGTCCGGCACCCCAACCCCTTCAGCCGCATAGCCAACCGTTCCCTTGTTTCCTGGTATACACCAAGGTTGCCTCGAGCCACCATTTGGTCAGCCAACCCAGAAAGCCGTTCCAGGCGCTGGGGAGAACTGGGCCTTCCAGTTCCCTTGCTGCCCCCTTTCCCTCCTCCTCTGGCTCCCAGACGCCTAAGTGCGCCAGCCACTGTCTCTCTAGGCAACAATAGCTCCAAAAGTCCCTCCAGGAGGGCTTGGGCACTCATTGGTGTCTGGCCAACACTTCCTTCCTCCTCTGAGTCTGAGGCCTGGTGCTTATCGGGTGGCCGCTCCTTGATTTTCACCTATAAGGAAAAGGTGAAAGTTATTTCCTATAAACTCCCACCAGAGCTCAGGTATCAGCCCTACCAGCCCCCCAGCCACACCCAGTCAATGTTGTCCAGCCAGCTGTCGCGGATCTTGGAGTCCTGGTTTAGGAAGTAGTTGCCATCGGCATCAAAGTGGCCTTCCTCCATCTCTTCTTGCAGGTTGAAGGGTGTGATCCGCACACCACCCTCACTAGGGAGAGTAGCTGCTTCCTGACCTGCACCAAAGACATGGGTGCCCCATGCTATGCATGCCAAACAGTGGCAGGTACCCTGCCCTCCTCTACAGCCCCACTTGTTCCTCCAACAGTCAATACTCTGGGAATAGCTCACCTTCTACATCCTCCGAGGCTAGGATGTCATATTTTCTGGACCCCTCATCATCATCATCATCATCTTCCTCATCACTATCTAAAGAGTGTTTGCCTTTGAAGCGACTACCAGGACCCCCTGCCCCAGCCAAAGGATCCACCAGCTGTGAGAAGAAACCAGGAAGTGAGAAAATTGGATTACCGGCTAGCTTCCAAAATAGTCCAGGATATGCACCCAACCTAGGAACCTGCCAAGCCCATTCCTCAGAAGGAATGGGAAAAACTAATCCTTTCTAAACCGGACGGTGGCTTGGGCCTTTAATCCCATCATTTGGGAGGCTGAGGTAGGAGGATCCCATAAGTTCCAAGGCCAGCCTGGGCTAGAGACTCTGCCTCAAAGAAAAAAAAGGGTAACTAGAGAGATGGCTCAACTGTTAAAGGCCCTTGCACCAGGTGGCGTACACCTTTAATACCAGCACTCAGGAGTCTGGGGTAAGAGGATTGCCATGAGTTCAAGGCCAGACTGGGCTACAGTGAGACCCTACCTCAATAAAAACAAAAACAAAAATTAAATTAAAAAAAAAATAAAGCACTTGCTTGCAAAGCCTGACTGCCCAGGCTTGATTCTGCAGTGCCCTCATAAAGTCAGATGCATAAAGTGGCGCGTGCATCTGGAGTTCAGTTTGTTTTCAGTAACAGGAGGCTCTGGCCTGCCCATTCTGTTTCAAATAAACTTAACAAAACACAGGGCTGGAGAGATGGCTTAGTGGTTAAGGCACCTGCCTCCTAAGCTGGTTCCAATCTCCAGGTCCCATGTTTAGCCAGATGCAGTGAGGCAAGGGTGCAATGCCGCACTTGCCCACAAGGGGGCACACGCATCTGGATTTGGTTCCCAGCAGCTGAGAGGCTGCTGGCATGCCCATCTCTATCTTCCTCTCCCTCTCTGTCTCTCTCCAAAAAAAAAAAAAAAGCTGGAATGTTGGGTGTGGTGTCATATGTCTGTAATCCCAGCACTTGGGTGGCAGAAGTAGGGAGGAGAGTTTGAGGCCACCCTGAGACTACATAGTGAATTCCAGGTCAGCCTAGGCTAGAGTGAGACCCTACCTCGGGGGAAAAAAAAAAAAAAACCGGCTGGGCTGGAGAGATGGCTTAGTAGTTAAGGCACTTGCCTGTGAAGCCTAAGAACCCAGGTTCAATTCCCCACAACCCACACAAGCCAGGTGCACAAGGTGGCACATGCATTTGGAGTTTTTGTAGTGGCTAAGGGCCCTGGCATGCCCATTCTCTTTGTGTGTCTCTCTCTTTCTCAAATACGTAAATAAAAAGAAAAAGAAAAAAGCTGCTGCTGGGAAGATAAATCAGCGGTAAAAGGTGTTTGCTTGCAAAGCCAGCTGACTCATATAAGCAGGGCATAAAACATAGCAAAAGTGTCTGTGTTTGCAGTGGCAAGAGGCCCTGGGCGCCCATACATAAATACACGCACGCACGCAAATAAATGAGTGAACTTTCGAAAAAAATCTAACCCTTTTCTTTCTATTCCCTATCCGCCCCTCCCCAATCTAGCTCTTCAACCTCTTTCTTCTTCCCTTCTCAGTGTTGCCCTGAGTTCATGAATCTGGCTACCTCACCTTCTTCTTGGGGACACTGATTTCATCTTCATCATCCTCATCTGCTACACCTTGGAAGGTCACTTTCCTCTTTGGCATGACTGGCAGAGGGGCGTTTCCTTAAAGTGGGCCTCGGGAAAAGAAGAACAAGGGAACTAAGGAGACTGCCTTCCAGAGCGCCCCAGGAACCACAAACCTTTTTCCTGACAACTGCCAGGTCCCGTCCGCGAAGCCAGGGAGCAGGCAGGACGCAGTGGAACTTGGGGACACAGTGTGGATGCGCGAGGGATACCCGCCCGTAGTGGACCGGCGGGCACGCCTACCCTTCCCTCCAGTCGTCAGCCTCGCTTGGATTCGGAGCGACGAGACTCCGCGGGCTGACACTCGCTCTCCCACCCGGGTGTCCTCGGAGCGCGAGCCGCCCCGCCTCCGCTCCGGGCTCACAATTCTACGTGGTGACCCCCAGTTATGCCGGACCGTGCAGACAAGTTAGAGGTGCGGCAGAGCGCGGATACTCTGCAGTCCCATCAGCCCACGCTCACCGGGGAACCCAGACTCAGGCGAGAGAAGAAAAGATGCTTGCACCAGGGCCACATCCGGGGCATCGCCCGCCACCACCCGGAAGAGCACTGCGGAAAGCGCCAGCAGAGACCGGAACTGGCTTCCCTCCAGTCAGAGAACTAACTTCTAGAGTGGGCGGAAGTATGGGCGGAGCGAAGGCAGGTTCCCCCTTACCGGAAGTGACGTTGGCTTGGGCCTGCCTTGACTAAAAGGTGTATGAGCACACGTGTCCCACCGAGGGGGCTGTGGAACCTTCTGGAGATCATAAGCTTCAAACATCCAGGAGGATGGGGAGGTCCCGTTGCGGTCGTCGTTGCCGCCAGTGGGGCAGTCCCTGCAGCCCCGTGGAGTTTGGGGCCCCAAAACCGTTACAGACCAGTGCCGTCGTGGGGGTCCCGGAAGCCGCCCTTGGCGACCCCGCCCGGGCCCCTCAGTTTACACTTTGAAAATTTAACAATCTGCTGGACTGCTGGCACGAATATCCGGCTTCCACAGCGCCTGCGCAGGCAGCTGAAGTGACAATTTCTGTCCCGCCCCATCTGTTTGATGGGAATGTGTGCAAATCCATCAGTGTAGGATGTTCAAATACGATTGGCAAGACCTGCTTGAGTAAACGTTAGGAAAACTTGTCCTTCTTATAAAAGATATTTGAGAGGAAGATAAGAGAGAATGGGCACACCGGGGCATGCGCCACCTGATGCATCTGGCTTACCTGGTCCTGGGGAATCGAACCTGAGTCCTTTGGCTTTGCAGGCAAGTGCTTTAAGCGCTAAGCCATCTCACCAGCCCAAACTTGTCCTTTATGACTATACTGCCATTCACAGACACTAGTATACTCCCTGTCAGTAAAGTTAGGTAATCTAGATGTAAATTAACACAATGAGGCAAGTAAGATGTAGTCAGGTTTTTTTTTTTTTTTTTTTTTTTTTTTTTTTGAGGTAGGGCAGCGTTCTAGCCCACACTGACCTGGAATTCACTTGTAGTCTCAGGGTGGCCTCGAACTCATGGCGATCTTCCTACTTCTGCCTCCTGAGTGCTGGGATTAAAAGCATGAGCCACAATGACCAGCAGGTATAGCTAGTTTAGAGCTGGAGAGATGGCTCAGCAGTTAAGACACTGCCAAGCCTATGACCAGGGTTCAATTCCCCAATACCCACATAAAGACATATGCAAAGACATGCATCTAGAGTTCATTTGTAGCGGCTGGAGGCTATGGTACGCTCATTCTTTCTTCTTTCTTCTCTCTCTCTCTCTGCTTGCATATACATAAATTTTTGTTGTTATTGTTTTGAGGTAGGGTCTCACTCTAGCCCAGGCTGACCTGGAATTCACTCTGTATTCTCAGGGTGGCCTCGAACTCATGGCGATCCTCCTACCTCTGCCTCCCGAGTGCTGGGATTAAAGGCATGTGCCACCACGCCCGGCAATAAAAATATTTTTAAGGTGCTGGAGAGATGGATCAGTGGTAAAGGCACTTGCCTACAAAGCCTAACAAAGCCAGGTTCGGTCCCCCAATACCCACAAAGCCAGATGCATGGAGTTTGTTTGCAGAGGCTAGAGGCCCTGGCAGGAATATACTCTGTATCCACCTCTCAATCTTTATCTCCCTGTTTGCAAATAAAAAAAAATTTTGGGGGGGTTTTTTCGAGGTAGGGTCTCACTCTAGTTCAGGCTGACCTGGAATTCACTATGTAGTCTCAGGGTGGCCTCGAACTCACGGCAATCCTCCTACCTCTGCCTCCCGAGTGCTGGGATTAAAGGCGTGCGCCACCACACCCGGCTTTTTTTTTGGGGGTTACAAATAAAATATTTTTTAAAGGTGGGAGGGCACTTAGTTGATAATTTAACAAATTTAATAAAAATATAATTTTAAAAATTTGGAGTTGGAGAGATGGTGCTTGCCTACAAAGCCTAACAACCTGGGTTTGGTTCCTCAGTACTCACATAAAACTCATATGGCACATATATCTGGAGTCCGTTTGCAGCAGCTGGAAGCCCTGGCATGCCCATTCTCTCTCTCCTTCTCTTTTTCTCCTTGCAAATAAATATTTTTTAAAAGGCTGGAGAGATGGCTCAATAGTTAAGGTGCTTGCTTGCAAAGCCTAATGACCTTGGTTCGATTCGCTAGCACCCATGTAAAGCCAGATGCACAAGGTGGTACATGCATCTGGAGTTCATTTGTAGCTGCTAGAGGTCCTGACATGCCCATTCTCTGTCTCTCTGCTTGGAAATGAATAAAAATATTTTTTTAAAAATTTTTAGGGCTGGAGAGATGGCTTAGCAGTTAAGGCACATGCCTGCAAAGCCTAAGGACCCTGGTTTGATTCTCCAGGTCCCATGTAAAGTGAGATGCACATGGTGGCAAATGCATCTGGAGTTCATTTGCAGTGACTAGAGGCCCTGGCACATCCATTCTCACACTCTCCTCCTCTGTCTCAAGTAAATAAATTAAAATTAAAAAATATTTTAAAAGTTTTTCAAAGGCTGGATACACTCGAAGTACAGAAGGGAGTGTTTTGGATTCCCTCATGCAGCTTAGAGGCTTTGGTGAAAACATGGAGGCAGTCTGTTTAAAGGGGCACTCAGGATCAGAATAGAGGGGCCAGGTCTAAGCAGGGCCTGTGGATTCTTAATCCAGTAGTTTTCCTTCATATGCAAGGTTTTAAGTCCAAACACCTGTGCCAAACACCACCTCTAGAAATTAGGGCTGGAGAGATGGCTTAGCAGTTAAGGTGCTTGCTTGCAAGGCCTAAGGACCCAAGTTTGATTCCCCAGTACCCATGTAAGCCAGATGCACATGCATCTGGAGTTTGTTTGCAGTGGCTAGAGACCCTGGTGTGCCTATTCTCTCTTAATAAATATAGAAATCCTGCATTCCAGCCGGTCATGGTGGCGCACACCTTTGAATCCCAGCACTCAGGAGGCAGAGGTAGGAGGATCGCTGTGAGTTTAAAGCCACCCTGAGACTACATAGTGAATTCCAGGTCAGTATGAGATAGAGTAAGACTCTACCTTGAAAAAAAGAAAAAGAAAAAAAGAAATCCTGATTTCCAAACCAATATTGGTGCATACCTGTAATCCCAGTACTTGAGGCAGATTTGCCACAAAACCCAAGCCCAGAGTGAGATTCATGAAACCCTATCTCAAACACACACACACAGTTGCTATTGCACCCTGTGATCCAATTGTCAGGTCTCTTCTACTCCAAAAGGTGAAGCCGAGATCTTCTCCAAGGCAACGCCCTTCTGACAGTAGACACTCAGGTCACTTTCCTAATTTAGCTTTCTTCAGGGCCCAGGGGAAGTCACTTGCCCTTCCCCCTACTCCAGGTTTCTGGGGTGGAACTGTCACACAAGGTAGCAATGGCACCTCCCAATATCCAGGTCAGAAGCCCCTTGTGCATTGCTCTCAGGTCTAGAAAAGGGTAGAAGTAGCTGGAGGGTTGGCTCAATGATTAAGGCGCTTGCTTGCAAAGCCCAGTGGCCTGTGGTTCAATTCCCCAGTACTCACATGAAGCCAGAGGCACAACGTGGAACATGCATCTGGAGTTTGTCTGCAGTGGCAAGACCCTTGTGTGCTCATTCTCTCTCTTCTTACATTCTTGCAAAAACATTCTGTAGTGTCACGCTGGTCTTGAACTCACAGCGATCCAACCTTGTACTCCCAAGTGCTGAGATTAATGGTGTGCACCGCTATGCCTGGCTTTTTTTTTTTTTTTTTTTTTTTTTTTTTTTTTTCGAGGTAGGGTTTCATTATAGTCCAGGCTGGCCTGGAATTCACTGCGTAGTCTCAGGGTGGACTCAAACTCACAGTGATCCTCTGACCTCTGCCTCCCGAGTGTTGGGATTAAATACATGTGCCACCACGCCTGCCTTCTCCCCTTTTCTCTCAAATCAAAAAGAAAAAGAAAAAAGAAAAAGGTCAGTCATGGTGGCATATGCTTTTAATCCTCATACTTGGGAAGTAGAAGTAGGAAGACACCATGAATTCTATATTCTATATAGAACTATATATAGCTCTATATAGTTCTCTGAGACTACATAGTGAATTCCAGGTCAGTCAAGGCTAGAGGGAGACCCTACCTCGAAAAAAGAAAAAGAAAAAAAAAGATCAACAGTGCCTCTCCTGAACTACAAGTTGCAGAAAGCAGCCCACCTTACCCCTCAGTAAACTGCCAAGGTGGAGAAATGTAGCCCAAGCAGTAGGGCTGTGAAGTAGGAGAGATGCCCCCCTGTATAGTGGGGTTTAGACATGTAGCTACCAGGGTCATTCAGAACCTGAATCCCCTGAGCCAGTATGGTCCAAGTATGCCTGCTAGAGCTGAAAGAGGGCAGTCTCCCAATCTTTTCAGGATTACTGCTTACTGGATCACCTCAAAATCCCATCAAAAGTCCACGCCGTTTCTTCCATGGGCACAGAACATTGGCCCCACACTGAGAACGTACCTTGTTAAAGAAAGGGTCCAATGGGCTGGAGAGAATGCTTAGTGGTTAAGGCACATGCTGGCAAAGCCAAAGAGCCCAGGTTCAATTTCCATGTAAAGCTGAATGCACAAGATGGCACACACGTCCAGAGTTCATTTGAGGTGGCCAGAGGCCCTGGCACACCTATTTTTTTCTACATCTGCCTCTCTGTAATAAATATCTTAATTTTTTTTTAAGAAGGAGGTCCTGGGTTGAGGGATGACTTAGCAATTAAAGCATTTCCCTGCAAAGCCGAAGGACCCAGGTTCAATTTCCCAGGACCCCCACATTATCCAGATGCACAAGGGGGCGCACGCGTCTGCAGTTCATTTGCAGTGGCTGGAGGCCCTAGCGCACCCATTCTCCCCCCCCTTCTCTGTTAAATAAATAAAATACTTTTAAAAATAAATTTAAAAAATAAGAAGGTCCCATAACACCAGCTATTCACCCCATGGGGAAGCCTCTTCTACCTAAGCACCAGTCAGACCACTCTCATGGGACTCAACCATATTGAAGAAGTACCAAATGGAACTGCACCACAGGGCCACCAAACTCCAAGCATTTATCATACTGAAGCCTGGGCTAGAAGACCAGGAAGAGCTAGGCACTTGGCTGTATGCGCAAGCTGGGGGGGTCATTTGGAAATGGCTTAGCTGAGCTGCTTTCTACCTGGAAGCACAGAATCACAACTTATGCCAAGAAGCTGGCCAAAGCCCAGCTCATCCCCAGAGGATTGCGGCTTTCCAGCCACTCTCAGTGCCCCCTCCAGCTTCCAGGAGTTGCACACATGCTTTGGAAAGGAGATCTTGGTGCTATCAATTGTGCATCAAAGGTTCCAGGCCAAGTGACAATAGAGGCAAGCAAAGCTGGGACAGGAGCTAGACCAGTGTTGGTTGGTTGAACACAGATATAACAATAACAAGGGCCTAGAGGTACTTGCAAGATCAGCAGAACACATCCATGGAGACCCACACTTCTTTCTTGGCTTCTTCCCTCCTTCCTTCATCCTTACCCTAAACCCCTCATCAAATAACAAGGCAGGAGACAGATCCAGGTAAAACAGTAGGTTCTTAATCTGGTTCCTCAAAGCACTGCATGGGATGGGACTGAGACAGAAGAGAATGTAAACATTGGGCTCCACCCCCTGGACTCAAGGGAAGACCCTTACTCAGAGAAAGGCTTAAAGGCTAGAAGGGATAAGATGAAAGGTGGGTCCTGGTGAGACAGCAGAGGCCTGAGAATACAAAGCAGGTGGTAAGGAGGGAGAGCAGGACAAGAGGAGGAAAGCAAAGCAGAGAACATTTCCTATTTCAGTGCATGTCCCCTTAAAGAAACTGGAGTGCAGGAGCACTGTGGAAAGAGAGCCAAAGGACAGAGCGCCCCACCCCAGGCCAACCTGACCTTCTGTACATAATTACAACACAAGGGTGTCCAGGACAGGGAGAAGAGCCTTGGCCCTCAGAAGGCAGTGGGGTGACAGGCGGGCCCAAGACGAATAGGAAAGGAACCAAGCTCCACCTTGTGATGAGAACCACTGGAGTGTAAGAATCTGCAACTGCTGTCATTGCCAAGAATCACCCTGTGGTGACAAGAGGCCAATTAGGACAGCACCTGGGCGGGTACCCCAGAGGGAACTGACCGAAATGACAGAGATCCCAGCTGGGCCTAATGGAGGCAAGAGGCTCCAGACTTGGTCACAGCTACTTCAGGAAATGCAGCTGCCCCATGTACTGTGGCTGTCCTGGCCATGTGGGGATCAGCAGCCACTTTCTGAAGAAAGGCAGCCTGCCCAGGGGGATGGGGAAGCATCCTTGCCAGGACTGCTCTTGGCTGAGGGAAAAGGGGGCCATGCCATCCAGCCCCAGACAGAGGTCAAAAGTAAGCATCCTGTCGGGCCTCTGTTGCTGAGGGCCTGTCCCCATCATGGGGTGCTGGGGGCCCATCTGCTTTTCGACGCAAGGAAAGCTTTCGGCCTTGGCCCTTCTTCTGCTGTTCTTTCTCTTGCTCTTTTTCCCACTTCTGCCGCTCCTTCTCCTGCCTCTGCCGCTCCTTCTCCTGCCTCTGCCGCTCCTTCTCCTGCTCCTTCTCCTGTTTCTGCCGCTCCTTCTCCTGCTCCTTCTCCTGTTTCTGCCGCTCCTTCTCCAGCCTCCGCATCTCCTTGCTGGAGCCCAGGGGAGTGCTGTTGCCAGTAGGTGAGGGCAGGGATGGGTGCAGTCCCTCAGCAGTGACCACAGCCCCAGGAACAGGCCCAGCACTAGCCCTTCGGGTAGAAGGGGGTGGAGAGGGAGCCCCTCCAGCAGCCCGGGAGGCCCTGCTCTTAAGGCCAGGGAGGCTAAGGAGGCTGGAGGAAGGGCCCAGGGGTGGTTGCTGCCGCCTGCGCTCCTCATGGATGGCACGGGAGCCATGCAGTCGCCGTGAGGGCCGATACTGCAGCTCTCCTCGAGTTTCCCGCCACTTCTTCAGCTGGGCTGCATTCTCCCTCTCAATCCATACTTCTGTCACTGAGAGGTTGGTTACCTACAGAGAGGACATGGGAACCAAAATGAAGATGATTCTGGGAGTAAGCTAACACACATTGGGGTATGTATGTGCTCAGGCCCAAGGCCTACCTCATGTACCAGGAAATCCTCCTGCATGCACTGCTGTGGCAGGTTGCGCAGCTGTTCCATGGTCTCGTACATGCCTTGACAGGAGCGCAGCTTCTCCACAGAGCCCAATGTGTGCCGCAGCAAAACCAGGGCCACCCGGAAGATGATCTTAACACCTACAGGTAAAGACGAGTACATGGGGTATCAAACCCAAGACTGTGACCTTTCCCATTTAGGAAAGACTCGTAGTCCCTGTCTGTTTATTGCCAACCTTGCAAGTGAAGAAACTGAGGCACCAAGAAGGGCATGAGTTGCTCTGGGTTTGAGGTTGTTTGGAGAGAGAATAGACTCTAGGTTGGTAGCTGAACCAAGACCAGAACTGTTTTTCTAGCCTGCAGGCTTATTGAGAAACCTTGGCCCAAGAATACCCTTTGTCCACAAGCTCCACAAATGTGACAGGACTCTGATAGCCACCATGGAAATCCCAGCCCCCTCACAACCTAGAAGGCTACTTAAATACCTTCACAGAAAAACATGTCCCAGACACGCAGCACTGACGCCCAGGGCAGGGTTCGGGCAAAGATGCACATGAACCATTCTGTCATGTAGAGCACAGGGTCAATGCGCTGCCGCCGCAGATGCCGATGTGCCAGCGGAGAGGTCCGGCGCAAGAGCGCAAAAAATATCTCCCCATCCAGCTGAATGGCCTCCTGGAGATGGGAAGAGCCATGAGAAGGGGGCTTGGTTTTCTGCAGACCCCTCAAGTACAGTCAACTCTTAACGGAAAGAGGGTAAACACATTTTGCAGTCCCAGTGCACCCAGTTTGCAAACACTCACCAGCCCTGCACTGTAGTAACCTGGGAGGTACTTGTCACAGATCTGAACCAGGCACCAAAAGGCTTGCTGGGAAGGGCAAGAACAAGGAGGGAGGGATGGCGCCTGAGAAGCAGGGAGCACACAGCTCCCCATGGCCACTGTAGGCCAAGATCCTCTCACCCCCGCCCTGACCGGGACCATGAATGCTGACCTCAGCAGGCATGTGCATGAGCAGCACTGCGGCCACTGGGGCCTGGGCCTGACAGTAGCCCTCGTCGGGCCGGTAGATGGTGTAGGCCTTCAGGATTCGATACAGGTCCTGTTGCCTATGGGGAATACAAAAGATGGTAATCATCAAATCCTCCCCCCACCCCAGTCCAGCACTCTCCTACATCCCGTTTGAGGTCACCTCAAAGCTTTCCCACCACACTTCTTCATCTGCCTGCCAGAGGATCAACTAGATGGACAGTATGCCAGGACCCAGCTTTCCACCCTTGGCTACACATGTCATATGGTCCTCACTCATTCCCCAGCTCAGGCTACGCTCTCCCTTCTTCATCTGTCACCACCCCAGAAACACTCAAGGGTCATTTTCTCCAGCATGTTTTTAACATCCACAGCATCAGCCCTCACTAACACTGAATGTTGCTCTCACCCCAGAGTAGGACCTGCTTTATCTGTCTCACTGGATTTCATCAGCTCTCCTAACATGCCCAGTGGGTCCTGACTCTGCATAAATGCATGAAAGCCAGCTGGGCCTCAGACTTGTCTCTCATTTCTGCATCCAAAAGAACAAAATCTTTGCCCTAGATTCCTCCTTCCTTTGCTAGATCTCCATTACATCTGGGTTTTTTGTTTTGTTTTGTTTTTTGGGTTTTTATAAAATACTTTTTATTTGGAGAGAGACACAGAGAGATAGGGAGAGGAAGACAGAGATAGGCATGCCAGCAGCCTCAGCCGCTGTGAAAGAAATCCAGATGTGTGCACACCCTTGTGGGCAAGTGCAGCATTGCGCCCTTGAGTCACTTTGCATCTGGCTAAATTGGGACCTGGAGATTGGAACTGATGTTCTTAGGCTTAGTGGGCAGGCATCTTAACCGCTAAGCCATCTCTCCAGCCCATGTTTTTTGGTTTTTCAAGATAGGGTTTTGCTCTAACCCATGCTGACCTGGAATTCACTATGTAGTTTCAGGGTGGCCTTAAGCTCACAGTGATCCTCCTACCTCTGCCTCCTGGGTGCTGGGATTCCCGGCTTTGTTTTTTGTGGGAATTTTTAAAATATATTTTATTTATTTGAAAGAAAAAGGGGGAGAGAGAGAGGGAGAGAATGGGCACACTAGGGCCTCCTGCAACTGCAAACGAACTCCAGACGCATGCGCTCCCTTTTGCATCTGGCTAAAGTGGGTCCTGGGGAATCAAAACGGGATCCTTTGGCTTTGCAGGCAAATGCCTTAACCACTAAGCCATCTCTCCAGTCCCTGTTTTGTTTTTTCTTGAGGTAAGGTCTTACTCTAGCCCTGGCTGATCTGGCCTAGAACACATTCTGTAGTCCAGGCTGGCCTTGAACTCAGAGATGGTTCCTACCTCAGCCTTCCATGTGCTGGAAGTAAAGGCATGAGCCACCACATTGGGCCTCTATCTAGGATTTCTATTCACTCAGCCCCTCATCAGAAAAAACAAAAACAAACCAGCCTTCCTCACTCCCAAGGCTAGTTATCAAGTCTGATTAATACAGTATCCCTAACACTATTCTGTTCTCTCTCTACCTCCATAGCCACTTCCAGCTCTGACCCAAAAATATGTAGCAACCTCCCAGACCCTCTTCCTACCTTCAGTGACACTGCTCTTACCTCTGCCCAAAATCCAGTCATTCTAATATGACTATATGTGTCTTATTGGCCACTATACTATTACTTCAGCTTTTATTTTGAAACAACATCTGGTGTAGCCCAGGATAGCCTCACTATGCAACCAAGAATGATCTTCAACTTGTATTGCTTTCACCTGTACCTCCTGAATGCTGGGACTACAGGCATGTGTCACCACACCTAGTTTTCTGAGGTGTGGGAGACGGGATGAGGGCTTTATGCATGCTAGGCACTCTAAGTAAGCTCTACATCCCCGGCCCTATGTAGTTAATATTTTTTTCCTTCACTTTGCAAAAGCACCAGTGAAGTACATTCTTGTTACCAAGATTGATATGCTGGTTATTTTTCTTAACAGACAAAACAAATCCATACCAAACAAATAAAAATACATAGAACTTCTACAAGCTCCCACATTATATTCACCTTCATTCCTGCCTGAGTCCCTGCCTGAGTCCCTGTTGCCGTGGATGAACTCTGTGATCCTGGCCTGACAGCTTCATGGATCCCATTCCCCCTCACCCATGGGTTATCAATCCAGCAACTTACCATCGATACTGCCTCATCAACATTTCTCTCTATAAATCATTCCCATCACAGCACACCAACAATCTGTTGTTGTTTTTTTTTTCAGTGCATACTAGGCATGCACTCTACCAATTGAGCTACATTTCCAGCCCTGCTAGTTCTTCTTATTTTAAAAATGTCCCTTAGCTGGACATGGTGGCACATGCCTTTAATCTCAGCACTTGGGAGGCAGAGGTAGGAGGATGACTGAGAGTTCGAGGCCAGCCTGAGACTACATAGTGAGTTCCAGGTCAGCCTGAGCTGGAGTGAGACCCTACCTCAAAAAAACCAAACAAACAACAACAACAAACAAAATAAATATCCCTTAATCCCAGGCTCCTCTCCAAGAACACAGTTTTTGCCCCCCCTTACCTGGTCAGCAAAATTCCAGAGTATAGACTGTCTTCCATGTCCTTCCCCCTTCCCACCAATCCTGTAGGCAGGCCTTTACCTATGACTCCATTAAAAAAAAACTGCTTTTTTAAGCCAGGCGTGGTGGCACATGCCTTTAATCCCAGCACTTGGGAGGCAGAGGTAGGAGGATCGCTGAGAGTTCAAGGCCACCCTGAGACTACATAGTGAATTCCAGGTCAGCCTGAACCAGAGTGAGACCCTACCTTGAAAAATCCAAAAAAAAAAAAAAAATTGCTTTTTATCAAGTCACTAATAAGCTAAGCATAGTGGCTCACACCTTTAATGTCAGCATCAAGAAGGCAGAGACAGGACTGCCTGGAGTTCGGTCAGCCTAAGCTATACAAGATACTGTCTCAAAAAAAAAAAAAAAAAAAAAAAAAGCCAGGTGTGGTGGCACATGCCTTTAATCCCAGTACTGGGGAGGCGGAGGTAGGAGGATCACCATGAGTTCAAGGCCACCCTGAGACTACGTAATGAATTCCAGGTCAGCCTGAGCTAGAGTAAGACCCTACCTCAAAAAAAAAAAAAAAAAAAAAAAAAAAAAAAAAAAAGTTACAGGCTGGAGAGATGGGTTAGTGGTTAAGGTGCTTGTCTGCAAAGCCAACGGACCCAGGTTTGATTCCCTAGGACCCACATAAACCAAATGCACAAGATGACACATGCATTTGGAGTTCATTTGCAACAGCTAGAGATCCTGGTGCACCTGTTCTCTCTTGCTCTCAAATAAATACAAATAAAAAATATGTTTTAAGAGAGCTGGAGATATGGCTTAGCGGTTAAGGCGTTTGCAGTGGCTAAAGGCCCTGTCACTCACTCACTCTCGCTCCCCCCTCCGTCTCTAATAAATAAATAAGTAAATAAAATAAAATAAAATCTTAAAAAATTATATTTAAAAAAAGTGAGCCAGGCATGGTGGCACATATCTTTAATCCCAGCACTTAGGAGGCAGAGGTAGGAGGATCACTGTGAGTTCAAGGCCACCCTGAGACTACATAGTGAATTCCAGGTTAGCCTGGGCTAGAGTGAAACTTTACCTTGAAAAAAAAAAAAAAAGTTACTAGGGCTGAAGAGGCTACCCGCCTCTTTCTTTCTCTCACTCAAATAAAAATATTTTTTTAAATATTTTATTTATTTGACAGAGAAAGAGGGGGATAGAAAAAAAGCAAGCACACGTTCCAGGGCTTACAGCCACTGCAAATGAACTCCAGAGGTGTGTGCCCCCTTGTGCATCTGGCTAACGTGGATCCTGGGGAATTGAACCTGGGTCCTTTGGCTTTGCAGGCAAACACCTTAAACACTAAGCCATCCCTCCAGCCCTCAAATAAAAATATTTTTTAAAAAGCAGGTGTGAGCCGGTCGTGGTGGCACATGCCTTTAATCCCAGCACTTGGGAGGCAGAGGTAGGAGGATCGCCATTAGTTCAAGGCCACCCTGAGACTACATAGTGAATGCCAGGTCAGCCTGAGCTAGAGTGAGACCCTACCTTTAAAAAAAAAAAAAAAAGCAGTGTGTGGGGGCTGGAGAGATGGCTCTTAGAGGTTAAAGTGTCTGGCTGCAAAGGCAAAGGACCCAGGTTTGATTCTTCAGGATCCATATAAGCCAGATGCACATGGTGACGCACACGTCTGGAATTCATTTGCAGTGGCTGGAGGCCCTGGTGTGCCCATTCTCACTCACTCTCTCTCTGTCTCTAATAAATGAAAATTTAATAAATCTTTTTTTTAAAAAAAGCAAGGTTGGGCTGGAGATATGGCTTAGCAGTTAAGGCGCCTGCCTCCTAAGCCTAAGAACGCTGGTTCCAATCTCCAGGTCCCACGTTTAGCCAGATGCAAAGTGACGCAAGGGCGCAATGCTGCACTTGACCACAAGGGGGCGCACACATCTGGATTTTGTTCGCAGCAGCTGAGAGGCTGCTGGCGCATCCATCTCTGTCTTCCTCCTCTCTCTCTGTCTCTCTCTCCAAAAAAAAGCAAAAGAAAAAAGAAAAAAAAGCAAGGTGTGTGGCACATGCCTTTAATCCCAGCACTCAGGAGGCTGAGGTAGGAGGATCATCATGAGTTCAAGACCAGCCTGAGACCACATAATGAATTCTAGGCCAGCCTAGGCTAGAGTGAAACCCTACCTCAAAAAAATATGTATATATATGTACATAATTTATTTTTGAAGTCACTAATGGGCTAGAGAGATGGCTTAGCATTTAAGGTGCTTACCTGCTGTGGTGGTCACTTTGTGGATCTGGCTTTGTGTGTATGTCGCGGTTTGATTCAGGTGTCCACATAAACTTAGGTATTCTGAATGCTAGGTTCCCAGCTGATGGAAATTTGAGAACTAACGCTTCCTAGAGGCAGTGTATTGTTGGGGGCATGCTTATGGGCATTATAGCCAGTTTCCCCTTGCCAGTGTTTGGCACACTCTCCTGTTCCTGTTGTCTATCTGATGCTGGGTGATGTCCACACTCTGCTCATGCCACTGATTTCCCTTGCCATCATGGAGCCATCCCTCGAGTCTGTAAGCCAAAATAAACCTTTTTTTTTTCCCCACAAGCTGCTCTTGGTCAGGTGATTTCTACCAGCAATGCAAACCTGACTGCAACAGTACACCTGGTACCAAGGAGTGGTGTCATTCACTGCTAGACACCTGACTGTGTGGCTTTGGCCTTTTGGAGCTGATTTTTCAAGAGGAATTTGGAAGGACTTGAAACCTTGGCCTAAGAGACATCTTGCAATGCTGTAAGTACAGCTTGATGTACTATTCTGGTCAGAGTTGAAAGACCTGAATGTAATAAGAACTATGGACTGTGACATTTGGCTTATGAGGGTGAGAAAGAACTTTTCTTGGACTGGGCTAGAAGCAGTTTGTGTGTCTAGAGGCTTACTGTTATGTCCATGTCCTGAGAATTTGTGCAGGGTTGCACTGTGTAGAAATGGACTGGTGTGAGCAGAGGGATATGGCTCAGAAATGTAATCTTGGGGCTGAAACTTCTACCCCTTCAGCTGCAATTATATGAGAGATAACAACCATTGAGATTGGGCCAGCTGACCTGCATTGGGACAACAGAAAGAATGCAGTTTTTTGAAGGGTCCTGAGTGCTCAAGAAGTGTCCTGTTCTTCAAAATCTGCTTTATTCCCCCCTGGATTAACAAATTGGCACCCTATCTGGTATTGTGGAGTATAAGAAATGCAGGAAGGAGAGGGTCATTGAATTTGCAACATGGTCTTGTGTTTTGGAAACAACCATAGGCAATGTGAAGCAGGTTTGCTGGATGTCTGCATTAAGACCGACAGAGCCATGAGGATGAACCATGGATTGCAGTGGGGACCCAGTGGAAGTGCCAAGACCATGGGATGGCTGCTAAGAAAAGCTGCTGGCCCCGGATGAAGTTTTCAAGGACTGTGAGTAGCCTAGCTGGAGGGGCAGAATTAGAACTCCAGAGACTGTCAGTGGCTAGAATTATTGGACTTGGAGATTTGTCACTGACTAGAGTTATTGGACTTGGAGCAACAGAGTTTGATATTTGCGGTGGTTGTTTTAAGTCTTGTATTGGCTGAATATTTCTTTGCTATGCCCAATGCCATCTTTTGCAGCGTGAATGTTTATTCTGTGCCATTATGAGTTTTGGGGGGATTTTTTGGTATTATGGCTCAGTTAAAAGACATGGGCTGGAGAGATGGCTTAGTGGTTAAGGAGCCTGCCTGCTAAGCCTAAGAGTGCCTGTTCGATTCTCCAGGTCCCACATTTAGCCAGATGCAAAGTGACGCAAGGGCCCAACACTGCACTTGCCCACAAGGGGGCGCACACGTCTGGAGTTCATTCACAACGGTTGAGAGGCCACTGGTGTGCCCATCTTCAGGATCCATATAAGCCAGATGCACATGGTGAGGCACCGTCTGGAATTTCATTTGCAGTGGCTGGAGGCCCCAGTGTGCCCATTCTCACTCACTCTCTCTCTGTCTCTAATAAATGAAAATTTAATAAATCTTTTTTTTAAAAAAGCAAGGTTGGGCTGGAGATATGGCTTAGCAGTTAAGGCGCCTGCCTCCTAAGCCTAAGAACGCTGGTTCCAATCTCCAGGTCCCACGTTTAGCCAGATGCAAAGTGACCGAGGGCGCAATGCTGCACTTGACCACAAGGGGGCGACACACATCTGGATTTTGTTGCAGCAGCTGAGATAAAATTGGCGCATCCATCTCTGTCTTCCTCTCCTCTCTGTCTCTCTCTCCAAAAAAAAGCAAAAGAAAAAGAAAAAGCAAGGTGTGTGGCACATGCCTTTAATCCCAGCACTCAGGAGGCTGAGGTAGGAGGATCATCATGAGTTCAAGACCAGCCTGAGACCACATAATGAATTCTAGGCCAGCCTAGGCTAGAGTGAAACCCTACCTCAAAAAAATATGTATATATATGTACATAATTTATTTTTGAAGTCACTAATGGGCTAGAGAGATGGCTTAGCATTTAAGGTGCTTACCTGCTGTGGTGGTCACTTTTGTGGATCTGGCTTTGTGTGTATGTCGTGGTTTGATTCAGGTGTCCACATAAACTTAGGTATTCTGAATGCAAGGTTCCCAGCTGATGGAAATTTGAGAACTAACGCTTCCTAGAGGCAGTGTATTGTTGGGGGCATGCTTATGGGCATTATAGCCAGTTTCCCCTTGCCAGTGTTTGGCACACTCTCCTGTTCCTGTTGTCTATCTGATGCTGGGTGATGTCCACACTCTGCTCATGCCACTGATTTCCCTTGCCATCATGGAGCCATCCCTTGAGTCTGTAAGCCAAAATAAACCTTTTTTCCCCACAAGCTGCTCTTGGTCAGGTGATTTCTACCAGCAATGCAAACCTGACTGCAACAGTACACCTGGTACCAAGGAGTGGTGTCATTCACTGCTAGACACCTGACTGTGTGGCTTTGGCCTTTTGGAGCTGATTTTCAAGAGGAATTTGGAAGGATTTGAAACCTTGGCCTAAGAGACATCTTGCAATGCTGTAAGTACAGCTTGATGTACTATTCTGGTCAGAGTTGAAAGACCTGAATGTAATAAGAACTATGGACTGTGAGGTTTGGCTTATGAGGGTGAGAAAGAACTTTTCTTGGACTGGGCTAGAAGCAGTTTTGTGTGAGAGGCTTACTGTTATGTCCATGTCCTGAGAATTTGTGCAGGGTTGCATTGTGTAGAAATGGACTGGTGTGAGCAGAGGGATATGGCTCAGAAATGTAATCTTGGGGCTGAAACTTCTGCCCCTTCAGCTGCAATTATATGAGAGATAACAACCATTGAGATTGGGCCAGCTGACCTGCATTGGGACAACAGAAAGAATGCAGTTTTTGAAGGGTCCTGAGTGCTCAAGAAGTGTCCTGTTCTTCAAAATCTGCTTTATTCCCCCCTGGATTAACAAATTGGCACCCTATCTGGTATTGTGGAGTGTAAGAAATGCAGGAAGGAGAGGGTCATTGAATTTGCAACATGGTCTTGTGTTTTGGAAATGGCCATGGGCAATGTGAAGCAGGTTTGCTGGATGTCTGCATTAAGACCGGACAGAGCCATGAGGATGAACCATGGATTGCAGTGGGGACCCAGTGGAAGTGCCAAGACCATGGGATGGCTGCTAAGAAAAGCTGCTGGCCCCGGATGAAGTTTTCAAGGACTGTGAGTAGCCTAGCTGGAGGGGCAGAATTAGAACTCCAGAGACTGTCAGTGGTTAGAATTATTGGACTTGGAGATTTGTCACTGACTAGAGTTATTGGACTTGGAGCAACAGAGTTTGCCTGGACTAGTGGTTGTTTTAAGTCTTGTATTGGCTGAATATTTCTTTGCTTGCCCAATGCCATCTTTTGCAGCGTGAATGTTTATTCTGTGCCATTATTAGTTTTTGGTAAATTTTTGGTATTATGGCTCAGTTAAAGACATGGGCTGGAGAGATGGCTTAGTGGTTAAGGAGCCTGCCTGCTAAGCCTAAGAGTGCCTGTTCGATTCTCCAGGTCCCACATTTAGCCAGATGCAAAGTGACGCAAGGGCCCAACACTGCACTTGCCCACAAGGGGGCGCACACGTCTGGAGTTCATTCACAACGGTTGAGAGGCCACTGGTGTGCCCATTCTCTGACTCCAAAAAAAAAAAAGACCTTGGATTATGGGGATATATGAACATCATTAGGATTGATAAAAATAATAGGGACGTAAGCTGGGCATGGTGACACATGCCTTTAATCCCAGCACTTGGGAGGCAGAGGTAGGAGGATTGCCTTGAGTTTGAGGCCACCCTGAGACTACATAGTGAATTCCAGGTCAGCCTAGGCTACAGCGAGACCCTACCTTGGGGAAAAAAAAACTATGGAGACTCTTAAAGTCAGACTGAATGCATTGCATTTTACATAAAAAAAGACACTAATGACATCGACAGTACCTGAGGTCATTCTTCAGATTTGGTTACTCAATCCCTCAGCGGCCTCTCCCAGAGAAGATCCTCCAAATCTTCTTCACTGTGCTTCCAGAAGTCACACACTCCTGTTTTTCTCCTCCTTTCTACCAGTTCTAGTTTGTTTTGAGGCACGGTGGGTGACCTGGCACTCACACTATAATCTGGCCAATCCTCTGCCTCTGCTTCCTGAGTATTGGGATTCAAGGTGCACACCATCATGTCTATCTACCTGTTTTTTCTCACCTTCTCATTCCCAAAATGTTGGTGCTTCAGGGTTCAAGCCTTGCACATCTTCCTTTCCTACCTACACTTGATGCATTGTGCATAATCCCTCCATAAACTGATACTCTCAATCTTCAATTTATCTCCAGTTGAAACTTCTTTCCTAAAATCCAGACTTCAACCATACTGTACACGCAACCTGCTTAGATTTCCTTCTGAGTGTCCAGTATACTCTTTTCTCTCTCCCTTGCTGTTTGAGAGCGTCTCACTCCTCTGTAGTCTAGATTGTCCTAGAACTCACTATGCAGCCTAAGTTGGCTTCAAACTTATGGAAAACCTCTTGCCTCAACCTTTCAAGAACTAATTTGATTCCCCAGCAATGAAAATCTAACTAGCTACCCATCATCTTACATACTCATAAGAATTATAGACATGGGCTACCATGCCTGGCTCCAGTAAGAATTTTAAACTTAATATTCCAAAACTATTCTCCCAAACCTAGGCTACCTTTCCCAGTTTTCTCATCCCTACCAGTAAATAACAACTTCCCAATTCTCCCCCTCCCATTTAATCCACTAGTAAATCTTTTTGGTTTTACCTTCAAAATAGATCTAGAGCCAGGCATGGTGGTGCACACCTTTAACCCCAGCAATTGGGAGACCGTGGTAGGAGGATTGTTGAGAGTTCAAGGCCACCCTGAGACTACAGAGTGAATTCCAGGTCAGCCTGTGTGAGAGTGAGACCCTACCTTGAAAAACCAAAACAGGGATGGAGAGATGGCTTAGTGGTTAAGGTGCATGCCTGTAAAGCCTAAGGACCCAGGTTTGATTCTCCAGGTCCCACATAAGACAGATGCACGTGGTGGCACATGCATCTGGAGTTCGTTTACAGTGGCTAGAGGCCCTGGTGTGCCCATTCTCACTCTCTCTCTCTGTCTCTCCCTCTGTCTCAAATAATGAAATAAATGAAAATTAAATCTGAGTTTAAAATCAAAGGGAAAAAAAAAAGAGCCGGGCATGGTGGTGCAGGCCTTTAATCCCAGCACTCAGGAGGCAGAGGTAGGAGGACTGCTGAGAGTTCAAGGCCACCCTGAGACTACAGAGTGAATTCCAGGTCAGTCTGAGCTAGAGTGAGACCCTACCTTGAAAAACAAAAACAAAAAATATCTAGAATCTGACTACTTCTCACACATACACTTCTACCATCCTATCATCATATCTCCTGGATATACCTGGATATAGAAATGCTCTAACTGGTATTGTTCTGCCCTTGTCGCTCTCTAGAAAAAAATTATATATATGTTTTAATTTGAGAGAGAAAAAGGTGGAGAGAGAAAAAAATGGGTGCACCAGGGCCTCCAGCCACTGCAAATGAACTCCAAATGCATGCACCACCTTGTGCATCTGGCTTACATGGATACTGGGGAATAAAGCCTCGATACGGGGTCCTTAGGCTTCACAGGCAAATGCTTAACCATTAAGCCATCTCTACAGCCCTTTTTAAAAATTTTTAATTGTTTTTTGAAGCAGGGTCTCACTCTAGCCCAGGCTGACCTGGAATTCACTATGTAGTCTCAGGGTGGCCTTGAACTCATGGCAATCCTACCTCGAGTTCTGGGATTAAAGGTATGCACCACCACACCCAGCCTTATTTTTTGTTTTGTTTTGCTTTTTTGTTTTTCCAGGTAGGGTCTCACTCTAGCTCAGGCTGATCTGGAATTCACTCTGTAGTCTCAGGGTGGCCTTGAACTCAGGACAGTCCTTCTACCTCTGTCTCCCAAGTGCTGGGATTAAATGTGCCACCACACCCGGCTAAATATTCTATTTTTATTTATTTATTTATGAGAGACAGTGGGTGCACCAGGTCCTCTAGCCACTGAAAATGAACTCCAGAGGCATGTGCTACCTTGTGCATCTGGCTTACGTGGGTTCTAGGAAATTGAACCTGGATCCTTAGGCTTCACAGCCAAGTGCTTTTATTTACTTATTTTTTTAATATATATATATTGTTTTGTTTTGTTTTTGTTTTTCAAGGCAGGGTTTCACTCTAGCCCAGGCTAACCTGGAATTCACTATGTAGTCTCAGGGTGGCCTTGAACTCACGGTGATCCTCCCACCTCTGCCTCCGAGTTCTGGGATTACAGGCATGCACCACCACGCCCAGCTTTGCCTTAACTATTAAGCCACCTCTCCATCCCTAGATTTTTTTTTCTTAATATTTGAGAAACAGACTGAGTCAGTATGGGTGCACCATGGCCTCTTGCCACTGTAAGCAAGCTAAAGATGCATATGCTACTTTGTGCATTTGGTTTTACATGGGTACTGGGGAACTGAACTCAGGCTGTCAGGCTTTGCCAGAAAATGCCTTTAACAACTGAGCAGCCATCTCTCCAACCCTCTAGTCTGTTTTAAATGATTCTCATCTGGTCTCTTTTAACCCAAGCCTTGCATAAGTCTGTATTTCCTTTCTTGCTTGGAACTCCTCTATGATGCTTAGCACTATTTCAATGTGATATCCTTTCTTTCTTTGTATTGCTTCTCCCCACACAAACATAAGCTCCATGAAGACAGGAGATTTTGTCTTTTTGCTCACTGCTGTCATGTATGACTAGAACAGTGCCTGACAGATACCAGGTTCTCAATAAATGTTTGTGGAAAGATGAACTTATTAATAAAAAAAATTTAAAAATAATCTACCTGGACATGGTGGCACATGCCTTTAATTCCAGCACTCTGGAGTCAAAGGTAGGAAGATTGCTGTGAGTTCAAGGCCACCCTGAGACTAGATAATGAATTCCATGTCAGCCTGGGCTAGAGTTAGACTCTACCTTGGAAAAACTGACCATCTCACCAGGCATGGTGGAACATGTCTTTAATCTCAGCACTCAGAAGGCTGGCGTAGGAGGATCACTGTGAATTCAAAGACAGCTTGAGACTACAGAGTGAGTTCCAGGTTAGCCTAGGCTAGAGTGAGACCCTGCCTCAAAAAAAAAAAAGGCTGGGCATGGTGGCGCACGCCTTTAATCCCAGCACTCTGGAGGCAGAGGTAGGAGGATAGCCATGAGTTCGAGGCTACCCTGAGAAAACAGTGAATTCCAGGTCAGCCTGAACTAGAGTGAAACCCTACCCGGGGGGGGGGAGTGTCCATCTAAAGCCAGGTGTGGTGGTGCAAACCTGTAATTTAGCACTTGGGAGGCTGCAGCAGGAAGATACTGAGTTCTAGACCAGCCTTGGCTATAACCCTGTCTCAAACTAATAACAACAACAATAATAAATGTCCATTGGGGCTGAGAGTATAGCTCAGCAGTAGAGTGATTGCCTACTATGCTTAAGACCCTGGGTTCAATCTCTAGGAAGTGGCATCTATATCTTAAAGAACTTTAACCCATAGAACAAAAATCCAATGCCTTGGCACAGTATTTAAGGGTTTAGCTCTTGGTAATCTGGTTCAAACTCAAACCAGTTCAGAGATACCGCCTACACAACTACCCAAGAAAGAAACTCCAATGCTGCAGGGTGTGGTGGCACTGGAGAGGCAGAGGTAATGAGATCATGGTGAGTTCGAGACCAGCCTAAAACTTCAAAGTGAATTCCAGGTCAACCTGGGCTAGAGCAAAACCCTACCTTGAAAAACAAAAAACCCTATGCTGTCCTACCTCCTGCCTAACCAAAGGCCAGCACAAATGCAAACTCAACAAATCCCTGATGTGTCCACATGTACACCCAGACTGGAGCATCCCTCTCAAGACATTGCCTTAAACATTACTTGGTATGCAATCCATTAAGGACTATTCTTCTGCAAGTCCTGGAGGGCAAGAATTGCTTTCCCAGTCCTATATCTACTTTGAACCTTCAACAAATGTCTGCTGACTGACACACATATTCAGGCCACCTTACCCATGGCCCCCTCGAGCAGCAAACATCTCATGGAAAGGGAACTGGCGGTGCAGGTCCTTCTCAATCACATCCAGCCACTTAGGGTCCCCAGGGGCCCGTTCCAGCTCCTGCAGTGGAACAGCAAGGGTTTCCTCAGGATCTGGAGGAACTGTCTTCCCTTGCAAAGACAGGCCACATGTCCCCACACCCTAGAGCTGTACACACCTCAAACTTGCCGGGGTTCTGCTCCAGGAGTTCCTTGCTATTAGACAGGTATTGCCAGGCCTTGGCTCTGAGGGAGGAGGGGATCCCCTTCCGGCAGCGCAGCTTCACCTAGGACAGAGTGGCAGTCTTCAGGGGCTTTCCCTAGGCTCCCACAGTTCTTACACAAGCGGCTCCACCAGAGCGGGCCTCACTGCACTTTAAAGCTCCTCCTCCCAGGGCTCAAGTACCACCTGCCCCAATGTGTTGAGAAGGTGGATATTATCAGTTTCCTGGGCTGCTCTGAAGCAAGGTCCCTCCCCCACCCTTGTGCTTTGCCCAGCCCACCACACAACCCTCAAACCTTCTGGAAACGCCGTGACAGCCACTTATCCCAGTTATTGAACATCTCCAGCCATTTGAGTGGTGGCACTGGAGAGGCAGAGGTAATGAGATCATGGTGAGTTCGAGACCAGCCTAAAACTTCAAGTGATTCCAGGTCAATAGGAAGCAAAACCCTACCTTGAAAAACAAAAACCCTATGCTGGGGACCTCCTGGCCTCTTCAAAGGCCAGCACAAATGCAAACTCAACAAATCCCTGATTGTCCACATTTACACCAGACTGAGCAGGGTCTCAAGACATTGCCTTAAACATTACTTGGTATGCAATCCATTAAGGACTGGCCTTCTGCAAGTCCTGGAGGGCAAGAATTGCTTTCCCAGTCCTATATCTACTTTGAACCTTCAACAAATGTCTGCTGACTGAAACTGCATATTCAGGCCACCTTACCCATGGCCCCTCGAGCAGCAAACATCTCATGGAAAGGGAACTTGTGTGCAGGTCCTTCTCAATCACATCCAGCCACTTAGGGTCCCCAGGGGCGTGTTCCAGCTCCTGCAGTGGAACAGCAAAAGAAAAGTAAGGATCTGGAGGAACTGTCTTTTTGCAAAGACAGGCCACATGTCCCCACACCCTAGAGCTGTACCACACCTCAAACTTGGGAAAGGGTTCTTTTCCAGGAGCCTCAATATTAGACAGGTATTGCCAATTTTATTTTATGAGGGAGGAGGGGATTTTTTGCAGCAGCAGTCTCACTCTAGGACAGAGTGGCAGTCTTCAGGGGCTTTCTCAGGCTGCCCACAGTTCTTACACAGCGCTCCACCAGAGCGGGTCTCACTGCACTTTAAAGCTCCTCCTCCCAGGGCCCATCTACCACCTGCCCCAATGTGTTGAGAAGGTGGATATTATCAGTTTCCTGGGCTGCTCTGTAAGAAGGTCCCTCCCACACCCTTGATCTTTGCCCAGCCCACCACACAACCTCAAACCTTCTCTGTTTCCTTAACAGCCACTTATCCCAGTTATTGAACATCTCCAGCCATTTGAGCCCAGCACCGAGCCACATCCACAGGAATAGAGCTCTCTCTGCAGGATAGGAGTGAATAGGGAAGAGGTCACAGTTAGTACAAAGCCTGGGTTGCTGGGGGGAAATGGGCGCCTCTTCAAAAGGTCAAATAAGAAACTGCAAATTTTTTTTTTTTTTTTTTGTGAGAGGGTCCCCTTGAGCTAATCTGGCATTTCTCTACCTCCTCCTTCCTAAAGTTAGTCTCAGGTGGCCTTGAACTCATGGTGATCCTCCTGCCTCTGCCAAAGGAGTGCTGGGATTAAAAATAACCCATCTGTCTTGTCAGCAGAAACTGCAAATTTTGTGAGCGAGAATGAGATACTGAAAGAACCTGGGCTTTATACAAAGGTTGTGTTCAAACCCCACTTCTGACACATCCAAGTACATGTACAGTGCTTGCCTATCACGTGTTAGTGATCCCCGGCAGTGCAAAAAAGAAAAGTAATTAAATATGAGCTACATTTTGCACTAGACGTGGATCCAGTTCCTAGCTTTACCAGTTATTGTGTAACATTGGGAAAGTCACTTCCTTTTTCTAAGCCTCAATATCCCCAATTTTATTTTATTTTATTTATTTTGTTTTTTTGAGGGTGAGTCTCCTCCTCAGCTAAACTGACCTGTCGCCACTACAGTCTATGGGTGCCCTCAAATTTGGCTTTTCCTCCTAGCACCTCCAAAGATATCCTCCAAGTGCTGGGATTAAAGGCATGTGCCACCACACCCATCTACTTTCCCCAATTCTAAGTTAGAGCATATGTCTACCTAAAGGAGTATGTAAGACTCAGGAAGTAATAGCAATGATCAATCAAACAAATACAGAATAATCTACTTCTCTGTTTCCTTAAAAACAACTTGAGCCGGGCGTGGTGGCTCACGCCTTTAATCCCAGCACTAGGGAGGCAGAGGTAGGAGGATCGCCGAGAGTTTGAGGCCACCCTGAGACTACACAGTTAATTCCAGGTCAGCCTGAGCTAGAGTAAGACCCTACCTCACAAAAACAAAAAAAAAAAAAAAAAAAAAAAACAACAACTTGAGTTTTACCCTGTGAGATCCCCTTGAGCCATCTGGCATTTTCTCTACCTCCTCCTTCCTAAAGTTTCCCCAGATTTGCATGCAGATGGCATTCTCGTTCAAAGGAGTTCCACATTCAAAATAACCCATCTGTCTTGACACAGTTATGTGCAGAAGCCAGAACCAGGAGAATGAGATGGGAGAAAGAACCTGGGCTTTATAAATCAGACAAACCTAAACTCAAATCCCAGTTGTGTCCCTCAGAAGTTAGGGGATCTCAGCCAAGCATGGTGGTGCACACCTTTAATCCCAGCACTCAGAAGGCAGAGGTAGGAGGATTGCCATGAGTTCAAGGCCACCCTGAAACTACATAGTTAATTACAGGTCAGTCTGGGCTACAGTGAGACTCTACCTCAAAAAAACAAACAAACAAACAAACAAAAAAAAAAACTCACAAAGAAGTTAGGGGATCTCACAGATGACACAACCTGAGTCTCCTCCTCAGCTAAACAAGGTGTCGCCACCTACAGTTATGGGGACTAGCAAATGTTTGCTTCTTTTGTCCTAGAAGCACCTTAAACAAAGATATCCTCTCTCTAATGCTACTCTCACTTTTGGTTAGAGAAGCTTCTCTTTTCAGATGGTAGTGACCTTGGGATGACTCAGAAGGCAGGATGCTGAGAAGAAGTGACAGAGGAGTGCTCAGCACTGAAACATCTCTATCACATTTTCCCAGGCTCAAGGCCCTTTGCGGAAGAGGGGGCAGAAAGAATGTAAGAGTCAAAGGAAGAATGGGCTGGAGGAATGGCTTAGCGGTTAAGGCGTTTGCCTGCAAAGCCAAAGGATCCGGGTTTGATTCTCCAAGACCCATGTAAGCCAGATGCACAAGGGGGTGCATGCATCTGGAGTTCGTTTGCAGTGGCTGAAGGCCCTGGTGTGCCCATTCTCTCTCTCCCTTTCTCTCTATCAAATAAATAAATAAATAAAATAAATATTTAAAAAAAAAAAAGAAGCCGGGCGTGGTGGCGCACGCCTTTAATCCCAGCACTCGGGAGGCAGAAAAAAAAAAAGAGTCAAAGCCTGGACCAGAGGTAGGAAAAAAAAAAAAAAAAAAAAAAAAAAGAGTCAAAGGAAGGGTAGGACTCCTTACAACGTGCTCCTCCAGACACAAAATGGCCTGGATACCCATGACCTTGCAATGACACTACCTATACAAGACCATCATAACAGGAGGGAAAGATCATGACATCAGAATAAAAGAGAGACTGATGAAAGATGGAGGGGATATGATGGAGAGTGGAATTTCAAAGGGAAAGTGGGGGGAGGGAGGGAATTACCATGGGTTATTGTCTAAAATTAGGGAAATTGACAATAAAATAAATAAATAAATAATTTTTTTTTTAAAAAGATATCCTCTATCAATTTCTATCAGAAGTCAAATCCAAATTCTAAGACTGGGAGGATATCTTTCCTGCCCTCAAGAACAGAACAGCTTAAGAGAGGAGGTAAGCGCAACAGGATGTGGGAGGTGTAATGGCAAAAGATGCACATAAGAAGCATGTAACTGGAGTGGGGGAAGTGTAGGTATCAGGGAAGGCTTCCTGGAGAAAGGGGTATCTAAGGAACACCATAAGGAGGAGAAATGAGCAAGCAAAGAAGGGGAGAAAAGCATTCCTGGAAGGTATGACAAGCCTGAATATGAACTACAACTACTTCAGAGAACATAGTACAGAGTGCCTGGCAGATGAATGGTGGGAAATTAGACCAAAGGCTAGACAATAAGGAGTTTGTGTGCAGGCTGAAGAGCCTGGACTTTACCTTGTAGATATAAAAAAAGGTTTTCAAGGTAACCATGCCTCAGAACTGGATTTCCTGCCAGGTGTGGTGCTGCATGCCTTTAGTCCCAGCAAAGAGGTAGGAGGATCACTGTGAGTTCAAGGCCAGCCTGAGACTATATAGTGAATTCCAGGTGCAATAATGGCATGTCTGTTATGGGGGAAACCAACTGCTCCTTGGGAGGGAATATCCCTGATACTAAAAACTTACAACAGGCTTAGTCATGAGCCCTAGGGGTATACGTCTGCTGGTGTCTCACTAAATGTATATACTATGCTGCCCAGTACAAATGTATATACAATAAATCTATATACAAACTGCCCAGTAAGCACTTCTCTTAATGTCCACACCTATATATTAATGCTACTGTCACTTTTGGTTAGAGAAGCTTCTCTTTTCAGATGGTGGTGACCTTGGGATGACTCAGAAGGCACCATGGTGCTGAGAAGAAGTGACAGAGGAGTGCTCAGCACTGAAATATCTCTAACACACCTTCCAAGGCTCAGGGTCCATTGCAGAAGAGTTGGCGGAAAGAATGTAAGAGCAAAAGGAAGGGTGGGACTCCTTACAACGTGCTCCTCCAGGCACAAAATGGCCTGGATATTCATGACCTCACAGTGCCTGAAACTACCTACACAAGACCATCATAATAAGAGGAAAAGATGATGACATCAAAATAAGAGAGACTGAGAGGGGGAAGAGGTATTATGGAGAGTGGAGTTTCAAAGGGGAAAGTAGGGGGGAGGGAGGGAATTAACATGAGATAATGTCTACCATTATGGAAGTTGTCAATAAAAAAATAATGGCTGGGTGTGTTGGCACACCCCTTTAATCCCACCACTAGGGAGGCAGAAATAGGATGACTGCCATGAGTTCAAGGCTACCCTGAGACTAAAAAGTGAATTCCAGGGGCTGGAGAAATGGCTTAGTGGTTAAGGCGTTTGTCTTCAAAGTCAAAGGATCCTGGTTCGATTCTCCAGGACCCACGTAAGCTAGATGCACAAGGGGCACATGCATCTGGAGTTCGTTTGCAGTGGCTGGAGGCCCTGGCGTGCCCATTCTCTCTGTCTGCTGCTCTGCTCTCTCTCTCTCTCTCTCTCTCTCTCTCTCTCTCTCTCTGCTTGCAAATAAATAAATAAAAATTTTAAAAAAAGTGAATTCCAGGTAAGCCTGAGCTAGAGTGAGACCCTACCTGGAAAAACTAAAAATAAATAAATAAATGGATTTTCTTTAAAATGTATATATTTATTTGTGTGTGTGTGTGTCTTGCTGCTGTAAAAGAATATCAGAAACACATGCCACTTTTTTTTTAATCTGGCTTTACATGGATGTTGAGGAATGGAACCTGGTAAGCAGGCTTTGCAAGCATGTTCCTTTAATCACTGACCCATCTCTCCAGCCCATCAGAGGTGGATTTCTCTCGCATGAAAGATGGATTTTTTTTTAATTATTTATGGGCTGGAGAGATGGGTCAGTGGTTAAGGCACTTGCCTGCAAAGCCTAACAATCTAGGTTCAATTCTCCAGTACCCATGTAAAGCCAGATGCACAAAGTGACACATGCATCTGGAGTTCATTTGCAGTGGCTAGACACCCTGTCACACCCATTCATTTATTTATTCATATTCTGTCTCTCTCTCTGCTTACAAATAAATAAAAGAAAATATTTAAGCCAGGCATGGTGGTGCATGCATTTAATCCAAGCACTTGGGAAGCAAAGGTAGGAGGAATGCGGTGAGAGTTCCAGGTCAGTCTGGGCTACTGTGAGAGCCTACCTTGAAAAAAATAACAAAAAATGATTTATTTGTACATATGTGTTGGGGGGGGGGGTGCACCAGATTCTCTTGCCACTACAATCAAATGCCTGTCCAGCTTTACATGGTTGGCTTGGGAACTGAACCTAGGCCAGCAGGCTTTGTGAACAAGTCTTTACCCACTGAGCCATATCCCTTGGCCAGGAAGCTGGATTTTAGAGGGACAACAATTACAAAGCAGAGAAATGGCCACCATGCCTAGCACACAAGAGGGACTCTGAAACTGATCTGACCCAAGTTCCCCAGGACAGTCTGGTGCAGAAGATGGATCCAGGTTATTTGAGGGAGTTAGTCACTCAACTGCTCTAATTTTCAATATTTTACTTATTTATCTATTTATTTGACAGAGGGGAAGAGAGACAGACAGACAGACAGACAGAATGGGCATGCCAATGCCTCTAACCACTGCAAACAAACTCGACGCATGTGTCAACTTGTTCATCTGGCTTATGTGGGTACTGGAGAATAGAACCTGGGTCCTTAGGCTTCACAGTCAAGTGCCTTAACCACTAAGCCATCACTCCAGCCCAACTGCTCCAATTTTGTTTCTTTTTCTCCCCATCCCCCCGATAGGGTCTTGCTCTAGTCCAAGCTGACCCATAATTTACTATATAGTCTTAGGGTGGCCTTGAACTCAGGGTGATCCTCCTACCTCTGCTTCCCAAGTGTTAATTTTATTTCTTTTTTTAAAAATTATTTTTATTTTTAATTTGACAGAAAGAGGGAGAGAAAGAAAGAAAATGGGTGTGCCAGGCCTCTAGCCACTGCAAACGAACTCCAGACATATGTGCCACCTTGTGCATCTGGCTAACATGGGTCCTGGGGAATCGAACCGGGGTCCTTTGGCTTTGCAGGCAAACGCCTTAACCGCTAAGCCATCCCTCCAGTCCTATTTTTTTTGTTTTGTTTTGTTTTTCAAGGTAGGGTCTCACTGTAGCCTAGGCTGACCTAGAATTCACTCTGTATTCTCATGGTGGCCTCTAACTCATGACGATCCTCCTACCTCTGCCTCCCCAGTGCTGGGATTAAAGGTGTGTGCCACCACACCCAGCTCTTTTTTTAAAAAATATTTATTTATTTATTTATTTAAGAGAGGGCAAGAGAGAGAGAGAGAGAGAGAGAGAGAGAGAGAGAGAGGGATATGGGCATGCCAGGGCTTCCAGCCACTGCAAATGAACTCCAGACGCATGTGCCACCTTGTGCATTTGGCTTAAGTGGGTCCTGAGGAATTGAATCTGGGTCCTTTGGCTTTGCAGGCAAGTAAGGGCCTTAACTGCTAAACCCTTACTGTGATTCTTTTACCTCATCCTCCAGAGCATAGAGAGTAAAGGTACAGCCACCATGCCTGCCTGAGAAGAAAACTGATTGGGCACCAGCATTCATAGTCTGATGTGGGGAAGGGAACTGATGTCTGACCCGATTCTCATGCACAAGGACTTATATCAGTTTATAGACTAAGAAATAAACCAGGCATGGTGGCAAATGCCTTTAGTCCCAGCATTCGGGAGGCAGAGGTAGGATGATTGCCAAGAGTTCAAGGCCACCCTGAGACTACATAGTGAATTCCAGGCCACCCTAAACTAGAGTGAGACCCTACCTTGAAAAAACAAACAAAAAAAAAGAAATAAAATAAGGGCTGTCTGCTTGCAAATAAATAAGTTTTCTGGCTGGGCCTGAGTAGCACATGCCTTTAATCCCAACACTCACTCAGAAGGCCAAGGCAGGAGGTTAGCTGTGAGTTTAAGGTCCAGGTTAGTATGGGCTAGAGCAAGTCCCTAACTAAAAAAACAAAAATAAATAAATAAATAAATAAATAAAGGCCGGGCATGGTGGTGCATGCCTTTAATCCCAGCACTCTGAAGGCAGAGATAGGAGGATCACTGTGAGTTCGAGGCCACCCTGAGACTACATAGTGAATTCCAGGTCAGCCTGAGCTAGAATGAGACCTTACCTCAAAAAACCAAAATAAATAAACAAACAAAAATAAGCCAGGCGTGGTGGTGCATGCCTTTAATCCCAGCACTCGGGAGGCAGAGGTAGGAGGATCACTGAGAATTGGAGGCCACCCTGAGACTACATAGTGAATTCCAGGTCAGCCTGAGCTAGAGTGAAACCCTACTCTGAAAAACCAAATAAATAAATAAATAAATAAATAAATAAATAAATAAATAAATAATGTTTTCTGGACTGGAGAGATGGCTTAGCAGTTAAGGTGCTTGCCTGAGAAGCCTAAGGACCCAGATTCAATTCCCCAGGACCCACATAAGCCAGATACACAAAATGGCACATACATCTGGAGTTCATTTGCAGTGGCTAGAGACCTTGGCATGCTCTTCCTATTTGCCTCTTCTTCTCTCTAATAAGCAAAATTTTTTTTTTTTTTAAAAAAAAAAAAAGTTTTCTGGTGAAGAGATGACTTAGCGGTTAAGGCATTTGCCTGCAAAGCCCAAGGATCCTGGTTCGATTCTCCAGGACCCAAGTAAGCCATATGCACAAGGGGCACATGCATTGGGAGTTCATCTGCAGGGGCTGGAGGCCCTGGTGCATCCATATTCTCTCTCTCTCTCTCTCTCTCTCTCAAATAAGTAAATAAATAAATATTTTAAAAAATTTTTAAAGTTTTGACTTTTTTTCTTGTTCATTTGAAGGAGGATCTCACTCTAGCCCAAGCTGACCTGAAACTCACTCTGTAGCTCAGGCTGGCCTTGAACTCATGGCAACCCTACTGGGGTTAAAAGCGTGAGCCACCATGTTCAGCTAGTTTTCTGGCTTTTGTTAATTTACAAACTCTGTCTCTCTTTCCCTCCCACAACTCCAATTTAGGTCCATAGACTAAATTTCACTCATTCTTCATCAGATCCTCTTCAGCTGAATTCTCATACTGGGCAAACTATCCCTTCCCCAGGTGATCACAAAACCTTCTGAGCTAAACTTGCTATATTGAAACCAACTGTTTTAGGCGCTTCTCTCTCCCTACAAATGAGCCTCTGGAAAGGATTTTACTTTCTCTGTAGTATGCAGTACAGAGCCTGGCTGCAGAGCTAATGGCCCAGGAACCAGCAGGTTAAGGAAGGAACAAGAGGCAAAATTCAGAGACAGGGAAGAAAGAAGTCAGGGCAATCCCATCCCCACCTCAGCAGTGAGTCAGGCCCCTGGAAGGAACTAGGAAAGCACGACTCCGGCTGGGGAGATGAGGAAATGGGGAAGAGGCCTCTCCACCCCCTTTCCTTAAGTGAAAATACAATGCTCTCGGAGAGCCCAACCTTCAAGGTCTCCCTTCCATCAAAGAGATTTCCCCACCTCATCATTCCATCACACCTAACCGCGGAAAGTGCCTGTATCCTCAGACTCTGCCCTTCGGAGACTAAAGGTCTCCACCAGAATCCCTGCCCACACCAATCTTCCAGAATATCTGGCCTGTTAGCTGAACTTTCCTATCAAGCAGCTGAGATGGTTTTCTTTAGAGGGTATGATTTTATCCAAGCCTTCACTTCAAAGGAAACTGAGGCACAGAAATGGGAATGCCAGTAGTTCAAGGACATGCACGCTGCAGGCAAGGTCCAGGCTTAAACCCAGATGTCATCACTTCTGGTACGAAACTTTAACCTACCAACCTCAGGGATGCTCTAAGGTCTAGGCACTACAGCTGCAGCTAATGACCCCCTGGCTCAGAGGCTGGCCAAGGTGTATCATTTGCCCCCTCCCCCAACCCCGGCTTCCCCAGGCAGTTCCACGGGGTGCCCACTGGATACTCACAGACTGCCGGAGTACTGGCTGCCCCCAAGGAAACCGTACTTGTCCGTCTTGCGCAGGACTATACCATTTATCTCCGAGTCTGAACCCATGGAACTCACATCATCCGCCAAGGACTCCAAGGTCCCAGACATAAGGCTCACGGAGTCCAAGTAGCTCAGGGTGTCCGGGGCCTGCCCTCGAGGCCCCGAGATGCCGGGTCCCAGGCTGGAGGTGGAGCCCAGGTCTTGAAAGTTTTCAGCAGGCTCGGGAGCTGGGGTCACAGTCACCACAGCTACCGGAGCCTCACACGTCTCGGGAGGGCGTGTGACAGGCCCCGAGGGGTCCTCAAGAGCCTGCCCCGCCGATGCTGATGTTGCCCTAGCAGCTCCATTTCCACTTATCATCACCTGTCCTGCGGTATCCCGCGCAGTCACTCCTGAAGCCACTGTGGTTCCCGGCTTGGGGGCAAGCGGGGGTTTGGCAGTCAGGGCTCCAGGTGCTGTTCTGGAAGGGGTTCTGGTGGGGGTCCCGGTGGGAGTCCCTGGTCCTGGAACAGGCGAGGTTCGAGCCTCCTCCGTTTTCAGAGGTTCTGTCCCTGAAGCCCCCGCCGTCTCGGTTTCTGCCGCCGCCGCCGCGGCCCGCACGGGGGTCTGTGGGCCCGGGGGGGGCTGCGTCTTCGGAGCATCAGGTGACGCCTCCAAAGTGTGCACTCCCCCCGTGCTGCCCGTGACCGTGGTGGCCGAGCTCGGGGCCGGCTCCGGGACCCAGGCAGGCTGCGCTTCCCCGGGGACCACCCGAGTGACGGGAGCCGAAGTGGCCGTAGTCACTGGAGGTCCAGGAGCCACCACCACGACGGGCCCGGCTCGCGAACCCCGGGGCGGTGGCGAAGGGGCCGCGGGGGCGCCGTGGCGGCGCGGCGGGGCCACCAGGGGCGCTGGGCCCGTCTCCATAGCCGCGGGCCGCCCCTCACATCCCCCCCCCGCCGGGGAGGCCGCAGAAGGCACCGCCCCTTGCAGCCCGCCCGGGAAGGGTAGAGGGCGAAGGGCGCGGCTCGGCGCGCGCCGGGGGCGGGGCGGGGCGGAGCGGGGCGGCCGCCGGGCGCGCGGAGGCGGGGCGGGGGTCCGGGGCGCCCAGCGCCGGGGGTCTGCTCGCGTCTCAGCTTGCTCGCGCTCAACACCGCCTCCCCCTCCCTTCGATTTGGGGCCGGCTACCTAGGTCGCGCCTGCGCAAACGCCGCCGAGCCGGCAGAGCCGCTAGAGTCCCGGCGCACTGCGCCTGCGCACGGAATGGTCCATCGCGCCCCTTTTTGTTCCCGCCCCATCAGAGGATTCAGACAAATAACAAGAGAAAGGAAACTGGGTTCTTGCCAATCGATGGAGGGGTAGGTGGGGCGGGAGGCGGGAAGAGGGTGGGGAATAATCGAGAGAAAGGAAATGGAAGACGACCAAGAGAGACGGGGGAAATAACCAATAGAAAAGAGGGAACCTGACTCTCCTGGCCAGAAAACCTAGGTGGAGAGTGACCGATCGCGGAAGGGCGGGGAATGAAGCAGGGCCTGTGCCGTAAGAGGCAGGCCTCGAAACCTTCTAGCCAATAGAAATGGTAACAAGACAGCCAATGAAAAGGAGGCTACACGGCCAAATTGACAGACAGTAATGTCTATTTGTGCGATGACAGCGTCAGCAGTCAATAGAAAGAGCTAAGGAATCATAGGTCTCCTAGGATGGTCTGGAAGGAACGACAGCTGGGAA
This sequence comes from Orientallactaga sibirica, assembly GCA_036365145.1. Classification (NCBI taxonomy): domain Eukaryota; kingdom Metazoa; phylum Chordata; class Mammalia; order Rodentia; family Dipodidae; genus Orientallactaga; species Orientallactaga sibirica. The sequence goes on from JAEOAD010000888.1 coordinate 3,545,210, forward strand.
GAGGCGGGCCAAATATGTGATTCACTTGCCTCCCCAGCCAATAATTGCCCTTCTCCACTTAAAAGAAGATAGGTAACACCCTCAGCCAATCGTAGCCTCGAAGGAACAGAGATGCTGCAGCAAGGGCTGCCAGCAGGCGGTGCCAGCCCAGGAATAGTCGGTGACAACCCGAGACGAGCGCGAAAGGGGGTGACAGTTGGGGACAGCGCGGAGAATGGGCCGAGGGTATTAGCAGTTCCTAACCAATAAAAGAGTGTCATGCTGCCCTTCCTGAGTCCCCAGAAGGGCTTCATTCATTCAGCCCCACCACAAAATCCAGTACTCTCGACCTCGCTGCCTCTAATCGACTATAGTCAGACCTCCCACATCCTCTCAACCACTCTCTGGAGTGCCCATTTCAGCAGGAATCACAAACGAGGTTTCTCTCCACGGTTCCCATGTATCTGAGAACCTCCTCAAACCCAGGCTCCAGTTCCTTAGACCTTACTTACCGTTCCCTATTCTAACTAATTGTAGTGGCGATCTCAGAACCCAAATCAATGAATCCCCAGTACCACAAACCCCCCCATATCTGTTTTTGCTTTTTGCGGGATTCGGGCTCGGGTCCTATCAATCCCTCTCCTTGCTGCGTCTCTTTTGTGATCCTCATTATCTGTTTAGACCCCAAAATCTTTTGGGGGGCAGAGTTTCGAGGTAGGGTCTGACTCTAGCCCAGGCTGACCTGGAATTCCCTATGTAATCCCAGGGTGGCCTTGAACTCAAGGCAATCCTCCAACCTCTGCCTCCCCAGTGCTGGGATTAAAGGCGTGAGCCACCACGCCCCACAGACCCCAAACTCTTGACTCCCCACCCCCACCTCCACCCCATGACCCTTAAACCAAAAACATAAATATCTGGGCTAGAGAGATGGCTTATGGGAAAGGCGCTTGCCAGCAAAGCTAAAGGACCCAGGTTCAATTCCCCAAAACACACGTAACCTGATGCACAAGGTGATACATGTATGTGGAGTTCATTTTCAGTGGCTGGAGGCCCTGGCATGCCCATTCTCTCTCTTTTATCTCTTTATCTGCTTCTTTCTTTCTCAAATAAAAAAGAATTGAAAAACATAAAGATCTGACCTTAGAACCTTCCAACTTCTAAACATTTTTTCCTTTCTCTGATCCCCATTCTCTCAGAGCCCCAGCTTTAGAGGGGCCACAATATCCACCACCGTCAAATTTTCACCAGACATAGACCCGAGCTTCTGAGTTCTCTAAGGCTCCTCACTTCCAAGTCAGATGCAGATCCTATAATCATTATTAACTGTCCCAGCTCCTCAACTTCCCCACCTTTCATTTCATTGAATTTTACTGAGTACTACCCACATTTCCCTTTATGGAGTTGAGAACTCACTAGTAAGTGGGATCCCCTGTGACCTAGACCCCCATGGTAACCATATAAGGCTAAACAGCTGCCAAAGGATGCAGGGAGGGGCCAGTGCAGGAGGCCAGGGGCAGCTGCTAAGTTTAGGGTGGCTCCTTCTCTCTTCTTAGAGACAACAGGTGGCTGGGCCCCCAGTGCCCAGAAAAGAAAATGTCTTAGTGGCATTGGCATGGATATAGAAGAGGGGGAGGGAGGAGAACCTTCCTCAGAACATTAGGTCCTAGAGGGAGCAGGAGGCAATGATGTCAATGCCAACCTGGGCTTCCTCTGCCCCTATTTCCCCAGAATTTCAGTGCATGAAAGTGACTGGAGCCCAAAAGGTTAGGGAAGGAACCTCAAGTCACACATTCAACCTAGATGTTTTTTGCTTAGAAAGAAGAAAGAAGCCACTGGCCATCTTAGCCACCTAGGAGGTGGCAGCTGATACTTGCCTCTTGGTGTCTTTGCCTCCTTTCCCCTCAGGCCCAGCCTCCACAACTACAAATGACCTAGACTCGTACTAGACCTTCTACTTCAAACCTTTCCAAGCTCTCCAGGGTCTCTGCTTAGCACTAAAGGACCCCCACTATGTGGTCACCAACCCTTTGCATCCTCTGCTCCAACCCTATTGCAATTCTGGCAACTTCCAGACATGATGGTGCACACTTATAATCCCAGCACTGGGGAGGCTGAAGTAGAAGGATCACTGTGAGTTCAAGGCTAGCCTGAACTATCAAGTGAGTTCTAGGTTAGCTGGAGATAGAGTGAGATCCTGTCTTGAAAAAAACCAACCAATAAGCTGGGCTTTGTGGCGCACAACTTTAATCCCAGCACTCAAGAGGCAGAGATAGAAGGATCACTGTGAGTTCAAGGCCACCCTGAGGCTACAAAGTGAGTTCCAGGTCAGCCTGGCCTAGAGTGAGACCCTACCTCAAAAAAAAGGGGGGGGGCTGGAAACATGGCTTAGCAGTTAAGGCACTTGCCTGGACCTAGGTTCAATTCCCCAGGTCCCACATAAACCAGATGCACATGGTGGCACATATGGCTGGAGTAACTTTGCAGTGGCTAGAGGCCCTGATGCATGCATTCTCTCTTTCTCTTTCTCTCTCTCTCTCTCTAATAAATAAATGAAAATAAATCTTTAAAGCTGGGCATCGTGGCACACACCTTTAATACCAGCACTTGGGAGGCAGAGGTAGGAGAATCACCATGAGTTCCAGGCCACCCTGAGACTACATAGTGAATTTCAGGTTAGCCTGGGCTAGAGCAAGACCCTACCTTGAAAAAACAAACAAAAAAGAAGAAGAAGAGCCGGGCGTGGTGGCGCACGCCTTTAATCCCAGCACTCGGGAGGCAGAGGTAGGAGGATTGCTGAGAGTTCAAGGCCACCCTGAGACTACATAGTGAATTCCAGGTCAGCCTGAGCTAGAGTGAGACCCTACCTCGAAAAACAAAAAAAAAAAAAAAAAAAAAAAAAAGAAGAAGAAGAAAAAAGAAATCTTTTTTTTTTTTAAATGGGGACTGGAGAGATGTCTCAGCAATTAAAAGCACTTTCTTACAAAGACTGACAGCTCAAGTTCGAGTCCCCAGCATCCATGTAAAGCCAGATGCACAAAGTGGTGCATGTGTCTGGAGTTTACAGTGGCAGGAGGCCCTGACATGGCCCATATTCACTCTCTCTCTATCTCTCAAATAAATAAAATATATTTTTTAAAACAACTAAATAGGAACCAGAAAGATGGCTTAGCAGTTAAGGCACTTGTCAGCCAAAGGACCCAGGTTCAATTCCCTAGTACCTACATAAAGCGAGATGCACAAGATGGCACATGTGTCTAGAATTTGTTTGCAATGGCTAGAGGCCCTGGCACCCCATTCACTCTTTATCTGCCTCTTTCTCTCTCTCAAATAAATACATAAAATTGTTTTTTAAAAGGCTGGGCATGGCGTTGCACACCTTTAATCCCAGCACTTGGGAGGCAGAGGTGGGAGGATTGCCATGAGTTAGAGCCCACCCTGAGATTACATAGTGAATTCTAGGTCAGTCTAGGCTAGAGCAAGACCTTACCTCAAAAAAGGGGGGGGGGGCTGAAGAGATGGCTTAGCGGTTAAGATGCTTGCCTGCAAAGCCAAAGGACCCAAGTTCAATTCCCCAGGACCCACTTAAGCCCATTCTCTCTCTGTATCTGCCTTTCTCCCTCTCTCTCTCAAACAAATAAAGTTAAAAAAAAAAATAGACAGGGTGGGAGGCCATAAGTTCGAGGCGACCCTGAGAGTACATAGTGAATTCCAGGTCAGCCTGGGCTAGAGTGAGACCCTACCTCGAAAATCAAAAAAAAAAAAAAAAAAAAAAAAATTAACACCTGACCTCCCAATGTCCTTGCCTCTGCCCATTCTATGCCTTCTGCCTAGCATGTCTGCCCCTCCACTTTCATCTGATTCACTTCCCTAGCCTTCGGGGTTTTTGATTGTTTGCTTACTTGCCAAAGTATATCCACACAGTCCAGCACACTGTAGGTTCGCAGTAAATGTTTATTGTGTTTAGATCGAAGTCCTCCCCATGAAGGGTTCAAAGGTCTGGGTCTCTCTCAGAACTGAGACTTGGCTTTGGCACTTTCAAAATCTAGCATATTCCAGCCCCATTTTAAAAGGAAAACTATCCCATCCAGCCTAGGTTCTAATGACACATGCATCCTTGAAGACCCACTCCCCCTCCCCCTGGGCTCCAGCTGCTACTGGCCTTCAAGAAAGGAGAGGCCCTGAGCTGGGCTGGGCTATTTTGGTATCTGGGGTGGGTACCCGAAGGGCTAAGGTTACCCTGGTATGTTAAGAGCTCCCTGGGGTAGGACTATATAACTCCTAAGGAACTGCCCCAGGCTGAGTCCCTGCTTTTCTCCAGCTGAAGCTGCTGCCTTGCCCCCAGGAGACCTGAGACATGGTGAGTAAGGATCCTCTCTACTACTGGCCAAATCCCTTAGCCTCAGGGAAGCTTCACCCTTCAAAAAGACAGTGGCTACTTCCTAGTCCAACAAAAAATTAAAAATATAAAAGCTGGGTTGGAAGGATGACTTAGTGGTTAAGGCGCTAGCATGCAAAGCTAAAAGACCCAGGTTCAATTCCCCAGGACCTATGTAAGCAGGATACACGAGGTGGAATAGTGCCTTCTCTCTCTCTTTGTCTTTGTCTCTCTCTCTCTTTTTTGTTTTGTTTTGTTTTTTCGAGATAGAGTCTCACTCTAGACCAGACTGACCTGGAACGCACTATGTAGTCTCAGGGTGGCCTCAAACTCACTTTGATTCTCCTACCTCTGCCTCCTGAGTGCTGGGATTAAAGGCATGAGCCACTACGCCCAGTTCTCTCTCAAATATAAATTTAAAAATATATATGGAAGCTCTCTTTCAGGCTGGAGAGATGGCTTAGCCTTTAAGGTGTTTGCCTGCAAAGCCAAAGGATCCAGGTTGAACTCCCCAGGACCCACATAAGCCAGATGTACAAAGGGGCGTGTATGTCTAGAGTTCGTTTGCAGTGTCTGGATGCCCTGAGCACCCATTCTCTATCTGCCTCTTTCTCTCTCCTTCTCTCTCTCTCAAATAAATAAAAATATTTTTAAAAAGAAAGCTCTCTTTCATGGTATCCTTAATGGAAAGCTAACAGATAGAGGGATAGCTTAAAGGACTTGATCAAGAGTAATATGCTCATCAGCTCATGTCAGCCCCATCCCTTCCTCTACTCTTTCTGCCTAAAGTCCTTTGTTACCAATCAGATGATTACCATTTCCAGTTTATTAATAAGAAAGTACAGGTCTGACTGGGTAATTGAATGGGTCAGAGAGACACAGCAAGTGTGGCACTCCAAGGAGACCAGCTGAGGGAACCAAGAAGGGCACTTGTTAGGCTGGATGGACGGAGTCAGATGCTACAGACAAGAATTAGGGAGGAATATAACCAAAATAAGCACCTTAGCCAAGAGATGCCAAGAGGGTTAGAGTCACTTTACAGGAAGGGATTCAAAGAGCTGTGGATCTTGTCAGGCATGGTGATGCATGCCTGTAGTTCCAGCTACCTTCAAGGCTAAAAAGGGAGAATCACTTGAGCCCAGGAGTGCAAGGCCAGCATGAGCAGCATACTGAGACCCAAAAGGGGCGAAAAAAGGCCTGGTGTGGTTGCACATGCCTTTAATCCCAGCACTATGAAAGCAGACGTAGGAGGATCATTGTGAGTTCAAGGCCAGCCTTGGGACTATAGAGTGAGTTCCAGGTCAGTCTGGGCTAGAGTAAAACCCTACCTCAAGCCAGGTATGGTGGTGCGTTCCTTTTAATCCCAGCCCTTGGGAGGCTGAGGTAGGAAGATTGCCATGAGTTTGAGACCACCCTGAGACTACGTAGTGAATTCCAGGTCAGCCTTGGTTAGAGCAAGACCCTACCTTTAAAAGTTAAAAGGGAGAGAGGGAGAAAAAGGAAAGGAAAGAAAAGGAAAGGAGAAGAGAAGAGAGGAAAGGAGAGGGGAGGGGAGGGGAGGGGAGGGGAGGGGAGGGGAGGGAAGGGAAGGGAAGGGAAGGGAAGGGAAGGGAAGGGAAGGGAAGGAAAGGAAAGGAAAGGAAAGGAAAGGAAAGGAAAGGAAAGGAAAGGAAAGGAAAGGAAAGGAGAACAAAAAAAGGAGAAACTAGGAAAGAGGAGCTAGGGATGTAGCTCAGTTAGCAGGGAGCTTGCCTAGCATATATGAAGCCTTGGATTCAATTCCCATTACCCCATAAAATCAGGTATGGCATTGCATACCTGTAATCACACTTGGGAGGTAGAGATAGGAGAATCAGAAGTTCAAGGTCATCCTCAGAGACCCTGTCTCAAAAATAAAAGAAAGGGCTGCAGATATGGCTTAGCAGTTAAAGCACCTGAGTGCAAAGCCTAAGGACCCATCTTCAACTCTCCAGGTACCACATAAACAAAATAAAATAAAATAATAAAAGAAAAGTTGCAGCCAGATGTAGTGGTGCATGCCTTTAATCCCAGTGAGTTCCAGGTCAGCCTGGGCTAAAGTGAGACTCTAAGTGGGGGATGGAGACTGGGTCTAAATTCATACCCCCGGAGAGAGGTGCCAGGACTGGTCTGCTCACCCCTCACTCCCCACCCTACAGGCACCCAAAAAGGCCAAGAGGAGGGCAGGAGCAGAGGGCAGCTCCAATGTCTTCTCCATGTTTGACCAGACTCAGATCCAGGAGTTCAAGGAGGTGAGACTGAAGGCTAAGGAGAGGCACCTCGGCCACCCTCCTCCCTGGAATGTGCACCTGTTGGTCAGAGGGTTTAGAATTTCTTCTTCCTCTCCCAGCTTGGGGTGGAAGGGAACAGCTGGCTGAGGGCCAGAATCTGATCTGCCTGGGGCAGGAATGCTGAAGCCATGGGGACTATGAGGGACTTCATCTGTCCCCGCCCCTGCCCTCTCCACAGGCTTTTACTGTAATTGACCAGAACCGAGATGGCATTATTGACAAGGAGGACCTTCGGGACACCTTTGCAGCCATGGGTGAGCCTCCAACTCCCATTCACAAATACTCAAAGTTGTAGTGTCTGGTGAGAATTCAGTGGCTTTGAGCCTCAAGACTACCCAGCTAAGTGTAGATGAATTGGATGGTCTAAGTTTATGGGAAGCAGAGTGCTGGCCCCCAAGACCCAGTTTCCTGCTTCTTCCACACTATCCAGGGCGCCTCAATGTGAAGAATGAGGAGCTTGACGCCATGATGAAGGAAGCCAGTGGTCCCATCAACTTCACTGTCTTCCTGACCATGTTTGGGGAAAAGCTCAAGGGTGAGTGAGATATTCAGAGTTCAAGCCCCTATTGTCCCTTCCAAAACGCTCAGGGACTAGTGGACTCATGTGGTCTCTGACACCTTAGGTGCCGACCCTGAGGATGTGATCACCGGAGCCTTCAAGGTCCTGGACCCTGAGGGGAAGGGCACCATCAAGAAGCAGTTGTGAGTGACTCCCTACAGTTTCTCCCACACAGAGAAAGGCTCCTTAAGTTCCTACCAAGGATTGGAAGTTGCCAGAATAAAGGAGAAATAAGGACTGAGTGACAGGAGTACATTATACAGCAAATAGGGGGACAACACCAAGAGGGCAGGGTTGGCGAGATGGCTTAGAGGTTAAGGCACTTGCCTGCAAAGCCAAAGGACCCAAGTTCGATTCCCCAGGACCCACATAAGCCAGATGTACAAGGTGGAGCATGTCTGGAGTTCGTTTGCAGTGACTGAAGGCCCTGGTGTGCCCATTCTTTCTATCTGCCTCTCTAACTCGCAAATAAATTAATTTAATTAAATTAAAAGATTTTTTTTTTAAGCCAGGCATGGTGGCACACACCTGGGAGGCCGAGGTAGGAGTTCGAGGTCAACCTGAGACTACAAAGTGAATTCCAGGTCGGCCTGGGCTCCAGTGAGACTACCTCGAAAAACCTTTTAAAAAAAAAGAGGGCAAAGCCGGGCGTGGTGGCGCACGCCTTTAATCCCAGCACTCGGGAGGCAGAGGTGGGAGGATCGCTGAGAGTTCGAGGCCACCCTGAGACTACATGGTTAATTCCAGGTCAGCCTGGACCAGAGTGAAACCCTACCTCGAAAAACCAAAAAAAAAAAAAAAAAAAAAAAAAAAAAAAAAAAAAAAAAAAAGAGGGCAGGCAGGAGTGCTTAAGAGACCAGTGAGATTTGGAGCAGTCTTTCGGGGGGAGGGATGTTAACGGGAATTAAGTGAACAAGAGCAGGCAGAACTCAATCTCACCTCCCCCAATGTCACCTCTTCAGCCTGGAGGAGCTGCTTACCACGCAGTGTGACCGCTTTTCCCAGGAGGAGGTGAGTGGGAAGGGCTGGAAGGGAAGGGGCTAAGGGTAGGGGGCGCTCCAGGACTGATTGAACATACCCGGGCAACTTTCCTCCAGATCAAGAACATGTGGGCAGCCTTCCCTCCAGATGTGGGCGGCAACGTAGACTACAAGAACATCTGCTATGTCATCACGCACGGTGACGCCAAGGACCAGGAGTAGAGGACCCTCTTATGTCTCTTAAGGTTTCCTGCCAGTCCGACTCCCACCCCGACTCCCAATAAAATTCAAATGGTCTTTGTTTCTTATTGGTGGCAATTTCAGTATGTTTATGCGGGAGGGACTCAGGTACGCGGCTAAAACACTACCCAACCAAGAAGGGAATTTCCAACGAATGAATCGTAGCCAAGAGCTCAGAATGGGGTTAGCTCCAACGGCTGGAAAAAGAAGATCCCAAGCCTCAGAGAAGCTATTTTTATTGAAGAGTTTAGATGAAGAGGCACCAGATTGAAGAGGGGAATCAGGAGGTGGGCTGGAGACCCTCCCTTCCGGGAGAATGGATGCAGGAGGGACCGAGGGAGGGGCGACAAATTCCAGTTTTGTTGTTTGTTTTTATTTTTTTTTTCTTTTTTTTGCGGGGGGCAAGGGCTAAGGGCGAGCCTACCCCCTGGGGAGCCTAAAGCCCGGGTATTGGCTAAGAGATAGGCTGACGGTGGGGCAGACGGAAGACAAGGCGGTGGCAGGAGGTCTTCAAAGAGCGTCCGACTGCTCGCCCTGAGCCTGGCCTTGCTGCATCTGGGCTTGCATCTTCTCGAGCATCTCTTGCATACGGCGCAGCTGTGCAGGGCGAGAGTTCAGGCAGTGGGATCAGGAAAGGTCAGAACCCTCAAAGAGGACCTAGGGCGTTGGTTGGAAGGGAAGACAGGTGCTTGCTCACCTCCTCGTCCTTTTCGCGGATCAACTTCTCCGTTTCGGCCAGAGGCAGCATGGGCAGCGGGATCTCTGTGGCGCTCTGGCGGGAAAGCTTGCTAAGGGGTAGCGGAAGGGAAACGGAATCGGAAATGATGAGTCAGAGCTTGGGATAAATTTGGGGTCCAAGAGGCGGGGCTACATTCAGGAGGTTAGGGCCGGAGGTCAAGTGTATAAGATCTGAGAGGTCAAGGGTGGAAGAAAGCAGGGACAATCTGGAAGGCTGATTCTAGTGTGGTGCCTTGGAAGCATCAAAACACTCTGCCAGTCCTCACCTGCGGCTGGCTCGAGCCCCAGGTCGAGCAAGGCTCTGTAGGCAGCGAGCTCGGTAACCCTCATAGAGCAGGTCGTGTGTCACCTCTTTCAAGTCCTGAAGGTGTGTCTGCACCAGCATTCGTCTCAGGTTCAGGAAATCGCAGTGATGTGGATTCTCCACTAGAGGGAGGACCAGCCGAGCTTTGCATTCAACCCCACCCTCAGGGGGCTTCCCGTGGGAGTACTGCTGCTTTTCTGAAGTGAGGGTCCTCGGTTTGCAGTCCAAAGGCCCCCATTTTTGGGGGGAGGAGGGGTCCGAGGTAGGGTCTCACTCTAGCTCAGGCTGACGTAGAATTCACTAATGTAGTCTCAGCGTGGCCTCCACAGTAATCATCCTATCTCTGCTTCCTAAGTGCTGGGATTAAAATGTGCACTACCACGCCCAGCTTTGAACCCTTTCTTTTGACCCCTAGGAACTCTCAAAACCACAGCCCACCTTAGCTTCACATACTGGGTACAGTCTGGGGTCCTCACTGGCCTTAGAATGCAGGCCTGGCCTTACCCTCCACAGTACCCCAGGAGTAGCAGCGTCCCCTCACTGGTCTGGTTCCACCGTCTCTCACCACCTTGGTTGAACCCACGACTGCGAAAGGGATGCTTTCCTAAAGAAAGGGGGTCAGGAGTTGGCCCCTCCTAGGCAGAAACCTGCCCATCCATCTACTTCCTGCTTCTCTCTCTGTCCCTTCCTCCTCCTCTCACACCTTCATCTCTGCGTCCTGCTTCTTGAAGTCTTCATCCTCATCAGAGTCACATTCTGGGAACTGGTAGATGTTGATCTCTTCCTCCTTCAACTGATCCCGGATCTCAGAGGAGAAAGATACAGAGGGGAAGTTATGACCAACTGAGTGGCACTGAGTGATCAGAGAGGAAGATGTGGAAGACAGGAATAGTGAAAGATGGACATACAAGATGAACAAAACCAAATTCTCAGAGACATGCTGGTGAGAAATGAAGAAAGATGGAACAGACATCAAATGACCAGGAGAGACATAAGTGGGAAACAGAGCTGAAGACTGATAGGGAGTCATCAGTGTCACACGACCAGAGAGAAGTCAGAGCCGTGGAGCCCATTCCCTTTTCTTCAGACAGGCCTAGCCAAGCATCTAGCACCAGGGCTGCATTGCCACCCTGTTAACACTGACAAAGAAGCAAGCAGTCTGGCTTCATTATGAGCCTTTAAGGACTTGGGTACTTGTGGCAGGTTTATAACCACTTTCCTTAGAAAATTTCCCACAATCAAGCCAGATACCTCGTGCTCCAAAAAGGCCCACCACCCTACGACCACAGAAGTCAAAGCTAAGATGACGTTTGGATATGAATTTTGGCTTCACTTGGTGTCAAAGGTCCATACCTTCTGCTTGAGGGCCTGAGTTTCCTTAGGCATCAGGGCATCCGCTTTACCAATGACTGGGATGATGTTGACTTTCTCATGCACTGCCCGGAGGAAGGCCACATCTAGGGGCCGCAGCCTGCACCCAGGGATTGATCAGGATCTATCTCCAGGGTGCAGAGGCTTCCCCAGTCACCCAACCACCCAACCCCAGGGTGTCTTCCAGACCCCCGGCCGAAGGGTGAGATGAAGTAGAGGCAACAGTGGACTCTGGAGTCTTGGATGTTCTTCCGATTCAGGCCACTCTCATCTCTAAGATACTGCTCAAATTGCTCCTCAATGAAGTGTACCACAGGCAGCCAGCTGGGGTGTAGGAAAGCACGTGCAGTCAGAGATCAGAGGCCATAAGACAAGGGAGGGGATAAGGCTAGCCATGACTATGGAGTGCAAATTACTTCTTTCACCTCTAACCAAGGATGGCAAGGACATAGATAAGACATCAAGAAATCCAGTGTGGGCTGGAGGGATTGCTTAGTGGTTAAGGCACTTGCCTGCAAAGCCAAAGGACCCTGGTTCAACTCCCCAGGACTCACGTAAACCAGATGAAGCCAGATGCACAAGGGGGTACACACATCTGGAGTTTATTTGCAGTGGTTGGAGGCTCTGGTGCACCCATTCTCTCTCTCTGTACCTGCCTACCTCTGTATCTCTCTCTTTCAAATACATAAAAATAAAATATTAAATAAAAAAGAAAAAAGAAACTCAGTGTGGTGGTGCACACCTTTAATCCCAGCTTGGGAAACAGAGGTAGGAGGATTGCTGTGAGCTTGAGGCCACCCTGAGACTACATAGTGAATTTCAGGTCAGCCTGAGTAAGAGTGAGACCCTACCTAGAAAAAAAAAAAAAAAAAAAGCCGGGCATGGTGGCGCATGCCTTTAATCCCAGCACTCAGGAGGCAGAGGTAGGAGGATCGCCATGAGTTCAAGGCCACTCTGAGACTACATAGTTAATTCCAGGTCAGCCTGGGCCAGAGTGAGACCCTACCTCGGAAAACCAAAAAAAAAAAAAAAAAAAAACTCTTTGGCTCATGCCTTTAATCCTAGGAGACTGAGGCAGGAAGACTACCATGAGCTAAAGGCCAACCTGGGCTACATAGTTTGAGGGTAGCCTGGGCTAATTTGAGACTGTTTTAACAACAACAAAAAATCTTTAGCAGGGTGTGATTGTGCACACCTTTAATCCCAGCACTCAGGAGGCAGAGGCAGAAAGATATCTGAGAGTTCAAGACCATCCTGAAACTACAGAGTGAATGCCAGATTAGTTAGGCCACAGTGAGACCCTATCTCAAAAAAACAAAAAATATATACTTTTTAAAAAATAAAACATCCTTAGACAGGGCAGAGAAATGGTTTTTAGCAGTTAAGGTACTTGCCTGAAAAGCCAAAGGACCCTGGTTCAATTCCCCAGGACCCACATAAGCCAGATGCACAAGGTGGTGCCTGTGTCTGGAGTTTGTTTGCAGTGGCCAAAGGCCCTGGTGTACCTATTCTTTTTCTTTCTGTCTCTCTATCTGCCTCTTCCCCCCCCCCTCACTCGCTCACTCAAATAAATGAATAAAAATAAGCCAGGCATGGTGGTGCATGCATTTAATCCCAGTTCTCGGGAGGCAGATGTAAGGAGGATCGACATGAGTTCAAGGCCACCCTGAGACTAGAGTGAATTCCAAGTCACAGCCTGAGCTAGCGTAAGACCTTCCTGGAAAAACCTAAATAAATATATAAATAAATACATAAGTAAAAACAAAATATTTAAAAAAATTAGACAAGCCAGGCATGGCTCATACCTATAATCTCAGCAGGAGGATTTTAAATTTGAGGCCAGGCTTAGTAAGCTACATGGTGAATGTGAAGTGCTCTGAGGCACATAGAGAGACCATGTGTCAAAAAAGAAAGAAAGAAAGAAAGAAAGAAAGAAAGAAAGAAAGAAAGAAAAAGAAAGAAAGAAAGAAAGAGAGAGAGAAGCCCAGGCCAGACATGGTGGCACTCAATTTTTTAATCCCTGAAATTAAGAGGCTGAGGTAGAAAGATCATCATGAGTTCAGGGCCAGCCCAAGACTACAGAGTAAATTTAGGTTAGCCTGGGCTAGAGCAAGACTCTATCTCAAAAGAGAGAGAGAGAGAGAGAGAGAGAGAGAAGTAGCCCAGGACCTAGGACACTTGGGGACCAGATACCAGATGGTTTTCAGAAACAGGTGCCTTCTTTTAAGTCAAAGAGCCAGAACAGACAATATTGTAACTGAATCCTTATCCTCCACAGAGTAACTGCTTTGAGAAGCATAAGCCCATTTCCCCTCCCCTCCTCACCAGTCTGAGCAGTCTACAGAGTCCCCAAATCCAGGCGTGTCCACCAAGGTCAGCTTCACCTTGATACCCCCTTCCTCTATCTCCACACCCCGGCGCTCGATGGTCAGAGTTTGTGTCAAGCGAGCTGTGGGGACAGAAAAAAGTTCCACACAGGGCTCTGTAACAGAACTCTTTTTCTTTCCAGCATTACAGCTGTCCCCACTTATTCAGGGGAACAGAAAGTTCCCTTAGAGAAAAGCAATGGCCACCCAAGCCTCCAGATGTAAACAAAAAGAATGTGCCAGGCATGGTGGTGCACGCCTTTAATCCCAGCACTCGGCAGGCAGAAGTAGGAGGATGGCCGAGAGTTCGAGGCCACCCTGAGACTACATAGTGAATTCCAGGTCAGCCTGAGCTACAGTGAGACCCTACCTCGAAAAGCAAAAAGAAAAAAAGAAGAAGAAGAAATGAATGCAGCCAGGGGACCCAGGAAAAGGCCAAGAACAATATACAGAGGATTGGGGATCTTACCACTGGCATCTAGCACCTGCCGATCCTCATAGAGGTTGGTGAGGAACAGACTGTTGATGAGGGTGGATTTCCCCAGGCCTGACTCCCCTGTGCACAGGACAGGCAGACTGGTCACATGAACAACAGGAACTCTTGAGGACATTTCCATCCCCAACTCCCTCCAGAACCCCCAGACCTGCCACCATGAGTGTGAAGTCAAACCCCTTCTTGACAGACTTGCGGTGCAGCTGGTTGGGAAGGGCTGCAAAGCCCACATATTCCTTGTCCTGTGTGAGTGGGGGACAGAGGGACAATATGAGGCTCCTAGATGGGACAGGTAGGGCCCCACTACCACGAAAGCCTGAGGAGTAGGCAGTCAACTTGCCTGGATTCACCTTGGCCTGAGAAGGGTGTGGGGGAAGAAGACCTAGACCCAAATACTTGGGTTTATGGGCCCTAGAACTCACCATGGCTCTGCTAGCTGTCGCAGCACCTGGTATTGCTCCCCACTTCCTCTGATGGGGCAGGAAGTTGAATGCAGAAAACAAGGGGGAGGGGCAGTGCAGGAAGCTGAGATGTTCAAACTGGCCCAGATCAGAGACGTGGAAAAAACCAAGAGTTTCTAGCTCCTGGATATCTTTGCTTATCATGACCCCTCCATTCTCCACAATGTGACCCCATCACCATGGTGAGAGGAGGGGTATAGACAAAAAGGAAGAAAGCTGGCTATTCTTTTTTAAAAAAATATTTTATTTGCTGGGTGTGGTGCCGTTCGCCTTTAATCCCAGCACTTGGGAGGCAGAGGTAGGAGGATTGCCTTGAGTTGGAGGCCACCAGGAGACTACATAGTTAATTCCAGGTCAGCCTGGGCCAAAGTGAGACCCTACCTCGACCCCCCCCCAAATTATTTATTTACTTAAGAAAGAAACAGACAGAGAATTGGGCACACCAGGGCCTCTAGCCACTGCAAACGAACTCCAGACGCAGGCACCACCTTGTACATCTGGTGTTATGTGGGTACTGGGGAAATCAATCTCAGGTCCTTGGGCTTTGCAGGCAAGCACCTTTACTGAGTTTTCTCTCCAGTATTCCCTCCCCCCATATGCTCTTTAACAAGTGTGATGAGGGATTAACAAAAACAACAAAAAAGGGCCAGAGACATGATTTAGCAGTTAAGGTGCTTGCAGTCAAAGCCAAAGAACCCAGGCTTGATTCCCCAGTACCCGCATAAAGCCAGATGCATAAGATGGCACATACATCTGGAGTGCGTTTGTGGTGGTTGGAGGCCCTGGTACACCCATTCTCTCCCTCTCCCTCTTTGTCTCTCTCTCAAATAAATAAATAAATAAATAAATAGATAGATAGATAGATAGATAGATAAATAAAAAAAATATTTTTAAAAAGAAAAAGCAGCGTGGCATGGTGGCGCATGCCTTTAATCCCAGCACTCCAGAGGCTGAGGTAGGAAAATCGAGGCTGAGGTAGGAAAATATCCTGGGTTTGAGGTTACCCTGAGAATATATAGTGGATTCCAGGTCAGTCTGGGCTACAGTGATACTCTACCTCAAAAAAAAAAAAAAAAAAGCTGTCAGCTCTCAGGGTGTGACTGGACTAAAACCACAGTAAGATTAGATGTAGAAGGAGATACCAATTTTGTAGCTCATGCAATGGATTGAACTCACAGCTTTGGTTATAGGTATTAATTACCTTCTCGTTGCTGGGACAAAATATCTCACAAAAATTATTTTGAGAAGCCGGGCATGGTGGTGCAGGCCTTTAATCTCAGCACTCAGGAGGCAAAGGTAGGAAAATTGCCATGAGTTGGATGCCACCCTGAGACTACATAGTGAATTCCAGGTCAGCCTAGGCTACCTGAGATCCTACCTCCAAAAAAAAAAAAAAAAAAAAAAGGGTTAGAGAGATGGCTTAATGGTTGAGGCGCTTGCCTGCAAAGCCAAAGGACCAATATCCATGTAAGCCAGATGCACAAGGGGCGCATGCATCTGGAGTTTGCAGTGGCTAGAGGCCCTGGCACACCCATTCTCTGTCTATCTCCTCTCTATCTTGCTCTGCTTGCAAACGAATAAAGAAATAATAATAATAAAACTAAAAAAAAGTTATTTTGAGAGAGAAAGGGTTTATTTTAGCTTACAGTGAGGAAGGCAGGAGCTTGAAGCAGAGCTGGTCACATTCAGTTCACAGTGAGGAAGCAAGAGATCAATGAACGCTGGGGCTCAGTTAGCTTTCTCATTTATTTATTTAAGAGAGAATGAGGTGGAGAAGAGAGAGAGACGGGGCGGAGAGAGAGAGAGAGAACGGGTACACCAGGGCCTCTAGCCATTGCAGAAGAACGCCAGACAGACACCCTGTGCATGTGGGTACTGGGGAATTGAACTCTGCTCCTTAGGCTTTACAGGCAAGTGCCCTAACTGCTGAGCCATCTCTCCAGCCCAGCTTTTCTCTCTCTCTCTTTGGTTTTTCAAAGTAGGGTTGCTCTACCACAGGCTGATCTGGAATTCACTATGTACTCTCAGGGTGGCCTTGAACTCATGGTGATTCTCCTACATCTGCCTGCCAAGTGCTGATATTAAAGGGGTCCACCACTATGCCAGGCTTTCTCTCTCTCTTTAAAATATTTTATTTTAGCTGGGCGTGGTGGCGCACGCCATTAATCCCAGCACTTGGGAGGCAGAGGTAGGAGGATTGCTGAGAGTTCAAGGCCATCCTGAGACTACATAGTTAATTCCAGGTCAGCCTGGACCAGAGTGAGACCCTACCTCGCAAAACCAAAAAATATATATATTTTTTTTTATTTATTTATTTATTTATTTATTTATTTATTTATTTGAGAGAGAGATACAGAAATAGGCAGGTAGAGAAAGAAAGGAGGATCTCACTCTAGCTCAGGCTGACCTGGAACTCACTCTGTTGTCCCATAGCTCAGGCTACCTGGAACTCACTCTGTTGTCCCAGGCTGGCCTAGAACTCACATTGATCTTCCTACCCCTGCCTCCTGAATGCTGGGATTAAAGGCGTGCGCTACCACACCCAACTTTCTCCTTTTGATATACAGCACAGAACCCCAGCCCATGGTATGGTATAAATCACAGTTCAGGTGGGTCTTGTGAGGTTCGGAATTTAGAAAACCACAAAGACAATGTATTTTGGGGCCCACAGTACTTATTTAATGGATCTGGAAGCATTGTAGGCAAGGAGGGGATAATGGATGGGTAGTTTCTTGAGGAATGTGGATAATCCACTTCTTTATGTCTCTGTCGCCATCCTCCTATCCTTGGTGGCTCCATTTTGGGACCTGTCTGATCTAACATTCCTGCCTATTGTTAATGATAAGAGAGGAAGGTTGGGCTGGAGAGATGGCTTAAATGTTAAGGTGCTTGCTTGTGAAGCCTTAGGACCCAGGTTCAATTCTCCAGGTCCCATGTAAACTATATGCACATGGTGGTGCATGTGTCTAGAATTCATTTGCAATGGCTAGAAGCCCTAGTATGCCCATTCTCTCTCTCTCTGTCTCAAATTTAAAAAATACATTATTTAAAAGAGATGAAGGTTAATTTCTTCATGCTGATTGTAGGGGAGATGAGCTGTTATGGGAGAGGCTGGATAAAGTGGTCAATGGGTCTCCCTTCAGGGCAGGTGATGAGGTGGCAGTTCCATGGTGGCTGTTACAACTTGGTCCTGAATGAGAGACTTCTCTCATACCATTCCTGTATTGAGCTGGCTTTGGGGCAGTCACTGGTGTCCATGAGAGGACAGAAAGAAGAATTAAGGAGCTTGTTATGACAACAAACAACAGGCGCAAGGGGAGGATGAGCACTCAGAGGAGAGGGATAGAGGGCTTGGGGCAAGAGAGAAGAGGCAGAAGGACATCAGTGTATTCAAGAGGAGCATTTGGGGATCAGGGAAAGAGTGGGAACATGAGAGAGTTTGACAGTGCCCCTTGGGATGGCAGTGTACTTATCCCTGGATGAGGTAGGGTAAGGGTTAAAGCAGGAGGGGGCCTGAGGAATAGGTCTGATTCTGGCTAAGGCAAGTGGGAGGAGTTTGGGTCAGGGTAGGTGAAGTTAATCAGGGACAGGCAGAAGCAGAAGGCATGAGTTAATGTTAGAGTTTAGTATTGTAAGTCTGCATCAGATAGGGGAGTCTATTAGTCTGAGTCTTTGTTTATATTGTAGTTATATTTTTCTTACTGGATGATTAAGACCATGTAGGCTACCAGAATTAACTGTATATTTTGGAGGTCAATAATGGTGCTGTAGGAGAGGCTTTTAGGGACCTGTAAGGAGTTCTATGACTCTCAGCATTGTCATCTGCTAGGATAAGTCAAGGCTGTGCTGACCAAGTGGCCCTCCCTCTTTTGGGATGCCTGGAGGACTGATTTTCCTCTGGTGTGACTCCTGTTGCAGATACACTGACTTGAAATTCATCTCTGGGTCTCCATGTCCTCTCTG
This sequence comes from Orientallactaga sibirica, assembly GCA_036365145.1. NCBI lineage: Eukaryota > Metazoa > Chordata > Mammalia > Rodentia > Dipodidae > Orientallactaga > Orientallactaga sibirica. Next base: position 3,563,348 of record JAEOAD010000888.1, read on the forward strand.
ATCAAGAAGACAGGTAACTTACCAGAGGCTAGAAGTTAGCAAGTGTCCCATCATCTCCTGTGGCCTTCTGACCTGGGAGCAGGAACCAAAATATTGGTTATCCTTTTAACTCCAATGTTTCTAATTGATTTTGGCTTCTATGTACGGTTATTAATCACTCAGAGAAACTGTACATATCTGATTAGCAAAACAGATTAGTTAAAAAGGTGTAGAACAGAGCTGGGTGTGGTGGCAAATGCCTATCCCAACACTCGGGAGGCAGAGGTAGGAGGATCACTGTGAGTTCAAGGCCACCCTGGGAATACAGAGTGAATTCCAGGTCAGCCTGAGCTAGAGTGAGACCTTACCTCAAAAAAACAAAAAGGAAAAAAAAAAAAAAAGGTGTCGAACATATCTGGTTAGCAAAGCAGATCTAGTTAGAGAATAACACAATATTTAATCCCAGCACTCGGGAGGCAGAGGTAGGAGGATCGCCATGAATTTGAGGCCACCCTGAGACTACATAGTGAATTCTAGGTCAGCCTGAGCTACAGTGAGACCCTACCTCAAAAAACAAAAACAAACAAAACAAAACAAAAAAAAAAGAGAATGACACAATGGTTTAAAATCATTCTGATTAATATTTAAGTTTAGTTATCAGGTGACAGTGTAAGCTATATCTGGAACATAGAAAGCATACACATTTTATCTTTTTGGGGGTGGGGGGGTTCGAGGTAGGGTCTCACTCTAGCTCAGGCTAACCTGGAATTCACTATGTAGTCTCAGGGTGGCCTCGAATTCACGACGACCCTCCTACCTCTGCCTCCCAAGTGCTGGGATTAAAGGCATGTGCCACCACACCCGGCCACATTTTATCTTTTAAATATCTGTCAGTTATAAGTATAGGCAGAACATTTTAAGATACCAGAAATGACACAATGAATTAAGTGAAACCTTGACTGAGACTGATTATGCATAGCTTATGAATAAAATAAAACTTGGTTATTGTTGAGTTAAGCAAGCCCAATTTTAACATACATTGGAGACAATATAACAGACATAAAGTAATTTTTTGTTGTTTTTTTTCTGTAATTTTTTAAAAATAAATACCTTTACCTAGAGTGGTGGCGCATGCTTTTAATCCCAGCACTCGGGAGGCAGAGGTAGGAGCATCACCGTGAGTTCAAAGCCACCCTGAGACTACTTAATGAATTCCAGGTCAGCCTGGACTAGAGTGAAACCCTACCTCAAAAAATCCAAAAAAAAAAAAAAAAAAAAAAAAAAAAAGTACTTTTTTCCATTGAACAATTTTAAGGTTTAACTAAAGAAATATTTATGACTGTTATATGAAGCTTAGACAAACTATATTAACATTGTTTGTATACAGTGGTTTTCCCTAAGACATGGGGAGCTTTTTCAGTTTTTCTAAGACCAAGATTACAATAAGTTATCTTTTATAAGGCTTAGATTATAACCTTAGTGATAATCACTGAGCAAAACTAGCATGAACAAGATAAGAACCATCTTAAAATTATCGAGTTTTAGCCAGGCATGGTGATGTATGCTTATTGATAGCCAAACATCATGGATTTTTTTTTTTTTTTTTTTTTTTTTTTTTTTTTTTTTTTTTTTTTTTGGTTTTTTCAAGGTAGGGTCTCACTCTAGCCCAGGCTGACCTGGAATTAACTATGTAGTCTCAGGGTGGCCTCGAACTCACGGCGATCCTCCTGCCTCTGCCTCCCGAGTGCTGGGATTAAAGGCGTGCGCCACCACGCCCGGCACATCATGGATTTTGTATAAACCAAATTACAATATTCTGATATCTGGAAAAGTCCGACATTAACAAAAAGTAGAACTCACATATTTAAGGCACATGAGGCTATAGAGAGAAAACTATGAACTGCTAACAGAATTTAAAATAAACAAGAAATTTATATTATGTGGTAACATTTTTGGCTTAAATATGAAGATGTGAAAATTTTTACTATTTATTTATTTATTTATTTATTTTTGGAGAGAGACAGAGAGAGAGAGAGGGAGAGGGAGACAGGTAGAGATGGGCGCGCCAGCAGCCTCTCAGCTGCTGCGAACAAAATCCAGATGCATACACCCCTTGTGGCTTTGCGCCCTTGAGTCACTTTGCATCTGGCTAAACATGGAACCTGGAGATTGGAACCGCACCGCTGGAGATTGTAACCAGCATTCTTCTTAGGCTTAGGAGACAGGCACCTTAACTGCTAAGCCATCTATCTCTCCAGCCCAAATTTTACAATTTTTAAAGCTCATCAGAATCAGGATACCTTTATATTATATATATATGGAGATTTAGCTCTTTTAAAAACTAAATAAGATGTCCATCAGGTTCTGAAATCAATTCAGCTATATCTAATATACCCAAAGAATAGAGGAACGGAACTAAACTGCCATGATCTAATGAAAAAAGGAGACAAGTTTCATGGAAAGAGAGGGAGTGGGCATGCCAAGGCCATTTGCCACTGCAAATAATCTCCAAATGCATGCTCCACTATGAGCATCTGGCTTTGCAAAAAAGCACCTTTAACTGTTGAACCAAAAAGAAATATTTTCAATTTCCTCTAAATCATAGATAAAATATACACAAAACATACATAAAATTTTATGACACAATCTATACCTATTCAACTCTATAATTGATCAACTCTATAATTTTGTTTGTGGCACTTTGGTAAACTTACTCAGTAATGACATAAGTTAAAGCTAAAGTATTAAGATTAATTGTTGGAGCCGGGCGTGGTGGCGCACGCCTTTAATCCCAGCACTCGGGAGGCAGAGGTAGGAGGATTGCCGAGAGTTCGAGGCCACCCTGAGACTACATAGTTAATTCCAGGTCAGCCTGGACCAGCGTGAGACCCTACCTGGAAAAAAAAAAAAAAAAAAAAAAAAAAAAAGATTAATTGTTGGAGAAATTGAGGAATTACATCTTAAACCGCAATATAACTTTGTTTAGAATTTTCTATTTTTTAACTTTTAAAAAAAGATTTTATTTTTATTTATTTATTTATTAGAGACAGAAAGGGAGAGTGTGAGAATGGGTGCGCCAGGGCCTCTAGCCACTGCAAATGAACTCCAGACCCATGTGCCACCATGTGCATCTGGTTTATGTGGGACCTGAAGAATCAAACTGGGGTCCCTTAGGCTTCACAGGCATGTGCCTTAACCACTAAGCCATCTCTCCAGCCCCTAGAATTTCTTTTTTTGTTATTGCTCACCATGAAGTAAATAGTTTCCAAGTGTATGATAAATACTGTTCAGTGTCTCCAGATGTAGCCTATTAACCTTATAAAATAGGAAAAAAGAGAGTACATAATTTTTTGAGATTTTTTTTTGAGGCAGGGTTTTAGATATAATAACCTTTGGAGAGAATTAAATATTAATGAGTCAATTTTAACCATAAGATTTAGTTACAAGGTTGACAAATATGGCTAGAGAGATGGCTTAGCGGTTAAGGCGCCTGCCTCCTAAGCCTAAGAATGCCGGTTCCAATCTCCAGGTCCCACGTTTAGCCAGATGCAAAGTGACGCAAGGGTGCAATGCCGCACTTGACCACAAGGGGGGCGCATGCATCTGGATTTCGTTTGCAGCAGCTGAGAGGCTGCTGGCATGCCCATCTCTATCTGTCTCCCCCTCTCTCTGTCTCTCTCAAAAAAAAACCTAGCTATCTTGGTTTGGTACTCTAAATTCAGTCTTTCATACCCATTATGACCAAGTTAGCATCAATGAGTTAAAATTAAGTTTATAACCTGAATACCATAGCAACAGGACCATACTTTGTTAGTCTGATGTAAGCCCTAAGCTAATAGTCATTTTATATCTCAAGAAGTCTGTAAGCTGATTAAGTACTTTGTCTTTAACCTTCTGTTTAAGCTTGCTCATGCCTTCATCCTCATACTTTCATCTACATACTTTTACTTTACAATCTATGTAACTGTAAAGAGAGCAAAATGTTCTTATTTCTTCATATCAAGCTTAGAGAAAAATAGAAGTCACTTCCTTGTAGGAGCCCATAAAAGAATGGGATGAAGCACTTGCTTGAGCAGGTAGAGATGGTAGATAAACAGGATGTACTGCTGGTCTGAATAACATTACTTTGGAATACATTGTTAAGGAAAATCCTTAAGAGCAGATAAGCAGGGCATTTTGAGACTCTTGGTCACAGGCCTACCTAACAACTCCCCCCATGGCACTTCTGTAACTGACTAACAGAACTATTCACAAGTTTGTTTAATCTTCTAAGAATGGAATGCCCCTGCTATAATGCACCAAATTTCCTTTTATGTTCAAAGTTACTTTTATGGCTATAACTGCAACATGTGAATTGTAATTTATGATTTAACTCCCATCCTGTTTTTGCAATAAACATTGTGTAGTTTTGTCCAATAAAAGCTGACTCTCCAAACAATTCGAGGATGCATCCTGAGATTCCAAACTGTGGATGTAGCCCTGGTGTACACCAGCTTTTCTTCATTTTCTTTTCTTTCTTTTTTACCCAATAAAACTTTGCCTCACATTCTGTGAGTCGATGGTCCTACTTGTGCGACACTGGACCCCATAACATAACCACTCTGTAACAATCTTTTTTCATCAAACATTTCCAACATTTAAAGCTTTCTCTCCATTTTATCTTCTTTAGTCAGTTCATCTTATAACACTAATAAAAACTTTCCTTTTCTTTACCATAAGACTTTAATTTTTTTTAAATATTTATTTATTTATTTGACAGAGAAAGAGAGAGAGAGAGAATGGTGCACCAGGGCCTCCAGCCACTGCAAATGAACTCCAGATGCATGTGTCCCCTTGTGCATCTGGCTAACGTGGGTCCTGGGGAATTAAACCTGGGTCCTTTGGCTTTGAAGGCAAACGCCTTAACTGCTAAACCATCTCTCCAGCCCCACCATAAGACTTTTAATAAAAAGCCTTTTGAAATAACTTTTTTATAAAAGAGTAGATCAGACTTGACTTATACTATTTATTTAGAATAAACATATAGATTTTATCATTTATTGATTTTGGAATTTTGTTTCTTAAAACTTTTCTGAAACACATTTTTTTTAAAATATGAAAGCAGATTCAAACATCATTAGAAATTTTCTTTAAAATTCAGTATTGAAGCTGGGCGTGGTGGCGCACGCCTTTAATCCCAGCACTCGGGAGGCAGAGGTAGAAGGATCGCCAAGAGTTCGAGGCCACCCTGAGACTATTCCAGGTCAGCCTGGGCCAGAGTGAGACCCTACCTTGCAAAATCAAAAAAAAAAAAAAAAAAAAAAATTCAGTATCAAGCACATCTAAATTTAAACATAAATTTTGAGATTGTTTTTCTGTTACTAGAAGCATAGAGAGATGAGGTAAACTTAAAACAATTGAAAATTCTTGTAAGAAGTCCCCATCTATTCACAGCAACTTGGCATTCACCTATTATGATGGGGCCAGGATCCTGAGATTCCCTGTGCCTGCAGCCCTCTGGCTCTGTAAGGCAGGGAAGGTAAGAAAGAGCCATTAGGGATTTTTTCTAGGGAAGTATAACCACCAGAGAGATCTGTGTCTTGTCTCTTTGTCCAACGATGAGATTTGTGTGTTAGGCTTCCCTCTTACTCCCAGGGCCACCTGGCCATCTATAGATCAAGCCCTTAAGGGGAAAGCACTAAGTAACAAATTACAGGCACCTCTGCCTGGACCTGCCCAGAACTTAAATTATTTTTGATCTACTTTTTGTCCCTGGGGAATACAGTGGGACAGTATAACTCCCCAATTACTTTCAATGTTTCTTCTGGGGGGCACTCAACAGTAAAAGCTGGCCATGCCATCTAGTATAGTGGGCTTGGTGGAGAACATCCCCCCACAATGGAATGGCACTGTTCAGAACAGAAATCATTCTATAGCCTTAGGGCTGTTAGCCACATATATACTCACATACACACATTCATTTCAAGTGCACTTTTTTTTTTTTTTTTTGGTTTTTCAAGGTAGGGCCTCACTCTGGTCCAGCCTGACCTGGAATTAACTATGTCGTCTCAGTCTCAGGGTAGCCTCGAACTCTCGGCGATCCTCCTACCTCTGCCTCCCGAGTGCTGGGATTAAAGGTGTACGCCACCACACCCGGCTTCAAGTGCACTTTTCATATAGATTCCAGCCAACCATTTCCCTTTCACATATTCATTCATTCATTCAGAAGCTATGATTTCCCATTTTAAAATTCTATTCTATTTACAACTCTGGAGACAAAAACCAAACCTTGTTAGTGGGAGCATGATAGAGCAGAGAGAAGGCTATGCACACAGAGTGAAAAATTTTGGACCATTTGCTTGTATGCTGGCAGAAGTTTTCTAAATGAGTGAGAATTTGGAAATCAAAAGTACCATGTTAAGGCCGGGCGTGGTGGTGCACGCCTTTAATCCCAGCACTAGGGAGGCAGAGGTAGGAGGATCACTGTGAGTTCAAGGCCACCCTGAGACTACACAGTTACTTCCAGGTCAGCTTGAGCCAGAGTGACACCCTACCTCGAGAAAAAAAAAAAAAAAGTATCATGTTAGCCGGGAATGGTGGTGCATGATCCCATTGTGCAATGCAGGTGTTTACCTTTACCTAAGGAATGGGATGATCCCTCTGTGCAATTCATGTATTTACTGTTACCTAAGGAATGGGATGGTCCCTCTGCTCAATGTACCATGACCTTCATGTATCTCTTTGTTTCTAAATATCTTTGTGATTACATAGCATAGAATGTTTCTTGCCTCAGTTCCACCTATGAGAGCTATGCAACTTTGTAATAGCTCCCCCTTGTTTTTTTTGTTTTGTTTTGTTTTTGTTTTGTTGTTGTTGTTTTGTTGTACTCGGGCTGACCTGAAATTCACTATGTAGTCTCAGGGTGGCCTTGAATTTATGGCAATCCTCCTACCTCTGCCTCCAGAATGCTGAGATTAAAGGTGTGTGCTACCACACCCGTGACTCCCCTCCCCCCTACCTTGTTTAACAGTATGTAACTCCCATCCTGTTTTTACTATATACATCATGTGGTTATTTCCAATAAAAGCTAACACTCCAGGGAAATTTGCAGAAGAGGGGGCAGAAAGATTGTTAGAGCCACAATTGGGTCATCCACATAACTAATGACTACCCCCACAATGCACGACCTACATTGCCCATGGAGGAGGGTCCCTTCAGAGGGGGGAGGACAGGGAGGAGGCTATCAATGGCACCTACATGAATGTATTAACATTATGTGCATAGCTAACAAAAAAAATTTTTTTTTGGTTTTTTTTGAGGTAGAGTCTTGCTGTAGCCCAGGCTGACCTGGAATTCACTCTGTATTCTCAGGAAGGCCTCCAACTCACAGCGATCCTCGTACCTCTGCCTCCCGAGAGCTGGGATTAAAGGCATGCACCACCACGCCCGGCAAAAAATAAATTTTATTTAGATTTTTTTTTTCAATTTTTATTTATTTATTTTCAAGCAGAGAAAGGGAGGGAGGGAGGGGGAGAGAGAGAGAGAGAAGGGAGGCAGACAGAGAGGGAATGGGCATACCAGGGCCTCTAGCCACTGCAAACTAACTCCAGATGCATGTGCCCCTCGTGCTGTAGGGACCCCCGGTGGGCCCCCCAAGGGAATTGTCGACCAGACCCAAAGACACTCACACGGAGAACTCTCAATGCAAGCAGCAAGAGGTTTATTGATGACACCGGTGCACCGGGGGCTCCACACAAAGTCCTCACACAGGAGGGGTGAAGCCCTAGCAACAGTGTTGTAGAGTTTATAAAGGCAAAAACCACAAACTTAGGATTTTTAGGGACTTTCCATCTAAAAAGAATCTTGATTGGTTGTGCCCATCAGGGTGGGCCTTGGGTTAGGGACTTTCCATCTGCAGGGGGCCCTGATTGGCTGTGCCCACCTGGGACGCTATGTCACAGTTATGGGCAAGGGATGGGGCCAGCTGGGACGCTATGCAAAAACCACAAGCACGGGGGGGGGTGGCCCCCCTCAATTCCAGGAACCAGAGAGTGTTATTTTCTCTCTTAGTTGTGGCTAACTTAGCAACATAATGGAGGCTGTCATAAAATGGCAGTTCTTTAGTCAACCAGCTACAGCAAGCAAGCAGTGATACAGAAGCTGCATAGAGCATGTTAGCAACCCAAGAGAGCTTTAATCTTTCATTTCCCCCTTTTCTTTGTCGTAATTCCAATCATGGAATTTCAGTTTCTGACATTTCAACTTGTTGATATTTTTGTCGGAGTACCAGAAGTTGAACTGTACTAATTCTTTCCCTGATAAATGATACCAAGCGGTTTAATATACAGGGCCCAAAGGTGAGAAGGAGGAGGAGTATAAGAATTGGTCCCAGTAGGGTAGATATTAAGGTTGTCATCCAGGGGGAACTGTTAAACCATGATTCAAACCATCCCTGATTTTGTTTCTTTTCCCAGTTCCTAGCATCTAATCTTTCTCTAAGCTTTTTCATTGAGTCCTTAATGACTCCAGAGTGGTCAACATAAAAACAGCATTCTTTTTTCAGGGCGGCGCATAGTCCTCCCTGTTGCAAAAATAGCAAGTCTAAGCCTCTTCTATTCTGTAAAGCTACTTCTGATAATGAGGTTAAGGATTCTTGTAATTTGGAAATAGAATCTTCTAAAGCACGAATATCCTGAGCAATAGCTCCCTGGAGTTCAGCTATCTTTGAGTCTTGAGTGGTTAGGGCAGCTACTCCAGTCCCTATTCCTGCTGCAGTCCCAATCCCAATAAGCGCAGCTAAAGTGAGGGAGATTGGTTCCCTTCGGACCCTAGTCTGGCCCTGCATAGCATCTAAAAAGTCTGAATCAGGGTGATAAATGACTCTGGGCAGGAGCTGTACAAGTATGCAATAGTCCCTAGAATTATTGAGTATGTATAGTGACACTATAGAGGTTAGGCCAGTGCCACAAGCCCACCATCCTATATCTAAGGGGGGCTTAATGTAACCTATGTAGGAGTCAGGGCTATAGGTTGAATTACACAGATGAACCTGGGATGGGGGCACCTGACCTAGGCATAGCCCTTGGCCCGAGACCGACGTCAAGGTGAGTCGCCCAGGGGCTATCTGATATGCGCCCACGTCGGTGGTGATGTTGGGGGTTCCCTTAAAGGGTAGTGCTATTGCCTCATAATAAGGTGGGGCAACATCATAACAGAGCCAGCAGTGGTCGGTCATTTCAGGGTGGGTGGCATTCAGGAGTGCGAAGGCTTTCTGTATCATTGTGAGCAAAGGCACTTGTTGGGGTGGAGGAGTGGTAACGGGAGGTTGGGGCGCTTTGGGGGAGTCAGGAGGAGGAGGAGGAGAGCCGTGGGGTTTAGGTTTTAGGACTACCGGGGGTAGTTGTAGTATAGCATTAGGTCCTACTAGGGTTGGGCCCGGATTTTTAATTGTTAATCTGATACTGAAAAGAACCCCTTTGTCTGGCCCATCCATGTAGAACCTGAGACCCCAAGTGTTTCCTTTTAGCCAGGTCCGGGAGTTTTTCCCTGCTCTTGTGAATGTTATATTAAATTGGACATATAGGGGGCCTGGGCCCCCAACTGTGGGGACCCCCTCCATTTTAGAAGGATCTTTCTTTACTGTTATGAGATCCCAACTGGAAGAGGGTCTCCAATAAACATCCCCGGTGGTTTCACATCCCCATTGTTTGCAATAGTAAGATTCTGCTCCTCCACATTTTCTTGTACTATTCTGTTGGGGGCACACATAGACAGGGAAGGTTCTAATTTTCCGTCCAACGCATCCTGCTAGCAATGAGCAAATCTCCGGGGATAGCTGTGGCCACCAGGTCCAAGGTGGGGCTGTTTTTGTAGCACTCCAAATTATATCTCCTGTTTGGGAGATAACCTGCCAGGTTAGCTCCTGAGGGTTATGGGGACTAGCTTCTGCTTGGGGGATCATCCCTATCAGAATTAGGAAGGCGGCGCAAACGCAGCTTAAGGGGGTTACCAGTCTTTTCCAGTTGCCAGTGTGGGTCAGGGGAAGGAGCCGGCTTGACATGAGAGGCATGGACCCAGGCAGCGACTCCATCGACCTTCACAGCGGTTGGTGTTGTCAGGAGCACAGTGAAAGGACCTTTCCACCGGGGTTCAAGGTTCGCGGGGCGATGTCGTCTCACATATACCGAGTCTCCTGGTTGATATGGGTGAGGAGCTGGGTCCTTGGCAGGATGATAGGCTTCTTTCAGTTTTGGCCACAAGTCAGCTTGGAGGATGTGCAGCGCTTGCAACCTGCTGTTTAGATCAGAATTAGAGATCATGTCTGGGTTTTTCTGAACTAGTAATTTACTGAGTGGGGTTGGGACCCCAAACAAAATCTCAAAGGGTGTAAGATTAAATCTGTAGGGAGTGTTGCGGACCCTGAAGAGGGCCCAAGGTAGGAGCATCGTCCAGTCAGCACAGCCAGTCTCCATGGACAATTTGGTTATGGTCTCTTTTAATGTTTTATTTATTTTTTCTACCTGTCCTGAGCTCTGGGGCCTATATGCACAATGTAATTTCCAATTGATCCCCAGTATTCTGGCCACCTCCTGACTTACCTGGGCAACAAAAGGCAGGACCGTTGTCAGAACCTATTACCTGTGGGATTCCATACCTGGGAATTATTTCTTTCAGGAGCTTTTTTTGTCACCATGGTTGCAGTTTCCTTTTTAGTGGGATAAGCTTTCACCCATCCTGAAAAAGTATCTATAAAGATTAAAAGATATTTATTTCCATATTGTGCTGGTTTCAGTTCAGTAAAGTCTGTTTCCCAAAACAAGCCAGGGCGATCTCCCCTGAATCGGGTTCCTGTGCCTGTTGGGACAGTTTGTGTATTTACCTTTTGGCAGGGTACACATTGTTTTACAAGTTCCTCAGCCATATCCTTAAGTCCAATTATGTAATAATCAGTCTTTTTGAAAGTTTTTATCATTTTCTTAGGTCCAAAATGAGTCAATCTGTGTATATGTGACAAGAAGTCCCGGTTTCAGTTTTCCATTTCTGTGTTTTGGTATTAAAATGTTTTTGCAGCCTTTTAGGTCCTGTTCTGTGTAGCTTGAGGGCAATGGCTCAGCGAGAATAGTTTCTTTCTCAATCAAAGGGAACAGGTAAGCTTCCTCATCTGCCATTCTGTTTTTCCGGGCTATGAGGGAATCTCCTTTTTGGTGTCCTGGGCAATGGACTATAGCTAGTTTGGCCGGCCGATGCAAAGCATCGATTAAATCTATAATTTTCTTTTTGTTTTTGATTTTTTTTTTTCCTGCAGACGTTAATAATTTTCTTTGCCGGTAGATGGCACCATGTACATGCGCAGTGGCAAAAGCATACCGGCTGTCTGTATATATTGTAGCCCTTTTTCCTTCTGTCATGTTTAAAGCCTGGGTTAAGGCAATTAGTTCAGCCTTTTGGGTGGACGTTCCTTCTGGCAGTTTGTTAGCCCAGATCACCCTGCTCCCATCCACAATAGCTGCCCCCGCCATCCTCTTACCTTCAAGGAGGTAGCTGCTACCGTCTGTAAACCAGGTCATCTGCGCATCTGGTAGGGGCTGGTCCATGAGGTCGGGTCTGATTCCGGTGACCTCAGCCAGGACTTCCCCACAGTTGTGTAACACGGAGGGATCCGTATCCGGCCAGAGGGTAGCGGGATTCAGCTGGGCGGGGGGAGCAAACTTAACCCGGTCTGAGTTAAGGAGGAGACTCTGATAGTGGGTGATCCTGGCATTTGAGAGCCAGCGGTCTGGAGGTTGGCACATGACGCTCTCCAGTGCATGTGATGTTATGATAGTGACAGTCTGTCTCAAAGTCAATTTGTCTGCATTCTTTAGAAGCAGCGCTATAGCTGCAATAATCTTGAGGCAAGGGGGCCATCTAGCGGCCACAGGATCCAACTTCTTGGATAAATAGGCTACTGGCTTTTTCCAAGGTCCTAATTTCTGAGTGAGTTCCCCCTATTCGTCGTCTTCCTCCAAAGTTAAGATTTCTTTTGGTCTCCTTTTAGGGCAGTCCTTTATCCAGTGTCCCTTCTCCTTGCAATAGGCACATTGGTCCTTGTCTAATTGCCGTCTGTTGCCCTGGTTTTGTTCCTGCCTAGGATCTCTACGTTTTTTTTTTTTGTCTAGGTTCTTCCTGTCCTGAATTACAGCGGCCAGAATTTTAGTCATATTTTTCTCATGTCTCTTATCTCGTCTGTGGTCCCTTTCCTCCTGTTCCTTTACTCTTCTCTGTTCCCTTTCTTCCTCTGTTTCTCTTTTATTATAAACCTTTTCAGCCTCCTTAACTAAATCTGACAGCGTATACCTACTTAAGCCGTCTAGCCTCTGTAATTTCTTTCTGATATCTGGTGCTGACTGATCAACAAAACTCATCAGAACTGACACTCTCTGTTCCTCCGCGGTTGGATCAAATGGTGTATATCTGCGGTAGGCCTCCATGAGGCGCTCTAGGAAAACAGAGGGCAGTTCATCAGGTCCCTGGATGATCTCTCTTACCTTGGCCAAATTAGTGGGACGCCTTGCAGCTCCCCGGAGACCAGCCACCAGAGCCTGGCGATAGACACGGAGATGCTCCCTACCTTCAGGGGTGTTGAAATCCCAGTCGGGTCGGGTCAAGGGAAACCCGTTGTCTATCACATTTTGGAGCAGTGTGGGACGCCCGTCGTCCCCAGGAACGTTTTTCCTGGCTTCCAACAAGATACGTTCCCTTTCCTCTGTTGTAAAGAGGGTTTGGAGTAGCTGCTGACAATCATCCCAAGTGGGCTGGTGAGAGAAAACTAGAGATTCCATGAGAGCAGTTAACTTAGAGGGATCCTCTGAAAAGGGGGTGATTAGCCTTCCAGTTGTATAAATCTGCAGAAGAGAAAGGCCAATATTGAAGTGGTGGTAAGGGTCTGTGGTTGGGATCGTCTCCCGGTCCTGGGGAGGAGGGGACCTATAGCCCTGAGGGGCAGGGCAACAGTAGTATCTGGAGTCTGAGCCCGCCTGCTTCTAGTCCCCGCCGCCGGCCCCCCTTGTGCTCCCTGAGGTGAGGGATTAGGTGGAGCCGTGGGGGCTCTGGATGGCGGGTAGGGCGGTGGGGTATCTGACAGGAGTAAGTCTGTCTGGAGGTCCGGATAGATCTTCTTTTTTTCTTTTGATCCTGCAACGAGAACTGTGGCGGATCCCAAGGAATCCTTGTTAGTAAGTTTTTAGGGGGGGGTCCATGGCTTTAGCCAGGGGGGAGGATCCTGGATTAAGTCTTGCCACGTGTAGATGTAGGGCAGTTGATCTGGGTGGCCTCCGGGTTCCTGCAAAATAATTTTCTTAACAGCTTGGATAACATCTATATCAAAAGTTCCTTCCTGAGGCCATCCTACATTAAATAAATTTCATTCTCCCTGACATAAAGTCCGCCACTTTTTTTCTTAATTTCTACTGATAAATTATGAGCTCTCGTCTTAACGTCAGTCCAGTGTGCCAAAGTCAAGTCCAAAGGGGTAGAAACAGTCTGTCCCATATTGGGAGGTGAATAGGAAAAATAGAAGAACAAAATAAACAGGAAAACACAGAGAACAAAAAGACTGAGTTGGCCTGCACTCCGCCTGAGCAAAAACAAAAGACAGATGGCAGAGGGCGAGACCCAGATGGTGCCTCTCATTACAGATAAGAACTCGGTCGGAGTTCTTCAGATAGGAGACAGAAAATGGATCTGTCTCCTCCGGGCAATCAAGAGCGTCCTCCAGATTGCTTGGGTGGCGGTCCTCAGGCCCGTCAGCCTCGACCTGCCATACCCTCAGACAAGGCACCCAGATTGAGAATTTTCAAAACCAGACAGAATCAGAGACAATAGACGGACAATTACAGACATAACAGGAGGCGCCTTTTACCTCTGAGGAGTCCGATATGAGGTCTGGGGTCTTGTCGAAATCCAGGACGAGCCCCCAAGTGTAGGGACCCCCGGTGGGCCCCCCAAGGGAATTGTCGACCAGACCCAAAGACACTCACACGGAGAACTCTCAATGCAAGCAGCAAGAGGTTTATTGATGACACCGGTGCACCGGGGGCTCCACACAAAGTCCTCACACAGGAGGGGTGAAGCCCTAGCAACAGTGTTGTAGAGTTTATAAAGGCAAAAACCACAAACTTAGGATTTTTAGGGACTTTCCATCTAAAAAGAATCTT